>JAAVMA010000005.1:0-715506 GCA_022985105.1 Penicillium ochrochloron
GGTATAGCGTATAGCCTTGCTGCTTCGCGTATGGATTTCACACGACCATATTTAATATCAGAAAGGGCTAATGAGATCTTGCCCTCCTGATTGGCCGATTTCTGCCGAGATTCAGAGCGAATTAGTGGCATGGTAGGTGGTTGAATTAAGTAGGTTGGTAGGAAGACGCGATTTTGGATGGGGTGGCCAGGGTAAGCGGGTGGCCAGGGTAGCCGGGAATTACGTTAGTTACTGTTAACTAGCTAACTAACTTAACTTCTTCTTTCTCCAAGATCCTGATCCACAATGTGATTTATTCGCGCACCAATCACTCACCAAGGTTGTGTAGTGTAATGGTCATCACTCCAGATTCTGATTCTGGCAATCCCGGTTCGATCCCGGGCACGACCTTCTTTTTGCGTGTTTTTAATGGGGCCTACTGCTCAACATGAAGAATTTTTGATTCGCCGGAACAATTTATCCGCCCCTAGAAGCGGGTAGAAGTCTATGTCTGACTGGTCGGGTCGCTAAAACTAGGCATAGTTATGATATAGCCACACAAATGAAGGATACTTATGCTAACTACAATCATAAACTAATGCAAGTACAGTATGTCTAGCCAAGTTGCACGAAAATCTTCGAAAAAATTAACTCATACCGCACAGACCTACGCTCTGATAGAAAACTTAATAAGCCTTGCATTATCAAACTACAATTTTTCGTGACTAAAACATGTCGTTCCCCAACTCTAAGTATAGGCTACTTGATAAGACCATCCTACAGCCCAGGATTCATCAATCCAGGTTGTGTAGTGTAATGGCTATCACTCCAGATTCTGAAATATGGATATTCTGGCAATCCCGGTTCGATCCCGGGCACGACCTTTTTTGCCTGAGACTATTTTTGATGATTTTTTTACCATCTAGCGTTGTTTTATGGTTGGAGGGTCAATTGTGGTCCTGCAGCTTGCTTCTTCCCCTTGTGTGTGGCTATGCAGGTTTTGGCGGGCAGCTATACCGTTAATTTCTTTTCGAGAAGCCCAGCATATGAAACGAGAATTGAATTGGATTACTGTAGAATTCTTCAGAACTTATAGGATCATTTTCGTGCGCAAAGGGAAGAAAAGCTCCTTCTCTATTAGCACAAGAACTTGCTGAATTTCGGGGAAAAGTATTCAGTCCTAATCGCGAGCGCTTATGATAGGCAGTAGGCCAGTCCGGCCTTGTATAGGTGGTTCTACGTAACATTCAGTAGGTAGAAGCACCGCAGTTATCTGGCATTCAATGTCAGCTAGTCCTTCCGGTAGTATCCTGTATGCCTTAAAACGTAGACCGGTTTTTGACCATCGCCCGAGTATTTCTGCATGATAAAAGCCACTATTTGCAGTATTGCAGAGAAGATAGATCACCAGCAATAGATGTTGTCGAAACCTCTCACAAGAATGAGAAGAGAAGGTAAAAGGGGGTATATAAAAGCATCTATCCACTACCCGAGGAATATAGCAATATAGAATGGGCGATTGATATCTCATAGCCTTGCATCTTTAACGGCTTCGTAGCATAGTGCCTGATTATCCGAGACTATAATAGCGACCTTCTCATCCATAAGCAACAAGGTGTCATAGGTATCGGATGAAAGGCAGATAGGGTTATGCCAGCTGAGCTCTCTCATTCCATCTCATTCTCCATCCACAGCCGATATATACCTTGCTGAATGTATAGATTAAATATTGACATTCCCTTCTGTCTGCAAACGTCTTAATGTCACTACCTACCAGAACAGCTTGCACTCAATCCTAGTGCCGGGGATGCGGGGTCTGGATAGTAAAAGGGGTCACCATATGCCCTGTCTTTTGATATCTGTATCATCCTATCTATTTCCATACCCACGACTCGATCCCAATACCCCAGGCCCAAACAACCCAGCCTACAAAGTTAAGTTTTCACCAGTAGATCGACAGTCAGTGCAGCGGGCAGCACCGCAACCACAGGCACTGAGCCTTAATATTGATTACCACCTACCTATCAGTGCCCGCGAACTGAACTTTGTATCAAGAGGGATAAAGGTTCTGCCCGTTAGAATGAATAGAAGCCACACATGAATCGACTACTAGTCTACTAAGCTTCGACTGACCCCTCGTAGTTTCCACTGGTCTAATACATAACTCGGAATACTTCCATCTAATCCCACTCCCAAAGAAAATTATCCACCCCATACTTAGACAAGAACTGTATCCTGCCCACAAATAGTCAAAAACTACAACCCCTCCCCTCGAGACGAGACATCCACCTCCATACCTAGTACTTAGGTGGAAGTACATCGCGGACTAAGCAACCGCGTAATCCCCAAAATCACGCTCACACAAACCCACCCCCCCAAAACCCATGGAAAAACAAGCCTCCCCACGAACAAGTTAACAACCCCCCCAAAAAATCTAGATCTGGCACATACTGACTGGCCTATAGTTTCCAAATCCCGGATCAACCCCCGTTCCCTCCCACCATGGCTGTAACAAAGTGGCACTGGAAAACGGAACGGAATGTCAGTAAGAGATGCCGATTGCTGGGCGGTCCCCCCCGCGCCAAAGGAAAAAGTTTAATTTAGTTTAAACAAATTTTTTTAAGGGGCTGTGCTACAATACTACTACTACAGTACTCGGTAACATTGCGATGAACTGGACAAAGGAAAAAATTTAAGAATTTGATCGGAAGAAAGAATATTTACATTAGATGCAAAATCATATCGTAGAACGGGGAAAATTTTGTGTGGTATTTGGTCATAGATAACACCCTCGTCATCCCATAAAACATAAGAGGATAAAAAAACGCCAGAATCATCCGCTTCAAATGAACCGCTATAAACATGATACAAATCACCGCCCCCGCCGTGGGTATGCTAAGATAGAACCCCTTCTATTTGGTGACCGCGCCATGTAATGCACTAGCTGGACAGTCACGAGCGTGGCGGGTTCGGCTGTTTTGAAAACAACGCCCTTCCCTGGAATGCAAGATAATGGGTTCATTAAGATCAGGTCGGTAAAGCAAATCGGGATGGAGAGAAGAAGAAGTTGTGGTGAATGGTGAATCGTAGGGCCAGCTCCGGCATCGGGGAGGCACTCGAGGACCAGCCCAAGGACTCCAATGCAGGAGGATGGATGTAGTGAGAGGGGAAGAGGGGTTGAGGGTCGTGGTCGGGTATTGTACTCCAGACGAAATCAATCGGAGGAAAACTCCTTTATGCTGATGGAGTGTTAGCGGCCGTTGTCGTAGTCGTTGGTGCAGTGCTGTGATTTGCACTGGTGCGCTCGATTTCGAAGCCATCGCATCGCTCAATCAGACTCTGGTAGTAGTCCTCTAGCACCTCTGGTTGAGGCACAATCCGCCATTGAACCTTGAACAAAAACTCAAGTTCCAGCATGGCCAACTCGTTCATGGTGATACCCCCAACTCGCGCATATGTCTTGTTCGTCCAGAAACTGTCACTGAGACCCTTGCTAGCCACCGTGGCACTCACAATCAGGAAACGATGGATGGTCAGACTGGAGACTGTGAAAGCCGGATACAAGGCGCAAAGGCGATCGATATAGTAGACCATGCTAAGCAAGATTGGGGGCGAAAGGGTAGCGTGTGTAGTCAGACGTTGTAGGTAATCCAACACGGAGATCCGAGGTGGCGAACGTGAGTGGAAGCGAGTTAAGCGCCCCTGATGCAGGGGGATCTTGTCGTTGAAGCGAATCAGCTCCAACAGCATGCTGGAAATCAGCACCACCAAGTCACGAGGATCAACTTCCTCGTACTGGGCGGGCAAGATCTTGACATCTTGCCGGGAGGACCGCCGACGTTTGGTTTGTGAAGCCTCCCCATCCTGAGCAAGCCCCGCCGGCGCCGTCGCATCCGACGGGTGATGGTCGCTCGGGCTGTTGCGCTTGTTGGACCCCGAACTATCCGGGGCGGGCATCGAGGGAGCGGTGGCCGTGACAGTAGTAGATGTAGGAGGAGCGGCGGCGGGGGGCGGAATATTCACGGGGGCAGTCGCGGCTGCAGAGTCAGGAGGGACAGTGGCAGGAGTGGCGGCTGAAGGACCGGAAGAGTGAGCCAAGGCGGAACTCGGGGCCAGGGTATCGACAGAGGCGGTGGTGGATGCCGTTGATACGGTTGATACGCGCCGTCTCCACGATGCAGGAGATTCAGGAGAGGAAGGATCGACGGTATGGCGATTCAAGGCCGAGCGCAGCTCCTCAATGGCCAGGCGTGATGAGCGAGGACTATTGAATTGTGGACCGGACGAGGGATCATAATGCGCCGCAGCTCCGGCTGGGTGAGGAAGTGGGTTTGGGTGCGGATGGGGGTGAGGGGATCGTAAGGCCGCGGAGGAGGGCGAGGGGGAGGAAGCCAACATGACTGGGGGAAGCAGCGAAGGGGGACGCGCTTTGGAAAGCGGGTATCCCGTCGATCAGATTATTGGGGTGAAAAGAGTAGAATGATGGATTTGATTTAGTTCGAAGCTTGGAAGATTGGAATGCTGCAATCCAAATATCGACCGCTCAAAGTGCACGATAGCACCACGTGGGCGCACGAGTCAACGGGGCGCTGACGCTGCGGACCTGGATTGGTGCTGGCGCACGGCCTCATCCTCGCGAGGCAAGTGAAAGGGGAAGTGGAGAGACAGGGAGAGCCCAGGGGAAGTCGAATCCGGGGGGGTCTCACGCTAACAGAAGAAATAGGATCACATCGAAGTTATATCCTTCAAGGTGAGATGGATATGAAAAGAGAAGAGGGAGGGAATAGAAGGGGAAAAGTAGGGCATAATAATACGGAGACCTGCTGGAAAAATCCTGCTTGGCCATGAGGTAATTTATTACAGCCAATACGTGGAGGATAGGGCTGGGTACAGGAGTGTACAGTAGTGTATGGTCCCCTCTTACTAGCAGTGCGTACACTCTACTCCAATTCTTGAATCACGGATGTAATATTTGTAACCTTCATACGGGGGCGGAGTGTATTGACAAGCGGTGCCGGTTCTTCCAGAGCCCCACCCGACTGTACCAGACTGTCTCCTGCAGGGCGGGGGAGTCTGCTGACTGGTTGGGCGCGCCCCGAACCGACCGGACAGCCTCCGTGTGACAAGACATGACAGTACAGGAAATCTCATCAGGTGATAAATTTGTGTTGGGGTAATCGAAGGAGAAAAACGATCAAACTTAGACAGGCTTCATCAAAGGTCAACGAATATGGGCTTGGCAGTGGCTTGGCGGCTGAGAATCGCGTCGTATCATCGATGCGGGGGGATTGAATACTGATGGTATGGTCTTTAGTCTCACTAGTGAGGTGATGAGATCATTTAGAGCATTTGGTGATTGAGACTAGGACCAAGTTGAACAAGCGTTGAATGGACATGTCTTGCATTTGGATGCCTGAATTTTATGGCTATAGTAACGAACGTGACTAACGTTAAGATGTGATGCCTGAATCGGGCACCCGATAATAAGTTCTGCCTCAGGTGTCATCTATCCCGCCTTTCTTACGTAACCGCGAAGTCATCCCCCCCGGCCATTGCGGAGTCGGAGGCCATCAATGATACAGGGGAGCTAGACCATTGATCGTCAAATCGGCAATCAGTTATGCAAGCTTAAGGACAGTCCCATTGCAATATCATTTCCAATCATCCCCTATCAAGTAAACCATCCTCCACACCCGTTATCCAACGCCCCGCCGTGAATACACACGACCCCTCTCCCCCGACTGGCTGAATCCGGACAAGACCCATTTACTGCCAACTCCTCCGGCCCTGCAACCCCGACGGCTTGCCACAGCTGCCCACGCGACCCTGCGATACCGAGGTTGATAGACCAGAAGCACAGAGAAAGCCGAATTTTGCTCTCTCTCTCCCTCTCAGATTCCCATCAAAAGTGATACTACAAGTGCGAGAGGCTCTGTGAGATCGTATCTCCCCGGTTGGGAGACGGTGGTCTGCGGACGATGACACGAGCTGCTGCTCCGCCGATTCTCCTGCAGCTCCAGAGCTCGGAGTCGGCTTCCGCACAGGTTCCTTTGCTGCGAACGCTGAAAAATGAACTGATCGGCCATGACCAGCGCAAAGAAACCTATGTTGCCGCCGGCATCATTCCAGCTCTGGGGCAGCTGCTTAGCACGCGACGTCCGGGGAAAGCTAGCGGAGCTGAGTCCAATGGGGCCGCCTTGAACCAGCCTTCACTCTATCAGAATTCCGACGAATCTGAAGCATGTCTCCAGGCTATTTTAATTGCTGGTAGCTTGGCACAAGGTACGTTGCAATCCGATGGGAACAATGATCGCCCTATAGATCGGGAAGCTTATCAGTTCGAACAGGGGGACCAACATTCCTTGCTCCTATGTTCGCCAGCGACGTCCTCCCAACCCTTCTCGCCATTCTATCTTCCCCAGATTGTCCTCCCTCGTTTACTCTCCCGATCCTGCGATTCCTGAATACCGTTGCAGACCGACTGCCACTGCAAAGCCAAGATCAATGGCCCCGAGACACCCGGCTGGCAGATTTGGTCTTCTCAGGCGAGCATATCAACTCGATTAGACGGATCGTTGCGCAGGATTACGGCTCTGCGCGCAACCGGGCCTGTATTGAGCTGGCAGCTGCATTGATCGGAAAGCTATGCACGGAAGAGATTCACAAGACGGCCTTGGCAGAATCCGGGGTGCTGGATGCTCTGGCAGTCAAGATTGCCTCTTTTGTGGTGGCGCAAGGCTTTGTCCTCCCCGGTGCTGAAGATAGTCTACAAGACGCTGGTGCCTTGGGAGAACTCCCAGCTCCAGCCCCGACATCCGCACGCCTGGCTCCTATACTTCGTGCAGTCACGGTCATCATCGAGCAGTCGAAATGGCGGGCAGAACACTTTCTGTCTTCACCGGGAATTGTTACCGTCTTTCCCAAACAAGTGCCCGGATTCGCTTCATCGGATATCAGGAAGGGTCCCTGGGGATCGACTTACCTGTCCGGCTCCGCGGTCCCGCGTAACACGGGCGCGAATCCAGTCGATACTTTGCTGCCATCAGTCCCCTTAGCACATGGGAGATCATCACCAAACTCCGCCAATTTCCCGCCTTTGGGAAATGGTGGCTCTCAGCGTCGCCATAGTCACTCCTTCCCTACGCCGTTTTCGCTGGCCGAGACGCCAACCCCAGAGGAGGAGGAAAATTCCATAGTTCCTTGGCTACTATGTATTCTCCGCTCCGAGGGAGGTATGGTGCGATTGATGGCTGCTCGGCTGGTTACAGTTCTCTTCCGCCTGGGCCTCTCGAAGAAGCATCGGGTTCCGATGTTTAGTTACTTGTTGGTTCCGATTCTCCTTCGCATGCTGGACAAAGACTTTGAAATACCAGACGAGCATGACCCTTGTGATGATGGCCTGATCACACCAACGCAGCGCTTGAAAGAGGAGGCACCGGCCGTATTGGCCAATCTGGTCATGGATGATCAAGATCTTCAGAAACACGCTGTCGATGGCAATGCACTCAAGAGGTTGTCTCAATTGCTGAAGGAGACATATAACCCTGTTCCTGAGAGCCTGCGGCCGATGTGGTATGCAGAAGGCGATGGCCCAGCCCGAGATCCCGAGTCCGTGTCGGCGGACTGCCGTCTGGGACCTCCTGGGTACTCGCCCACCCTGTGTCATGTCATGCGGTACCGCGAGAGTATCTTGAAGGCCCTAGCAGCACTTGTCCCATTCAAAGACGAGTACCGAAAGGCGGTCTGTGAGAATGGCGTGGTTCCATATATTATCGACTCGCTCAAGCCTCGGCCTAGTGATGCTCCCGCTGATGCCACTTCAATGCCTAAAAATTCAGCCACGGACGGCAATCCCACGCCGACAATTCTGGCTGCTTGTGGCGCCGCTCGAATGTTGACCAGATCAGTTAGCGTGTTGAGGACCAGTCTCATCGATGCTGGAGTTGCTCAGCCGCTGTTCGTTCTGATCAAGCATCCCGACCTGGAAGTTCAGATTGCGGCCACAGCAGCAATTTGTAATCTTGCGCTGGATTTCAGTCCCATGAAACAGGTCAGTCAAAGTATATCCTTGTCTAACGTACCCATCCTAACACTGTGAACTAGGCAATCATCTCGGCCGACATTATCCCGATTCTCTGCGAGCATGCCCGCTCATCTAACACCAAGTTGCGAATTGAATCTCTTTGGGCACTCAAGCATGTGGTCTACAACTCACAAAATGACATTAGAATGAAAGTGATCGAAGCTCTCACCCCGGCTTGGATCCGACAGATCATAAGCCAGGATCAAGTCAGCGCATTGGCGCGACGAGGATTGGAGGAGGACATGGATCAAAGCTCAGGGATCGCCATGGGTCGTGCCAATTCGTTCGGTGAACAGGTTGACATTCTCAATCCCATGGAGGACTCTGGCGAGCTAGGCGAAGACTTTAAGATGGCCGACAGCATGCCATCCTCAAAGATGAGCTTGGATATGTTCCTGCCAGATGTCAGGCGCCGACGCAAGCTCGTTCTGCATGGCTCACTGGAGCAGTCTACTCAGTCTCGCCAAGATGATATTGCAGTCCAAGAGCAGACCTTCGATTTGCTGCGCAATATCATCTGCGGCGAAGGTGCCTTCGAGATGATCGACTTCCTGTTCAAGGAAATTGGACAGGACGAGCTGCTAAATGCTCTCGCCAATAACCTCCGCCCGCGCACAATCCAGCTGGCTCATCGTCGCGAAGCCTCCAGCCGTCCCCTGCATGTTCCCTCGGAGATTCTAGGCTCCGTCAGCGCCCTGATCATCCACCTCGGCGCCGGTCATCCACGTCATCGACAGCTGCTGATGTCGCATCCTGATCTTCTGCACTCATTGACGAACTACTTCAACCACTCTAACCGTGAAGTCCGGCTCAACTGCGTGTGGGTAGTCATCAATCTCATCTACGTGGAGGACTCGAGTGATCGCGACGGATGCCGAGAGCGGGCCAGCCAGCTGAAGGCTCTGGGGATTGTAGAACGCCTGGCCAGTCTTCAGAACGATCCGGATCTGGACGTGAAAGAGCGTACTAAGACTGCGGTGCACCTCATGAACTCGTTGACTTAGCCCTTGGTTTTTTTTTTCTTGGCTTGATTTTTGAGTTTGAAGGGGGGAAACTGGACATGGGCGTCTTCATTGAGACTTGAACTGTGCATAAGCCGTTTGCGGGTATATTCATTTTCAAAATGTGCTTTAGATCGGAATATTTATTTTGTATAGCACACACATGCCTCGTCAACATGATCCTCTTTCTAGTTTAAGGTTCTCGTTCCCTGAATACAGTAAATCAGATCATATTCTTATCTTATCAATCCTTGTGGAGAAAACCCACGTCATAGTTCCAAGGACCCTTCCAGTCTTCATTCATGTTGACATCTCCATCCAACCCCAATATCCAGTTCATCTTCTTCAACTACCACCCGAATAATCCAAACCACAGCAACAATGTCCCCAGTCCCAACCCCAATCCTGCAAGCCCTCAACCTCCCCACAGACCCCCAAACCTGCACCTTCGACACATCCAGTCTAGGCTCAGGCTTCACAAACACAGCCATCCTCCACGCGACAACCACAACCGAAACAAACACCCAACAGGAACGAAAATACTTCATAAAAACCTCCACAGATGGCCCCGCCGCAAAAGAAATGTTCCACGGCGAATACGAATCGCTCAACGCCATCGCGGACGCTGTGCCCGGTTTCTGTCCCCGGGGGTTAGCATGGGGTCCACTGGATGAGAAGAATGGGTACTTTCTCGCGACGGAGTTTCTCGATTTACGTGGCTCTAGGAACCGAGGGGCTTCTCGTAATGAGACGAGTTTGAGGTCGTCCAGTTTGGCGTATCGATTGGGCAAATTACATTCTACGCCTGCACCTGTTGATCCCGCTACTAGTCGATCTAGATACGGATTTCCCGTACCGACGTTCTGTGGTGATACGAGACAAGCGAATACCTTTTACGATAGTTGGGCTGATTTTTACACCAACGAGCGGCTATTAACTATCCTGGTCTCATCGGAGAAACGGAATGGTCGTGATGCTGGGCTGAGGGATCTCGTTGAGAAAACTGCTCGTATTGTTGTGCCGCGGTTACTGGGTGATGAGCATCTGGGGTATAATGTCCGGGGTGAAGGGGAGGGAGTTCAGCCTGTTGTTGTGCATGGGGATCTTTGGAGTGGGAATGCTGATTGTGGGAGGATTGTTGGATCTGGCGAGGAGGTGGTAGGAGATGTGGTTTATGATCCTTCTGCTTGCTATGCGCATAGTGAGTTTGAGTTGGGGATTATGGGGATGTTTGGGGGGTTTGGGGCGAGGTTTTTTGAGGATTATCATCGGGTTGTGCCGAGGACGGAGCCTGTGGAGGAGTATGAGGATCGGGTTATGTTGTATGAGTTGTGAGTATTTGATTTCTTTGGTTGATTCTGAGTGATTCATTGATTCAAAGTGGAAGGAGTGCTGATTGTTGGGTTTAGGTATCATCATTTGAATCACCATGCAATCTTTGGAGGTGGGTATCGGTCTGGTGCGGTGTCGATTATGCAGAAGCTTTTGAGGAAGTACAGTGATCGGCAGTGAATGATGGGGGTCTTATGGAAGGTGCTTCTTCTTGAGACTATTCATTTTAGAATATGGTTTCCGCTCAGAGCTTTTTATGTCGAATATCGGAGCCACGGATGTCGTCAAAATCTCGTGAAGGAATGTATGCGAGTCTAAACCAGATCAGCCACGTAGAGTCTCATCAGAACATTACGTCAAGAATAAAATCCCTCCATCCTTCCAGGATCCAATCCAGCAATCCAGAACGATTCACGGAGGATACCAAGGTCCGCTGCCAAGCCAAATCGGGCCGGAGTCCACTCGATGCCAAGCCCAAGGAATCGAGGCTGCCTTGGGAGTCAAAGTCGGTGAAAAGAAGATTCTGTTAACATGTGAGCTTGCAGCTTCTTCAGCCTATACTTCCAATAACCAAACAGCAGAATTGAGCACTATATCACCATGAACTGCCCTTCACGAACGGACGACACTCTCGAACATGATGAGTGGAACCAGAATCCCCCGCTCCTCGCTCCCGACTTGACCACGTGCCAAGACTTCAATGGTATTGTGAATGCGCGCGAGAACCAGGATGACAGAGGGGGGTCATCCGGATTACGCGGAGGAATTAGGTGGAAGGATGTCCCGCCGTTCAAGGAACCTGAGAAGGAGAACTCCCTCCTCTCGGGGCGCGGGATGTTCCTGACATTGTCAGGTACGGAAAGCTCTTTTCCGGCGATAACCTCAGGTGCTAATCAATCGGACAGGACATTCCGCTCCATCCGATTCTGGCCCATCTAATGACCAGAAAGATCAATATTCAAACAGTCTCCCACCATACCAGACCATCAAAAGCTGGGCACTATGGCTCCTCTCCGTACTCTGTGCTTCAGTACTCATCTCATCCAGCAAACTAAGCGAATATCTTACACTGAATCAAAACCCCATTATCACTGAAACACCCCTCGAAAAAGAACGTCCAGCACCAACCAAACGATCGAAATGCGCAACCGGGGGCGTCGGCGACGATACATATGACCTCCCCTTACACGTCGCCGCACTATTCATCATCCTAGCAACATCAACAATTGCCTGCGCATTTCCAATCTTAGCAACACGATTCCCTCGTTTACGTATCCCACCTTCATTCCTGTTTTTCGTCAGCCATTTCGGAACGGGCGTTTTGATTGCTACTGCTTTTGTGCATCTTCTTCCGACGGCGTTTACGTCGCTCGGGGATCCTTGTTTGTCTAATTTCTGGACGACGGATTATCCGGCGATGCCGGGTGCTATTGCACTGGGTGGGATATTTATTGTGACGTTGGCGGAAATGGTGTTTAGTCCCGCGCAGCATATTTGTCGGGGTGGGAAGTCGGATACTACCAAGCAGGGTCTGTCGTCTGGTTTTGATAAAGAGGAGACGACGGGTAGACCAGCACCCGGGATGGCGGGGATGATAAACGGCGGTCGATCACAGGATCAAAGTTCTTATTTATCCACTCTTGATGGAAGAGCTCATCTACGGGATATGGGACCTTTGATTGGAAGGTCGTCAAGCATTAGCAGGGCTATGAACCGCGTCGGGGACGGCTCCGAGGAAATAGTCCGTGTTGCATCAGCCCCCGAGATTCAGACTCATCACCAAAGGGTTGACGGGGCTATCCATGAGGACATTGAGAGACATGACTATTCCTTTGAATTGACTTCAGAACAGAAGCAGAAGAAAGAGACGATGCAGGTGTATCTTCTCGAGATGGGCATCTTGTTTCATAGTGTCTTCATTGGCATGTCGCTCAGTGTCTCGATTGGAAATGAGTTTGTGATTCTGCTGATAGCCATTGTCTTTCATCGTGTGTTCAAATTCATTCCAAGAGCCCTGTTGATAAAGCTGACGATCATCGCATCAGAAACTTTCGAAGGCCTTGCATTGGGGTCACGCATTGCATCGCTCCCCTGGTCTGAACGACAGCTTCAACCTTGGATCATGTCCCTGGCATATGGATGCACGTAAGTTTTTACTTAACAAAATAGCATATTGGCTATCACCTATGAAGGAAATCCATCCTGACAATATCCTAGTACCCCAATCGGACAGGCCATCGGCCTGGCTACGCATACTCTCTACAGTCCCAATTCAGAAGTCGGCCTTCTATTGGTTGGTGTCATGAACGCTATCTCTGCTGGACTGTTGATCTTTGCTTCTCTCGTGGAATTGATGTCTGAGGACTTCCTTAGTGACGAGAGTTGGCGGATTCTTTATGGGAGACGAAGGGTTTATGCTTGTTTGTTGGTGTTTTCGGGGGCATTTTGTATGAGCATTGTTGGTGCTTGGGCATAAATATGCTTGGCAGGATATACTCCAGTCTTCTAGTGACAGGGTAAAGATGTCAGAGCATTCATTTCATAGAGGAATAGTTTAGACTATACTGTTGAGGAGGTTGCTCAGACTCAGGTGCGCCGTTGTATGACGTGATGTCATTTTGAAATCACGGCAAAGCAAAGGAGGGGAAGTAGAACGGGCCAACAGCCATGGATGACCCCGCAGATTTCCCACATGACTTGATCGAACTTGCTTGATTTCCAGGCATTGAGCCGATAACTTAGGCGTAGCTTAAGCGTAGGTAAAGTTAGCCGTTTGCATGAATCTTGTCGATTACAAATCTAAACGCGGAGAACCTGATTTAAAGGAAGATGTTATGTGATACATAAGGTTAGGATTCTACTTTTGGATTCTACTTTTTGATTAAATTCGTGTATGCGAAGTCATATCTTCTCAGCTGTTTCGAGATGTCTCCTCACCCCGATTCAAATGTCCACCCAGAGGCCACCGGGCCCGCAAAGGCGCTAGTTGAGAAGCATTATGCGGAACAACCACTGAAATTGTATGCAGGATGGTTCTGTCCGTGAGTAGAGACCTGCGAGGACTTGATATGTATTCAGCTGATTCTGTTGCAGATTTGGTATGCTCTCGACTCCAGCAATTGATCCTAAGCCTGAAATAGATCACCATTCCAGTGCAACGTGTCTGGCTAGCCCTCGAGGACAAGCAGATACCCTACCAGTACATCGAAGTCAATCCCTACAACAAACCAGAATCCCTTCTTTCTCTCAACCCCCGCGGTCTCGTTCCAACACTCTCCTGTCCGACTGACCCACAACCACAGCCACTCTACGAGTCAACGGTGATCCTCGAGTACCTTGAAGAAGCATACCCGAGCCACAAACCGCACTTCCTCCCACAAGACCCCTATGAGCGCGCTCGTGCCCGGATCTGGATTGACTACGTCACGTCTCGCATAATCCCGTCTTTCCACCGATTCTTACAATACCAGCCCGTCGAAGCTCACGATGCAGCGCGCGATGCAGGATTAGAAAAAGCACGACAAGAGTTCCTGCACCACCTCAAAGCCTGGACGAAGGAGATGCACCCCGAGGGGCCATTTTTCCTCGGTTCCGAGGTAAGCTTGCCGGATATTGTACTCGCGCCATGGGCAGTGCGCTTGTGGGTATTTGACGAATTCAAGAACGGTGGATTGGGGATTCCGGTCGAGGGACAGGGTGGATCGGATGAAGCAGTGTGGTCGAGATGGAGAAAGTGGCTGTCTTCTATCGAAGAGCGGAAGAGTATTCAAGAGACGACGAGCGAAAAGAAGTATTATCTCCCGATCTATAAGCGGTATGCGGATAATACAGCGCAGAGTGAATTGGCCAAGGCTACTAGGGCCGGTCGAGGTGTTCCCTAGACCTACCCTACTAAGGTATTTGGCCTCTTATCTTGTCTCTGTCCCATAATTACTGTTTAAAGTGTGTGTTCCCTTTCTTTTTGCTAGAAGATTGACTTTTCGACTCACGATTCCGTTTTTGATAGCCGACATATACCTTGGACTATCTTTCTGTTGCAGATCTTCTGCCCTCCATTTTCAATAGCCCACATACGTAACCGACCCCTTACAAAAAATCACTATTTTCTTTGGACCTTGGATATTTGAGGGTCCTCCATCTAAACGATACCACTCACCCATACGATATCGCCAATTCACATACTAAACACCCTCTCTTTCTGCCGGGCAATTCATCAAGAACAATTCCCAATTTGAAAATTTCTATTGAATACTTTGTTAAATAGCTATACTTACACGATGTAGTTTCGAAAAGTATAATTCTAGAGCGCGTGCGTCCTTTTACAACCTATCTTATTATCGCGGCGTAAATGCCTATACATAGAACGAAGACAATCATGATTAGGAAGTATGCCAGTAATTTTACATAAGGTAACTAAAGGACTAGAACTTCCTGTTACGCTAAGCTACCAATCAACTGCTAGATCGTGTATCTGTAGTTGACCTGGTCTTGTTAAAATCGGGCATTAGTGGCGATATCGTATGGGTGAGGTAACCTGTAAGGGACCAGTTATACGTTAGACTAACTCTCTGCCGCACATTTTCCACCTTCCTTTCGATAGCCCACATACCTTAGACTAAATGCCGCACAGCTTGTGCCTTCCATTCTCGGTAGCCCACAAATACCTGCCTTCCTCTATTACCTCTATATACTTCGGATTAACTATCTTCCGTCCTTCTCTCCTCGTCCGAACTTTTCTCCGCCTTTCATCCCAACTTCGGATTAACCTTCTTCCGGGATTCTGCCTATCTTCACGTGACTTTATCGGCCTTGGCTCCTCTATCTCGATACCCTTCGGTCTCTGAGCTTGTTTCTCACCTTGAGGAAGCCGGGAGACAAAAAGAAGCTGAAATTGCTGAACTACTGAAGATGGCACGAACTCAACGTGATGAGCAGCGTGATGAGCAGCGGGACTCAGGCCCTCAGCCTGGTCCCAGCAACCCAAATCCTCCTCTGATTCACCCATCATTTACCCAGGTAACCCAGCCTTTCCTCAATGAGGCGACAATCCAAGCCTGCTTCGAGGCGATGGGTGTGAGCCGCTCTCGTGAGGAGTCACTTCGCCTGATGGGTGTCAATTGGATCCACAGTGTGCGCAAGGCACTCCACCTGTATGTTGAACGGTCTTGCCCAAGAGCTACGAGTGACGAGCTGCTAATCACGTACACAGTCCGGTCCGAACTTTCAACACTGCTGTGATGTACTATCACCGATTCCGACTGGTTCACCCGGACAGTGAATTCAACTACGTGGTATGTCTCCCACCTGTCTTTGTTTGAGCTCAACTCTGACTTTTAACACAGGATGCTGCCGCGGCTGCTTTGTTTACTGCATGCAAAATTGAGGACACGCTGAAGAAGTCCCGAGAGATTGTGTGCGCGGCCTACAACGTCAAGGCGTCTGCTACAGAGCAGCTGACTCCTGATGACCCCGTATGCTACCCTCGCATCCAATCCTGACTCAAACACAACATACTGACACGTCCTTCAGGTATTTGAGGCCAACATCCGCAGTGTCATCGGCCTGGAGCGGCTCATGCTGGAGGCGTCTGGCTTTGACTTCCGTCCCCGCCACCCCCAAAAGCACCTGGCCAAGCTGATCAAGTTCACCTACAAAATCCCCACGGACTCGCAAGTCTCCAACCTGGCCTACCTCATTTCCATGGATCTGTACCGGACCTTCGCACCACTCAAACAGACCACCATGACCCTGGCATTCAGTTGCCTTGAGCTTGCGTTCCGGCTTTTGGATCAGCACCTGGAACCCCTCGAGTCTGGGGCAGACTATGAAACGTTCCGTACTAGCCGTGCGGAGGTGATGGGTATGATTGTCCCAATGACAGAGACGTCTCAAATAATATACTGACATTTCCTCTAGAAACCCTCCTTGACCTCCTTGAGCTGTACACCCACAGCCGGGCCTTGACCTCCGTTGGCCCTGACTTCCCTGCGGACCAGTTCCTGAAGGTCCGCATCCCACTCAACCAGGAGGCCAGGGACAAGCAGCTCCCACGGTACAACGGCCGTGGGACTCCTGCTCCGGCCGAAGAATCCGGCGCCCGTCAACGCCCTCTCCACCCGCTGACGCCGCTTGCCGCCAATGGAGACCGCCGCGGGGAGAGTGGCCGTGGTCGTGATGCGCCGCTGCGGTTCATCCTCGACCCGGCCTGGGCGGAGCAGGAGGGACTCCAGGTATCGGAGTTCTTCAAGGTGGAGACAGAGGAGTACGAGGTTGAAGAGTGAGGGGAGCGATGGGGAACCTATCAGGCGAATGTGATATGATTGGCTTTCAACACAACGTTCGACTAACATATGCCTGGCCGGAGAGCGAAAGACGCAGTGGTGAGGCTTATCATGTCAATACGACATGATATGGCATTGGGGCACAGTGTCTTACGCACGATGACCGGGCGACGATCGTTGGACGTGGTGATGAAGCATATCCATTCGCCATGATATGTATGATTGGAACGAAAAAAAGCGAGTGATAATTCCCGGGCTTTCCGGTGACGATACTTTATGATACCCTAATAATCCAATTCATCCATGAGTCCAATTCATGACTCGAAACATCATGATGCTACTCTGATTCCCTGGTAGAAACTCGGTGTTGTTTCCCTGAAATTATATCCCGTAACAAGCCACTGAGATCAATATGTAGAGAACAAAATCTGTAAAAGAAGTCCCTTGTTCCCTTGGCCATTGATTATTTAAATTTTGCATACATTCTTTCTTCTAGAATAGACTGCTGGCGGTTAAGAATGCCTCTTTGAGCTCCACTACTCCGACTGTACCCGAGCTTGAACTTGGCGGAGGCAGCTACATTTCAACATGGCAAATCTACTGGCCTAAAGCAACTCCTCTGGGAAATTGGAGGCAACTTTCCACCTCATTATCCTCTAAATACCAACATCTCTATTTTTCTTCTCAACTGAACTGTCCGATATCCTCGCAATGACCGTCGATTCAGAGAAGCTCCCCACTTTCGCACAAAAGCCCCGCATTTTCATTCTAACAGACGTCCTGAATGAGCCCGATGACTCACAATCCCTGGTTCGATATCTGTTATATTCCAACGAGTTTGAAACTCGCGGTATATGCGCGACGACATCTACTTGGTTGCGCTCCAGCACCCATCCGGAGGAACTTCGTCGCATCATCACGGCGTATGGTGACGTTGCTGACAACTTGAATAAACATGTGCATCCAAGCTGTCAATACCCATCCGCCGAGTATCTTCTCTCGTTAGTCACATCGGGGCCAAGGGTACGTACGCATTCCGAGCTTATCGCTGTTCTTCGTCGGAAAGATCTCAAACTCACACCTTTCTCCACAGGTCTACGGTAAAAGGGCTCTGAAAGAGCCTCATAGCGAAGGCGCGCAACGGTTGCTAGCCGCCCTGCAGGAATCCGAAGAACCACTCTATGTCCCTGTCTGGGGTGGTGTGAATACACTCGCCCAAGCACTCAAGTTCCTCACCGAGACATCTTCGCAAGATCTGGCTGCCAGAGAACGAGCCAAACTGCGAGTCTACTCCATCTCCGACCAAGATGACACTGGCGCCTGGATTCGCGCTAAGTATCCCGATGTCTTCTACGTCGTTTCTCTCCACGGTTGGAATCAATATAGTCAGGGTAGCTGGTTAGGCATGAATGCCAGCGCCGGTGACGGAGTCGACCACACCAAAGTGCAAAACCCTTGGCTGAACAAGCACATCCGCGTCGGTCCGTTCGGAGCCAAAGCTTATCCCGAGGTGAAATTCGGCATGGAGGGTGATACTCCATCTTTCTTGTGGCTTATTCAGAATGGGTTGAGTTACCGAGATTTTATTAACTGGGGCGGCTGGGGTGGCCGGTATATTCGGCCCCAGAACGAGGCTGATTGGGAAGATGGTATTGATGGGAATCATTTCCATAATGCTCATGACTTTGGTGTTATTGGAGCCGATAGAAAACCTCATACTGATCACAGAGCGACCATCTGGCGATGGAGGGATGCCGTTCAGGATGATTTCGCAGCACGTATGCATTGGACAGTTACGGACAATTTTGCGGAGGCGGGCCATCCGCCGGTCCTTGATGTCAATGGCCATTCTGGAACGGAGCCGCTGATCTTGAAGGTCAAGCCTGGCGAAAGGCATACTCTGAATGCGAGTGGTACCTATTGTGCCGACGATGGCAGCGCTGATGATACCCTGGAATACACCTGGATGCTTTATGGCGACGTCAACGGGTTTCATTTCTTCGGCATGGGCCCGGAGGTCAATATTGAAGCCTTGGAAGGGGTTCCCTCAGACATCAGAGAGGGTGATAACGTAGGATTCGCTCGTGTTACTCGAGCACTCAAGATTGCGGTGACAGTGCCAGGAATTGAGAAACATCCTCAAACGGGGCTTCTCACGCCAGATTTTCATATCTTGTTGCAAGTGACCAACAGGGCAGGTCCGTATCCCATTCGACGGTACAAGCGAGTCATTCTCTCTTATATTCGCGAAGGCACATCCGAGTCCCTTAAAAAGATACCGGAGAGCGCTGGGGAAGCATACCGGCTGTATGGAAATATCGATGCAGGGAAGCCAAGGGTCGACTACTCACAACCACCAAACTACACACCCTGTAACTGGTGGGGAGGAAAGTCCAAGGAGACAAAGAAATAAACTGGCAGTATCCATCAACAATTAGCAAAGGAAGTCGACATGGCAACCCCCATCAGTGGGCTGTCCCTGTTTGCGGCGGGTGTTTGTATATAAGCTTGCTCCGCGGCACCACAACTCCTACCTTCTCTCATCACCCTCAGCTTTATTTTTGCTCGCAATATAATCTTTGACAGTGCCTGACAAGGTAATTCCCCCACTGATTATACATTACCAGCATCCATGGCAGCTTTTATCGCTTGAAAGATTCTAACACCCAGCCTTCTTTCTCCAGGTTCTTCAACCGGATAGATCACACCTATATAGCCAATCCACAGGAGCTTGCTCAGTGATTCCCCCAATTGACCAAGATAAACACGTCACGGATTCACGAAATAGAGAGAATGACGACAGTTCCTCAGCTCAAGACCTCTCTTACCGTTCCAGATCGTACCGAGCATCTTGGCGAAGCCTACGATCAGTACTCGATGTTGCCTCCGTTTCCATACATTTCATGCGTTCCCTATCTTTTCTGATTATCAATTCATTCAAGCACAGCCTCCTCTCCATCGCCCAGCGCATCATGGGCTCCTCGTCATGAATCGATATCTTGACCTTTGGGCTTCACAACATTGAGCCCGTTACCGAGTTAGCGGGGAGGAAATCTGTCAAGGCAAAAAGGAAACCCAAATGATAAGGAGGGGCGTCTCAGAGTCCCCCGAAAAGCGAAACGTGTGAGAGAAGCCGCAGTCGGGGCACCGATTCACACACTGCGATTTCATGATCCTGGTCTATCTGACCCCTCAAAATTGACAGGGAGGTCTATGACCATCAGTTGCTCGTGACTCAGGTGGAAGCCCTAGGAGACGCACCTATGGCTATGAAGCCTTCTCCCTTAAAACGCGCTGCATTCACCCTGGTGGTCTGTGGCACTGCCGATCCTGAACATGGCTGGATGATCGGAGACTTCGTGAGGTCTTGCATGAAATTGAGCAAAAATGATACCCAGGTGTCATGGCTCCCCACCCATGAGCACTTTATCTCTCGACCTCTCTCGACCAACACAAGTCTCCAATTATCTCAACCATCAAGTTTGAGAAGGATAGAGATGGGCGTACACCTGTACACCTACAGCCAAATTTCGAGATTTTTACGAAGCACTTCTGGCAGCAGGTGGGTATGAACCAGCCCGATATTGACTTTCAAAGTCGACGCTACAGTAGTGGCAAACCTGCGAGTTGTGGTCCGGTTGCTGTTCATTATTGCTGGGCCTAGACCACCTCGCCCACATTTCGTAAGTTGTCTTTGGTTTGCCTTATGTGGAAGAAGTGGTGCAAGATTGCTAACATGGTGAACCCTTTTGGATAGGCTCGGAGTACGATTGTATCCTTCATTGATTTGAATGGGCATGGCGGCGTAGAAACCCAGCCATCATGTCCTGGAAAAACCAAGCAAGCCGCGAGCGCCAACAGCGGCAGGGTCTTAGTAAGGCCGCAAGCTACCCACCAGTCACTGCTGTATTATATACCCACTTGATCCTCTGCCCTTTCAACATGGTCGAATACCCAGAGAGAAACCTCGCCATGATTCCTGGGTTAGTGCCGTGAGAATGTCCGCGTGTTCGCTATACAGCAAGCAGCTCGATATACGCCCAGGAAGAATTTCCGGTATATACGAGACGATATTTTCTGATTTTCTCCAAGGGCATTTTTGGAATTCCAATGTGAGTTAGTAGCCCTATGCTCTTGTGACCGTCACGACTGACGAACGCAGAAGACCCCTCACCAACACCTTCCCTCACAGTTGATCCGAGCCCAGGAACCTTCGGACACATCCCTTCCCTCAGCTTGCTATCCGCACCTCCACAGCCGCTAGCCAGCCGGCTGGCTCCCATCGAACAGTTCTTGCTCGCCAGTAGACCGTCCACCGCAGCCCGCATAGCCTCATTAGGCGCTGACAAGTTTCCAACAACGACGATTTTCTGACGCCGAACCTGGTATCGGCTGGAGACTATAAAATCCGGAAATGCACGCTGGGGCTTTAGGAGAAAACTCTCTTTAAAACGGGAATAACTCCATCCCATGATTACAAGGGGGGTTGCTACTGTTTCCCTTACCCTAAGAGCGTGAGTGTACATTCTCAAACATATTCGAGCATGATACTAATTTCTCATCAGTTTCTCTCCACATACCGAGTATCGGAGATGGCTTCCAATCTACCACGCAGTCCCTATTTTCCAAAGGACTTGGGGCTCTGCCTATTCAAAAGCAGAACCGAAGTTGATGGAAACATTGGAGTTGTCGAGTGACATTTGAGCCAGCACATCCTAGCGATTTGTTCCAGAACGCCAGGAGATAGCGCTAAAAAATCAACAATTGACCATGACAACTCACCTGCCCATGATGAAGACCAAAAATTTACGTCCGTGCTGGGTTTGGCCTCTGAGGATGGAGATAATACCTGCATTCTGAGAGGTCAGCGCCTGTCTTGCAGCGATGATCTAAGAAAATGGGAATTGAGGATGAATGTACCTCATATCTTCTACCGAGGGGCGTTTAATGTCTCTGGCTAAAAAGATGCAGTTGACCTCCTCAGGTATCAAATTCAGGCAAATGGAGGGGTGGGTAGGAGGCGACACACGGACACACGAATAAAATTTGCAAACGCGAGTATTGTAGGGAGAAAGCCAGAATGACTGATATCTCTCGTGACTCCCGGACTGAATCAAGTCGCCTTTCGGTGCAGGCCTCATATCTTTTGACATGAGCATCCTCTTCAACGGCATGGCCGTGGATTTGGCAGGTCGGACTTTACGAAATGCGAACTTGGAATGTTGCCGAGAACGAAGACTTTCTACGCAAAAAGATCACCTACAATGTTGCGCCTGTAAATGGAAGGATAACTGCAGGCAGGTAGACTATGGAGAGTTTGAAATTCAAAAATTTTTGTTCATGTTCTGGGATTGTTGGCCTTCCGAGATAAGTTGAGAAAAATTCCTGATTTGGCTTAATAGGTGGAGTTTGGCTTCGGCATAGAGATTTGGATTTCTGTAATTGCAATCTTGATCAGTCCTTATACAGGGCAGAAGTGATATGCTTTTGGTTAATGAAAGGCCGTATATGGCACATGTATCTAATCAGAACCACTTTAGAGAAGATCCATTTACATAGTATGGCAAGGAACTCTATGTTACAAGAATGATTTTCAAGTCATTTTGACTACAGACACGGCAGCGATCATCAATAGTTTGAATTGCTAATAGTAACTAAGAAGATGAAGAGTCGTGCGGACCCAACCAGCGTGGCCGACAAAGATAGCCAGTCCACACTCCTTGCGAAATAACAAAAAGTCAATACCTTGTGGGCAACCAGTCATAAGGATATCGTGAGTCCCACCTGACCAGCCGTAGCCCCTAAGGATAACGCGTCAAATCCCCTTGTAAAATCAAAACGAAAGCAACGCCAAGTGGCAAAGAGTCATAAGAATAGCAGTGATAGAAGCAGAGACGCCATGAATCCAGCGAGAGCAACCCTTGCAACAATCAACCCTCTGCAAAAATCATGCGCCGGTGCGGTTTCTTTCTCGGGATCTTCGGTCAACACAGGGTGTCATCGAACACGGGCTCTCCGGTGAACACAGGATCATTCTTAGGAAAGCCCTCCATCCGACGGTAAGCCTTCTCGATGGCGTCGAAGCGAGCGAGGCAGGAAGAAATTTGAGCGTCGCGAGTTTCGTCGTTGGCACTCACGCCGTGTGGCAGCCAAAAGCCAAAAATATTTCTCGAAGGCGGAACCTCACCACTTGGGATCAGTGTTCCTTCTCGCTCATTTTCACGGTTTTCAGCTGGTAGCTCGGCAATTGGGTACAGCTGTCGATACGCAGCCATTATTTCCTCGTCGCATTATCCCAAGATCTTCGTGGAGGCGATCATGTCGAAGAGTTTGTCTAGCTCCACACCGCCACGGACAATCATGGTAGCTAGCCTAGAGTGATTAAAATTGAGAAAGATTAGTAGTCGTAGAGAAAAAATTTGAATACACTTTGATAGTCTAACAAAGCAATGATAGGATGGGGCAGACAATGAACATACCACTGAACATCTGCAGCCCATTCAACCATCTGAAGAGCGATTTTGTCATTGAATGCCAAGTTCACGTCATCATGTACACCGCTCAAGCAGCCAAGAAGGCCAGTGACAAGACTGGTGGATGGCGTTCTGCGAAGCAAATCGACGGGACGTTGCAGGCATGCTGGGTTGATAAATCCGCGAGTGACCAAGATCTGGAAGAGGTCCCAGATCGCCGACTGGCGACGGGCACGCCACCACAAGTTTCGCAGGATAAATTTCAAACGGGGGGTTTTGGTACTGGCTTCATCATAGATATTGAGGTCGACGATGATTCCTTGCCTGATGTCGCACTTGGAGATCTCTTGCTGAACGACAGCTGCAGCTACCTCTGGGATTGGAGCGAGTGTACTGGCCGGGCGTTCGGTGAGAGGGTCGCCAGTGAGATAAGGGAGGATGTTCGGGTTGAAAGTGGGCCATTCAATTCTTCGATGGCGAGATGTGTTGCGAGGGTCCGTGTTGAGGTCAACGATGTCACGGAATACCTGTTTCTCCATATTGAGGGTGGAATCGAATGTCGGGGTGTGGTAGAGCTTGGGCTCTACCGCCAAGGCACGTGGTGAGAGGTCTTGAGTGTGCTTCTCTCTCAAGAGTCGCACGAGGGGTGTAGCTGGGGATGTCGACCCAGGCGTTGAAAAAACGGCTGTTGCGGTAACGACCACTGGTGCTGCTCGTCAGGGTAAAGGGGGACTAATTAAATCAAGGCATGAGTCAATACCATAGCCTAGTGGTTATGGTATTTGTGTGTCCTCGATTTTAATCACCGTTTTTGTTTAGGTTTGATATCAATCCTTATAACTATTTTATCGCTCTTAGTCACTGACTTATTTTATATATGTCTTAGATGCCTTTTGAAACATCCCTTGGTACTTTTTTAAAACGTTATTCAGGTTTGTCTTTTAAGAAATGCTTCAAATTATCTTCCTGAATGTTTGCTCGAGTCTGTCCCCAGCCGGATCTTCCCACTTTCCGCAGATTCAAGGCCCTTCAGGATGATATTTACCACGTCCCCATAGCCCTCTATCCCTTGAGCTTCGGTGATCCAGTTTTTAACAAACTGGGCCATTTGGTCCACTCCGACAGGGGTCCAAAAGTACTCCCGTGTACAGGATTGGACACGGGAGTAGGAGTAAATGATGGTCCCCCTGGCTCCCAAACTTACCAAATTTGATGTCTTTATAATTTTGGCCCTCGTTTTTGTTTGCTAGCCGGATAAAGTGCTCGTGGAGGGGAAAGCATGAAGTGAAGGTACCCTCGGTTGGCCGGATTGTCCCACAGATGACCATGATATGGTTCTTGGAGGCTTTAGGCACAGGTGCATCTCCTAGAGCTTCATCAGTTCCCTTAGTTTTCCTGTGATCTCGCAGAACCCCGTGTGGGGCCGAGTTTTGTACTGCCGTGTGTGTGTGTGTGTGTGTGTGAATTCATTCACCCTGACCTCTCGTCGAAATGACATGCAGGATACAATTACTATTTATCCGTGTATGTACATAGAGTGTTTTACTTCCTGAAAACGAACTTAGAGCCTCGTTAAGGCCTACCGTGGCCAAATTGCTGTTACTATTGTTAGGCTGCCCTTGTGGCGCGAGACTCTGAAACTGTTGTGACGCCTTAGCAAAATCTAGTATAGCCTTGACCGTCTTAGCTCGTGAGACGGTGTCTAGTTTACCTTTCTCACTTTGTTTTAAGCCTCCTAGCAGACTCGATACGCTATTGAATACGTCTCTAACTTCTTTCCGTAACTCTCTTCGAAGCTCCCTTAGCTTCGGACAGTCTATAAGTATATAGATTACTGTTTCTTGAGCGCTGTATACGCACTAGTCGTCGTCATTATAGCAGACTTTCTTACGGTAGCTAGATAGCTAGTTATAGCCCGTGCGTAGCTATGTTAAGAGGTACGCGCGGTTCCTCGGTAGGTTCCTGTATAGTCTTCTCGTGTAGCTTGCTAGTAGGGTGCTATCGATCTTTCGTAAGTGACCACCCTTAGTGGATGACTTCCACTCTTGTTCCTACGACGCGTAGACATTCCGACGTATAAATGCCTTCTCTCTAATAAGGAGTGGACAGAAAGGATAGATTTTGCCCGGACTGGCGGCGTCCTTTGCTAATCGGTCTGTAGCGTCGTTTCCCGAATCATTATAATGCCCTAGCACCTATTGAAGGCGAAGTGTGATGTTTTGTACTGCCGAGTTCGAAATTAGATTCCCCCTCTTTGTAAGAATATACTCTACAAGTCAGGGTAGAGGCCTGTCAATCAGGTAGGAGAAATAGAATCAAATCAATTATACGGAAAAGTCAAAGACTGTTCTTGAGGAATGAAAAACCTCTTCGACGTGGCTTGATTTATATGTAGTCTCATCACTCAAAACAGGAAGGAGATAGATCCTCGGTAAGGGAGGGAGAAACACGAGGCTGGTGTAACCTTACATAAGGATCTTCCTTGTAGGAGTTCCTGCACGTGCTGGCGGTGAACCCCTAGCGACCTTCCACCGAAAGCCTGACGGCTTATTAGGTCCTGTCGGAACGAAGGAACAGCCCGTATGACTAAGAATGTTGCCCATGGTGCATTTTTAGTCTAGTGGTATTATGCCCCATCTGTGTTTGACAGGTCCGGGTAGCCTAAGGCACCAACATTTGGGAATAACCTCATACCAAGGTATATCATAACAATTAGATAGACTGGGTTGAGCTAGGATGTGGTACTAGGTATAGTAAGCTTAATCAATTCTATATGGGGTTATGTCTTAGCGATAACGATTACAACCACCACTCTATGCCAGTTAACCAATCGAGCCATAATCCTGCGTGATAATTTATCGTATAGTTTTTTATTTACTTAAGCACGACGCGAAGACTAAGATGAACTCTGTTCTCCCCCCAAAACCAAAACTACGCGGACGATGGACGACGGGAATCCCGTCTCGTGATTTGGCACCTCCCACCAACCATCTCATACCAGAAGACCGAATCCTATCTCAGGAAAGGGGGGAAATAAACAGTGGTCATCAGACCCTAGAACTCTCGTTTCAAATGATGGACCGGAAAATTTTTGCGTAGGAAGTGGAAACGTTACGCGTCTGATTTAGGCTACTCTTCCCCAGGGATTCAGTGAAATTGAAAAACCCGTCGATTGCCTTCCACATGTATCCGCTTAGGAAGTCGAATTAAAATCTGGATTAGGCACATCACTCATCAACACCGTACCATTACCAAAGATCGTCCCATTCTTCAGCACCTCAACCCGTCCAACATGCAAATCTGTCGGTGGGTAATCGATCTTAGTGCTATTAGCGAAGATGATACCGTTCCACGGGACCGACGCGGACAGCAGAGCTATTCTCGAGGACGCCGACGGCAAGAGTGGTGATCTGCCTTTGCTAAAATCGCAGTTCTCACTGACCATGTACAGATTCAGACCAATAGCTAAGGTGACTATATCGGCGCCAAGCTGGTTCCAGTCATGCTCATTCGGGACGAGAACGCCAATATAATCGACCATCAGAACATTCGGCCAGTTCTTAGGGTGCATGTTGTCGACGCCCTTCCAGTACATGGTCGGATTGGTGGGGATCACAGCGAGGGCCTCCAGTCCATACAGAGTAGAAATCGTGGGTTCCGGCGTCACCTGCCACTGGGAGATCCAAAATGACTCACTGGTGGAAGTTAGGCTGCGGTTATTCGTGTTCCAGTCTGCTACCTGGTCCACTGCCAAGGCTTCTGTATCTTCTTTCTCGGACCAGTTGTCAAAGAATTTCATATACGAGGCAGGGTATATGCCATCAGCGGGGGCATTGGGCGTCTTCACGTCGAGATGTCCATCCAGAAGGAAGATCACACAGCCGGCACCTTCATTCCGGTCCATGAAATATGACGCCTTCTGGTTGTGGAAGCCCTCGTCCAGATCTCCGCACCGGTTATTGATGGTTTTGAGGCGTGTGAAGAAGTCGTTGGCAATGTCTTGCGTCCAGTAGATTGGGCCTTTGCTGGGGACTTTGCGAAGGCCAACCAGATACCTCACTCGAAAGAAGATAATCTCACCAGGGTTTTCCTTCGTGAATTGGTTAATTTCTGAGAGCACATCCTCCAGTCCTTCGCCAGTATTGCCAATTACCACTTCAGCCAGCTCGTCATTGACATGGGTGACCCAGAATCCATAGTCACCCTCGTTGGGGTTAGTCTGATGAATGCTGGCAATTCGCAAATCGAACCAGCGGGCCCCGGCGCGCAGCTGATCGTAGATGTTGAGAGCCTGTTTCTGCGTGTTCAGAGCAGAACCTCCGGGTAGAAGATGTCCGGAGATGGTGCTCATGCCTGAATCGTGAGTTCCAGGGATAATTACATGTTTGATGGGGCGGTCCTTGATCACATTGTAGATTTTCTTCATCCAGTTACCCGGACCAAATGTAAGCGATGTGATAAATCCATAGGAGTCACTACCGGTGATGACGAGAGTTACAGGCGACTCAGCATCTGGGTCTTTGTATTCACGCTGGCCAAGCCCCATTCCAGATAAGTCAAAGACAGTGCGACTGGGGTAGTCATCAGGAATATGGGTAGTGGTCCGGACGAAGAAGGTCTTGTCGGTTCCCTCGATGCTGTAATAGGCCTCCCCATTATCATCGACTGGAGTATCCGATCCGTCATAGACAACGACGTTCTGCCGAGCACGACCTGGGGGAATATCAGCCCAGTCGAAGGTCGTCATCTGATAGGAGTGGGTGGATGTGAGCTTGAAGCGATGCGGCGTCAGATTGACAATAGTGATGTACTGCTTGTGCGATGCTGCCGCATTTTCGGGGTCCAACAAGGCCCATCGGTAGTAGTTCCCAGGATCGACTTTCTCCGTGCTGTAGGTACGATCATCGGCGCTGCATTTGCTCGTTGAATCGCCCCCGTTGTCTCCATCATTGGTATCCACGAACTCCATGAGGTCAACAGCCCAATCGGTGGTGCCACCGAAGCCGGCGTATCGAGCCCATCCTATACGACTGTTTAGAATGAACGACAGATAGAGTAAAGGCAGACAAGAAAGCGTCAGAATTTGTTCAACGCAGAAAAGGAACGAGTTTTCAACGTAAGAAATGTGGAACGAGTGACTGAAGAGAAAAGCTCTCTACTAGTTGCAAAAGAGAATGGCTCTTTATCTCTCGACTGGATATTAGGTCTCATTTATGTATTCTTCAAATTCCATGTTTGGCCCCCATTGAGACCTCATTAAAACGTAAGGCTCTTCGAGTCATGTAACTCTCTCTACCGAAATTAGGAGAAATCTCTGTGAACACAAAGTACCAAGCTATAAAACGCCGATGATATTGACCAATAAGGTATCTTGAGGTCAAGCATGACCAAGGCATCACTGCCAAGCCTCAATCACCACAATGCTCATTTTGCCCCCATCCGATGCCCAGAGTCACGGACCCGGGCCTTAGCAGTTGAATTGGATCCTCCTGTTGGCTGGGGTTGATACCGTGACATTTTGGTCCGTCGCCCTAACTTGGACTATAACCAGGCCATGTAACTTCACTAAGGCTAGGAAGCGCCCAAAGCCAGCAGCTAGCCTGCAAGGCTTTATCAATTTGGGTCGCTTAGTTTATTTCCGTGGCCTGGGAGACATCCGGGAAGCTAGGGACTTGGCGGTTGCTTCTGGACCCTATCGGGGCCCCCAGGGGGTTACCCTTGATAGAGAGAACAAATGCGGGGGAAATTCAGGGTCCAGGGCATGGACAACAACATTACAGGGCATGCCTATCTCAGATTCCTCAGCATCCTTTTTTCAATTTTGCCCCAGTACTAGCAATCTTGACAGCGGTACGGAGACAAAGTCTGCGCTGAAGAGCAGAAGAGCCGAAGAATTGAAGGCGCCCTGCCCAACAGCCCAGGAGGATGGCGCCTCTCTCCCTGCTCTATGTGATGACGACCATCGCCACGATCGTCATGGCCACGGCACTGACAACTCCATACGTGCAGCCCAGCGGGTGTACTTCGGCCTTCCAGCTCACTACCATCACGACCAGCTTCCTAAACACGCCCACAACAATCACTTTCCTCGCATCTGATGCCGCTGCCCCAGACTTCTCAGCCTGTCAGCCGTCAGGATGGGATAGTGGGAGTACGACGGATCTTCTTACCTTCAGTCCAGCCGTCTGCCCCCAGGACTGGACGTATCAAGAAATGTCATCGACCAAGCACTACTCAGCTGCGTACTGCTGTGCTAGGTATGTCTATAAGCCCCTTCACTTTATGCTGTTTTAATAGTCATCTCGTCTGCTCGATTTCCCTAATTAATGAGCCTCAGTGGTTTCGTATTTCGAGCACCGGGGTATGCTCTGCCTACGCCTGTCCTGAGCCCGGCATGTTCGCGCACATTCAAATCCGGCGAGACCACCATCACCGCGCCGCTGGCGTCTAACACAGATATAATGGGCACCTTCACCGAGGGGATGATCGTACATCGCGCATGGCACGTCTCGTGGGCTGCATCCGACACAGCGAGCATGTCCCCATCGCTCCCACCGCTGACCTCGGGAAAGTACCTGGCTACCTGGGAGCCGGGAGAAGTCATCGCGGATGGGATGTATGACCACCACAACGGCAATAATAGCGGGGTGGGTGGGTGGTCTTCTCTGATATACTTTGCTGCTATTGGGGTACCTCTTATTGGTGTCGCTCTCATCACCTGTGGGGGGTGGCTTCTGTGTCGTAAGCGGAGAAAGCGTCGTGCTCAGCAGGTTCCAGTCAATATGGAGCTTCGGGCTAAGTGATGCACTTGGGATATTGAGAAGAACCTGAATACAAAAGCTTTCTAGTATCTTGAGGGGATTGTTAAAGTCATGGTAGATCGAGTGGCCGAAAGAGTGGTCGAAAGACAGCCTCGAGTATCATGTGCAACATGAACGACCTTTTCGATTCCCGCACTTCTCTGTAAACTGAAGCGGTTTGAAGAGAAAATACAAGGACTCTCGTCGATACCTTCTTTGTTGTTGAAATGTCGTTCAAGCACGTACAAGCAGTGAGATTTTCTTTGTTCTTAATGATGGAGAGTGAGTGACGCTACGCAGCCAATAACAGGTAGCGGCGGTTTTGGCCTCCCGTGTGAGCGAATATATTGTACCATACACATGCTGATTGGATACCACTATCGCCCTCACCGCGGCATCAGCCATTCGGAGGGTTAAGGCTGCACCGTAGCATGCTCTGCCTATCAACGGGTTCGGTGCGAATACGGGGGACAACATTGACATCCTCATTGTGGGAGACTTTAACCGCCACTATCAGCTCTGGGAAGGAAATCAAGTGGCAACGCGGAACCGTCAGGGTGAAGCGGATCCAATTGTGCTCCTTACGGCAGACTGGGGCCTAACAAGGTTACTGCCTCGAGGGATCTCCAGGCGGGACGAAGGTACATATCGGATATCGGTCGACCATCGATCTTGTCCTCGCGTCGACGGATCTTAGCAGGCGGGTCAGACGGTGTCGTATCCACCCTGTTGAGTGTTGAGCATGGGTCAGGCCAACGTGCAATTGAAACAACCTTCAGAACGAAGCACGACCAACGCTTCACCCGACAACCCGCTTGTCATTCCTCGAAGCTCCATGGGGTGACATCAACAGGGAGTTAAAATACCTAGAGACAGAGATCATAGATATCACAGACCGGTGGGAATTAGGGTGCTTGACTGGCTGGATAAGCTCAGTAATTCGCCAGCTAGTCCCGGTTACGCCCCCCATACAGCAAACGATGGTGAATTCCGGAGTTAACGGCATTACTAGACTCGCCCTTTCTACTGAGAACTCCGTCGCTCGAGTAAAAAGGCCCGTACTTTCTCAGATGCGGTGAAACCCCAAAATCTCAGAGTGACTTCCTACTGATTAGCGAAACACTGATTTTAGAGGGCGCCTATGTAGAGCTCACATCACCATATTCCAAATGTCCGTTGAGGATTGAATATTGTCCGAACGCTAATCGGGAAAACGGGTTGTTATAAGTTCATAGGTAGGATCATGATACTGAGACAAGTACTTGTGAGCCAGAGCATCGGCCGCACAAATCCTGTGACTAGGGTTGGGCACGAGCATTTTCTTTAATAAGTCATGAGCTACCAATTGTCAGATTTTGATGGTCAGATGCAGTTTGATGTAATCCTTACCTTCTGGGTTTACTCCGCAGAATTTCTCTTGTAATGGCAACGACCCGCCGCTCGACATAGGCTGAAACGTAACTGAGTCCTAGAGGAAATTGTGAGTGACGGACTAAAGGGTCAGATAGTACAGCTTTCAGAGCTCTTCGTACATTTGACCATGTGCTGCCCTTCATTTCGCCATCCCCTTTGACAAGCGCCGCAATAAGCGACAGCTGGCTGATATCGTTGTTCCCAGGGAACAATACCTTGCCGTCCAGCATTTCCGCGAACACGCATGCTGTGCTCCATATGTCCACTGCGAAGCCATAAGTTTGCCAAGTGAGCATTAATTCAGGTGCACGGTAATATCTCGTGGTAACATAACATAACATGTCATTTGAGGTCCAGTGATTCGAGCAAGGCCGAAGTCGCAAATCTTCAGGCCACATTGTTCATCTATAAGGATATTGCTGGGTTTTATGTCACGGTGAATGACACCTGCCGAATGGATGTATTTCAGTCCGCATGTATTGTGAAATTAGACTTGGTCTCGTTGTCGATACAGTATGTCCCATACGCACCAGAAGTTTGTAGAGGTAAAGCCGTGCTAACCAGCTCGCAAGGGGCTCTGAACCTAGGAGAGTCTGCAGGTCCGTGTTCATGAGGTCGGTGACAATATATCTAACTCAGTCAGTGGGTGTTGCATGCGCATATCGTGCTGCCTTCATACAGGTCCTCAGAGGGCGAGATAAACGCGTTTATCTCGCCCTCTGACAAAGCTATGACCTATACTATTTAGTATCAGGTTTGCAAGGCGGGGCTTGAAACGTTGTATCTTGCATACATTGTCGTGATGGAGATCTCTCAGTAACCTAGCCTCTCTATATGCGCGCTTTGCAGCCAGTTTAGTGCTAAATGGCCAGTTTATCTTCTTGATTGCCACTCGCCGCTGTTGGATTTTGTCTATCGCGGAGCTGCATTCCGAGTATTGTCAGTCATTTTGCTTCCACAGGAGGGCGGGATGGAGGGTACCAACAAAACTAATCCAAACGTTCCGCGTCCGACTAGGTGGGTGTAAGACTTTGTACCTATGTATGCAGTAAGTCTCCAGGTCACTGAGAACGATAATGATCTGTTGCTGCACCTTCTGGAAGATCAGAGACCGAAACTAAAGTGTGCTCTTTCGAGGTCTCTGCCATACTGTGGGAAAGGCGCATCAACAAGATAAAGCGAAGCTGGTAAGTTAAATTGCGAGATAACCGGGAAACCCTATATCTACTTACGACAATGAGAGTGCAGGCTATCGATTCTTGAGGGGCCGGCTAATAGGATACCTATAGGCCCAAATACACTAGTAATGCTACTGTAATCTTGGTGGTTAATCGGTAATATGCAGTTTTGATTTGTTATATAGATTATTTAGGCTATTTTGTATCTATATAGCATATAAAATATATCAAAAGTAGTCGCATTAGGAAATCGGTTTAATTACGTGTGGTTATGGGGCGATAGCGGTACTTCGATATACAAAGATATATATCTTAGGGATACCTCATTAACTTATCCACCACTACTGAATATCTAGCCTACTATACTAGATAGTTATCTAATATTAATTATGTAGATAGATATTTACTAGATATTCATATATTTCGATATAAATACGAAAATTTCATATAACAATAGCAGGATAACATAAATATTATGATTTGTATCTTCGTATTTTTGATAGTCCGAGCGTAGGGGTTCAACTTTGCTTGGCGGGGTTCAACTTTGCTTAGCGCGCCTATTCAAAATTTTAACCTCTCTATATAGCTTATTATCTATTATATACAGAAATATTATTCAACATCATAATTAGCATCTATATAGTCTATATATATTACATATAGTATACAAATGTTTCCTACTAAAATAGTGATATAACGTGGTGGTTACATACTGTATTATATTAGCATTATTATATAGGGGGATGTCCCCCTTTGTACTTCCAAAAATACGGGCTTTTCATAGGTACCCACGGGTAGCCCATCCTTAGCATAGGCTTGGGATAGGCAGGATTTTGAAACCCATGGGTATGCATGGGCTGGGTCTCGGTCAAAGTCTCAAACCCATGGGACCCATATGATAAGGCCTAGGGATAGGTGCATTAAAGTGGCATTTAATCCTCGCGGCTCGGCTTGGATCAGCCCTCTGTTGCCGATGTTACCGCTCGTTTCCTTCTTAGCCCTTTCGCGGGCCCTCTTCTCCTTCTTCATTCGAAGTTATAGGACTTCTTCAACATGGAGGCGCTCATAAAGGTAGTCTAGATCCGGAGGGTCATCGGGACTGACCGAGCGGATCCAGTCGTACTTTTCTTTGAAGGCGCGGTAGCTAGGAGGAATTCGGGTTAAATATCTTCAAGAGGGGAAGGGTGGTTAGTATTCGTCGCGATAAAGTTTCTTGTCGAGGCAAGCCAAAACAGTGTGGGCTACTGTGCGGCAGAGCGAATGGGATCAAAGATGTATATAACGTAGTCCACGGCCGTCCCGATCACCCCAAAACACCATACTAAAGGCAACATTTCACAACCTCATATCTCAACGCTTAAGGCTAATTCTATAGTCCTACAGTATCTGAGTATTAGACATAGCATACTGGACTTGCTTATTTGCTCAAAAAATATTTTGGGCCTTGACAAAACAGAGATATATATAAGCACTGCCCTACCGTGGAGTATTTTTTGGTATTGCAGGTAAATAACAATTTCATGAATATGCCTGTTAGACTAAAGTATTTCCAGCGTAAGGAAATTCTAGCGCACTAAAAATCAGGTTCAAATATATTCTCGTTGTTGATATATTAGCAGCTGAAAATTCGCATGTAGTATGGTGTTTTGGTGTGATCGGGACGGCCGTGGACTACGTTATTAATGGTTATCTCTCTAACATAAGAAAAAGGGCACATAAGGGAGGGGAGGTGTGTTACGACAGAAATCTAACCTAATCTGGCTAGTGGCTGGCAAGGACGGATGGATGGTCCATATCCTTGACATTCTCTTAGAAGCTTATTCCTTTTCTTAACCTTCATCCCTGCGGGCAGCCTGAGTTAGGGTGAAGACTAGGGAATACACAGATCTACACAGTAGTTCATGAGTGAAGCTATCCCCCTATACATCTGCCCTTTGGAACTCCTGCGTTCCAAACAATGTAGGGCGTAGAAAGTGTCCTCGAAGTGGCTCGAACATGAGTAGAACCGAATTCCAAGGAACGGCTATATTGTCTAAATTTACAACCATTCCCAGGACAATCACAACCTTACTACGAGGAGGCTCTGAGTTGCGCTGGAGGCATGCATTTGCGAACCCTCGGAATTCCTAGAGCTGAATTGTGATTGCCGGCAGTTTTTGCCGGAGCATCCAGTATCGCCAAAGTATTCAACGTATCTGTCTCCCTTCATTCTCAACTTTAAAATTGTGGTACATCGTTCTTCTTCATTTTTCATTCTTTTCTATTGTGCTCTTGTCACTGCACTCTCCGCAGGAGACCCCTGAGAGAAGCCCCGAGAGAAGTGGGGCGGGCATGGGGGTGGAGGCGAGATTTCCCACGGGGGTAATAATATTGGTAATGGGGCTGGTGGTGGGATTAACGGCGATGTTGGCATTGGGGGTGGCGGGGGCAATTGCGACCCGGCCACTTGTGACGCCCAGGTAGGACATGGCATAACCGAAGAGGTTATATCAATGGTAACACGCTGACCGATGAAAGTGCAAAAATTTGGGATTCCAATCGGGTACCTGCGGTAACGGTGGTGGATCTGGCAGTTTACTTGGACTTATCCTCGGAGGGACTACGCCGTGAGTCGCTTCTTGATCGTCTTGGGATTTTCAAAGCCGTTGAGAAGCTGACATGGAACAGAAGCTGCGTTTGTGTACCAACTACAACTAGTTGTACCACTACGGCAACAACCACAACCACCGTCTCCAGTACAACTTGTTCTACAACAACCACCGCGACAGCCACAACTACCTCGACAGCCACAACTACCACGACAGCCACAACTACCACGACAACCACGACCACAACCACCGCTACTGTTATCCCTACTGCCATCTGCTTCTGCTGTTCCAGCCCTAATCAGCCACCAAGTAATGGACTCCAAGGAAGTTGTGACCCAGCGACATCGAGCACTTGCACAACACCCGGTAATAGAAACCGTTTCTGTTGCAACGGGGTCTCATGTTCCCCGGCCTAGGGTCAATAACTGGTTCAAAGCTAGCGTGAGGGCTATTCTGGACAAGTGAACGCTCAGATAGCGGGGACAAGCAAAGGTGTTGGGTTAACAGTCAAATTATTTTGGCTCCTTGGTAATGTTGCGTGAGACTTAGGTGATCCGAGCGGCCGAAGTACCATGCGAGATCAGTGTAGTAGTTCAGTAATATAATCAATGAAAGAGAAAATCAGTGATGGGAACTTTATCATACCATATCTTTACTTTACCATAAAGCTTCACTGGTGTTAGGGCCAGATACTGGACCTAAGAGCAGGCGGTCGCTTCTCTAGCGCGGCGTCTGCGATGCCCGCAGTAACCCTCCCTGCTACAGAAAGCATTATAACCACGGGACGCGAGGTTAACTGGGCCAGCACGTCGCCTTTTTGGAATCAACAAGTTTGTCACAGCGCTCTTCATGAACTACAATTTGAGTATTCCTCGGAGAGTCAGGGAGAGTCAGGAAATACAATTTTAACCGGTAGAACCCGGCCCAGAGTAGGACATGATCGACGTATTAAGGCCATCGAGGCCTATGAATCGATTCCCTGCTGCCGGTTATCTCCTTAATAGACTAGAGATCTTTGCCAGTTGCTGCTTTCTGCTTGTTGCTGTTCGTGCCGGTCATTTTCCAGGGCCAGCCCTTTGGCGGCCTATTTAGGCCTCTTTCTGCTTTCCTTCCTTGTAGTTCTCTAGTTAGACACAATCGGACTCTTTTCCCCTCTTCCTGCTTCCTTGTGCCGGCGACCCAGTCGATATCAAGACATCCACCACGGAACTATTTAGTGCGTCGAAGTTCATACCATACACATTAAAGTTGTTTGCAATATTTTTTATCGGCGTTCGCTGCATTCAGCCTGCTCGGCTATTTCAGTTATGGTTAGCGACTAGCTCTCTATCATATCACGAATGGAATAGAGCTTCGAATGAGGAAGCCTCGGTGCCATATTATGTAGTTGGCTTCGTGCGACCTTTCCAGGCAGCGAGTGAACGGAGCAGATCTCTTGGAGGGGCAACGAGGTTGCACCATTTTTGGTGGTACCTATCACTTACCGTATCTTACGTTGTGTGCCCTGAAACGAGGAACGAGTGAAGGGGTTAACTACCCTGCGCGAGCTGCCCGCGAAGTTTGGCTTGCGTTCGTACTGCAAAACCCTTGCCCGTTCTCGCCGCTGATTCGTCGCTTGCGCCGCCAAGATGTGTTCTGATTCGCTCGAGTCTATCCTGGCTACGTTATCTGATTGCTCGTTGACATCTCCATTCATCTTAGCTCTTAGGGTTCTAGGGCTTCGTTCCACACTTCTCTGTACATTTCCCATCCGTGAATGGCTGGTCCTTTGTGGAATATGTAACTCTCTTCGTGATTTAAAGTTTCTTTTGGCATTTGAGTTTTCTGATAGGATTGATATTGACTCCACGCTTAGCGTCGGATTCGCTGACGTGACTCACTCAAGAGGCTGGTGATAGTGGCAGGCCCATAGATGAGAAACTGCCTGAAGGGCTGACTTTGCTCAGTCAACAAGGCTGTAGAACTTGCGAGAAATGCTTCCAGTGCCCTCCTTGAAGCTTCTTATATGTCACAAAAGTATGCCCGTCAACCGTATCCGGGAGGACAACACCCACATCAGAAACTCGCATTGATCTCTTGACTTTTGGCAGCGGCAAATCTCTCGCAGGTGGATCTTGAAGTGCAATCCGGTCATCTACTGTTGGATCGCCATCATAAACACCGTCCTCTTCCATCCACATCACTTGCTCCGCGACGTCTGCTAACAATAGGCCATTCCAAACACCCTCTCTATGTGGAGCTGAACGCAATATCACAATACATTGCCGCCGAATCCGAGGATCGCGGCACTTGAGCGTCGTATAGTATATTGGTGGTATAAAGCCACATTCAGCGGTGAATCCATTCCCAGTACAAGCTTTGGTCGGATCATCCAAAATTTTCCTCAGATCTTTGATTCTGATATCGAGGGTGGCGAAAAAATTCCACATGTTCACGAATGTGGTCAAAATGTTCAAAAATCTTTTTGTATACTGGTCGAATATCAATTCGTCGTTTGAGAGACAAGTCGCTGCCATGATCATAGCCATTTCGAAGTATACGACCAGTAACTGGTGTCCGAATTTTCCAGCTCTTCCTTCTTTGTTCACAAAGCGAGGTAGGGAATTGTCAAAGGCTTTACGCCAGAGGATGAGGTCCTCTAGAATTGCTTTTTGGGTATCGGCCACTTCCTTCCTGTCGTCTTTGATCTCTTTCTCTCTCACAGTATCGGAGTGCCGCTTTAGGCAATGTATCCTGCTCAGGAGATCGTCAAGTGTTTGACGCGCCTCTGATACCGAGTCAAAGCTATATGGAAGCGCGTTGGTCTTCGGGTCTCGAACCACGGCACACATATTCGCAGGAACGTGGCCGAACATGGCGGACTGGATAGACAGACGAGCGTACGAATCAATCAACGCATCATGCGCAAAGTCCTCTGCAGGTTTGAAGATATTCGGAGTCATTGAAGACTTTTTATCTGATATATTGGACAAGATATGAATTCCATGGCGCAGATGGGCGCTTCCCCTCTGGTATTGCCCACGCAAGTATTCCAAAGTAACGAAGATCATGCAGGTGATTAACGCCACCTGCGCATCATTTTTCTCATTTTGTCCCCTCCTCACATTCAAATGCTGAATAGCCTTATTATATTGCTGCAATGTGAAGCGTTCTGCGTCAAATCCGTAAGTTGCCGTGATCTTCCACGGCTCAAAATTGTGGTCAAACCGGTGTGCCGCCGATAAGGCCACAACAGCGTGCCGTACGGCAGGCTCCTGCGCGCTGGCTTGGAAGATCAATGTTTCCCAGAAGTCAGACGGAAAGAGCCCTGCAAACTTCTTGGTGGTCATTTCCATGAACCAGTCAAACGAAACTTGCTCGTCGGGAGTGAGACTGCCCACCGGAACGGGCGTACAGTATGTCGATAGCGCGCGATTAGTCTGTGGTTGGCCATATGGGGTTCCGCCTCCTCCCCATATGCCGTAGCCATCGCAAACACGTCTAGTCGAGAGGCAGCGCCGACAGGCTGGGCGACTTTCATCGCATTTCACCCGTCGAAGTCTGGGGTGCTCCTGTTAGAGACTGCGTAGGCAAGTATATATTCTGATGACTAGGGCGACAAAACTCACTTGCAAGTTTGACAGCCTGTCTTAACATTCCTGCGGCCATTTCTGGGGAATACTCTTTCAATTGATTCATACATGGTTGAAAAGGTGAGAAGCTGTGCCTCTAGGGAAGCAACGAGTGACCTTGAAGATGATTTTTCGCTAATGGAGGCTATCGGGGAGGGGGGAATTGGCTTGCTCGGAAACTGTGAATGTTGATTGGTTTGGCGTCTCAGATGCGGGGCAGTGGGTGCATCAATGTAGGGATTGGCTAGTGATCTGCGGATCCACTCCTCTTAACTCCGGTAAAGTTCTTGTTTCTACAGAATCATGCCGCACAATCACGGGGTTTAGATGGAAATATCTCTCGGGACTTGCTTGGAAATCAAATGAGAGAAAAACCTGCTTCGATAATGTTCCAGATATTCACAGAGGAGAGTTATTTAAAGGTGGTTTAGGTCCACGGAAGACAGGTTCGTTCGGCTACTACCTGTATCAACACAAGATGTCTCTTCGCGTCCGTAACCTCGGCCGTAATGGGCCTGAGGTGAATGCTGTTGGTCTTGGCCTTATGAGCCTAGGTGGTATATATGGATCACAGGACTCCCTGGAACACAAGGTGTCCTTCCTCGAACATGCCCATGCCGCTGGTCAGCGATTTTGGGACACTGCCGATATGTACCTGGACAGTGAAGACGCTGTTGGAGAGTGGGTTAAGCGTTCAGGCAATCGAAACGACATCTTCCTTGCCACAAAGTTTGGCATCCAGTACGAGCCATCATCTGGAGGCTACAACGTGAAGATCCGATCCGACCCAGAGTATGTCAGGGAGGCATGCGAGAAGAGCCTCAAGCGACTGAACACTGATACCATCGATCTATACTACTGCCACCGCATTGATGATGTTACTCCTATTGAAAAGACTATCAAAGCCATGGTCGAGCTGAAGAAGTATATCGCTCCTTTCCCCCTCGTGCACACCCGTACCAACCTTGATTGAGTGGCTAAGATTCGTCTCTTTTGATCTTTAGTCAAGGAAAAATCAGGTACTTGGGTCTTTCCGAAGTGTCTGCTGCAACCCTCCGCCGCGCACACGCGGTCTACCCTATTTCTGCTTTCCAAATTGAATATAGTGCTTTCGCAACCGACATTGAGTGGCCAACTATTGATCTTCTGAATACATGCCGTGAACTTGGGATTGCTGTGGTTGCCTACAGCCCGATTGGTCGAGGAGTTCTTTCTGGCCAAATCAAGTCCTTCGACGATCTTCCTGAAAATGACTTCCGTCGCGGGCTGCCTAAATATGCCCCTGAAAATTTTCCTAACATCGTGAGGTTGGCAGATGGGTTTAATAAGGTTGCTCAGGCCCATGGCAGGACTTCAGCGCAAGTTGCGATCGCATGGCTGCTAGCTCAAGGATCGGACATCATCCCTATCCCTGGTACCCGTTCGACATCTCGTATGGATGAGAACAACTCCGCTGTACTGGTCAAGCTGACAGAGCATGAAGTTCAAGAGCTTCGTGAATTGGTGGATCGGACCGAAATTCCCGGGCAGCGTTACTCTGGAGTGTAAGTCCAATTTCGTTATATTGCACTTCGATAGCCTCACTAAAATCAATTCTAGGATGGTTGAGAACACACTCCGTGAATCCGTACCACTATGAGTGACATTGATTACCTCGTGTCTCTAAGTGAATTGTTGTAACATTTAACCTTGCTTTGATCGTTATCCTATCATGCCGCATCATTCCTGCATTTCTCTATAAGAATGGTGGATACTGCTACTGTATCGAAGTCCACATTCCAGATCTTTCAGCCCCAAAGTCGACCTGCGCCGCAATCTCAATCTCGTAATCCCACGATCAGGGTGCAAAATTAAGCAGTGATCATTCTCTTTGTGATCGCGTTTCTCCAATCAGATCTATCCGTATCTCCGCCTCGATTTGATGGCGTCCACACCTGCAGTTAGGGCACCCAGATGAGCTTCATCTCCTCTAATAAGCTATAATAAATATATACTCGTTATAATTTTGACCTGCCGGTTGGGTGCGTTTCTACAACAAAGGGATTGGGAAAGCGGGTCAACTGTGACTCATTCCTATCAAAGCGTTCAACAAGGCCGTGCAGAGATCGATAATTTACAGAGACCGCAACAGCCATGTCATCTGGCATCAGTCGGCCGGCGATTGCGGGCAATTTTACTCCTTATAATGTTATAAGCTCTGACCTGGGTAACATAGCATGCTCATGACTGATATCAAATTTACAACCGTATTTTCTAGACCTCAGCATAGAGTTTGCCCTACACGAAGTTCCCATTATAGAGACCTATAGTGTCGCTAAAATGGAGGGCTTGAGATAGGCGTGTCGCTATATTATATGTAGGGTGTACATGCTACTCCGATATTAACGGTTCTCCCCCAACACATTGACAGGAAATAGAAGCTGGCAGCACTTGACGTCTGTTTTGCCTTAGAGCAGGTAAGAGTGACATTGGATTTGGATGTGCACCATGTATGTCATCCCGTCACACTCCAGGCTACGTCGTCCAATCATTACACCTTGTACCGTACTTTGCGAATTGTCTGATCCCGGCGGACATGTTTGCGTACCTTTCCGGTACGTTATCAAAACTAACGTTCAAATTACATATTATCACTCAACTCTACTTCCCTTTCGGTCTTGTTTCGTTTCAGGGCTACAGCGTGCGACGGCGCGCGTCACCAGTAAAAACAAAGGTCTATTTCTAGTATCGCAAGGACCTGCAACTAAACTTAATACAGACTAGCGTGCTTTAGGGTAGGGCTGGAAAAATAACCTGTAAGTAAAAGCTGGGGAATCTGATTTCGAATTCGGCAGTACTGTATAACGTCGCTAGACGCTACTTTAATGAAGTAAGAGGGAATCCGTGGTGTGCAGTGAAAATATTTGAGAGAACCTTTCGTGGGAAGGGCCCCTTGCCAATCCATCACAAGGAAAGCTGCTTCTCTGGATCGGCCAGATCGTAGGGCCGACCACGCTTTTCCCCCTCTGTAAGCTACTGCAAGCAAGTCTGCCTCTCTGAATTTTGAACATCGTCGTCAACCTAGCTTATTTTGTCAATCGTTCAGATCATCTAAGTTCAGCAGAGATGCCTTCCTCACGCGATAGGTTAGGTTCCGTTGATCACGCATTATAGGAGCCACTTCCTGTAACAGCGTCACCAATCATCAAAGCAATATCTGGGTCATCCTCGGTCCTAAAATGGTCCGAATATCAATCTCCAAGGCTGCCAACACCCTTGCCGAAGCCTTGCACCCATAGGGCAGATTTCAAGCTCCTGTACAACCGCGATAGTCCAGAAGCGAAGTGCGTAAGCACCTGGAGGCATCACGGTTTCTGTAAAAGCATGATTACCTTGCGGCAATACCTGCCTCGTGTTACACCCCACCTCTCAAGCCTGTTCATCTCAAGCCTATTCATTTCGGACCTGTTCAAATCTCACCATTTTATGTAAATAAGCCAGCCCTTTGCTCTCCGCCAGATTAAATCCATACTCAGCAGTCAGTGACATTTTGTTTCGATTGTATTTGAATTAATGATTGGCCTCAGAGTATGCGTGTGCTCCCCTGGATCATCCCTATTTGCAGTCCGGGAATGTGTTTTCGAGCCAATGATCAACACAACAGTACCACTGTCTCGCCAGTGGCGCGGACAATGCTCTTGTGAGCTCAAGAGAAATATACTCGATTCTCGGATTTGGTAAAACCACTAACTCCAGCGGTAGTGGTGTGCAATACTTGGGCAACGTCGGCAATCCGTATGGAAGCAACATCATTGAAGTCCAGGCTGCGCAGGCAAACTGATATAAGTATGTTGTACGTTTTGAGGGTCCGGGCAAAGGAGAGAACTGGACTGTCGTGATCTGGAATAAAATCGGGCCTGATGGTGTAATAGGAGATTGGTATGGAAAGGCTTGCAAAAATTTTGCCTTAGCAGCTGGCCAAATTCGTTGTATCGCATTCGACGAAGACTCCCAAGACGGTTGGACTACAGCGCCCGGTCCTCTCGTTCCAGTTGACGATAGTTGTGTGTTCCAGGTCCTCATCCAATGCCCCTGAATCCATATTCTGAAGGGAGGATATGTTCCGACACCAACAAACCACTTCTGTCAGGCCACAATGAAGCATGAACCAACTCTCTTCGCCCTACAGGTATAAAAGTAAAAGCGATTGAAATATGTTATTTTATGTGGTCTTCGCCAATAACAAAAGGCTTGGCTAGCAAAAGCAAGAAATTTCTCTCAGTCCCGACTATGAGTGTCAGTTGAATCTCCTACTACGAGAAAGAATAAGAAAGGGTTAAGTCTCTATTAGCAAACTAAAGAATAGCATAAGGGCCCCAGATTTACCCGCTAGTTCGTAGCCTCAGCGAGTCTCGGCAAACCGCAAGGTAGAACTAGTAAAAAGTCACCAGGGGAATTCATCCTCTGCTGGCAGCGCGAATGCAGAAAAATGCTCCTCCTGTGGCACGAAGTTCAGATATCCCGTGTGGATTTCGTTAGCGATCGAAGAGGTTGCTGGGGTCCCCGGCCAGACAGCGTCCCTAAAATCTACCCCGGTGGCCGCGAATATTGCGCTTCCGACTAGCCAATATGACGATTCTTTGCTTGCTTCATGAGATCTTTGTTAGTTTCGAAAGAAGGGACGCAAAGGGAAGGAGTAGGCAACAGATGCTCACCTCGTTTCCTCACTCGTCCGCCCCATCTTACCTCTCTCAGGCTCGGGCAGTGTCCGCGCGAAACCGCGTCTGCGAGGCCCTGCAATAGGCGTTCCTCGCGTGGAAAATACTTATCTAGGATCGTGGACGCTAGATGAAGGGACCCGATATTCAGGGGTAAAATCTGGACCCAAAGTTTCGAGTCATCAATGAAGTCCTGCTCCCCAAGACGGTCATGAATTTCATCTATATTTAGGAACAGGTGGTGCAACGCGGGGAATGCCCGAAAGCTTATAACCGGTCCGAGCTTAGGGTCACCCTCAAAAGCTGCTTTTTGCCGCCTATCGAGGTGGATAGTTTCGAGGGTAGCCCGGTGATATTCAAGAAGTGTCACCGCATCGTCTATATGCATAGCCTTACTGCGCTTGTCCGGGTAGAAGGAGCCGCGGGCGGACTCGTAGTAGAAGTGATGCAATCTTTGACATGCTAATAAAATCTTTTTCAGTTCCGACTTTCTCAGGTCAGTATACGTGAGACGTAGCGTAGTAAGCTGAGGAAGGGACGGGAAAGGCGAGGACCGACTCCACAGGCTCTCGCACATATGCAGATTGAGGGTCTCTAACGAGGAACAGGCCGCCCACAGATCAGTCGCATATTCGTCTAAGTGGAGCAGCATCCCAGCATCCACTTGGGATTGCGAGGCTCCGGAGCAAATGTCGATTGTTTTAATAGGCAGTTGAGAGACTCGGGCGGCGCGGAGCCCGGCGGAGCCTAGCATTGAACGGACAGGTAAACCGACGTGCAGGCTAAGGTGTTCCAAATTTGGGAGTTCTGCTATTAAGCCAGCTAGCAGATCGCTAGCGGAAAGTGAGCTTAGGGCGTCGTTCCCTAGTGCCTGTGCAACCTCTCGGAGGATATCCTGCGCTTCTTGCCGGGTGATCGGTCTCGAAGATTGGGGGGATACCTCGCGTGAGTGTCCGGCCCATTCCCCTTTGGACTCCTCGATGCCGAGATCGGTCATTAGATGCGGATGAATATATATTCGCCTGACATAGGAGGCAAGATCGCGTCTGTGGGCCACGGTGCGCATAAAAGTGGTTAGTCGACGATCCCAGGTGTAATGATTATATCACCACGGTTCGCCATATCCCGGCATGAACTCCTGGTATAAGACCGGTTCCACTTGTTGCCGCAATCGCCGGGAGACCAGGCACAGGGTGCGCAGTAAGTGACGCTCCTGAGGGTACGAGGCAGGCTGCTGGCCCCCTGGCTGCACCAGAGTATTGTTGGACAGACAAAATAGGGGTTCAGATAGTGGGCGCCCGCGCGTACACACCCCTAAATGGCCCAAGATCATATGCAGGATCTCCAGTGGGAGGTTCTCCAGACCGTCTGAGGTCATTTAGGTGGAAATAATTGTCGGATGTGGTGGCCGAGCGTGATTCTGGAAGGATGGCGGAGGATACGTCAATCAGTCTAACCTGACCGATGCACGTGGAGTGGTCACGCCGGTATCCACTGGGAAAAATGTAGTTCCTTGCCCTGATTTTGCATCGTCAGTGGACTATTCAGAGCAGGGACGGAGAAAACAAGAGGGGCGTGATTGGGCAATCGCTGCAGTAACCTGTCATGACTCATCAGCCTCCATTCATCCATGGGTTATCTGGAGTTCAGGGCCACTCCGGCTTCCACGGCTGCCATAGTTATTATACCTATCTTTTATATAAACTAGGTTAAGGTAAAGTTGTCTAAATTTTCTATAAATATAGGTTCTACTAGCTAGCCTATAGGAAACCTAGCGCTATATTCTAACTTCTTATATACTTTATACTTTTCTAGGATTAATACTAAGGATTTAGTAGGTTCTAGTTTTTCATACTAGCTACTATCTTTCCTAATATTTCTAGGCGTTCTATATTAATATTGCTAGGCCTATAATACTAAAGTTACTATGACATAATAGATATTAGAGGGTTTACTAGCTTCTTTAGGATATTTAAAGCTATTAGTATTACTAAAGAGTCTTCTTCTAATAAATAAAGACTAAATCTATTACAACATTTTCTAATATAAAGCTATTTAGAAACTAGGGGTACTAAGGTAGGTAGCCTTAGGCTTTAATCCTTAGATAAGGGGTTGTTAGGTTAGTAGTATTTTAGTAATAAACCTCCTCCTTCTTATTTATTTAGCTAAGGGGGAACCTTATGTATTAGAGGCACGCTATATTATACTAGAATCCTAATAATCCTTCCTCCTGCTTCCGTTTTCCACCTTCAGAAAGATCTCCGGAAAATTCTTCAGAAGAACAACACGAGCAGATCTGCCTTCCTTCTATTGAGAGTTCCATCTGACCCGTCATATCAAACCATCAACACCTCACTTTCTATTCACATACCTCTCATCCATATACAATGCGATCATCCGTCAACTGATATCATCGACTCGGCTGCTGCTATGGACTTGAATACTACCACTGACTCCATTCCCCAGTCCCGGAGTGTCAGCGGACGCAGTCGCAACGGCCGCTTTGTCGGAGCTTGGGCCGGGTCACTCGCGACGTCCGAAATTCCAGATTATCCTTCTCGAGTGAACAGGGTAACCTGGTCCATCTCAGAGCACGCAAAGTTCCTCGTGCAAAAACTTACTCGCGACATTACCCCCAGCACCCCTGCAAGCCAAACCGTTGCACCCCAGTTCTGGCATAGTCAGAACATCGACACCTCACAGCCTTTCGAACCCTGGATTTACCGCTACAGGGATACTGGTTCTACGCTCCCACATCCCCCGAGCAACCCAAAGACTGAATGGCCGACCCTGAATAAAGACATCTTGCCTCACTTGAGCAAGAGACCCTTGACTGGTCCAGCGTCTGCCGCCGATGCCTCGATGAGGCAATCCCAGAGTCAGCTGTCGTCCTCGTTCAGCACGAGACTGCCAAATTTGACGATCGAGGCCTGGTCACCGACCTACTCATCCACGACGAGATTCTTTCCCAGTCTCCGGACTGGAAGTCCATCCTTCGGAACCTTTGGCGTGGTTGCCGCCAACTGGTGATTTGGGAACTATTCGAAGCGTTGGTCGACCGGGGATTGATCAACCCGGACTGTTTAACTCTTCCTGTGGATTTGTACGGCACAACGAACGAGACTCATTTGATTTCCAAGTTGCTGCATTGCTTAGCAAATGTCTAAAGAGACTCTGAATTGGTCTACGACGGCACCATATCGCTCCAATCCACTGAATACCATGCAGATATTGAGTGGTAAGTCACACTTCGCTTCGTCTCTCATCGACCGTATTCTGTTCCCCTCTCGCCCTTTTCACGAGGTCTTCCTATCGGACTTTTGATGTGCCTAGGCACATCGTCACCTCTGACCCACCGTCTCCTCTCCTTGTTCCGTTTTCCGCTTTCCCTTCCATCCATCGTTTGGTTACCTAGAACGGACTAACTTCTCTTAACTAGGCTGGCGACAATGATCGTCCGTAGCGGCGCTGCTGACCTTGACAAGCTACTCGAGGCTATCGTGGAGAGACGTATTTTGGGATCCTATGACGAGCAGGAAATTCACTTGTTCAGGCTTGTCCACCCAGATGTGAACAAGCTAGAAAGAATTGAGCGAGACCGCGAGGGTCGGAACAGCCAAGATGGGACCATTTCCCCCGCCCACAACCTTTTCGGCTTCTGGCTGCCCCATGGGCTCAGCTCAAATCCCCAAAAACGCGCGGCTGAAATTGAATCATGCATCAGAAGATGCGAGGACATTGAGCATGCGTTCTGTCAGCTAGAAGGAGAAGAGGAGATTCGCAGACTACTGAGGCGGTGATCACCTCAATGTGTGACGACATCTAGCCTTAGGAAAAATACAAAAAAAGATCATTCCCCTCATAAATAATCAGTGAAAAAGGTGTAACTGTAAGATAATTCTCATCTAACGGCACCGGGACGAACTCTTGGAACTCACACCATTAGAGACCGTGTGACCGTACCTTTAATACTTATGGCCAGATTTCTAGATCTCTTTCTACCCTATCTTCACTGAGTAGAATTAGAGAATTCTGCTCGGTCATATAATCTTTTTGCCTGACCATTGTTCAAGGCATAAGCAGAGTGTAACAAAGCTTTTTCGAAACTGCAGGATGAATAAGGCAAGTTGAATGAACCCATTTTTATCGTGAAGCTGTTGATGACTCAATGCAGGATTTCTGGTCAGAAAAAAGGTGCTCAATAGTTTATGACCATCCCCAAAGTCCAAAGTGTGACCATACCCGGGTATAGCCCACCCTGGGACCCTGGGAATCCCGTCAGGATAGGTATCGCTACGAATGAGCAGAGGCACAATGTCCAACGTGCCCATCACCAGCCCCAATAAACAGACATCCACTCCCATTATCCCCTTACAGCCAAACACCCCCAGTAACTCAACCAGTAAAACATCACCAGCTTCTCCCTACAGATTACAAATATAAGGCGATATCCCCGCAAACCTCTCCGCATTAGCCTCATCCAAAACCCACCTTGCCACACCTCCCCGGCTAATCCACATCCCATCCTTCCCACTCCCCAAATGCGTAGCCTCAATATCTCCTGCCTCCGAATCCGTCAACAACCCAACCCGGAACAACGTCCATTTCACTCCCTCATCAACAAATAATGAAGACACGCATTCCCCAATCCCTATCATCTCCGCGTATTGGCCCGGACTAAACGTTTTCACTGTCCACGTACTCAAACGCCATTTAAATGAGATTTGGTCTTCCCCGGGGGGGGGGGGGGGGGGGGTAAAAGGAGGCGGTGCATAGGATGAGGATACGCTTGATGCCCTGGGAGCTCAATTTTGGGAGGAGGGTTTTATAGCCGTTGGTCAAGGGCTGGTGGAATAACTATTGCATAGTTTCTCATCTCCTTCTTGTTTGTGTTTCAGAGCAGAGTCAGCTTACTGTTCCCTTGTTTCCAACAGGTGGTCCGGCAAATGATATAAATGCATTGGCATCACATTGCGATACTTCTTCTAGCGAGGCTTCGTCCTCGAGGGTTCCTTCGATTATCGCGACGGAATCATGATCGCGGAGGGAGTCGGGAAGTTTGCTGGAGTTTCGCACGAAGAGGGTGAGTGTATGGCCTGCTTGGAGGGCAAAGTTGCAGAATTGGCTTCCTATGGTACTTGTTCAGATATCAAGGATGTTTGTTTTAGCTAGCAGACTGTCTCAAACAAGAATGACCGGAGTATACCTGAAGCACCGAGGACGAGAAAATGTCTATGCTCCATGGAGATGTTGGAGTAATAGAAACCAAATGTTGCAGTGAAATCCAAATACTGCTGTTGAAGATAAAGAGCAAAATATCGTAGCGAAGCTTAATGCTTCTTGGGAAATCCTGCATTTTTAGACAAGCTGATTACAGCGTTCAATTGAGAGTATCTAGAAGAGGTCGTTCTCCAAACTGTGTTTCTATTGGCCTCCAAAGAGTGAAGACTCCACCTGATACCCTGTTCTTACTCCGAACAGAGTAATGTTTACGCCATAGAGAACTGTATGCAATAACCACATCATTTTCACAATCTCGTCATCCATGGTTTCATATCTCAACATGTTGTATTGAGTATTTGACAAGAAAATACAAACAGAAGGTCAGCTCCAAGTAGTTTTGATTGAAAGCTATGTACAAATTTTACACGATCGCGACAGCACCAGATCTCATCTTATCGGAGAAAGGCACCACCCGAAACAAAAGCAAACCACATGATTTCTCCCAAAGTAGGCCTTGTCTTTTGCCTTCTTTTCCTGCTATGCATTAGAAAGGACCGCGTATTCCATCCACGGTCGCAAAGTATACCAGCATGCATTGAGACCCCCAGCTCAAGCACTCGAAACATAATCATCATCTGGAGCCAAAGTCCAGACCCCAGAGCCAGTCGGCAGAAAACGTAGAAGTAGGAAAAGAGGAGAGAGAGCGGATAGTACCGAGCCAAGAAAATATTTGTGACAAAAACAAGCATGAAGTGAAAAAAAGATGGACCCCGTGCTTCAAGCGAATTTTTTTTTCGCAGCCGTCATATAGATCTCGAGGTTTATTTGATGTCGTGTTGAAAGGTGAGATCGGATGTTGATTGATTATCATATGCATGCAAGCAAGCCGAGCATGCAGGTCCCAATGAGGTAACACAGCAGTATGCACGTTTATATGTACCAGTGGAAGAAAGAGAAGGGAGAGATCGACACGGTAAGAATTATCTGGGTGAATCAAGACAGAAGCACGGGGTTAAGCAACTGCCCTCGTCATAGAGTATGAGAAACGAGAACGGTAAATAAAAAGTCGTCATTTTGTGGAATTATGAGGGGGTTGGCCAAGTCAGACTCATCGGCGCTTGAGCTCAGTGGCAAGACATTCCAGAATCTATGAGAATTAGTAAATGTGAAACGCGAATTGAACGGCACGGATACATACAGATTCCGAAACGGCACCTTGGTTATACAGGTACTTGGAGAGGCCACGAACAACATCAAGCTGCTCCTCAACAGTCAAGCCGTTGATAACAGTCTCGATAATGTCGCCCACGTTCGCCTTGTAAATGGCAATGAAGCTGTGGTAGTACATGAAAGAGAAGAAGCCCATGATGAACTGGCAGTCCATGCGGTCAGTAATACCACCGTGGCCGGGGATGGACTCGCCAAAGTCCTTGATCTTGAAGGTGCGCTTCAGACCAGAGGCAAAGAAGCCGCCGAAAGGAGCGATCAGAGAAGCGAAGGTAGCAAATGCCAGGATGTGGAACTGCATAGGGGCAATGTAGATGGTCTTGTCCACGCCAAACACTGCCAGCGAGTAGGGCTGGGAAACGAAGACGGGGTTGGGCACGCACTCCAGACCAGTCAGGACGTTGGCACCGAGGTCATTGACAGGGCAGATGAAGTACTTGTACTGCATGAGCAAGTTGGTCATGAAGTAACCGAAAATGATCGTGCAGATCCAGGCTCCAAGGAAACCCTCAACAGTCTTCTTAGGAGACAGCTGGATCAGCTGGGTGCGACCAAACGTGATACCGCAAACGTAGGCGAAGATATCATTGGTGATAACCAGAGATGCAGGAAGGAAGAACCAGATCATGCCCTCGAAGATGTTGTTCATCACAAAGTGGGCCTGAACGACAATAAGGTACAAGGCCATATGGGTCCAAGCGAACTGGGTGAATTGGAATCGGTAGTGGCCCTTCTGCAGCGATCCAACGAAGAACACAAAGCCTATCGATATCCAGTCAGTACTGATATGCGGTCAATATCCAAGTGCCGAGGTACACGAAACTCACCCATAACATAGAGAGTGAAGCTAATGAAGCGGTGGTGCGTCGCCAGGGGCAGAAGAACTTTGTCCACCAGCAGAATGTGCTTGAAGTAGTAGATCACGCTCTCTCCATACAGGAAGTACATGGTCGACGCGAGGAAATACCAGTTGAGGGACTTGGTGAAGCGGAGGTTCTTCTCCTTGCTGGGGACGTTGGCGATAGCGATAACTTCCTTGAACGAGACAATCTGAATGGCAGTCGCGAGACCGATGATATAGATATGACCGGAGAACAAGGCGACAAAAAAGCCGGCGATCATCACGAAGGTCCATATCGTCCGGGTAATGAAGGTCTGCTTCTTCTTCTCGTATTCGGATTGCTGCGGCTTCTAGGAAATCGGGAGAAAAGACCACATTAGCCATGCCAAACGCGACTAGACATCAACGAATTCAACAACGAATTCATGCTCACCTCTTCGGGTATCGTAGTCGGATGCGAGGCGTTGCCATTTTTGCTTGGGCTGGATGGTTCCGAAGGACCATCGCTGACGTCGGACATGCTCAACCGCCGCTCACCGTTACCCCGGCGCTGGAACCGAACATTACGGCGAGACTTGGACATGATGGGCGGAAAAAGGAAAAAGGGGGGGGGGAAGGGGGGAAGGGGGGAGGGGTGAACAAAGAGTGGAGAGATTGAAGACCAGATCAGAGAGAAGAGGAAGAAGTGGAGTTGGCAAGTTCATGAGCTCATGTGAATCCGAAAGCGGTCAGCTCCGTCAACACAGCCGCGCGACAGTTTTTGGGAGAGAGGAAAAAAATACTGGGAGGATTGTTTAGAAAAGGCAACGACATTAATCGAGACAAGTTACAACCGTGGAGCTGCGCCTCACCCCGTCCGAGTTTCCCATTATTTCTCACACCCCCTCAGCCTCGACCAGCCCTAATCAGCTAAGCCCCAGGATGATCGTGCCCCTGTGAAGCTCAACATCTACGTTCGCGTCTCCACTTTTCTTTCTCCAGTTTACACATCTCCCCAGTCTCTCCGAGTACGCCGGTAGCACTATTCATGGCGGGGGCATGGAAGACATTGACGATGATTACTTCTCCGACGACCTCGATTCCCTGCCTCCGGGTACGCTGTACGAGCTCGAGCAGAATGCTTTCCACGCGACTCAAGGTCCAGCGACACAGCAGCAACACAATGCGCCGCTAGCTCCGAACGAGCCCGCCCTCGTGCACACGAGCCATACAGCTGCCATTCTAAAGCCGCCGCCTCGCCTGCACACGGGATTGACGAATGATTACGATACACTCGAGGTGGGAGAGTTGGAGGCGGAGGTCTATGACAATGTGGAGGGCCAGCAAGCAATCGCGCAGGCCCCTGCAGTCCTGGTTACGGACAACGGATGGCCCGTCGATGGCGGCATGGACGATATGATGGAGGTGGATCACGAGTATGGCCAAGCCAATGCATACGAGATGAATGCACGCATGGAGCAAGTATGTTCGACCTCGAACTCTCCAATCTACCCTACATAACAATGCTAACCATGCTTGGCCTCAGCTCGAACAAGAAAAAGAACAAATGCGACGAGAGTTGGCTGAAGCCAGAACTTTGGCCGAAACAAAAGCTGGAGAGATTGCCATTATTCGCTCGAAACAGGCGCGAATGGCCGAAGAGTATGACAGACAACTGGTGGCCCTGCGAAAGGCAATGGCCGATCGAGAAACCACACACAAGGAGGCAGTCGACGCGGCGATGTCAGAAGGCAAAATGCTGGCGACGGAGAACCTCTTCCTCCAGCATGACCTAGCCGAGGAGGTTCATCAGCTCCGTAATTATAAAACGAAGCAACGCGCCACGGAGAAGGCTCCCCCAGTCACTCCGAAGAAGTCTCGGGTCCTTCCCTTCCGTGATGGATTCGACGATGACGAGATTGCCGTTGTTTCGCCGAGCAAGTCGGCAGCACGATCAAAGAGAGGAACTCCAACCGTCCCCGGGAAGCGGAAACGACAGGCAAGCGTCGACAGCCCGGCTCCATTACAGCTCAGCCCTGCCGGGGAGCTCAACATGATGGATGCTTCCACCGATAAATCCGGAACAGTGTTTGATGAGGAACCTAAATCACGCGAATCGGGTGCTCATAACCATTTTATGAAGCGAATTCTGAACCATAGGATGCTCCCTGATCAGCAAACCGATATTGAAGCGTTTACCAGACTCCACTTTCCGTCCGAGCCTCATAAGCCACTATCTGGTATCCTCATGGATGAACTGGCTCGGATAGATATGGGCAACTTTGTGCTGGAATACATTTATACCATTGGACAGCTCTGGCGGCGAGGACTGACAGAGAGGTTCTACGAGCCTGTTCCCCGATTCATGTCTATTGCCAGATATGTTCTGATGATGGATGAGGCTCCGCTCCCGGACCTGATCACCTCCCTAGTTGGTGTACTACAGGACTCGGTCGAGGTCAACGCAGTTCCTCGATTCAAATACTCTCCCGCAGCCCGAGAAAAAGCACGAATTCCGCGCTCGACACCTCAATCCGATTTGCATCTCGAGGTTGATTCAACCGAGGCCCTTCGTCTGCTCTACTATATTTCGTGTCAACTACTTCATGTCAAGAGCGCTCTAGACAGTTTCTGGGCACACATTCGATACACCTTCATTCTGGTGATGTTGCATGGTTCACAACCGCTCAAAGACATCATGGTCATATTACCCTTGCTGTCAACGAGCATCCGGGCAGATTCGTTTGGGCCCATCATGTCCTCGGAGCAAGACCAAGCAGACGTCCAGAAATGGATTGTCGATCGCTTGTCATTCATGCTCAGTGAGGCGGCCATGCCAGACGAAGGTTGCGAGCCCTACACAGCCTACGATATCTGTGCTATGCGACTCGAGGTTCTGCTTCTACTAGAATCCTTGGCGTTCAATCCAGCAGCTCCGTCGAAAGAACACGGAAGTGCCATAATCGCAGCACATCCAACGGCCTTGCCACGTCTGTTCCGCTCTATGCACGACGAGCTAGACGCGCTCTACTCCTCGCCACCCGAACAGGAACTCCGCGTGTCGATGGTGAACGGCCTGATGCGCCTGATCTTCGGGGTCATGCGTCGCCACGGTCCATCCATCAACATGCAGGAGAAACTGGCGTCCGTGTCAGGAAGTAAACAAAAGCACTTGGTAGTCCTCACTCGACTGGCATTCTGTGACGGGTCTGTTCTGGAGGCGGGCATCGACGACGAGACGGTGGACATGGCACACGAGTTGCTGGAAGAGTGGACAAATCCACAAGAGGCGGAGTCACTGGCCGAGGCTTTCCCCAGTTCTCGGCGAGACTGATGGCAGGAAGCGATGGCAGGAAGGGATGGTAGGGATGGCGTTTGGGTGAGGGGAGGAATGGGCTCTGCATATTTGACATGGCGCTGAGGATTTGGGAGATGAATTGCATGCATCTTTTTCTACGAGCTTCATGAATTTGAGATACCAATATTTACTTGAAATGACCTAAATAAGAATCTTCTGGATCTCAAGGTTCGCGTAGAGGGCCGGCAAGTGAGAGGTTGGTCTCCATACTGACGATGGAGGGATGTATAATGATGCGATCTTCTTTCCAAGAATGGATGGTGACGGGCTGACACCTGACAAGTGAGGCACCAACACACGAAAGTGACAGGCATTGTACACAAGCACCAACGACCGAGCGACCACGAGCGAAGCTGAACGTAGGCCAAGGCGAGCTTGGGTTAACAGTGAAGGCTTCGTGACATGGAGATAAGGTGCCGTACTACAGGGTGACAGATTTATTTTACCTACAAAGGAGAGTTCTCTTCTCCAAGACCGGGTCACTGACCCGAAACTTGATGAAAAGAAGAATATCCACAGGGTGGAAGGTGCCAAAGAATACGCCTGTCAATGACCCGAAAGCCGTTGAACAAACTGTTCCGCCGCGCTGTGCAATGCAGGGACCAATCTGTGGTGGACCGCCTTCATGATCGCAGCCACCCAAACAAGGTAAGTATGAAGAAGAAAAGAAAAAGAAGAGGAAAGCTGGGTGGGGGGTGGAGGTATTTATACAAAGCGGGGGTCCACGCTAGTGCTCGCTTAGCTACTAGCGCGGATTCTGCGGCCTTCACGTGATAACATGCAAACAAGGTCACGTGGTAAAGTAAACAATGTCACGTGTTACAGGCCTGGTAAGGCACTCAGGCCACTAGCGATTTCTCTAGTCACGTGTCTTACGGAAGTTTTGGGAGAAGGGCATCCACCAGGCCCCGTCTCCGACGAGGATACCGCAACAACCACCTCCCAGCGTCTTGTTTACAGAGTCGCCAATATGAGGAACAGGGCCAGCACCTCTTTGTCTAAGGGGGTAAGTCCAATTGCATCTCTCGCTCTCACATCAGCTACGCACAAGCTAATATCTGTCCTTCCCAGAAAATCCGTCAATCATGGAGCAAATATAACCTGTATAACCTGCAACGATTCCGTACCCCAGCTACCGCGAACCGAACCTTCTTCCAGCAAAAATGGTCCGCCAAGGCCGCATCGCGTGCTTACCACGGTGAGCAGGTCCGCGAGGGCCAGTGGAAGCGCATGTTCTCGAAGCGCATCCGCAGCGTCATTCCCATGAACACGACCGATCTGGCCGCCGATGACGGATCGAAGGAATCTTCTGGCCGTGGCTCTGGCCTGAGTAGCGAGAGCAGCAGTGGCAGGAGTCGGTCCCGTCTTATTCCTTATACACAAATGGCCTTTGCTCCCCTGGAGCGTCGGTTGGATGTTGCTATCTTTCGATCTTTGTTTGCGAGCAGCACGCGGCAGGCGAGGCAGTTTGTTATCCATGGTGCAGTTACTGTCAATGGACAGAAGGTACGGTAGAGCTTAGACCTGACTTTAAATTGGAGTTTAATGTGTACTAACATATCTCCTCGGTTTAGATGAGACATCCCAGCTACCTGCTCAACCCCGGTGACCTCTTCCAGGTCGACCCGGACCGTGTGATGTACGCTACCGGTGCCCCGAAGACTGCCTTTGAGCGACGTGAGACCCGTCAGCTCAAGCAGAAGAGTGATGAGGGTGAAGCCGAGGGTGAGGAGGCCGAAGCCAAAGCGGAGGCCACCGAGAAGGATGAGAAGGAAAACACCCGGGATTCCCTGCGGGCTTTGATGTCCCAGGCCAAAACCATCATGTCAACGGATAAGGATGTTCTTCCCGCCAAGCGGAAGCAGGAGCTACGCGGTTTCCAAAAGGCCGTTCGTCGTGTGCTGTCCCGCTCCGACACCAGCACTGTCCTGACGGACAGTCTGGAGGCCCAGTTCTCCGAGCTGACCCTCCTCCTCAAGGCCAAGCGGGCCGAGAAGAAGCCCGCCAAGGAGTCCAAGAAGGAGGTGAAGGAGGAGGCGGCTCCTGTTGCTACCACGAAATCAGAGGAAGCCACCAGCGGCGCGCTCTCCGACGCCTTCCAGGCCGCCGCCGAGGGCGGCGAAGTCGACACCTCCGAACTTACCGACGAGGAATTCGACATCCTCAAGCGCGCTCTCACCCAGATGCGCGATAACCCCATCGACCACTCCAAGCCCTACGCCACCCCCTGGCGCCCGCGCGACTACATGTCCGCCTTCGCCTTCATCCCGCGCTACCTCGAAGTTAACCAGAACATCTGCGCCGCCGTGTACCTACGCCACCCCGTCGCACGCCCCGGCTCCGCAGAGGTGCCCACTCCCTTCGGCGAGTCGATCAGCACCCCAGCTTATGGCTGGTACCTGAAGAGACGGTGGTAGAGAAAATCGCTCGCCGAGTGTGTTTCTAAGCCTCCTATTTTCTTCTGTGTCTTTATTATTGTCTACCCTCGTCCCCCCATTTCCCACGACTGTATTACTGGGTCTCCTTTGGATCTTTATTTTTTCTCCCTCCTCTGCTTGCATATTTCCTCTGGTGCTCATAAAGGGACCCCGAGATGGGATCATGTTGACCATGGTGTTGGTGCCTTGTTATCTCGCTTTTTGTTGTTGGGGCTTGTATGCCCCTGTGTATCACCATAGCCATGAACGGATTGTAAATGGAATAAATTACTGCTGCTAGCAATGTTCTCCGATGATAAAGGTTTCTTGTAGTACCACTTTGTCTTTGTCTTGTGGGTTGAAACGGGGAGTAAGATCCTGATCTGATGCTTAGTATACTGTGTTGAGTACTTCTGAAACCTCAAAGAATGATTTTCCAAAGACACTGACCTGTACTAGATACCCGACGATAACCACTCGAGTGTGGCTTCTAAACGCCATCACTACGACGGGACTAGCTCAGCGCCGGGTTGGGCGCTGACGTCCACCCCTCCAGCACAGCCATCAGCCTCATTTTCCTACCAGCCCCGCCTCGGGCTTGCATGTTTCACTCTTTCTTCCTCTCTCTGTCTTCTAACTTTGGATATGTCACACCTGGCAAGATGAGCTTCGGCTTCGGGATCGGTGACTTTCTAGTCGTTCTCAAACTAGCGAAAGAGTTGAAGGACCGCTTTGCGCAAGCGCCAAAGGAGTATAAGGGGATATATCAAGAGTGAGTCATCTACCATGCACTTCGTAAATACTAGTTGTGCTAAGTGCTAGCTGTAGAGTCGAGTCCATATCGATCGTGTTGCATCGCATCGAGGAACTTGACGAAGATGACTTTGAGGAAGGTCAAGTCGAGGAGATGGAAGGGATCCTTCAAAACTGCCAGGATCTTCTGTCCGAGCTTAGTCTCAAGCTGGACAAGCTTCAAGTGTTGTCGAATGACTCAAGTCCTGACTGGAAACAGAAGGCTCGGCGGGCTTGGAAGAGGATTACATGGGATCAGAAGGAGATTAATGAGTATCGATCACGGATTGTCTCCAATATAACGTTGTTCAATTTTTTGGTGGGAAGTATCAATCAGTATGTTTACTCACTGTTTTTCCCGTCACCATGGATGTTCGGCTTTGCTAATCTGTCATATAGAGGCCTGACCGTGGACATCGCTCGTGGCATCAAAGAACTCTCTGTCAAGCAAGATGTCTTCATCCAAAAACAGGAGCAAAAGCAGGAGGATCAGGACAGAGACAAGATCCTCTCGTGGATCAGTTCAACCAGTCTCGCAGCAAGACAAACCGAAGTATTCAAATCTCGCCAAGAAGGCACTGGGACATGGTTATTGAAAACTGAAGAGTTCACGCACTGGTTATCTCAAGAGAAACAGACTCTACTCTGTACTGGCATTCCAGGCGCTGGTAAAACAGTGCTTGTGTCTGTGATCATTGATTATCTGGAGACTGCTTTTTCAAGCCAAGACGATATCGGGATAGCATACTACTTCTGTGACTTTCGTCAGGAACAGTCCCTTCTTGGGATATACTCAGCGCTTCTCAGACAACTTTTGCAGGGAAAAGGATCCATCCCTGAGCATGTCGTCTCGCTTCATCAGAAACATAGTCAAAGAGGAACTTTCCCATCGGTCAATGATATTTTCGAAGCATTAAAGGTCACGATGTCTAAATACCGAAAGAGCTTTATCATCTTGGATGCACTGGACGAGTGTCCACTATCTGATCCCCTTGGCAGTGTGAGATACGCGCTTCTTCGCAAAATCCTCAGCCTACCGAATGAGCATGATGTTAGCCTTCTTGCTACATCCCGGATTGACCAAGAGATCATAGCTTTGTTCGCCGGCGGTAAATCCATAGAGGTACAAGCTACACGGGAAGATATTCAACAGTACATTGATGTGCGGTTGGACGATCTTCGACCTTTTGTGCATCGCAAACCCGAACTGAAGCAGTGCATCAAAGACGAGATTACGGATGCCGCAAAGGGGATGTACGTATATACTCGCAAGTCAGCCAATGACTATGCACTAACCATCATCACCTAGGTTTCTTCTTGCCCGCCTCTATCTCAACTTATTGACAGACCAACCAAATGAAAAGGGTATTCGAAAAGTCTTGACGAGTTTTCAAGGCGGGTCTAGAACGAATATATACGAAGCAGCTTATGATCAAACCGTGAAGAGAATGGAAAGTCAAAGCTCCGATGCTTTAGAACTTGCAAAGCGGACAATCGGCTGGATCACAAATGCAAAACGGCCGCTCAAGGTCGATGAACTCGAAGAAGCCCTCGCTATCGAGATCGAATCCTCAGATCTTGACGAGACAAACATCACAGACATTGAACAACTCACATCGTATTGCTGTGGCCTGGTCATGGTTGACGAGGCAACAAAGCACGTCAAACTCGTCCATTATACCACCCAGACATACTTTGAAGGACTGTGGGAGACTTGGTTTCCAGAAATCCATCAAATCATCACTAATAGCTGTCTCACCTATGTGGCGTACGACAGTTTTGAAGAAGCCGCCTCTGATTCCGTGATTGAACTGGACACATTACTTACGAATCGCCCATTTTACAAGTACCCGGTCCATTACTGGGGACATCATTTTCGAGAACATCCTGCAAGCTACGGCATGGCGCTCGATTATCTGAGAAACCAAAGGAAAGCGAAAATCTTTGCTTTCTACTTCGAAAAGCTCGAAAATCGCTTCAAGATCTATCGGGACTCCATGCGCAATATTTCCGAATCCTCCATCACAGTTGCGATGTCGGGTATTCATCTCGCGAGCCGGTTTGGTCTGGGTGATTTGGTCAAAGACCTCCTTGACGAGGACCCGAGCAACATTGATGTTCGAGATTATTCTGGAAGAGATGCTCTTCACATAGCTCTTTCCCATGATCACGAGAAAGTGGTCAATATCTTACTGGATCGGGGCGCCAACATCGAATCTCGCGACAAACTGAACCACACTCCGCTGCACAGAGCTTGCGAGATTGGCAATGACCGCATTGTGAGCACTCTGCTGGAATCTGGATCGTCTGTCGCGTGTTGGGCTATTCCTGGCTTGACGCCACTGCACTTCGCAGCAGGCGCTGGCCATGAGACAACAGTCAAGCTACTTCTCGAGAACGGGGCTGATATAGACTTCCCAGGCGGCTGTTTTGAGACACCTTTATTTCAGGCTGCTCGAAAAGGCCATGAATCAATGGTTCAGTTGCTTCTCGAGCATGGAGCGTCTGTCAATTACGAACATTATACCGGAGCAACCGCTCTACACGCCGCCATAACCGATGCTATAAGACCTGTCCCAGATGTTGTACGTTTGCTGGTGAACAATGGGGCGAGCATCAAGATTCAGGCTAGCAAGGAGGCGGACCTGGGCCAGAACCTTTTACACCTGGCCATCAGGAAACGTCAGAACGAGGTTGCTCAGTATCTCATGTCTCTTGGTCTGAAGTTCGATTCTCTAGACAAAGCTGACAGGACCCCGCTGCATATAGCCGTCATGAAAGGCAACGAGGCAGGTGCGGAGCTGCTATTGAGGAAAGCGCAGCAGGTCTTGCCTGATGGGTCATATGTCAATTTCAAAGACGGAAACGGTGACACGCCACTGAACCTGGCCATATGGCATGACTATAATCATACTTTGGAAATCACCGAATTGCTCGTGAAGAATGGGGCAGACGTCAATACTGAGAATTACTGGGGAAATACCCCTTTATCAGGCGCCGCTATCCGTTGCGCAGCTGATGTTACCCGAGTCCTCCTGGAGAATGGAGCTGATCCCAATTTGCCAGATAATAATCCTAAGGAGCCTGATGTGCTGTATCTCCCTTATGGTGGAGGCCCGCATGATCACGAATTTCTTCCAAGTCGTTTTTTCACACATGCCTTCCCTTGTTGGCGATTGCAATGCCGCAGGCCATTGCAATGGGCGATCTCACAGGGTCATGAAGATATTGCCAGACTGTTACTTGACTTTGGGGCAGATCCGAATATACCTGATATGTTTGGGAGGACTGCTTTACATACTGCCGTCTGCAGTGGTCAGATAGAGATGGTCCGTCTGCTGCTGACCTTCCCTGGCATTGATGAGTCCTATGTCGATAATTGGGGTCTCACGGCATTTCATGAGTCCCGGAGACGCCAACATGATGAAATATTCATGTTCTTTGAGAATAGAGAGGTGCCCGATCCGCCATCACAGGAGAATGAGGATTCTGATGAGGAGATCGATTGGCATGTTTCACCCCACATATGCTATGTCTGCTTGAAGAAAGTTGATGATTCTAAGGAACGATATTTCCTATGCCGCAATCTAGCATTTTGTGAGTTCTGTCCACCGCTGGGAATGGAAATGGATGAACGACGCTGCCCAGCGTGTGGGGATTGTCTGGTCGAAGGGAAACTCTATCAAGATTCAGATGATTCAGATTAATGAGCAAAGAGTGTTAAAGATAGATTAGCAATCAATAATTGTCTCCTGGAGACTACATGTGCTCAGAAGGAGTCAGATGTTAGCAAATCAGACATCATGAATCATTTCGTATTTTCAAGGGAGTTAGAGAACTTCCTCGGCATCACCTTTCTGGGACGAGGCATTCAGCGAGGCTGTAACAAATCCAAAAGTATGGGTTATCTTAAGCTTTCCTGATAATTCAGTCGACAGAGTATCGTTAGAACATGAGCATAGATATGGTCATGTAAATAGACAGACTGTTTTAGTTTTGGCAAAAGATCCAGATCCGAAGGCGGTGAGTGACCCAAGGACAGGACCAACTTAACCATAATTCTACCAACGTCAACGTCATCGTCGCAAGCATCCTGGAATTTATGCCGATGCCAGTGAACCTCTTCCAAGACGTCGAAGACAGTGCGCTTGGATTTGGGCCACCCACGCGGGGCATGAAGCGCACGCATGATTTCGACCCGGAGGACGACGGGGACACACCACGCAAAGGATGGAAGCGACTCACAACCAAAGAAGAAGTCACCCTCTTCGAGATCTGTAATCGCAACGCAGACAGTTTCGGCCGACGCAGCGATCTCTGCAATTGGTGGAAGACCGTTGCGACAGAGTTCTCCCACGCAAATGGCCGTCCATATTCATGGCACTCGGTGCGGAGGAAGGTGGAGATGGTTACGAAGAAACGCATCCAGTTCCTCGAGGATCAACAACAGCGACAACGGGATTTTTCCGGTGCGAATGCGGTTCCTGATGTGATGAACCCGCAGTGGTGTGCTGTGTTGGATGTTTGGATTCCGACTTGGCAGCATTGGGAGGAATCTGAGGCGCGACGGATCGCGAAGAGGGATACCGTGAATCGCAGACGCTCGCGAAATAAACCGGATGATATGTGGAGGCCCCAGTCCGGAGCTGGGCCGGCGTTGGATCCAGTTGATCTGACATCCCCTGCGAGTCCTGATGACACGGGCATGGAGGCCAATGATTCTTATGAGGGTCCCATCGTTCTAGTGACGAGTAGTCCTCAACCATCAGCTGCCCCGACGGCAGCACCTCCGATCGACAAGACTTCTATTCCCGCATCAACCGGAGGTGTCCGGTTACCCCCAGGATTCGACACAATGTTTTCAAACAACAAGCCCCAGCCCAACCGCTGGCCTCCAACTTTTGCGCCAGCACCCAGAGCAACGGCCGAGTCATCTACGGATAACCGCATGGTCAGTGCCGTCCTCGAAACTCTCAGCAAACTCAACAAACACCTCGATGCAGCATCAGGCAGTCATGCTCCAGATGCCCGCTCTTCACCAGTGATATCCGCCCTGCTCCAATCAGCCACTGATCCCACTATGCAAAATCAAGCTTTCTCAGAAGAGTCGCATCAAACAGCCTCGAGTAACGTCTCTTCTAAAGACTTTGAGCAAATGAAAGAAGAACTGCGGCAAGAGCTGAAAGAGGATTTACGTCGAGAGATGAGGGAAGAGTTGCGTCGAGACCGAGCCGGGTTAGAAGAGAAGCTGGATGCTGTTCAAAGAACACAGGATATGATTTTAGAGATGTTGAGACAGGAGCCGGTTTGACGGGATGGGATGGCTCTGGCTTGACTTCCATGTTAGTCGGGAGTGAGGTCTGGAGGTCTTTTCGGCGTTCTATGTCCTGGATTTGTATGCTTTTTTGTTGATATGATACCCACTCGCGCCAACCGGAATTATTAAAAAAATTCGTCTTACATTTACATGAGCGACCCAGTCAATGTTTAACCAACATAAGATTAAAGATAAGCCCTTGGAAAAAGTTGATGACGATTGTTCTACTCTAAAACGGACGCAGACAGAAAACGAAACACAAATGGAAGAGGTAGTAGTCATCGGCTAAATTACAGATAATGGTAGGTAGGAACAGACAAGGGAACCATTCGGGGAATCTTCTTCCAAACCAAGATACCCCGAAGGCCCCCGGAGACACCAACAAGCTCTCTTTCAAGCTCTTTTCGAGGCCCCCCTCAAAGTTCTACATTCGAAGGACCTCCGTACCGTCAAAACACATTCTAGTAGTAGAAGGTCTCGTCAACGGTACGGCCACGCATCCAGCGGGGCTCGGAACCGCGGACGTAGATGTCCTCGAAGAGAATGCGGGGGTTGGCATCGGGGACGGCCATCTTCTCGGCCTCGGCGACCTCGGCGTCGACGTAGGCACGGGCAGCCTTGTCGATACTCTTGAGCTCCTCCTCGGAGGTAACGCCCCACTCGAGCATCTTCTGCTTGAGACCGGCGATGGGGTCGTTGGTAGAGCGCATGCGCTGGATCTCCTCACGGCTACGGTAGGTGGTACCGGGGTCGGACATGGAGTGACCACCGTAACGGTAGGTGACGTACTCGAAGACGAGAGGACCCTTGCCAGAGACGGCGTAGTCCTTACCATACTGGACGGCGGCCTTGGTGGCCAGAACGTCCATGCCGTTGACCTTCAGACCGGGGATGTACTGACCACGCTTGTAGTACTCGGTGAGAGCGGAGGAGCGGGCAGCGGAGGTACCCATACCGTACTTGTTGTTCTCGCAGCCGAACAGGACGGGCAGGTTCCACAGCTTGGCCATGTTGAAGGCCTCGAAGACCTGGCCCTGGTTGGAGGCACCGTCACCGTACAGAACGATAGAGGTGTTGGGCTGCTCGTTGTACTGCTGGGCGAAAGCCAGACCAGCACCGACGGGCACCTGGGCACCGACGATACCGTTACCACCGTAGAAGTTGGGGGCGAACATGTGCATGGAGCCACCCTTGCCGTAGGCGATACCCTCACGGCGGCCGAGCAGCTCACCGATGATGGACTTGACGGTAGCACCGCGCATCAAAGCGAAACCGTGGCAACGGTAAGCAGTGATAACCTTGTCATCGCGGTTGATAGCGTGCTCAATACCGACGGCAACAGCTTCCTGGCCGGTCGACAAGTGACAGAAACCACGGATCTTCTTCTCCTTGTACAGGCGGTCGGCGGCCATCTCCATGCGGCTATAAGAAAGAAGCTAGGGGTTAGAAGCTGGATCCAAAAACATTCCGGGGAAGAAAGGAGTAAGAAAGCATAGGCGCATACCGCATAGAGACCATGTCGCGGTACATCTGCTTCAACTCGTTCTTGGTGGTCTCCAGAGTGTAAGGAGGAGGGTCGAGCTCGTAGGTCTCGAAGCTCTCGTCGGAGAGACGGACGGTGAACGGCTTGTCATCTTCCTACAATGCGCAAGCACCAGTATCAGCATTGAGGTGTTCCGGGACTCGTAGACGATTTTCCTGTTTTCCGGATGGGTTCTCAACAAACCTGCGGGATGTTCTCGGCGTGCGACGAGGCGGCGTCGGTGGTGACGGAGCGACGGGTCAGAGGAGCAAAAGCCTGGCGACGCAGAGGCGCAGCCTGACGGGCCGCAGTACGGAAGAGCATGTTGTACGTCGAAAAGCCCAATTGAAGATGGGAGAATTGATGGTTGGAGATAGCGACACTTTTCCGTCAGATGTTGGGAATGCAAACTTTCCCGATTACTTAAGCGCTTCCCGTTCGGGGGCCGCCGGTGTGTCTACACTGCAAACAGTCCAAACCGCGGAGCTGGCCTACAGCTAAGATTGGAGTAGAGCTGTTAATGAAGCTGGTCAAATTGCTTGTAAGTTCTATCGAAGATGTCTCTCAGATCAAGGAAGTTTTTCCGGCATTTGAATTGACAAAGACCACACTGGGTGAACTTCGGTCATCGCTCCGACCGAGTCCGGAAGTGTCTGCAGTTTGCCCGGGGATCCCAACAAGACTCACCCTAGATAACATATGCCGGATGACCTTTGGACGGGATGAAAAAGTTTCAATAGAGCTTGACAGTTAAAAGATTTTGATGGTTGAAGAATCCAATCTGTCGGATTTCTCCGGAGAGGGTTTAGCAATTGTTGATGTTATGGAACATGGTCATTTGCTACTTGCAAACATTATATCACGGGCAAATTTGTAGGACAGGACAGACACTCGATACTGATGAACCTACCTCCTATCCCGAGTACACTGAGCTTGATACTTGACACAACCCCTCTAGATTTACTTTACAAATGATGTGTGAGTTTTTAAATTACTTATCACCCCTATTCCTCCCAATAGATAGATAGTGCCTCATGCTAGGTAGCTCTATACTGAAGCACAGCCCAGATACTGGAATATTTATCCATTACCTACACTGGGTGCCTTTATCATTCAGTACTCCGATAAGCTCAAAACACCGCCATAGACTAGGCAGTTACGACAAACTCAGTGTAACTTAACGGTAGAAGTACACTCCATCTATTCTAAAAAAAAAAAAGCAAACCGCAATTCCTGTAATACGGGGCAGACCTGGCCCGGTTACCACAAAACCTTCCTGCCTTTTGATACTTTGTTTTTCTCCTTTTATCAGATAAGCCATCAAAAGAAGAAAAAAAAGAGAAGAAAAAAGAACAAAATATCAGAGCCCATAATATCAGAGCCCAAACCTGGTTGCTGCGACCTAAGAGCAAGAAAACATAGATCACACTCGAACATTGTCTGTATAAAAAAAAGATCAGTCGGTGCCTTGTCCAGCTGTTTAGGTCGATATCAGCGGGGCACAACCAACCTAAACCAATGCCGCAAACACCCGGAGTCCGAGGACCCGCCGTATACCCATCGATCACGCCAAAAGTACACGCTATCTAGCCATTATCGACTGGGCGCGGACTCGTTGAGCCAGGTAGCTAGCTCAGCCAGTAAGCAGAAGCATTTAGCGAAGAACACGCATTAGAGCTGTAATTCCCCGAGACAAAGCACTGGCCATCGATTGCTCCCTTAATCAATAGATGTTCCCATGGAACGGCGCTGTTCGCGGCTTTGGCACGATCGATACGTGATTCGTCTGAGACATCTCAAAATTGATTCCTCGGAATTCCCGACGTTGCAACCTACGTCGCTCAACTGAATAAAGTACGTTTACCAACGTGTTTTTCCCTCACGAGGTGATCAGTCTAATTGTATCTCATGTCTATTTTGGCCTCGCAATGACTGTTCGAAAGATAGATCAGATTTTTCATATTCTAATAAAGGCAGAGACAAACTGCAGTATTACGAATTAGGAAATATGATTCAAAGCTGACCGTTACGGAAGACATTACCGAGCGCCAGCAGCCACTAAATCAGCAACGCTTGGTCCTAGCGGAGGCAAAGCACGATGCTACTTTGATAGATCAGCCTGATTTACTTGTTCATTGACTGAAATGTCGTATACGTATCATACAGGTAGGAAACAAAGAGACCTTATAATGTATGTCCGTTCCAGGAAGGATCAAGGAACAGGAATTTTCCAACTACTGGATCAGAATAGCATTGAAACACTGGTAAAGCATGATATATTGATCCGTGAATCTAAAAGACAAATCCACCAGATGATGACGAGCGTATCGTAGAGACTGTACCCTTTATATTTAGAGATTTTTCGGGCTTGGAGGCTCCGATGACTGAGCACGGTGTTTCAGCGCCGGGCTTAGCAGTTTCATCCTGGACGATATCCAGGTTCTTGAAAACTGAGATCCATTCTGTCTCACACTGAATCTGGAAACCTGCCTAGAGTAGAAAGTCCAGCGACATGAGTCGTTGACCTTGATCTGGCGCTCTATGTGATGAATACTGAACGGTGGGCATTCACCCCACATGTGAGGCAATACAAGACATCGGAAACGCACTTAGAATAAGAAAACCTTAGAAGGCTCTTACGCATCAGTACAGTACGTAGCATGAACCCCAAGGATTTTTCTCCTAAACTCTCCGAAACAAGCAATGACGACAACATGCATCAACTATCCCAGAACCGTTATGGCCCTCGAAGAAAATATCCAAGTCGACTCCCCAGTTAGTCTAGTCGATGCGTCCACCAGCCTAAAAAAAGGCTACTAGTCATGCACGTAGCAGGGTTGCATGCACCGTTGCAGCGCCCGCACATGCGACCACGAAGTTCGAACAAGGTTCTCAACGTGCAGCATATGCAGCGCTTGTTGCCAGGCGCTACTAACTACCAATCGTTCCTGGAGTATACCAACGTAAGGTGTTTCATGCCCAAACCTTATCCCCGAGAGAAGTCCTCCCTGCCAATCCCTCGAGAGCTAAGCGGGTTAGTCTCTGTAGCTACCTGCAGGCTTAGGATACAGGGAAGTGTAAGCCGACTAGCTTTGAACTATATATGCGAATACCATCATCTCCCATCTCTTGTCAATTCAAAGAATCTCAATCCAGGGGTTACATTACTGCTCAGCAGCCTCCTGAAAATGATCGTTCATCGTCTGAAACACCGGCTCCCGCGATCCCCTGAGCACGGATGCGCCTCCGGCATTGGAAGAGGGTAAGCCGTAGGAGAAATAGAACCTAAAGGCCGGGATTTGCAAAGACCGGGCTAGAATGTGTCTTACCTCACAGTAGTATTAGTAGGAAAGTATGTACACCGACCTACACTACCTGATACGCAGTTGATCACTTGAGAAGAGAAGACTCGAAACGATCTTCCGACATGACCAGTCATACTGTAGTTGAGTACATATGTATGTACTTCGTAACCCCCTACGAATCACGATTCATGAGTGGCTTTAAACGAGGTTAGACCGTTAGGTCGTGCATACTGCATTACGGCAACGGTGGAGTTCCGACTTGTCCCCGCTCTGCAAGCTCCAACGGCGCTGATCACAATGCAGGACTGGATGTGGCGGAACGCAATTTTGGGTCTGAAGATCTGCCAAGGTTAGAGGATGAGGAAAGCCCAGTATTAACTTCCTTGTATGTAGTCACGGAATACGTAGGTTGAAAGATTTTATTTAGTGATGTGAAATGATTAGTTAGCTTATATCGTCCTTGTCTCTGCGGAATGTAAAGACTGAACAGGCCAAGAAGATCGAAATAGCATAACCTGACCACCGTAGCTCGCGATTTCCTAACCCAAAATAGTTACTGTAGGGATCTGCATGCCTGCAAGTCTTGATTTTAAAGAAAACAATTTTGAGATTGAGATAATGACCACTAAGCAAGTGTGGAACAAGACTATGCGGTTAGCTCTGTAAATAGTGTGCTAGGTGATTGACGGTACCCGCTCCGGCGATTAATCTGCGCAAGGCAGGGCAGGGTATTTGACAGCCGATCAATCACCAAGGGGGTTTGTATTTGCATTGGCATGTGCTGTCAAAACGTGAGTTTTTTCGAGTCATATCTATGTATGTACCATTTATCATGTAAGAAACAACGCATAGTAACCGTTGTATCGAGACTGTTGTTACGAGTCGACACGTGCGATTAATTCTCCGACCTGTCATGCACACTGACAGTCGACAGGTCAACTTTACTCGACACTCGAGTCATGGCCGAGGTTCCCGCCAGACATAATACTACATACTCCGGCGACAGGTCAGTGATCAAAAAGCAAGTAATCCCGTTGCAGCTGCCAGCTTGACAGCATTGTCCCAAAGTCGCCTAGTCTTTGTCTCCATGACATGACAGGGAAAGCCACCACGAGGATCCACATCAACCCAGTTGCATAGCGCCCATCCCTTCCTCCTGGATTCTGGATAGATGACATCCATCCATCTACAAATAATCCCGCGGAGACCTCCATATATACGAAGTAAGTACACAGTACATTGTACAGAGTACCAGCACCCCATTCTCTACGTCCAGTAGTATATCAATACAGTCCAAAAATACAAAATACCAGTTAGAAAGGGGCGCCCACGTGGAGCATTCACAACCATACACCTCCAAAAAAAGGCAGCGCAGCACTACGATCAGCGCTTACGATGATCATCTCGAGAAACCCACCTACGCGAGTGCGACCGGTCACCGACGCGCACATCGCCCGGCGTCTCCGGACGTGCACGATGGAGGAGCCTAGCAGGCGATGTGCAGATTACAAGTAATTTCTCCTAGCGTGGCGTGCGGTTCTCAAGCTGCCCATTTCCTGAATTTCCCGGCTGTGATATTCAGCACTAAGTCACTAAGGGGGTGGGACGAGGACCCGGTGTGGGGAAGGATTGACATGACATGGCGCTGGAGCGCGGCAGATGCTGTCATGCTATGATGCTAGTTGGTATCCCACGCGAAGTGGGAAGGGAAAGGTAGGATGGATCATGAGTTCAAAGTGGGAACATGACTAGGACAGTAGACTAGCCTACTAGGACTGGGTCCAGGGTGAAGCTTTGGGTTTTGCAAGGTCGTCACTTGGAACTCGAAAGCCTGATCTGGACCTGGACCTCGTTGGCCAAATTGACAAGACCAAGCCTGATCCTATCAATAATTCTCCGGACATGTCCTCCTCGTTGCTGGAGCTCCGGAATCGCGGATAATGGGGCAAGGGGGTGTTAATTTCAACGCCACCAGGTCGAGAAAGAGGATCATCGCGGAAAAAGAACTGGAGATTAACTCCCTATCCAGTAATCATTAATCAGTATCAGGTTAGGCTCCGCGCTTGTGAATTGCGAAATTGCGGTTAACTGTTTCCAGGCACACAACTGCCGAGCAAGCAAGAGGCAGTGCAAGTACAGTACCAGACTCCAGTTCCCCTTAGGTGTAATGAAATTGCTGGATCCCAACTCCAGTCTCCCCTTGGCTAGACGGTAAATGGATCTCGGATCAGAAGCGTTGATCAGCCTTGAATTGACCCTTCGCTTGTAATTCTGTATGACGTCGGAATAAAAAAGAGGAGAGGCAAAAGCTTATACTGGATGAACCTCAAAAATGGCAAAGTTGTTTCCGTGGGTGTCAGTGACAGAAAACCGTTAGAGAAGATCGACGAGCTCGGCAGACGGAGAGCCAATGGCCAATCATTTGATGATTGAGGGATTATTGGGCGGATTTGGTGGAAATGGACTGGATTATGTCAGCATCAGCCATCCCGATCGCTCCCATGCTCCAGGGTTGAGGCGAAAATTAAGAACACTCCAGGGTTTCGGTAGTTGAGTTGCCCATGAGCTGTAGTTTGGATCTGGTTGGAGATGATTGTTAAGGAATATCCATGGAAGGGTTCGAACTTCTGCAGAACTTTGTTTCCACGGATGAAGATCTTGGAGGTACCATCAAGGTTGAACCAGAGGGTCGTCGGCAACGTAAAAGAGTGGACGATCGGAGGGCTCCGAGGCAGGGCTGGGGATGTCGATGATCAGAAAGAGCCTCGATGGGGAAGAGAATTGCTTTTGCTACTGTAGCTTTGATTTTGAAAAGAAATAGTGGGAGATCACTATTGATGCTAGAGTGTTTTTTATTATATAAAAGTACGCTATATGAAGTGTATTATATGGAGTCAGCGGAGTAGACGGAGAAGATAATCCTCCGTGACCGTCACGAGGAAGATCACGGGAATCCCCAGAGCCCTAGCGATAACTGCGTATACAGCGGTAATATGTTTGGTTCTGCGGTAGATTTTCGGGTTATCACTCACAGTGTATGTAAATGTAGATTATTGAGATTGAGATTTAAATTTCTATAGTATATACGATCCGTAAATCCGTATTTATCTCTAACTACCCATACGTATCCACCTCTCCTGCAAGTCCGGAAAACCCGTTCATGCCCGTTGCTGTGCATCGCGGTCCGGCTGGAGTCCGATCAGGAGAGTCCCGATGATGTGCCTCTCCGTGCCGAACCATGGTCCGCAAACTACCAGAACTGTCTCCGAGACATATCAATGGCTGGAAAAAAAAGAAAGGAGAAAGAAAAAAAAAAGATATCCATCAATACAGTAAGTAGAAAACTCAAAAGGGAGAAAGTTTATCTCAAATGGAGATGGAGATGGGAACGCGTCTCCCAAGACTCATCCGGTGTGCCCCGCGGCGCAGGCCTCCAAGAATGAATGGACATGTTTCTTTTTCTATCTGTTTGGAATGGATACTCGAGACTCCAGAAATGGGGAGTGGCCGTTCGTTAGTGAAAGTCAGTTAGAGACCGTAGGTGCCGGGAGGAACAAATGTGGACAATTATAGATTGTTATTACCGTAGATGAAAGGAAAAATTTCACCATGATACAAGGTTGGCGGAAGCCGTTCAGCTGAATGCTGGAGAAGATTGAAAGTCAATGCTCCACGGTATCCGTTCACCTTCCCGTTCCAAGACGGACATATCCTGATTACATACCATTGAGGCGTAGTACAGTACATAGTCATGGAGTAGGTTATAACTACAGAGAGAATAGAGTCAGACAGAGTGAAACCTCAAATCCTGCTGTCCGCCAGGGGCGCCGCCGACGGCAGCTGGATGGGGGTCTTGGATATGCAGCTGGCAGGTCCTAGGATGCAATCATGCAGCAAGGATGCAAGCTACTGTCGCTAAGAGCCTAAGCAGCTCATCCAGCCCAGGACTTTGGAATAATAAGGAATGTACGACGTAAGGGGAGGGACGGAGGGCGAAAAAGTTAAGACGAACCTGTCTGTCATCCCAGCCACGTTGTTGGGACCATGCGGGATGGAATCTTCTTTTCGTTTTCTATGGATAATGGGCCATGATGGGCCATGTGGTTGGTGGCCCGTTTTATGGCGTTATCCAATATCCAGTTAGCGAGAGATTAGGATACGAGGTTACCATACTATTGCGTTTATAGTTCCCGTCCCTAAGGATTCTTATTGTATTTACTTTGTTTCTGCATAGACGAGCATACTGCTACAACTACTAAGTTCTTGATCATACGTACCGACTGTAATGACCTGATTCTTCTTATCTTTATACAATTGACTGCCTCAGGCCTGTACGTATGTAGTTGTTCTGGCCCAGTCACAGTGTTTCTTGGTCATAGTCCCGCAGTTCTGGTTCCTAGTACAAAAGCCACCCAGAGTCCCTTTCTCTAGTTATTCACATTCCAATAAAACCCAGCCCGTCTCTCTGTAAAATCAAATAGCCTACATGGGGTCCAGAGTAATTCTTCATATAAGTTCATTACCTCCGAAGGTTCCAGCCCTATTATCTCGTTTCCCAGTTCACAATCATACAAACTAAATAAACTAAATAAATCAATTCTTTCCTGCCTCTGTCTCCCTTTTCTGTTCAGGGGCCACGGTCGCGACCACTGGCTCCGTACTCCGTACAAGACCAAGACTAAAAGTGCCTCCACCAGTGTCCACTTACCCGGTCCTCCACTCATTTCTCCGAATCCATGGCTCATCCATTCGCTAGCGCTCCAGTTCGGCATGGTGGGTGGACCCGATCGCTCTCTCCAGTCTCCAGATACTCGTGCCTGGTCCAACTGGTCCCAACCCACGATCGTCATTTTTTCTTGGAATTTCCCCCTGCCCTTTTTTTGGGCTCGTCTTTTTTTTTCTGCTCTTTTTTTCCGACACTAGAGTAAGGCCGGCGTAATTAACCCGGGCTCGTTATCCAATCGTCTTGGTTTCTGTCCTTTTCCCCTCCCCACTTCTCTTCTCCTCTCTCCCCTGTCGCTCTTTTTCATTCATACAATTCAAACATTTTCAAGCATCCCATACAGGAGCGCGGAGTACACTAATCATACATACTTTTTGTGTATGTACCTCTGCATGTACTAGCGACCTGCAGTAGTACTACAGTACCCCTGCTGCCGGTTTCTGCTGTACAGACAATTGCTATTGTGTACTCCGTACCTCTCTCCTACGGAGTTAGCAGGATCCTTGTGCACAATACTACCTCGTGCTCCTGCGAGTACTACTGAATCCTGATTGACAAGTACTCCATACTTTTAGTGTATTGGCAGTATACACTCCAGTACACTGAGTACAGCCCTGACACTCTACTGGACTCCGCCTTGGAGCCAATTCCCACCTTTGGCACCTTTTCAACACCTTTCCCTGCTGGGTTTGGACGTCTTTTTTACCCTGCGGAACTCGCTTCTTCATCCCCCTCTGCCTCTTGTTCTCTTAATTATATTATTTTTGGTATTATTGTTTTATTTTTTTAAACTTTGGGGGCGTCTCGTTTTTTTCACTCTCTCTCCTCTCGAAAGTTGCCTCTTTCTTGTGGTTTCTTTCTCCTCCTTTTATCCCTCCCCCCCCACCTTTACCCATCTCCTCTTAGGTGTTCTGGGAGAAACCCCCCCATGTGGAAACCTCGACTTTCACCCAGATCGGAGTCTAAATCTGGGAGCGATTCAAATCATCTTCATCTATCTGAAATCGGCTTCCTAGGGCGATCCAGGAAGAAGAACATTACGCCTTCGTCATCGGCTGGTGAGTGCCTGAGCTCCCTATTATACCCGTTCTCTTCCCTCCTCCCCCCCCCTCATATCAGATCAATTGTCGGCCCGGGTCGAGCATCGCAAATCTGAGACCTGAACACAAGCCGGGTTCTAGATGCGCGCTTCTTTAGATTACTGGTACTGGGTCTCGTTACTGTCTCCCCTTAGCTCGTGGATCTAAAACCATCTGACTGTGCTTGTCTTCCCTTTTTTGTCTTCCCATTCATTCATACCCTTTTTATCCCTCCCCCCCCCCCCTGAACTTTGGACTCAATTCCCCGAAGTCTGCAAGAACACAAAAAAAAGCCCCTCTCCTTTTTGCAATTCTCACATCATCTTCATTCTCCGACCCCAATTGGTGGGCCCTATCCAACATTCCACCCTCGCAGGCGCGCTGTATCGTTGCATCGTGCATGTCAGCCCGTCATTTTGGCCCCCCCGCATGGCTAACGGATCCTGGTGACGTCCAGAATTTCAATCGCGGCCAGACTCCTCCTCCCGCTCCACGTTTCGCTCCTTTCGCTCCTTTCGACACAAGTCAGACCGTCCCGAGAGTAGTGCCTCCAACTACACGGACGTTTCGCGCCCAAATACTCGCCCACGAGCGCCCTCAGCCCTAGCCGACAGCATACACTCTGCCCGCCCGGATCCTGCCTGGCAGTCGGCGCACTCGAATCGTTCTCGTGTCTCGTTCAATTCTCGCTCGGGCAATTCTACAGCCGGTGCAATGGAGGTCGACCGTACCCGGACACGGAGGGAGAGGACTTTTATCGGCAGTGAATGTGCCGTCTGCGAGGAGCCGCTCGAGCATACCTTGCGTGGAGAGCGGGTCCTCCAGTTCTCGTGCAGCCATGTGTCCCACGAGGCCTGCTTCTACGAGTTTATCCGGGAATTCGAATCGCAATACTGCCCGACATGCAATGCTCCGTTAGGTTTGGATACGAGTCGAGGTGGAAATGTCTTGGATATCGGTTCGTGTTTTCTCCTGATCGTCCTTCACCCTTCCCGACTTCAAACGAAAAGGAGCTACCTAATGGGAAATCACATGTCAAAACCACTCAGAGACGAATACTTGAAAAATGGAGTCACTGACGAGATCTACTAACCTACAGAAAAGATTAGCAATATTGTCCGCTCGGTGACTATGAGCGACACTGCTACAATGCGGAGTGGCCTGACAAACCCGACCCCAACCCCGTGGGAACAACAGTCGAGTCGGCGACCGACTAGCGATGCTGGTAGCCGCTACAACAATAATAACAACGCACAATCCACCTATAGCCGACGTGACAGTCGCGACACTACTGGCCAGCGGGAGCGGGTCGAACGCTTAACTGCAGGCGGAGCATCGGCCATTTCTGACCCTCGTCAACGCCAACCGCATTCTCGAAATGGCAGTGCGGCCGGCTCATCCGGCGACTATCACGATGGCCAGCACACAAGCAGCGGGCGACGCCACGACTACGATGTGCAGGCCATGGAATCAGACCTGAGCCCTCGCCCCGGTGTCACCAAAAACCCTATCCCAGCACCAATTGTCACAGTGCGAAGCGAGTTCCCTACGATGAATCGATCCCGCCAACAGCAAAGCCTTACGTGTTTGATTACGGTGGAGGTGCCCGAGGGCAATTGGCGCCCAGACGTGGACGATCTTCGACACCCTCCTGCAGGTCAGTCTCAACTTGATGAGCCGTATACGGGGCGATTCGGAGGCTCGCAGGATGCTCGGTCCATTCAGTATGAGCCGGCGGAGAACCTGGAGGAGATTGCGGAGGACTTGCGGAATCGGGTCGATAATTGGCACGGCCTTGAGTTCCAACGGTATGTCTTTGAGAAACGCGGGCGATTTTGAATTACATTAAGATCTAGGAATGCTAATTCAGCTCCAGGTTTGGCAAGTTGCGATTGCATGGGCAAATGCGCGTGGGCAAGGACCGGGAATCATGGCAGGAATTGGAATGCTATCTGTTCGCGGAGATGCTCATCTGCGTCAAGGAGAAGAAGATTCCCGACTCCCACCAATACGATGAGAAGCGCAAGCCCACTCGCTGCACTCTCAAGGGTTCTATCCTGATCAAGAAGCATTTGAAGTCCATTGATGCCGGCTCCGACGAGCCAGTTCTCTCTCTTAACCTTTCTGTCAGCGAGCTGCCCTGCTTTTACCTGCGTTTCCAGAACCGCCAGCAGCTGGAGACGTGGCATCGAGCGTTGACGAATCTCAACCCGGTGGAAAATGTGTCTCGACAGCATAATGACTTTGACTACGAGCACTTGGGTGCTGAGGAGGAGGACTACCGGACCAGCCGTATTCAGCGACAAGCATCCCTCAACTCATCCTATGGCGCAGGCAAGTCGAATAATACCGCCATCACCGATTACACCAACCCTGATGCCGAGAAACCGTCTCTCGATTCCTTCCACATTCCTCTGGATCTTGTCGTGGTTATCCCTGTATCATCGTCGATGCAGGGTCTGAAGATTACGCTTTTGCGCGATGCTCTGAAATTCCTCGTACAAAACCTGGGCTCGCGGGACCGGATGGGCTTGGTGACGTTTGGCTCGAGCGGTGGTGGTGTACCTCTGGTGGGTATGACAACCAAGTCGTGGAATGGATGGAACAAGGTTCTCGACTCGATTCGTCCTGTCGGCCAGAAGAGTTTGCGTGCAGATGTGGTGGAGGGTGCGAACGTGGCGATGGACCTGCTCATGCAGCGCAAATTCAACAACCCCGTCTCAACCATCCTTTTGATCAGCGATTCGTCTACCTCCGACCCCGAAAGTGTCGACTTTGTTGTCTCCCGCGCCGAGGCTGCCAAGGTCAGCATCCACTCTTTCGGTCTTGGACTGACCCACAAGCCGGATACCATGATCGAGCTCTCGACCCGCACCAAGGGCTCTTATCTCTACGTTAAGGACTGGATGATGCTTCGAGAGTGTGTTGCTGGATGCTTGGGTGCTATCCAGACCACGTCACACCAAAATGTCAAGCTGAAGCTTCGCCTACCCGAGGGCTCCCCAGCCAAGTTTGTTAAGATTAGTGGCGCTCTTCACACGACGAAGCGCGCGACTGGTCGAGATGCCGAGGCTGCCTTGGGAGATCTCCGCTTTGGTGATAAGCGTGATGTTCTGGTGCAGCTGGTCATTCAACCCGATAATGCTACGCAAGACAACATGCCCCAGGACCCATGGGAGAGCTTGGTCTCTGGACTGGAAGCTCTAGGCGGGGGACTTGACGGCGATGAGCAGCGCGTGCTGAGCGTTGAAGAAGTTCCGTTGATCCAGGCCGACTTGACATATGGCGATCTTCTCCGTGATGGCCATCTGACCCACTCACCTCGTCCATCATTGCTTGCCATCACCATGCTCCCTCCAAACCCCAAATCTCGCAACCAACGACCGTCCACCCCTCCCATTCCCCCTCACCCATCTATCGTGCAGCGCCGCATGGAGCTGCTCACATCCGATATGTTGACCAGGGCACTCACCCTCGTCTCTCGCGGTCAACACGACCGTGGCCAGCATCTTCTCCACGAGACCCGCAGTATCCTCAAGGGTCTAGGCAAGGGTGGTTTACCTCCATTGCCGCCCACCGCCTCCCGACCTTCAGGAACCAGCGACGCGGGCAGCAGAGGCGATACGCCAACATCAAGCTCTCCCAAGTCTTCTACGTTCGCGGAAAGCCATGCCTCTTCCGCGTCCGAAACCGCTACTATCACCCCATCGTCCGCAGTTGACGCGCATACCATGACTGCGCTCAATGCGGATCTGGACTCTGCTCTCGAGTGGATTAACCATCCCGCCGTCTTCGGTCGTGATTCTCGCAAGGCCGTGCTACAGAGCATCGGTACGATTTCCTCGCAGCGTGCCTATACATTCCGTACACCTTCCGAATCACACTGGGCCCAGCGGATCGCTGGTGTGCGCCGTCTGACAGAAAAGTCCAAGGATTGGCGTGAGATGGGTGACGATGCTTTGACTGAGGAGTAAGGAAGATCGACGAGTACCGGTCTCTTCTTTCAGAGTCAAAGTCGGCTTGTATTTCTCTCACTTTCTATTCACTTGCTCCATTTCATTTCATTTTTCGGTCTATATATCATTACCCTCCCGGAGTCAGCTCACGACATGCTCGTTTTGAATTTTTGTGTCCCGATTTCCTCATTCCCCGCGACATCATACCATCATACCATCATCATCCCTTGGCCAGCCTATATCTCATTATCGACTTTCTGTTTTCTGACCCCCTCGCTTGTTTTGGTTTTGTGTTTGTTCGCTATATTTGTTCCCCTATGATACCACTTTGTTCCCACCATGACTGTGCAGCATGATCCCAGGGGCTTTTGTTTGCGATGTGTTTCCGCTTCCGCCGATCCCGTCTTACGGTTCTGGATTTTCGGGATTTCTGGATTTGTGCCTTGTGTTGGGCGTACATCTGATACATCTGTGTTTCTCTGTTATTTGCCCCGAAATGGTTTTCGGCTTTGGTGTGCGGATGGAATGGAGGTTTCCTTGTCTCTTGAAGACTTTTTGATGTTTCGTTTTTTTGGATCGTGGCGACTCTCTGGAGAGAGTTTCTTTTTGGGTGGATTACTGTGTCTTTTTTCAATTGGTTTTGGTCTTTGAAAGGTTCCCTCCTATTTTGGCATTGGCTGAAAATATTTTTGATGACCCCCCCCCTCCGCGTCTGGACTGGACTTGACTTGATTTGATTGACTCCTGACACTGATGTTTTTTTTGGATCTGCACCATGTTGATATAGCCTGCATAATTCTATTGACCCCCCCACCCCCCTTGTGAATAATGACAATGCACGTGTTACATACTTGAGATTTTATTTCATAATTCTAATAGATTGTGTTTTTTGTGCATCGTTTACTGATTATCATTTAGAGTAATCTGATGTTGATGTACTGTAGGTAGCTTGCTTTCTCAAGTCAGCCCTATCGCCGAGTCTGTCTTCTTATCGCCGTGTGGCTCGGCCACGGACCTGACAACCGCCAACCGTCATCACCTTCAACCTCAACTTCATCCTTGACTTACTCCAACGTCTGGAATCCCTGGGGACATCAACCTCACACCTCTCCCTCTCGTACATACCATGCAAACTCCCAACTAACAATGCTCCGCCAACCTCTGCTCGCTTTGCGCACCGCGCATCCGCCCATCGCAACCCTCCCACATCAACCCGTACACTCTCGCACCCTCCTCCCACGCGCATTCCACACAACCCCCAAACCACGCCCACGATGGCCCTCAGCCCCATCTCAACGCCTCCCTCCCCTAAACAACCACCTCCCAATCCCTAAAAACCACCTCCCCCGCCGCCCCTTCACAACAAGCACCCCCCACTCCGCCCGCAACACCTACAACCGATTCAACTCCTCCTCTTCACGCCCCTCCCTCTTCCACACGCTAATCTCCCGCTCAAAACCACACCACTTCATCCTAATCGGCCTCGGCCTTTCGGGGGTGTACCTGTACAACACGGAGGTAGTTGAAATGACCGGCCGCCGACGATTCAATTGCGTTTCGCACGCGGCGGAGTTGAAAATGGGGGAACAGAGTTATCGGGAGGTTCTTGCGCAGTCACGGGGACGGGTGTTGCCTGATAATCATCCGTTGGCGCAGATGGTGAATCGGGTTTTGCAGAGGTTGATTCCGCAGGTTGAGATTGAAGGGGCGGATTGGAGGGTGCATGTTATTGTTGATGATGGGAATGCTAATGCTTTTGTTTTGCCTGGGTTTGTTGCACCTTTCCCCTCACTTTCTCTATTGTCGATTGTCTCTTGGTTCTATGCTGACGGTGTCTTACCTGGTGTAGGGGCAAGGTCTTCGTTTACACGGGCATTCTGCCAATTTGTCAAGACGAGGATGGCCTTGCCGCTGTCCTGGGCCATGAAATTGCGCATGTTGTTGCGAGACATCCGGCAGAGCGTATGAGTAATAGCTTTTTGACGCTGGGGACTGTGTTCCTTATTTCGTTGCTTTTCGATGTCTCTGGGAATTTGTCCAGTATGCTGGTTAATCTTATGTGGAGTTTGCCGAATTCGCGGACACAGGAGGTGAGATGATATTGGTATATCATGGGATTGTTGAATTGGTAACTAACTATGATGCTAGGCTGAGGCGGATAACATTGGACTGAGTATGTTGTCTACTGGTTGTAGATTGAAGTCGATTGAGAATACTGACAAACTTTCTTAGTGATGATGGCCAAGGCATGCTTCAATCCTGAGGCCGCCGTAAGACTGTGAGTTGTCATTCAATCGCCCTTGAATAGCAGACACTAATCCCGTACTAGATGGCGCCGAATGCAAGAACAAGAGAAAGCTTCACCGCCGCAGTTCATGTCTACTCACCCTTCAGTACGTTCCCTACTGAATCTAGGTACTTGGCTTCTTATCTAACCCTTCTATAGAGCTATAACCGCGAAGAAGCTATTCGAGGATGGTAAGATACCATTAGGCCCATAGTTCCCATGATGCGAGTACTAACAATGCACAGGCTTGAGAAAGCTGAAACGATCTATGCGGATAGTGGGTGCAGTACCTTTGGAAGCTATAGTAAGTCAAATCTTGTCGCATTGACTAGTTAGTTGGCTTTGCCATGTTTCTTAAGGATACTAATTGTTTGAATAGTGCCGAGCTTCAAGAAGGCTTATCAGACACAGAGTTCGTATGAGTGGTGAATGTTCTTTTGAGACTTTATTACTACTGTATGCTAGATTAGATGTATCGAATACCCATCTCTTGTATTCTTATTTGGTTCCTCACTGCTCCCATTGCTAGGCTGATCGCCCGGATGTTTCCTCCGCTATGGGCTTCTACCCCTAGTAATATTTCTAAAGCCTATAGTCTATCTCAATGTTTGAGAGATTGGGTTGACATTTAAATTCTCACCTGCCATGACTTTTATCTAATTTAATTAAAAGTTTTATGATACTCTGTGAGTATACACCTTTTGGACATACCAGTGCAGGCGGTCAGCCTGTTCTCACCAACTGGCGGGTCCCCCTCGTGCAAACAACGCAAACCCACCGACCCCCGTCGAGCTCCAAAAATTCCCCGGCACAACTAAGAGAAGCCCATCGACTCCCTCCCTCCCATCCTTCATATCCAGTCGTATCCGCCTCGGACACGACCTCTCACAATGTCGCTATCACTCCCCGGGCCCTCCCAGCAGGGCCTCTTCAAAGCTGGGTACCAGAGGTACGTCCAAAGCTACTCGCAAACGCGGGCCCCCCATCCCACCGCACCGGAGACACACCTCCCACCTCCTTATCTGCCCGCCGCACACCTGAAGCAAAGAAAACGCAGAACATCCCCATCCGTACTAACAATTCTTCTTCTTCAACTACAGCCACGACGCCGAGGATGGTGCCGTTATTCGTAACATCGAGGCTTGCCAGGCTATCTCGGGAACTGTCCAGACCTCCCTGGGTCCGTACGGCCGCAACAAGATCGTCATCAATCACCTACAGAAGATGATTTTGACTTCGGACGCTGCGACGATTCTCCGCGAGTTGGATGTTGTGCATCCCGCTGCCAAGCTGTTGGTTATGGCTAGTCAGCAGCAGGATGCTGAGATGGGTGATGGCACTAACTTGGTTATCGTTTTGGCGGGAGAGTTGCTGAAGAAGGCCGAGGAGCTGATCCGTTTGGGATTGAAGACGAGTGATATTGTTTCTGGCTATGAGAAGGCTCAGAACTTTGCTTTGAAGGTTCTTGAAGGTGTGTTTTTCTTGTTGAGGTGCCATTGGATACGGTGCCGGTTGGCTTTGGTTCAGGGATAGCAGACGGGATACAGGTAGAATTGGGGCTGACATTGTTTTTTCTTTTTGACAGATCTCGAGGTCGATCGTCTGAAGGAGATGCGTTCCGTCCCAGAGCTCAGCAAGGCTCTTCGCACAGTCGTCGCTAGCAAGCAGTCTGGCACGGAGGATACCCTGGCCGCGCTGGTCGCCGAGGCAGTGCTCGCCGTGCTGCCCAAGAACCCCCTCAACTTCAACGTGGATAACGTGCGTGTCGTGAAGATCATGGGTGGTAGCCTGGAACAGTCCAAGGTCGTGAAGGGTATGGTCTTTGGTCGTGAGCCGGATGGTATCATCAAGCAGGCCCGCAAGGCCAAGGTCGGCGTGTTCAGCTGCCCCATTGACATCTCCCAGACCGAGACCAAGGGTACAGTTCTGCTGAAGAACGCTCAGGAGATGGTCGACTTCACCAAGGGTGAGGAGGGCCGTCTCGAGACCGCCATCAAGGAGCTTTACGACTCCGGTCTCCGCGTGGTTGTTGCCGGTTCTACCGTCGGCGACCTGGCCATGCACTACCTCAACCGCTTTAACATCCTTGTGATCAAGATTCTCTCCAAGTTCGAGCTCCGCCGTCTGTGCCGCGTCGTCGGTGCTACCCCCCTCGCCCGCCTGGGCGCCCCCATGCCCGATGAGATGGGCCAGATCGACGTGGTCGAGACGACCGAGATTGGCGGTGACCGTGTCACCGTCTTCCGCCAAGAAGATGCTAACGCCGTGACACGCACATCCACGATCGTGCTCCGCGGCGCTACCCAGAACCACCTGGATGACATCGAGCGCGCCATCGACGACGGCGTGAACGTCGTCAAGGCCATCACCAAGGACCCCCGTCTGGTGCCCGGTGCCGGCGCCACCGAGATCCAGCTCGTCGAGCGCATCTCCAACTTCGCCGACAAGACCCCCGGCCTCCCCCAGCACGCCATCCGCAAGTACGCCGAGGCCTTCGAGGTGATCCCCCGCACTCTGGCCGAGTCCGCCGGTCTCGACGCCACCGAGGTTCTCTCCCGCCTGTACACCGCGCACCACCGCGCCAACGCCGACGACGAGGAGGGCAGCTCCGAGGAAGACGAGGAGCCCTACTGGACCACCGGTGTGGATCTGGAGATTGGCGACTCCGACGGCACCCTGGATGCCGTGGAGGAAGGTATTCTCGACCTTTTGGCCTCGAAGAGCTGGGCCATTCGTTTGGCCAGCGAGGCTGCTCGCACTGTCCTGAGCGTGGACCAGATCATTGTTGCCCGGCAAGCGGGTGGGCCGAAGCCCCCTGGTCCTAACCCCAACTGGGATGAGGATTAAATAGTTAACGATACACATGTGTGTGTTGATGATGATTCTTGGGGTTGAAGAGGCTTCGAGACCGGGGGCGTTGATAGATCCGTATGATATCACGAAAAAAGTCGCCTTGTTGGTGTGTATAGCTGAGTACGATAATACATCACTGAATTCTGGTCAATCATACACCTGCAAAATCAATGAATGTAGAAATAGTTTTGTAGAAAGAAGCAATTGGGAAGGCACAGGCATGGGATGAAATTGGTGTTTCTTGCTGCACCTCAATTTCTCCGGTCTCACGGATCCAAGATTCCTTGTTTTATTCTTATATCGATTCGATTATCGACAATAGTCCCATAATTACAGACTTTGGATCTATATACAAGTGTTCTGTTTCCCACCATCATCTCATGGTCCAGGACTACTCCAGGGCTGTCCATTGTATACGCTTACCTAATCCCACCACGTGACACCTAGATTTTCCCCGAAACTCCTGCATCTTCATTTTCGCTCGCTATCGCGGTTGAAGCCAGTGCTGTCTTTCTCCCTTTCTCACTCCACGCCATATTGCTCCTGCTCTTTCTCTCACTCGCCAGGGCCCACCTGATTTCCACCCATTCCACAATGTCCTTCCCTATCCAGGCCGCAGCTCGTAGCTGCCGACAGCTCTCCGGCTCCGTCCGCCCATCCTCCCTGCGCATCGCGACTACATACACAGCCCGCACACCCAGCTACCGGCGATGGGAGTCCACTGAGGCTGCTGCGGCCCCTATCAATCCCAAGATCGCACAGATTGTTGACCAGATCTCTACGTTGACTCTGTTGGAGACTGCTGATCTTGTGTCTAGCTTGAAGGTGAGTGCAATGCACCTCCGCAATGGGTCAATTGCATTGTTTTGCGAGGATTCTCCCGTGTAATTACACATTGAATATGGGAACTGACAATGCTTTTCTCTAGACCCGCCTGAACATCCCCGATCTCCCCGTCGGCGGCTTCGCCATGGCCGGTGGTGCCGGTCCTGGCGCTGCTGCTCCCGCCGCCGAGGAAGAAGAAGCCGCTCCCGCCGCCGCCGAGAAGACCCTGTTCAACCTGAAGCTCGAGTCCTTCGAGGCCGCCTCCAAGCCCAAGGTCATCAAGGAGGTCAAGAACATGCTCGGCCTGTCTCTGGTGGACAGCAAGAAGTTCGTCGAGTCCGTGCCCAAGATTATGAAGGAGTCTGTGCCCAAGGAGGAGGCCGAGAAGATCATTGAGACTCTCAAGGCTCTGGGTGCGAAGGTCGTCATGGAGTAAATGGTTGATAAAGCGAATTGGAAGAACAGAAACAAAACTTGGAATAACCCGGGCGGAGCTTGAGTCCTGTTCTTTTTTGATCCCTCCTGCGCGCTCTCTCTCCCTCTTTCTTCTCCCCTTCTCTGGTTGTTTTACTTTTTCATGGCTTGCGCATGTCGGGGGTCTGCGGGGAACTTGAATCTGGCTTCGAGGGGGTGTTATATTACTTGTTGAGCGTTGTTGGCCTGGTCGTGTGAGGGCAAATAAATGTACATTATACGCATTGTGTTATGGACCCGTCTGGTACAGAGGGTTGGTTTTGGTTTAATTGATGCATTGAGCATATTATCAAGGGATAATAGTAGTTTTATGTAACTTGTTCAAGTATATTGAGCTCTGTCAATTGGATGTCTGCTATGGTGGTGGTGACACAGTATTTTCATTGCTACGAAAAGCGGAGCCAACGCCGACCTCCGCTTTTCTCCAATTCCTCCGCGACTTTCGATTCAAGCTCCCACCACGCTTTCTTCCTACGTCGCTCACTCCTCATCACCCTCGAATAAAATCCCCCATGTCGAGGTCATCTGCTGCGCTGCAGCAATGGCTTAAATTCCGCCAAAGCCTCTCCTCCACATCCCCCACCATACTGAATCTACGCGCTCACAACCTCCTCACACCACCATCCCGGCTTGCGCTCACAACCACTCGCAATGGCACAACCTCTCCGAGACGACCATTCCATAGTACCCAATACCGATCAGCCAAAGGCAAATCCGCGAGACCCGCGCCCGCACTACGAAGGAAAATGAGAGATTCCGAAGCCGGTCTGGAGCCGGCCTGGCAGGGCAAAGATGGTGTCGGCCTTATAAACAACAAAGGCTTTTATATGAATTCTTTATCTGTGGACACTCCAGAGCTCATCGCGAAGTTTAAAGAGTGGTCAGAGTATCTCTATGCCGACGCTTCTAGCCATGGGCTTCTCGAGAATATCAGTTATCGGACATTCGAGGACGTAGCTATCAAGGTCTTCGATGTGATTGATGGTCCACCGAATCCACACAGGATTCGGTCTATTTCAACAGGTGAGATATTCGACTTTAAGCCCATAAAATGGCGATGCTCAGGGCGACGTTGAAATTGACACTAACTCGTCTCCTACCAGATGTCGATGCCGTCTTTCGAATTGGATTCGTTGCCTGCGCTGTACACAGGCCACTTGTCGAATGGGTCACTTCTGCGTGTGCACTCGCAGGCGCACGCCATTCCATTGTCCTAATTCAGGGTAGATCGGTCTCATGGACGAAAGCCACGCAGCGCACGAAATGGACAGACATGGTCAAGCAATTCTCAGACGAGGGGTTCCCGCCTGCAATGATCCTCCAAGCCAAGATCCTCGGTATGAACGGGGAGTATGAACAAGCCTTTGAATTGATGGAAAAGCGAGTCCTGCCATATCTCACGCCAACCCGTCGCCGCCAGGGCCTCTTCAATGATATCACCATGGGTGACAATTTCGAATCCCCGTGGAGAGTATACGCGCTCCTTCTCGCGTCGTACGATGCCAATTTCGACTCACCGGAGAGTCGCCGGAAAGCAGATGATGCAACTCGTATCGCGGCGTTGGAGTACAATGACCCCAAGGCATTAGTTGAGTATGCCTCGATCATGATGAACGAGAAAAACTACGACAAATACGAGGAATGTATGTGCAGAGCTGCCACATTCGGAGACAAGGATGCCATCCTCTACATCGCAAATTACTACTACCAAATCTTCCACGGCCGATATCCCACCGAAGCGGAGCGAGCTGCGCTCGCCAAAGCCGAAGCTCAGGGTCAACAGGCACCTCCAATCCCAGCGAAGCCTTCTTCTGCCCCCGAAGACGAGCAAAATCCGAATATCTTCAAATCAGCATTGAGCTGGGCATCGTCTTTCTTCAATCAATCCATGCCTCGCGAGGACTACCGCAAACTAGCCCTAGACTGGTACGCCCTAGGATTCAAGCACTCCATCCCGCAGGCGTCGTTCATGTTGGCTCTGATGGCTCGGGAAACAGGGGAAGAAATGGATGGGAGTATTATTATGGATCATGCTAGGACGCATTTGGAGGATCATCCTGAGTTTGCGAAGAAGATTGACGAGTTGAGGGATAATTGGTACGATCCGACGTATGTGCCGAGACTTACGAGTAAGATGTTGGCTGTTCGGTAGGGGACATGTGTGTATGGATAGAATTGTGTATGGCTATGCTTGTAATTATATCTTACTTTGAACTTTGGATGAAATTTCCTTCAGGGAGATCTTGTGCTCGTATGTCAAGATAGAAGACTCGTCTGGTACAGTTCGCTGTATCTACTTAGTTCTTATGTACACCACCACCACACCCAGGACTCGAAAATTTACATCTGACAGAGTTATTGATCACCGGAAATGGCTCACTCTTGAGATATCCATTCAATTAGAGAGTTCAAGATGATATCAAACGCCTCTATAAACATCACAACAATACAAACGAAGTGATTTGGACATCTCCCTTGCTTTTGACTCACCTCACTTATCACTCACTCTATATTGACTAGGAAGGGTCTCAGTTTACCAACTTCAAAAAAATATCACTCCAATTTTTCGACCTTTCTATATGCATCCCTCATTTGCCTGTCTACCTAACCTGACCAGTCAATCTTATCTCCCCTATCCATAAGGCCTAATCCACTCGATGGATATAACATGTCAACGTAAACATGCAAGAAACCCCTAATTTTGATCATAAAAAAAAGGGAACCAGAAAGAAATAGAACAAAGCAAAGCACAATGATCTGATATGATCTGATCTGATCTTCTCCCTTCGTCGTTCGTAGGTCATATCACGAGACGGGGGGTTCAACCAGATGAATCTGTCGAAAACATGAATGAGTTGTGTTGAAAAATGAAAAGATGGAAATATGTGAGAAAGAAAGAATAATCGAAACGAAACGCCTCGCCCGCTCAATCACCCGTGTTGGTTTTCCAAATAACATCACATCCGTTTGCACCCTCTACCCTATCCCAACCCAGCCCATCCCAATCCAGCGACCTTAGTAGCAGAACACACCGAAACTCAACCGAATATGAGAAAAAAAACTCCAAAACTTGTAGCGCAAACGAAAACAAAAAAAAAGAGATTCCCATAAGAAAGCCGAACCGAAAGCATGAATGTAAGTATAAGTGCAAGCCCTGACCTGATAGACAAACCCCAACCAATCCCAAAAAATTGATTGATTGGTTGTCATCCCCTCTTCCTCCCCTTCCCCTTCCCATTCCCCCTAGTCTTCAGCTCCACAAACCCCAACTCCTTCAACCCCTCCGCCAGAATCGACGAGTCCCTCATCCCAGGAAAATCCTTAGCCGCATAGACCCGGAACGGCTCTGACCAAGCCTCCGCGAGTATAGGCATGGATTGACCCGTGTCTTCGACGGAACCCCAATTCATCAATCGGAATTGGAGCCTGTAGAGACCTGCTGAGCGGATGGATAGGTCTGCGAAGATGAAGAATGTGGCGGGTTGGTTTAGTTTTGATGCGTTGCGGAGCAATTGGGATTGGGTGCTGTTGAGAGGATGGGTATTGAGGGGGTGGGTGATGTCTTCTGAGGAGGAGGGGTGGGTAGGTGCGGAGTTTGGATCTGGATCTGCGTCCACGAAGAAGGGGGACATGAAGGCTTTTCCTGAGAGTAAGGGGGTAAAGGAGTCGTCTGCGCGGGCGACGCCGTCGGCGTCGCGTTCGGCGGCTTCGGCTTCTGATGATGGGGTCCAGCCCGTGGTGTCTGGGACGGGGAAGAGGAGACAGCCCACTGTGAACCGAGGGTCTTGTAGAATGTCTCGGTCATCTTGGGAGTCGGGGTCGAAATCTGTGAGGAGGATTTGGACTATTGGGGGTGGATCGACGGGGCGTCTGTCTCTATCGCCGGCACCGCAGGCTCTTGCTGCCATGGGTTGTTGGCGGACGTGGAGATGGTAGCGGGATTGTGTGGAGGGGCGTCGGGGCGGGGGTTCTGGTGATGATTCAGGTTCATGGTGGAGGAGCTTGTCGAAGCCACGTGGCATGCTATAGCTGGGGTTTCGAGGAGGCTGGCGTATTTCATGTTGTGCGCTGCTGCTGCTGGCGCTGCTTATTGGAGGTGGGCTGCTCACGAAGGCTGCTGGGCTCTTCTCGGAGTGAATTGGACTAGCCATGGCCGTAGAGGTACTGCCATGACTGGAGAGATGGTTTCAAGCGTCAGCGCAAACTGTTCAAGGCTTTTGTATATACGTGACAAGCAGCGTCTCCACCTAGCTATGGCGGATTGAAGGTGCTTGATCATCCTAAGAAAGCACACCGCACGAGGTCGGATGAGACTGACAGGTATAACGATGGGTGGTTCAATCGACAAGAATGGGAAGAAAGAAGGGACTTTACTGAGACTCCACGTCGTATGTCCGCAATAGATGGCGAACATTATCGCCGCCATGGCTCAACATAGGACTCGATCGTTCTTCGTAGGAGGTAGCGCCAGGATACCCGCGTGGATCAGCGACGGCGGGGCCATGGTGATGATGATGTTCCTGTATTCGCAATGGGAGCGCTTGCGGTAACGTCTGGCGGTTCATGAACCCATGATCTGACGACAGCATATACCTCGGGTCTGCATTTCTCTCAGATAAATGCCCCAATGATGGGAGTCGATGGGGACCCGGTGGTGTGGTCAGCACAGGCCGTTCGTAGCCCAGATCTGGTGGGACGAAATGTCGAGGTTCATACTGCGGGTATGGCTGATGATATGCCAAAGGTATTTGCTGCGCTGGATGGTGTGAGCGAGACACAGAATCGATATGAGGCCTGTCGGGTGGTGTGGTGTGCCCACATTGCTGCGACGGGGTCCTCGACATCTAGTGACGGAATCGCGCTGGCGCCAGATGGCGGGCCGTGGCGCAGCTCTTATAGAAATGCCGTATCCGGACGCAAGCCTTTTTATTTTAATTTGTTTTTCTCAGCCCTTGTTTTATTCTTTTTTCAGCTCGGGGGCGTACTTAGTACTTACGCTTTGAATGCGACCCACGAAGCGGTCAGGTCAGCCACACCCACACGGGAAGGGGGGAACTCGGTGTCTCAGATGTAGATTGTGGGGTTTGTTGGTATCTTGGTGGTTTATATATATTTGCCCCTAGTGCAGATGAGATAAGTGGGATTATCACGTCAATCGATCTCTCTATGCATATCCTGGATCTGTTTGCGAGCAAGCAAGGCATCTGATAAACCGCATGTGGATATGCAGCCTGTCAAAGAAGCAGCGCCATGGAGGCAGATGGAGAGGTCCGATAGCAGTGATGAGAGAGAAGATTGAAGAGAGTAGAGACCCGTTGTAGTGGGTGATACTCTGTGTGTATTTTTTGGGTGTGGTTTGTGGATTGTCAAGTGGTTGATTGTTGACTCGATTTGCCTCTGCACCCAAAAGTTTGGATAGCAAAATTCAGCATCAAATTCTCGGACTGGTAAGAAAAAACCGTCGACGCACATCGGATTTTCCCCCTCCCCGGTGTCCCCGGCGGCCCAATCACTTCAAATACCGATGCCAGGGGGGCCAGATGGGGAAAAAATGGGATAGTGAGTGGATGTAGCAGATATTTGGAGTATTTTTTTCTGTTGGGAGGGTTATAATTTTGGTATCACAACCCTTCCATCTTCTGACTGGCGGGGAATAAGTGCCAGTTGACGGAGGTCACAGAAGTGTGTCAGGTAGGTCCGGCTAGGTCAGGCTAGGGGACCCAGTTTGTGGCTCCGTTCAAGGACGATTGGCCCACCGCAAACCGCAATTAACAAGGGAGGAGCCGGGGAACGGGCCGAGCGGGCTTTACCACGAGCAAAGAAGAGGCGTGTGCGGGTTTTGCAGCAAAGTGGATTGGAGGGAGGAGGGAAGTAGTCGATATCACTGGACGAGGGCCCGAGGTCCTATGCCAGGGTGGGTGTAACTGGTTGCTGGGAATAATTCTGGGTCCAGTCGGGGTGAGGCTTACTGGTAGTCCGGCACTCATTCGTTCCTGGAGGCAGTAGGCACAGCCTTGACGAACTCCTGAATGGTTCCTGACAGAAACTGTCGCCCGAAGAGGGACTTGTCTCCGCGTTTGGCGACACAAGAGACGGTCAAGGAGACTTCGAATTTGGAGCCGTTAGCGGTGCATTGTGAGAGTTGAGGGCTCCACCGTAACGGTCTCCTGGGACTCGAGATCCTGGACTAATACAGATGAGATTCGATAATCTGGAGATCGAGGTACATGTCCATCAAAAAATGGGGCGACCTGTTACCTCAGCGGCGTTGTTTGCGAGATGCGATGTGCGAGTGGACTGGGTGTCGGGTGTTGTTGAGTGGAAGAATGGAGAGTGGTCGACGGGCAACGAGAGCATTCTCACCACCCCCGATCCTCCACAGACTCGATGATACTACAAAACAAATACATTGCTCAATACAATCTATAGACTCTGGCTAGTATGATAGTCAGTATCCCTGCAGCACACAGGGACAATGGAGTGGCTGTGGCCAAAAGCCACAATCTAAAATGGCGTGACATTGGACTACTGCATGTGACTGTTATTGTAGCTATCCTTGACACCACGAAATTACCTTGTGATATACTTCATACAAAGAACTGCTGTATGAATGAGTTCTTCGTCCTGTATGGCCTCGAATTGGGAAGCTACCAAGCAACAAGAACTTCGCAGTAAGCTAGCGTAAACTTGCAGAGTCCCATATTGAACCAGTCTGTGATCCATGGAACAGTGCTAAACGGGTCCCCCAGAAATGTCCAGCCACCTAAACTCTAGGCTCCGCTTCATAGAGTGGACAACAAACACAACAAGGCATACCAAGACCAGACCAAACCACTCAACCCACGCGGAACTACGATTCCGCAGAACCTCATGGGGAGGTCGATCGCATTTCCTGTAGATCGTCAAGGAGTCGTTGAACAAGAACCAGGAAAAGTATCTCGGGAGGCAAAACGGCTCTAGTGGACCGGTGGACCTGTGTCAGGCGTTCGCCTTCGGATCACGACCACTGCTATGGGAACGATCCCTGGGGATGAGTGGCGTGGAGCTGGAAGGCTTGGCAATCGTCGCAATTGAGATCGTCTCCAACCCCACAAAGATGATCTGGCACTGCGTCAGTGGCGGTTGACTGTGATAAGTGGGAACTCAATAGTCGAGTCCAGTCTGGGCTTTGTGTGTGATATGACGAGGATGGTGCATGAATAAGGAAGGAGTAGACACGGAGGAAGAATGGAGTCCATACGAGAGCGGACTTAACAAGAGACCTGCGGGAAGTCAAATTCAGTACTAGTCCAGCGAAGCATCGAAGCAGCAGGGAATTTCCCAGGCAGGAAAAGAACAGCCCAATCCAATCCAATCCCCTCCTTCCCTAGCGGGCACACTAGCACACTATAAACTGTCGGTAAGTCAAAACCCGTGGTGGTTTTCCGGGAATTCAAAGTGAAATTAGCGTTTCACGGCAGCGCACTCCGGTCATCCCTCGCATGGCAGGGCCGGCAAAGCTTCATCGCGAGGTGCCAGACTGGCTCGGTGACCATCGGCGTTGTGCGCGCGGTTACAGTTACACAGTTCGTGCAGCCGTGCGTTCTCCATGGTTCGACGCAAATCATGGAATACGTGGTACGATCGCTTGTCAGATCTGATCGGCAAAAAAGGAGGCAGCCATCGTGGGCATTGGGCTTGGGAAACGAAACGCGGACCACTCTTTTATGCGCTGATTTGCATCTGAATGGGTCGGATGGGTCCAAGCGCCCGAGGCAACGCAGGCAATCTCGTTAAAAGGCACGGATTTCGTATCATCTCCGGATTGAATACGCATTGCCTGAGGTGTCATCGGGACCGTTGGAGGCTATAGTCTCGGTAATTGTCCGTGGTCGATGATAGAACACATTCAATCAAGACGAAGGAAGCTGTTAGTGTTCATGAGCCAAGGCGCATATATGCTCCATAGGCTTGGGCATTATTAAAGCTCCATAGTGGGGGCCTATCCAAGGACTCGTGACAGCGCTCCATATTTGCACCGGGCCACCGGCACTCCTCTCATCTCATCGGCAAAATTGAGACTCGTGGAATGACTCGGTCAATCCTCGGTCATAATTCCACCGCCCACGCACTGAGGGCTCGCGTAGAGGTGTCGTGAATTGGCGTTGCGATGGGCGTCTATGGCTAGACTCGGCAAGAGGGTGGAAATTACCATGCCGTGAGTAGCCAACCCCACACGATCCGAGGAGCACGGCGGCATCGAAAATAAAAAAGCACGAGGCTCGGATTACCCCTCCAGGGAAGACAGTGCTAAGGTTCTTAGAAGCCTTAGTATAAGTGGAGAGCAAAGCAGAGCCTTGCGGACGAGGCATCCACTAGCTGCAGGACTACTGCAAGACGAGAATGGCGGTGGTGCAATTGGGACTCGGGACTCGGAATTCCCTGAGACTAGAACTGGGCCAGACTGGACGAGACTGGAGTCTGGAAATAGGATGATCTGCTGCAAAATCTGTAATCGAGAGTATATCACCATTCAGAGCGAGGCACAATGTCATCGTCCATAGTTCAGCTCACGCCCACAAACTTCCCTGAGTCAGGAAACTTCATGCACGATCCTTCCAGGTGTCAAGTGTCAAGTGGTTTGTCACTTTTAGTGTCGATCTTGCCCTTAGCTTTTGCGTAACGGCCCAGGACAATTCGGGAACCAAGCTGCGAGAGCGAGGCTTGGGTGGCTTGACGGCTTTGTGATAGGAAGCAGTTAGAAACTGAGATCGGGTGGCGGGACATTCCGACTTAACAGGGATCTCTTGTTAGAGACGCAGAGAGGATGAGATGTGCTCTATACTCATCCGGACAGATTGGCGCTGATCAGGATGTTTACCGGACTGTCAAAAGAAGATGATTGGGATGATGGGAAACTGTCACCAGGAACACCCCGGCTGCGCGGCGACGTGGCCAGCAAAATAAGGCAAGAACTTCCAAGCCAATCAACTCTAATAAATTAACTACGCCAGTGATCGCTAGATTAGCTGAAGGCGACATGGACACAAGTCTACGAGGCTACTAGGCTACGAGTTGATCAAGAGCAGGTCGACCGAGAAGATATTCCTCTCCATTTCACAATCACATTATACATCTGCTCGAAGGATTCACATGTGAGATCAACGGTCTGCCACGCCAGAGATCTCCAACGGTTCTTCCCTGTCTGAACATGAAAGTGGGTTCGCAACAGACGCTATTGCATGCAAGACGAATTCTCGGGTCGCTCTAGCGAAATCCCAGGTCGGGACTCGGATCGAGGTCCAAGTAGTACGATCTCGCGGGAATCCGAGAATGTCGATTAGAAGGCCAATGCTCGTTGCTCGACACTTGAGCTGGCCGAACGTGCACGATAGCTCCAAAGGGGGCGTCTGGTGGTGTTGGGCCACGGTCGATGATTCCAGAGCCTGCCCCCACGTATAGGGCGATCATCTCGCCAACTTGTCGATCCCAGGCTACGATATACCCTGACCGTAGCCATTCGTCCTCTGCTCCGAAACGCATGTCCAGGGTACCCAGCTGTATCAGATGCAGGCATTTATTGGTATCTTGGGGCATACCGTTGACTGTCGCACGAGCCCGGAGCAACCCTAGCGTGGCAGGTGTGCATTTGTCGGAACGGTCGTACAGGGCTGGGAGAGGGCTCTCAGAGAATTCGAGGGGTGAGTGCTCGGGATTCCACTGGAACTCGACGGATGGGAAGTGGGATTGGAAAAAGTCCTGCATTTCCTGACCAACAGGCCAGACGGCCACTCTTTGGGCGGTGCCATCTTGCTCATTCAAGACATCAACGATCTGCCGGAGATCGTTCCGAGATTTAGAGCAACCACGAGCTTGAACTTCAGACCAGAGTCGTACTGGATCCTCGTAGCCGGCGCAGTTGCCGTCAATGGTGAGTAGAGGCTGGTCTTTGAAGACTGTCCATGGCGAGTCTGGGGTGACCCCAACATGGCCTTTGCCCTTGGCTGACCATTGCACCTCTTCCCATCGGATGCCCAGTCTCGATTCCAGGTCCATGAGGCGTGATTCAACAAGTTCTTCATAGTGACGACCTTTGACCAAATCTGGAAGAGCTTCGCTGACCATTGGATCGTCGAGAAGAACCTGTACGTTCCGTAGTGTCGCAATATGTGGCAAGTTATCCTTGCTGCGCTGGGAGATGTCTTCCAAAAGCACTGCGGCTTCGTCAGACCGTCGGGAGCGGACGAGAGCTAGGACAACATTGTAGGCCAAGTGACATGAATGTTGACTCGTCCTGTCAAAATTGGCCATGTATTGTTTCCAAGACGCGATCAGGGCATCCCGACTGTGGAGCCTCGCAAGCACACAGAGGTATGTGGCCCAGTTTTGTCGGTCTTTATCCCGAGACTCATGTAGAATCTCATGTAACGTTGGATGCTCTCGAGGAGCCTGCTCTCCCTCGCCAGTGAGACTGGCAAGAATGTATCTCGTATCGTAATTTGGTCTTTCAAAGAGGACAGATTCTATCGACTCGAATAGCGCATTGATGACAGAGCCACCATTGGAAAAGCTTAATGGAGTGGCAAAAGATTCCTGGCGATCGTGCAAGAAGCTCTGTAAAGCAGGCATTGCAAGATCAAGTGCAGCATACTGAAGGCCATGATCAGTACCTAATCGAGGCAATCCGAGACGAACCAGTCGTGTAGTGATATCACCCAGTGCCGAAACGAGCTCGGAATATGTGTTGTTCTCTTCACAACGTCGTACGACCCCAGAAGCGTTGAAGTAAGAGTGAAGCAACTTTGCACCCTGCTTGTCTACAGCTAATCTCTCAATAACGGTTCTGAGAGATGATATATCATTGACCGAATGAAGACGCTTTGCTTCTTCTTTTCGAGTTGTGGGATGCACTCCTTTGAGGGCACACCATAAGGCCGGGGGTGGATTGCCCGACACCCACTCTGCATCTATGAGAGATAGAATCCGTTCTCGCAAGAGTGAATCACTCTTGGTTTCAGAGCTGAGAGGACTGGAGCTTGTGAGAGTAAATCGGAGTAGTTGCGAAGGCGATGGGTCCTCCATCGGAGGGTCAGTGTCTAGTGTGACGGATGAGTACCCGCGGGTAGATACTCTCCTAGACACATGACATGATAATTGTCGCTTGAATCTCAAGAGAGTCCGTGATGACGGGCTCCCCATCTTGGGCAACGAGTCAACACGAATGCTCTGAGTAAATGCGGAGAGGCCACGACCCACGAGTGGAGATGCCCGAAGATAAACAACAGTAGATAAGGGGCCACCAGTCTGGGGTGGCAGATTCGGGCGGTGCCACAAGGCGGTGAATTTGATGTCATCTCGTCGCCAGACTCTGCGGTTCAACGTCCACTCTATCACCTTCAACACCGACACTAGTCGAAGCAGCCTCGCTAGGTTGCCATCGCACTTTGATAATCATGCCTCAGACACCACCGGATTCCACCTCCGTGAAGGATAAGCCGAACGTTGAGCAACCTGAGCAGGTCGAGGCCGCCTCAGAAGAAACCTCGAGCTCATCAGAGGCGCCTGCGGAGAGCAAAGAAAATGACGCTGCTGCTAAAGCACGGGAGAGAATGGAAAGATTCAAGGCTCTCAAGGCCCGAGCTGTGAGTTCATTCAATCTCCAGGGGGTGTGAGCTTGAGAGCTCACCCGCCTCCCTTCATTAATTACTATACTAACCTCTTGCGTAAAGAAATCTGGCACGGAGCGCAACCTGAAAGAAACTGCGGCAGAGACTCAACGCCTAGCTACCGACCCTAATCTACTAAACTCGATCTCCCGCAAGCACGCCTTCGCCTCTCACAACCTACTCAAAGCAGACACCGAAGCGGCTGGAGAAGATTTCGAACGGAAGCGCGCCTGGGACTGGACCGTTGATGAATCAGAGAAGTGGGACCGACGCATGGAGAAGAAGCAGCGCCACCGCGACGATGTCGCATTCCAGGACTACACGCAAGATGCCCGTAAGGTGTACAAGCGACAGCTACGCGAGCTCGCACCCGACCTTGAGGCGTATGAAAAGGAGAAGCTCGCCGCTATCGAGAAGGCAGCTGCCAACGGCGATCTGGAAATTGTTGAGACGGAGGATGGCGAGATGATTGCGATCGACAAGAATGGCAGCTTCTACTCAACCGCGGACAGCGTGGGCTTTGCCGACAACAAGCCAAATCGCGCTAATGTGGACAAGCTGGTGAATGATCTCCGGAAGGCGGAGGAGGTTCGCCTGAAGAAGCGCAAGGAGCGTCGTGGAGATGAGGAGGCTGATGTGACTTACATCAACGAGAAGAACAAGCAGTTCAACCAGAAGCTGGCTCGGTTCTACAACAAGGTATGTATTACACTCGCCTTGAACATTCAATATCTGACAGTACTAACCCTTTCCCAGTACACAACCGAGATTCGGGACAGCTTTGAGCGTGGCACAATGATCTAATGCGCAATCACTAAAGCAATATAATACATGTGGTGGAGATTTGGGAGGTCACGCCTGGTGCATGGCAACTCGTTCACCGATAGAGATCTTCTGCGTTGTGATGTGATCCCCACACGGATGATCCCTCCTAACACAATGGTCAAGGAGGTGCAACCAATGAAGACTGCGTTTTATCCTCCTAGAGCATCGTCTTCCTCCAGGCCTTTGTGGCCAGCTGCTCAATCTGCTTCGTTCCAACAGGCCCTCTCGTTGACTCGTCCTCCAATGCCTCGACCACAGCCTCGCCAACCACGTCAACTTTCAGCGGCTTCTCGGCCGCGGCTCCGAGGAATCCAAGTTTGTTTCCGAGGAACGTATTCAACTCGGAGGCGACAAAGCCACCGAGAGCGATTGGCAATGTGAACTTTCTGCTTGAGTCGTACATGAAGCCCGGTCGCATAAAGATACTCCGCAGCTCAGGTAGCGAAGATGAGATAGTGGCCTCGGCTTCACGTTTGGTGGTGATGTATCGGGCTGGCAGCATGGGCGCCCCAGCTGCAGCAGAGATGTACACGAAAGCTGGGACATGCTCGTTTGAAGATTCTTGGGCAAGCGCAATAGCTGTATTAGAAATTAGCATCAGCATGCAAGCATATTCATAGCCTCCAGCTTCAAAGCCGAAGAATAAAACCTAACCCACCTGAATCCCTGTTCATCAACTCATAAGTCAATTGACCATCCCTCTCCTTGGGCTCGAGAGCCTCGCCCTCCTTCCTTAGTAGCGGATTCTGGCTTCCCAATTTCGACGTGCTGAATGCTCGTTGCAGACCACCGACGAGCGGTTCGCGCCCTTGTACGACACCCTTGTAATCGGCCTCGAGGAGGATGCCCATCGTGTGGACGACAGCCGACGCTCCGCTCAGGAATGGCTTATAAGTTTCCGGCTTGAGGATATCGGCCTTGGCCCATTCCACCGAGCTGGCCCAGCTTGGCCGCTCCGGGGAGCTTGTGACGGTGTCCCAGCGCGGCTCTCCAGATCGGCTAGAGGGCCTTAGTATGTGGTGCAACTAGAAGTAGCCTTTGACTCAAGTCTGGAGGCTAGAGGAAGGTCGAAGGACATACCTTAGCGATGTCACCTCCCAGCCCCGAGCAGCAGCCGCTCTGCAAATCCGGGATCCTGTAGCGTCAAGTTAGCACTCGGTTCATCGGCCCATATGCATCTGGAGTGGCTAAGTGTAACGAACCCAGAAAACCGCTTCCTCCAGCAACAACAAGTCTCTTAGCAGCCATGGTGTATGTATGATTGCGATTGTGTTAAAGAGACAATTTGGATTGCGAGGCAATTCTACCTGGGAGGCAATGAATCGCGATCGATCGATCGATCAAGCTCCCAAGATTCATTGTAGCTCCGGCATGCCGTCACCATGTCACGTGCACTGCTCTTCCTTTTTCCATGCCGCGCCATTTGGACTGTCTTCCGCCCTGCGCGACTCGCCTTCCAAATTCGCTGCACACATCTCCAAGCTATCATCATGCCTTCTGCAACAGGTAATAAGCGCGTCAAAGTCAGTTTCCATCCTTGCAGTGCCACTCTCGCACACCCAGACTAACAAACTGCCCATCTCCAGGCCGTCTCCGTCTTCCGCCCATTCATCTTCGGCAGCGAAGCGCAACCCTTTGACCCCGAAAAGCGACCCGCCGACGCCCCCGTCGACCACACCCACCAATGGCGCGTTTTTGTAAAAGGCATCAACGACGAAGACATCTCCTACTGGCTGAAAAAAGTCCAATTCAAGCTCCACGAGACGTACGCGCAAGCCGTCCGCACCGTGGAATCACCCCCCTTCGAAGTCGTCGAGACCGGCTGGGGTGAATTCGAGATCCAAATCAAGCTCTACTTTACCCCCGAATCAGGCGAAAAGCCCCAAACCCTCTGGCACAGTTTGAAACTACACCCCTACGGCCCGGATGCGGAGGGCATGAAGGAGCGGCGCGAGGTGGTTATCAGCCAGAACTATGAGGAGGTGATTTTCAATGAACCTGTTGAGCCGTTTTATGAGTTGATGACGGGTGGGTTGCCGGCTGGGGCGCCACCGGCGCCGAGGGGGAAGGGCAAGAATGCGAAGCAGGTGGGGAGGACGGCGGAGATTCCGTTGAGTGATTCGCCGAAGAATCCGTATAGTCGGGCGACTGAGGGGAAGGAATTGGATCGGATGTCGGAGGCGATTAAGACGGTTGATTCGATGATTAAGGAGGAGAAGGAGAAGTTGGTTGAGCGGGAGAAGTATTTGGCGGAGCTTAGGGAGAGTGAGGGTGTGCCTACTACCACGAAGAAGAGATGATTGCATCTGTCTTTCGCATGGGAAAGGATTTCCTCTATTGGGTTGCTCTACAAGGGCTGTTCCGTCGACCCATGCGCCCCTACGCTTCAACCCTCAAACACGTTTTCGACCACCGTGCGATTCGCGAATCTTTCGAAGCTTCTTAGCAGCGATCTGCCTTCTCGACCGTGGAGCGCTCCACAAATATTTTCCTCCACGCGATGCCCAGTCATGAGAGCTATGGATGGTCACAGCGAGATCCATTGCCGCACTGGCCTCTTTCCCTCAGATTATCGCCCTCAAACGTGACCCGTCTGTCCGCAAACATGAATTCCGGACCCCAGACCCTTGCAGAAGGCTGCCATTGACGCGCCACGACCTGGGGACACATTGAGGACCGTGCTCTATATGCACACAGAGAGGGGCGGAGTCGCGGAGGAAATGCAGACATGACGCATATGGATTAGGATAGCAAGGCGAAGCAATTTAAAACCACATACCGTTTTGCCTTTTGAAACCAAGGACATCGAAGCATGATACACTTCACAATTTTTTAAACATAACCCTCCAATTAATCCAGCGCTGTACATCTATTGACGCCCGACATTCAAAATCCTGCATACCATGTTTCAATTGAAGGTATATAGTAGTAGTTTTACGTTAGTTTGGCCCCCGATTCCTTCTGGCATAGCCTCTCTACCACCACTTGATTGAGTCATCGGCAACGTACAGTGATCAGTTAACTCGGTTAACTAACTAGTTAACTATAGTTCTGACTCCGCTCTAGTGTAGTTCGGCCCCCAAGTCAGCCCCATTTTAGCGCCGAGTCCAAACCTGGAAGTGCAGATATTTCGCGCCAGACTGCTGAGACTATATTTTGGCCCCTTCTTCAGTCATCCAACCCCTCAAGGATCCCCACATCATCAGGACCAAGGCATTCCAGCCGAAACAGCGGTGACGAGACAAGGCGCAAAGATACAGCCAGCGCCCTGTCTAGTATACATATATGCAGTTCTCACTACTCCGTAGACCTACATACGGTACTTCATGCAGAGAGTTAGGTAATATTGCACATGCCCTAGACTCTAGAATGTTTAGCAAGCAGGCTATTACAAGTACCGTAGCATTGATATGTATCATGCCAAGCCGAATGTGGTGAGAACCAAGACACTAAGAAGCTGCGAGGCTGACTTGCTAGCGGCTCGTTGGCTGAGTTCGTGTTGTCTAACTTTGTCTGGTTGTTAGTGTGAGTGGGGAATTTCCAGGGCTTGCGGCTCAAACCGATAAGCCCTTGAAGTTTGAACGCCCCTAGTCTCTATCAAGTCTTTGGCCCCGGGGCTATATAAGAGGCGTTGATTTCTCTCAACCTCGTTTCTTTTTCTTCGGCAGCTTTCGTTTTTCTCTTATCTGTACTGTACATTCTTCTCCACACGTACATACATCTATTCAACCCACACTTGAACATCATCAGCAATCAAGCAACGCATTCGCATTCGCATTCGCGCATTTGAACATCCCATCAAAGTCAATCCATACACCTTCAAAATGCATTTCACCACCACCATCCTCACTCTCCTCCCAACCCTGGCCCTCGCAGCCTCAACCGCCACCACAATCACAACAGCCCCCTCCTCCACGCCAACCTCCACCTCACACCCCTCCACAACAATAATCAGCTACTTCGGCGCCAGCTACACCTTCTCGGACATCCCAGTGCGAACCTCCACCAGCTACGCCGCCAGCGTAATCTCCATCAACGCGCTCGCAACAACCTACCAAATAAACTGTCTGCCCTCCGCCCACCCCAGCGACTGCACCCTCGCCACACCCCTCACTCTAATTGCGGGCCCCAACACCCTCAGCTTCAAGGAGCCTTTCACCGTCAGCGTCGAAGTCGGCGGCGTCACCGTGACCGAAAGTGGCGTTGAGGATATGGCTTGTTCGTTTACGCATTCGACCGAGTCGGCGACTTGTACACTGAAGTATGATTTGACGGCTGCCGGCGCGGGCAAGACGACTTCTACTAGTAGTAAGACGACGACGGCGGTGGCGAGTGATCAGGTGCTGTATCAGACTTTGACTGTTACCGGGGGACTGGCGAGTTTTACGGCGCCCGCCGCGACGCAGACTCCGACGGGTAATGCGGGTGTGGTTGGGATGAGGGCTATGGTGACTGGTGTGCCGTTGGGGGCGGCTGCCGTTGCTGTTGCGGTTTTGTTGTAAGAGGGGGGATTTTCGTGTGATGTTTGGTTTATTTCATGCTACGTGGTGATGTTTACGATGATGTTTATGTTTATTATCATGTCTGTGTTTAATATTTTTTGCTTTTCGAGGATACCCCGAGTTTCGAGGTTTCGGATCATCTTCTGTACAAAATTTGTATCTCCGCACAAAATTAGATACAACTACACCATTACAGTGGATTATTGGGCATACAAGTAGAGTAAAGATGAATTTCCCAGAGGTTAGCAACCTAATTGTGACCGAGACCTGCCTCGATCTATCCGAGAGAAAAAAACAATCATTATTCAAAAAGGCTCCACATTACGCCAGAACGCTCTATCGCATCGCCATGTACCGAGATGAACAGAGAGAGAGGAAAAGTAAAAGCCAAAGAAAGTCCCATCTAGCAAGTAGCAGACTTGGTCGCATCACGAGTCTGCTTTAAGAACGGAATCAAACTTGTACCACCAGTTCCATACAATCCCGTGGGATTAGTCTCACTCAGACCCTTAATCTGAGCACTGGCCGTAGCCAGATTGACCTTGTCTGCAGTACGCTGATCCACGGGCACAGTGCTGCGTGCTGGCATGATGATATACCGCGAGACAATCTGAATATGAGCGTCGCGAAAGGAACTCAGTGTCAGGACGGCGGCATTATACGCCTCCTTGAGAGGGGACTCTGCCTGCGAGGAGGTCACATAGGACCGGATATTGGAGAGAGCGGAGAGTGTCTCCAGGAAGCGTTTATGCGGGGCGGGCATGTAATTTCTCATATCCTGCAGGTAGTTCCAGTCAATACGTTGATTATTTGATACTGCGTTTTTCTGGTGAGGGCATCTCATCTTACCTGGATATAACTCGTTCCCGAGGACTTCATACTCGTACCGCCCGTCGCAGAATGACTAACCCCAAGGAAGATATCAAACGTTTGAATAAGCGAGCTCTGCGCATTACTCCCACCACTATACTGATGCCACTCGCCCTGGTCAGCACCAAGATCATAGAACACACCATGCGGCAAGCCAGCCGCAGCCATGTTCTTACTTCCCGCCAAGAACGGCCGCAACTGGTGGAAGAACACATGTGGGTCGTTCTTTTCATACATCCGCTTCAGCGTGCCAGTCAAGTCCTGTAGACCGTCTGTGAATCGGCAGAGCAGGGCTGTCAGACGGGCTGCGTCGTTGGCTGTGGCGGCGGCGATGGCATCGAGCATGAGCGGGACGAGCCGGGCACCCTTGGCTTCGATGGCGACAGAGATGACCATGAACCATTCCTCGTCTTTGGTACCGGTGAAGGAGGTTAGGACGGAGAGGTGGTCTGGTTCTGTGAGGTCGAGTGCGGGGACGGTGGTGTAGTTCCATAGTGTTAGGGCTGCGTAGGTTGCGCAGGGAGGGAGCTCGAGGTGTTTGGCGATGTCGAGGAAGGGTCTTGCTATACAGGGTGGGAGGACCTTGAACGAAATAGTTAGTATGTTGGTGTACGTATGAAAGGGATAATTCCATATGAGACCAGTGTTATATGAGAGGAAAGGAAACTGGCAAGAACGACTGACATCTTTAGGCTTCTCGCCTCCCCAAATATAAGCGTGGGAGAAGAATCCCAAAATCGAGTATGCACGACGCCACTCCGACTCAGTTACCAACCACGTCGTTGTGAGAACTGGCAAGGCATCGATCAAATGTCTAATCTGGCCAGTCTGAATCAAATCCGGTAGCCGGACGGCGATGTTCTCCCAGGGAGCGTAGTAGTCATTAGGCAGTCTCTGCAAAGGAAGACCCGTGGGCAGGAAACCGTGGGCTGGAGAGACGGCATAGTCGTCGAGATTGATCTCTGGTGAGGGAATCATGGTGGATAAATTTTAATTTTCGCAAGTTCCAGTCAAGGGAGACGGAGAATGGATGATGGAGAGATGTGGTCAAGGATGGATGGGCAGTGGAAGTGGTTAAGTTGGAAAGTACATCCAGGAAACTTGGGATTGAGTAGGAATTGGTACCGAGATAAACTCCTGGTCTCATATAAGGGTGACTTGACTACGATAAGCATAATACCACGCCATTATAGATCTTGGATTCCATCCGGCTTGCATCGGGTCTTGCAACTATACGGGCCGGATGACAGGCGGATGGCTATCCGTGTTCCGTGTCTATGGGAATGTTGCACTTGTCCCGCTCAAGAAGATAATTTATTAGGTGATTAACTATTCCAGGAACCAGGAAAACAGATTGACGCTGTAGAAGTAACAAGAACTCGATACTTTCATAGGTCAGACTTAACGAACTGTACAACTATATGTCCCTGTGCGGATGACTCGAGAGAAAAAGCAAATTCACGAAGGTTCATACACTGATACATCATACACTTCATCCTTGTCCAACGTGCATCATCATAGTGTTTATCGCCAATCACTAGCCACATCCACCTCAACGTGCAGTACCCATCACAAATTTGCATTCAGACTAACTCAAACCCACGCAATTCTCATCCCTGCTTGCGATTGAGTAACAAAAACCCAGATTGCAACAATAACTAACCTTGTTACCAGACTCTATCCAACGGAGATCCCCGCCTATCACCGCAAGAATGTGGGGACGGATCAGCGAGGCGGATACGGATACAGCATCCGGATGGCCCTCCTCCTTCGACTCCGATTTGATTAGACAGAGGAAGGAGTTATAAAATGGACCTGGAGCGGGCGCGTCTTATCTGCATTATTCCTGTCCAAATCCCCTCTCGAGTTATTCACCGCCATTAATTAGGTTGTGCGTTGCCAACGTCGCCCACACTTTCCCTCCTTCCCCCTCCCATCTGCACTCCTCCATACCTACCCTCCTACATTAAACATGACAAACGCCAACGGTCTCAACGGTGTCAAGACACCTAAGCCTACATTCCCCGCTGAGGCTGCGACGAGGGAATATGCCGCATCGCTGGATAAGGCTGATCCTCTGCGCGCTCTCCGCGATGAGTTCATTATTCCCTCCAAGGCCAATGTGAACAGCAAGAAGCTAGCCAAGCCAGGTATGAGCAAAGAAGCGTCTGAATTGCGGGGTCATTGTTGGTATCAATTTCTGACTTTGTAATGATAGGTCTTTCCTCCGAGTCCAGTATCTACTTCTGTGGTAACTCGCTGGGCATTCAGCCCAAGGCGACGGCCAAGTACATGGAAGCTCAGCTAGACACATGGGCTTCCATTGGTGTTTCTGGCCATTTCACCAAGATGGAGGATTCCCCACTATCACAGTGGCAATTGCTCTCTGAGCAAGCTTCCGGTTCCATGTGCAAGATTGTTGGCGCTTCGCCAGAAGAAGTTGCCGCCATGGGCACATTGACCATGAACCTGCACCTGCTACTTGCCAGTTTTTACAAGCCAACGGGAACCAAGCAGAAGATCTTGATGGACTGGAAGGCATTCCCTAGTGACCACGTAAGTTCAGATGAAAGAAAAAGCAATTCTCAAACAAGCAGCTGATTTGGTACATAGTACGCTATTGAATCGCACATTGCCTGGCACGGCCTAGATGCCAAGGAGAACATGGTCCTCATCGGGCCAGATGAGGGCTCATACGAAATCTCCACAGAGAAGATCCTCTCATACATTGACCAGCATGTCGATGATGCCGCTGTTCTTCTCCTCCCTGGTGTCCAGTACTATACCGGCCAGCTCTTCGACATTCCCACCATCACCAAGTATGCGCAGGACCGTGGTCTAGTCGTGGGCTGGGATCTGGCACACGCCTATGGCAACGTTGAGATCAAGCTTCACGACTGGAACGTCGACTTCGCCGCCTGGTGCACATACAAGTACGGCAACGCCGGACCCGGCGCCATGGGCGGTCTATTCGTGCACGAGCGCCACGGCAAAGTCGACTACAGCGAGGGCGAGGACTCGCCCAAGTTCCGCCACCGATTGACAGGCTGGTACGGCGGGGACCGCTCAGTGCGATTCAAGATGGACAATAGTACGTCGTCGACCATTCCCTGAAATACCCCATTCCAAAAGCACTTAAACCGACTAACGTCATCCAGAGTTCAAACCCATTCCCGGCGCAAACGGCTTCGTCATCTCCAACCCCTCCGTAATCGACTTAACAACCCTCTGCGCCTCCCTCTCCGTCTTCGACAAAACCAGCATGAAAGACCTCCGCCAAAAGTCCTTCAAACTAACCGCATACCTGGAGTATCTCCTCCTCAAGGACAGCACCGATGCAGACCGCCAGTTCAGCATTATCACCCCGTCTGACCCGCACGCCCGTGGCGCCCAGCTAAGTCTGCTGCTCAAGCCGGGTCTATTGCATAAGGTGGCGCAGAAGCTGCAGGATGCAGGTATTATTTGTGATAAGCGGGAGCCTGATGTTGTTCGTGTGGCGCCGGTGCCGTTGTATAATACTTTTGAGGAGGCGTTTACGTTTGTGGAGGTTTTTAAGAGTGCGTTGGCTGAGTGAAGAAAGACTGGGTCGGAACCTAACCTTGGAAGGGGATGGGATATATGTGATATGATGGATATACCTTAGATGAAAATAGCATACTAGCATGGCATCTTTTGAAAACGATTGATTTTTGGGTACATATGCAATAAGGTGGTATAGGCTGAGCGTAGCAAAAAGCAAAAAAAGTCTATACACTCCCTGGCCAGTGGCCACAGGTGAGTCGATAGCGCCACAGTGTATTATTGAAATTTTGATAATTTACAGTACTTGACAGGAGTTTTACTATGCATCACAGAGAGATAAGATTGATCTGGTGACTGAGATACATGTGGCACTGTTGGGCGCCACGGTGCAGATATCAACTAACCTGTGGCCAGGGAGTGTAGTACGACAATCCAATGTCTCATAAAGTACCACCACATCAAAATACAACCATTGACAATCCTAAAAATTCCCAATATTAGTCCAAGTATCCCCACCCCTCAAAAACTCCTGCCCCTGCGAGAAAAAGTTCGTCGCCAGAATCGAAAACTCATCATTCGTCAATGTAAGCTGCTGCGGCGAAACCAACGAGTTCCCCGAATACTCCGCAAAACCACCCGCATTACCATTACCCGCAAAGCCTGCTGCTGGCGACTGCAGACTCGCCGGTCTCTCTTCACCAATGCGCGTCGGCGCAGGTAATGGTGATGTCTGCGAGACTTCTGGGTTTGCAGTTGATGGTCCTGCGTACAGTGAGTCACCGAAGAGGCGGCGGGCGGAATCGGCGTCACTGTTTGATGAGTATTCTAGGATTTCCCAGAATCGGGAGAGGTCGATTAGGAGACTTTGGTTTTGTGCGTTGGGGTCGGATTGGTAGGTTGCTGAGACGGCGTCTTCGAGGTGTTGGAGTCTTTGTGCGAGGCGGGCCATGTGAGGCCATTGTTCACCGATTTGTTGGACGAATTTGACGCATTTGGTGAAGCGGTCGCGCTTTTGGTCGCGGATTGTTGGGTTATCTGTGAAACTGAGCTGGAGTTCGATGGTGGCTACGACGGCGGCGCTGTAGCCTAGTAAAGGGTCTGAGACGAAGAAGGTCTTTTCTTCAAAGTAGTTGATAAAATGGATGATCCAGGTAGTGTGGGAGGAGATCAAGTCGGATGTATGCTGGAGGAAGATCTCGGGGATGGTACTCCGGAATGTGCGTAGACTGAGAGATAGTAGGAGTGGGTGGTTTAGCAGACAAAGCATGGTGTGGTACATGAATTGATTCAAAAACCAGGGTCCCCAGTACTCGCGATGAGCTTGTAGCTCCTCTCGAGATCTATCGCTGAGATTGGCCGGTTTGAAGCGATGTGTCAGAGGCATCTTCGTCTCTAGGTCCATTTGCAGCGCGATGATCTTTGAGTATTCTGAGTGCGGAGACCAGGGGGGTACATTGCTTGGTCGCCCGCGAAGCCGGACATATCGTGCTGTCCGTGCAAAAGCCTCGCTCAGCATGATGACATACGCATGAATGCCCTGGTCTTGGATATCGCTTCTCCGTGTATCCGGGGGTGTGGGACCTGGGGAGAGCATCCGTGCGGGTCGTGAGAGACTTTGCGGGTAGGCTGGACCCCCTCCGTCGGGAATATCGATCGTGAAGTCGCCGCCATGTAGTCGTTTCAGCAGACATATGCTCCAAAAGCAGCGTCTGCGTTCCTCCCGCTGGATACTACTCAGCGGCGAACGGGGCTCTAGCCCGAGATTGGCGCACTGGGCGAGATTCATTGCAAGACTGCTGTGAATGCTAGAGCGATGCGTATTGCCATCTGGATTTTGTTAGTACAGCAGATTCCCATACATTCAGGGAAAGTACATACTTGTAAAGTCAACCAAGCTCAATAGACAAAGACATTGGAGAGTCGAGACCTCGACTGGTCCCTCTGAGACTCGTTTCATGACCAGCCCACGTGCTACTTCAGCATAGCTGTTGACCTGTTCAGATAGAGTATGGGCATCGCGGTTGGAATTCGAGAACCGCAGACTCAAGGCCAAGATGGCGTAAATGATTTCAATATCTCTTGTTTGAAGACTGCCGATGAAGCTGCTTCTGTGAAATAGGGGTAAAGGTTGGGACTCGCAATACAACAAGTACAGCTCTGCCAGAGGGACAATTTCATCCCAAGGAGGTAAAATCACGGATGCATTTGAGCCAGCCGCAATCATTCCACTGGGCAACTGACTGGTACTCGCCACAGGCAGGTTTCCTCTGGAGCTAACACTGGCCGAAGTCAGTAAATCGGACTCCTCAACAGGGAAGGGGAGTTCATACCCTAGATGATCAATGACAACTCCGAGCTTCCCTTCCAAGCTCCGCAATCGATCTTCCTATCACATACAAGTATTAATACAAGCCATCTTCTTCAACCTTCGGAGAAACACACCAAGGTTTGAGGAGTTGCCTGGTCAGATAGATTAGGCCGTGTAGGCTCCTCTGAAGCTTGCGGCCGACGTCTTTCCTCTGCATAAATGCATTCTTGCCGTAGTCTAGCACACAGTGAACAGACTGGCTGCTCTCCGGGACATTTGGCCTTTTTGCGTCTAGGATCATGATTAGACGTGAGTCTCGCAATGAGGGGTATCTTGTTCTGATACTTACCTGCATGGTTCGCAAGCCTGCCGGACCCTTTTGGCAGGTCTTTCTGAGTATGATGAGTCGTTGTGGTCCATGTTTAGTTGGGTTTCTCTAGTCCAATAAATGCATGGTTGTGGAAATCAGGCTGGCTGTTCGAGGTTTGCACAGATACGTAGTGGAAAGCGGGTATTTATATCACAAAACCAAGTAAATTAGGATCGTTCATATCGGGTGCCGCGAGGATCCTCGGAAGCTAGCAAATTTGAAACACAACTGAGTCCTACCCGTTGCGTCTCTGGTTAGCCTGGAACAAGCTCGGTCTGGTCTGTTGTTTGGGTCGAGCATGCCATGGGAAATGTAGGTTGGCCCTTTATATGGCTGACTAAGCTGTTTCGACGGCCCTGGACTTGGAACTATTGGAGACGATGGCCTGACATGGACCCAAGGCAGTATAGTCAGATATAGAATAAGTTGGTAGAAATGATGTTCATTGTGAGGCAATCGTAATGCTTGGAATCTAGCTGGAGTGCTTTACACCTTACTCTACAAGAGATCTCCTCGAAGAATTACTGCCTGGCCAAGTACCCAACGGGACAGTGGATGCACGAAGGTAGGATGATCAAGCAGATATTTTGCTTCTTGATACTGCCTCTCTGGATGCTTGTTCTGGACGATAAGCACGTGTCAATAGTGTGTTACACGTATAGCGTTTGGCAGAAGGACTAGTCGTATATCCTGCGAGACTTGAATCGACCACTCTCCTCTCAGGGAATCCCAGCCTAGTATCAGTTTGCGTACTGGCCAGAAGTAATCAAGTGATGAAATTGGCAGCAAACTTGAAAGGCAACAGTACTTTGAATTGGTGCTCGAATCGGTATATGTACAGCCCCAAATCTTCAGTTGCCCGCTAATTCCATCTAATCCACCACCGGAGTAGAAATACACCGCCAATATCGAGCCAATCCCAACATTGCATCTTCAACTACCAAGCAACCAAGTCGAAAGGAGGGTTGGTGTTATTTATTTGTCACCGAACCAGGTCTTCTTGCCCTATTAATTAGGTGAGTCAGTAAGTCTCACGAAATTGCCGAGTATGCGTTGCTATGCTCGCGTTTGAGGGAGCGGAGAAGGGTAGAGGGTAGACTAACGAAGACCATGCGGCACATGGCGTAGGTGGTAGCTATTATCGAGTTAGTCTGTAGGTCCGCAACATTTCTTGAATTCGAGAGGTTGCACTTACCAGCACCGAGGCCGTAGACGGAGATGAGGTAGGGGTACATGATGTAACCGCTACGGGAGGTCTGTCGAATGAAGTCTCAAGTCAGAGAATTGCCAATGGCTTGCTTCAAGGACGCTATGTTCGGATCAAACCCACCTTCCACCATTGACGCTTGCCGTCGTGGTTCTGGAACAGACGCTGGTAGTAGGGGACACGGTTCTCGCGGAACACGAAACTATAGGAGATAAATGTCAGTTAGTATATATCAAAAATGCAGCAATGACAGGCAATGCCCATAGCGGTATCAATTGCAATGGCAATTGACGCAATCGCAACCAGCACCCCCGAGAACTGGGAATCGAATTTCGGCCGGGCTCGGGCGCGACCATGGGGGCCTGAGGGTAGCTGAGAAGCATTGGAATCGACGTACCCGGCCATGCGAGGCGCAGTGCGGAACATTTTGGCGGTTGGAAGCACGAAGCGAGGTTTGGGTGGGAGGAGAGAATGGCAATGGCACGATGTCGTGAGGTTCGGGAGAGCTGCAATTGAGGGTCATGTGACTTCCCTCTTTCTTCCGCCCACTCAGAAGGTGGGCTTAGTAAGGAAAGAGCTGCTGAGTCAGGAACCCCAAAAGGGGAAAGCGTCATCGGCGGCTTTTGGCGCGGAAGATGCGAGCTTGGCTGTTTGGTCCGCGCTGGTCTTTAATTCTCACAATTGAGACAGAAGGATGGTGGACAAGCATTTCGTTGCCATCCTTCCCTGCACGACCAATGCGACCGGCTCTTCTTCGACTCTTGAAGAGGCCGTCTGCCATCTCGGTTCTCGACACCCTCGCCGCAACACCGACCGGAATTGAGCAGTTGGACTCAAATTACGCGCGCCTACGATGTCAATCACGATATGCACATCAAGAGGCACTAGACGATAAGCCGGGGAGTGGCTCTGCGGTGCAGGGAGTTGAAACTCAAAAGCAGACCGCAGGTGAAAGGCGGCCCTTCAATTTTCCTGTTCATGAGATCGAACCCTCGGATACAGATCGATATGCAACATCCTCGTCCCCTACGAATCTCACGAGCGAGAAAAACAATTCGAAATGCCCGATCAAGTCATTACGGTTACAGCCGGAGAGACTGCAATTCGAGTCCGACGTCGGCCACTGCAATGATATTGGAACGCGCTTGGTCGATCGTGCAGAGAATATGAATAATTTTGAACTTTGGGAGGAACTTTTGAAGTTCCGCCAGCGACATTACGGCGATAAAGGAACGCAAGATATCTGGGAAGGTCTGACCGTTCGCCTGCCTGGGATCAAGCTACCGGTGACTGGAGATCAGGCCGACTTCTTTTGGCAGAGCTTTGTGAAACTGGGCTTGAGACGAGACCTGTTTCTAATAGACGTGATGGAATACGCGATGGATTTACACAGACGAGAAGGCCGATCTTGGCCACGGCTCTATGAAAGCGTTGTTGGTGGCCTTCTCGATCGAGGGTTGACAAAGCGAGCCTTACGATGGAACAAAAAATTCCAAGCATCCGGCTTGGCCTCACCAAACGATGTACTGCAAGTCCTCCTGCCGGTCATTCGTCCCACATCCTTAGTGGAAAGAGCTCGCGACTGGCATCATGTGAAAGCTGTAAGACCATCCTTGCTTCTACGGACCTTTAGACTTTTGTGTCGCTCGGCCGAAGGCCACCAGATATATGGGCCAGTCATGTCGACATTAATTGAACATGGCTACGGAGAGGGTGCAATCTCCATACACCCGTTTCTGGTCGCGCGCAATGATCACCCGAAATCTCCCAGCGAGATTCAACCTCTTTTGGATTATGCCCGAATGTATGGATTCTGGGACGAAAATAAGAAACTCCAGGCATATGCCAAGAAAAGATTCGACACCTCCACAGAGACACTCGATGACCTCTCTGAGAAGTCAAAGCAGGATGCGCCAGATGGGACTCCCTTCAAAGATGACATTGGCGCTCGATTGCTTGCCACTCGCGCGCTCAACTTCGATATGGTTCTTGGTGGCCTAAAGATACTTGGCGTATCAGCAATTGGCCCAAGGAGCTTACGTGAGTTGGCCGCCAGAGCGCATGGGAGTCAGGATATCCTGGATAAAATCAAGACGCTCCGGCAGGCCGGCATATCCATTGGTGACTCTGTCTTCGCTCGATTGGTCCAAAAATTGGCAGCCCAAAATCGCGATATACTCCTCTCTGACCTGCTGCTGAGTGATCAACATCCCGATGTTCTCGAAGACAGGGCCACCCAGGAATCACTGCTCATCTCTTATTACATGGCCCGTGATATGCAGCAGTACAATATGGCTCTCGCCGTCCTTGCAGAACTGCACCCAGATGACCCAGACTTGTTGGATATTCACTTCCGCAAACACATTGCTGCCGCTGACCTGGGGGCGGCATCTAAGATCGTCGACGAGCTGACGCTACGCGGAAGGCCCTTGAGTGAGGACAGCTTGGATTTCATGGCGGAAAAGGTCCTGACACCTCGTCGGCCTAACCATCGCCCAAATCCACCACCCGGGCAGCCACTCAATACCAAGCGTGAAGTCATGTTTATCTTTCGGGTTCTTCAACGCTCTGTCCCGTTGGGTGGCTATGTGAATCCATTCTTCTGGAAGGAGATGCTCAAGCGCCTCGGCATGGAAAATCACTGGGCTGAGCTTCGAGAATGTTGCTTGTGGCTAGTTCGTCAATACAAGACGCGAAGCAGAAAATTCTGGGCCAAGACACCCGCTGGAACGCCCACGGGACAGGATGACCGGATGCTGAAGCTTATTTTCAGTCCACCCATGCAAACCGCGCTGGTGGCCTGGGGGTTCATGGTCCCAGTGACCAGCGCCTCTGCAGCCAAGGCCATCTGTCTGCATCCCATCACCAAGGAACCACTCATTCAATGGGTGCGTGGACTTCTTCTTCTACGAGAGCTGGAGCAAGCCGGTCTCGTTCTCCAAAAGCGTGTCATCCTTGACGCGACTCGGCACCGCCTAGCTACGCTGTTTGGTCGATTCAACCTTTCTCATTCCCGGCTGAACCGGGTGCTGCGACGACAAAATCCGTACCGGTGGCAGCGCGTGGTAGCCGATATCTTACGTGCCTGGGGTGATCCCTCTTTCTTCCGTGGATTGGAGAAAATTGAGCCAACCAAACTGATGAATCCTGGTCGAACCCCATCTTCACTGCGACGGTCAGCTCAAACCGTTTGGCCGAGGAAACGGACTCGATGATGTATAACTAGCGATCTTTCCATTCTGTTCATATAGCAGTATACCCCTGTGAACCACGTCAATCATATTCTTTGTAAAATAGTGGCATTTCCAATCATCCCCATTTCATAACCCCGTATCCCATATCCATTGTACATCAAAGACTCTACCCCGTAGAGGTTACAGGAATACCCCATGTTCAGGATGATTGTCACTACCTAACCTGACCCCCTGTCAGTCCCTCGCGTCTGGCGAAACGAACAGCAATTTGAGACACAGACGCAAATTCAATCAGACTGTGCCACGCAGGTCGTCAGCAATCAGCATATCTTCACAGCCACCCATCTACCATTGGAGCCTAGACCTTGGCTACAGTACTTGGCGCGATGGCAACGAAACAATCAAAATCAACTCTCAGTCATCGCTATGCGCGTAACTCTGTCCAATCGGCCGGATTGAATGGCGGATATTGATCCACTACATCCACGATCTAAGAATAGTTGAGACGGCAACGCGGCCTGGACCCGCTATGGATCGTCACTCTAAACATTGCATTCCATGACAGCCGGTCCTTTATTATTCTCCTTTCTCTCTCAACTACAATTGAACAGAGGGATTTGCTGTCGCTATAGACTACGAATTCAAGTGTCAGATTATTCAATATTATTAACGACTGGTTGCTCTGTACAGCATGAGATTGTTCAATTACCTACCGCTGGTGCTGCCAGTAGCACTGGCCAACCCGCTAAATGTCCGGTCCACCGCCTGCAACAACTCCCCCGACCTGTGCGATAAGTCCTACGGCGAGATTACACATTTAGGGGCTCATGACAGCCCCTTCGTGCGCACTTCGGATAGTGTTCTGGCTGGTGACCAGTACGTTTTTACCCTGAACCTGCGAGAGATCGAGTCTTGTACCCGTCTGGTGATCGCGAGATCAGTCTTGACTTGTTCTAACCTTTCTTGTACAGGTACTATGACACTCCTACCCAGCTGAGCGCTGGTGTCCGCATGGTAACTGCTCAGGTACACAAGGATAACAATGAATGGCGTCTATGCCATTCCTACTGCTCCCTGCTGGACGCAGGGCTGTTGAGCGACTGGCTAGCCAAGATCAAGTCATGGCTGGATGAACATCCCAATGAAGGTCAGTGGTCTCCTCCATCTGCAGTATAGAGCAACATGAGACATCGTCAAACTAACCAGTCTCTTCTATGCAGTCGTCACAATCATCCTCGTCAACTCCGACAGCGCCTCGGCTGCGGAACTCGGTGCCGAATTCAAGACCGCCAACATCACCAACTACGCCTACGAGCCGGACTCACTCACATCCGCGCCCTCCTCCTGGCCAACCCTCCAAACGATGATCAACTCCGGCAAGCGACTCGTCGTCTTCGCCACCCCATTGACCACCAGCACAGATTACCCATACCTAATGTCGGAGTTTGATTTCGTATGGGAGAACAACTACGACGTGACCTCGCCCTCGAACTTCACCTGCGAGCCCGACCGACCATCCTCGCTCTCAGGCTCCATCTCCACCGCGCTATCCTCCAACCGTCTCCCCATGATGAACCACTTCCTATACTCTACAGACCTGGCGATCCTGGACATCGAGTACCCGAACGCAAGCTACGTGTCGACCGTGAACGCCCCATCCGGCGGCACCGGTAACCTTGGTAGCACGGCGACCAAGTGTAAGACCGCGTACGGTGGTCGCCAGCCTACCTTTATCCTGGTGGACTTCTTCAACAAGGGGCCGGCTTTGGATACGGTGGACAGTCTGAATAACGTGACCAATGCGGTGGGACGGACGTCTGTTTCGTCTTCGTCGACCTCCTCGAGTAGTGACGGATCTACTGTCAATAACGTGTTCAAGGGGCTGGTCGAGCTGGCGAGCTCGGCCAAGTCCGGCGCTAGCACGAGTATGGGGGATTGGGTCTGGGCTGGTGGGAATTGGAATAGTATCCTGGGTGGAGGTATCTCCTTCTAGGGTCCAGGGGTTTCGTTCCGTTCCGTTCCCCCCCTATCCCATATCCCCCTTTCTTTTGCTGATTCTTCTTGAATCTTGGCATTGCTTTATCATCACATTTTGCTTCTTCTTGGTTATTATCGTGCAGCGTTCTGTTATCCTCGGACATTTGGAGGTGTCTACCGGTGACTGATCCAGTTCTTAGGAAATACTAAGGCATGGACCTCGCCTGGTTAGACCCGCTACATAGAGCATGGATATGGGTGGTTCGGTTCTATTGATTATTATTTTGGTTTGTCCTACTTGTTTGGTCTGGGATGCCTGGGCAAGGTGCTGGCGCATTGTATTGCAGATGACATATTGCACCCCATGCAAAAGAGGGATATGGCGTTCTTGGGAGATTATCTCGGGGTGGGCAATGACTGGAATGACTCTGATTTATAACAAGGTACTGGATATTTTGACTCTCGAGGGTTTGAAGTGGTCTACCATATTTAGTGCTAGAAAGAATGCGGTTGAAATATCACTTTTTGATGAGACTATGATTCAATGGCAATGTAGCTTTGTGATATTGACGTAGAATCACCCAAAACTCTGATCTATTGCTTATCCTGAGCCAGCAACTGGCGCACCTTATTCACCTTATCCTCAGCGGTTTGCTCCTTATCGGTTCTATGCTCAATTCGACCAGTCATTAGTGAGGTCCCAATTATTGATCTTACTTGCGTCACAGCTACCCCACCAATGATGACATTAAAGGGAAAAGAACAGGGTTGAAAAATACATACCTTGATCCAACACGGATATCAGTCTGAATGCGTACAATACCCTGCTGGTGCAGCAGGGTATGGGCCTGGCCGATGACTTGGTGCACTTTATCCCAGGATCCTTCTGTGTTGATTGGAGAAGGGTATGGTTAGATACTGCGCATAATAGGACGGGTATACAAGGGAGATGCTGATCACGTACCGAGGGTTGTTCCTGCGGAGTGCATCACATATTTCACGCCCGATTGCTCGATCAGGCGCTGGACGTCGGCTACTTGGGCTGAGACTGAGGCTGAGGCTGTCCCGATCTGGAAGGGATGTGAGATTGTGTTTATCTATAGGGGTGGTTGTATGATGTATGGCTTACAGGGATCAGACAAAAGTCCGCGAGACAGTGGTCGGGGGTGGGGAGGGTTGTGGTGTCCATGTTGAGGGTTGTTGTTAGGATGAAGTGGGAGATGGTGGGGGAAGTCCGGAGTAGTGGGCCGGTTGAGCTACGGCAGTATAAGTAGTACGAGATCTATACTGAGTGGGGGATAGTGCGAACTAATATTAAGAGCTAAACATCTTGGTACTTTCTTAATCTAATATTCTATCAACTATATTAATCCAGTTGATCTACATGCTCTCTGATTGCTATTCGGCGTTGATTCTTCCGCTGTCTGGTTGACCCCGCGGCGAATTCGCTGACCGCCGCTGGTTCCTGGGACCCTCAAAGCTGAAAGTTCCCAGCTAATCTCAATCTTCCACTCTCTTAATCAACTCAGTTCAATGCCCTAAACTAGAGCCTCAATATCTTGATTTTGGAAAGATCTACCCATTGCCCTGGACTGTCAATCACTTACAAGATCAACCTCCCAGACCGGCGCCACTGATGCCGAGCTGAACCCCCCCACCACTCGAGCTAAACCCTGCACGACATCCGCCGCGCCCCCCAGTTTGCGGGCTCTCCTGGTAAGGCTGGTTGGTCTGTGATCAACACGCCAGTTCTTTTCTTTTTCTCTTTCCTCACGGCCGCCAACCGGCCATCTTCAGTCGACTGGTCGTATGTGCTAAGACTCCCGCTTACTGGCTGCGCATTCAACCCGGGCATTTTCTCGACTTTCCCCCGGTTCACAAACTCGCTCGACTCATCCACGGCCAAGATAAAGTCCGTGATCACAGTCCAAAGTTCCCGGTCCAACAGTTCACCGCTAGAAGCTAGTCTGAAATCCCCATTTTGGTACCGCTTTAGCCCCGGATTTTTGAATGCATGCACAAACAATCGACCCAGTAGCTTGTCTCGCATGACCAATCGAGTATTCCCTCGGATCCCTTCTGCTGAGGTCAGGGTTGCCTCCACCGCTCTTCCAGAACCCAAACCAGAGAACGCTTTGGACTTTGACGCAAGATAACTTGGAAGTTATCTTCCATTTATTAGCTTGGTTCTTTTCAGACAAGTCATGATCCTTGCGACGTCTTTTGGCCCCCTCTCTTCCCCGTCATTCGCCACGAATGACCAAACCTAGACTGCTGGAGCTCCCATCGGGGGTTCAGCTCGTGTATTTGGCCGAGGGCGGTGCAAATGTGGTCTATCGCTTTGTTTCGGCGGTGAAATCTCCCGTCACAGCCAAGGGAGATCCCAGAAAGCCTTTGTTCCCGGTTGCTTTTGAACCTGCCGAGCTATTCGCGGGGAAACTACTTCGTCTGCGCAAGGACACCGCGGCGAATGTCTCGTACAAAGAGATTGTGCAAAACTTTAATACAATCGTGCGCCCGCTCTTCAAGGCTGATGAGCTGGTTGACCAAACGCTCATCCGACTGCCAGAGGGCCTGGTCCACCGCTGCAATGAGCAGCTTCTCCTCGCTGAGTCGACTGGTGGCAGGCCCCAAAAGCGGCATGGCGGGTATTTGAGCCTCACGGAGCCCTTTGGGTTACTCGTTACCGACATGACGACCTTTGATGATCCAGGCTCGACGCTAGCAGAACTGAAACCAAAATGGCTTACCCAATCTCCCACGGCACCGGCGACAGCTCACAGATGTCGAACTTGTGCGTTGAGGGAGATGAAGAACTACGAGGCACGGCGCCTGGGACAGAAAGAGCAGCGATCCTTCTGCCCTCTAGACCTCGTCTCTGAAAACTTTGAGGATGTCCTCCTAGTTACCCATTATATCAAGGGCTGCGGCGACCGAACACGGCTCGCGCACATTTTATTCCGCAATCCCACGCTTCAGAAACTGCTCTCTCACCAGAAGACCTACTCCAATGTTGGTCTACATGGACCTCCTATACAGTCAACGGAGACATCCCTCGACATGACACTTCGAGACTGCACATTGTACATCAAGGTACGCATCTCTTCCCGCACATTCTCCAAGTAGAACCCGTGCGTGACTAATGTCAAATAATAGATTCCCAAAGATGAAAAATCCCCCGTCGACATTCGCCTCGGAGACCTCGACCTCAAAACAGGCGCCGGCGGTAAAGCCAAGTACTGGGGAGACCTTGAAATTCAATTAATCGACGGAGGCTGGTATGAAGGATTCAACAGCGAGGCTGAATCCAGTCAATGTGCCTTGCAACACTTGCCCGTTCATCAGCATCCAGCGACCTGAAACTCTGCCTTGTGAACCTTACCTAGTCGCGCCTTTTCTTCTTCTTGTTCTTTTTTTACTGCTATCAATTTTGGATAGGGTCTTGGGCTTAGAAAGACCTATAATATCTTCTCTCTTACATGGGTGGTCTTTTGCTTTTGTATACTTTCGGGTTTCTGATTTCTTTTCGGCATAGTTGATTTACAGTGTACTGGGTTGGGGCGGCTATCTGATATTTCTAGCAACTGCAACATCAACGACCGACATTGATTTTTGATTCTTGACTGCTTTTATTCTCTTTTCTCCGCCTGTAGAAAGATTGTCCATTTGGCCTCATTGCAACAGCAACGACCCCGGTGTAAGATTAATAACATGATATCATAAACTAAGTCCACAAAATTGACAATGATGGTACATGGAATAGAAACAAAGCGAAACCCGAAACCACAACCTCGCTATCTTTAACCCAAGCTCAATATATCCATCCAGAAATCTTCCCCCTCCAATCCACAGACATCCCTTTGCTTTGCTCTATTGCTGAGGCAAATTCAACAAACTACCCAAGATACCCGCACCCCCCGCTGAACTAGCAGTCGGGATCGCAGATGTTTTAAACCCCGAAGGTGTAAACGGAGTCGATGATACACGGACTGACGAGGCAGCAGTCCTCGTGAGATACGGGTGTGTCGGTTGGACAGTGGGTGTGGCAGACCGAGACGCTGGTGCGCGGGTGAACGAGGGCGATGCCGATTGAGAGGGAGTCACTGTGGGCATTGGGTTCATGATAGGTGTGCTTTCTGCTGTGACTGTACCGCTGATAAGAGCGAGGCAGAATGCTGTGAAGATGGTGTTGAACTGCATTTTGGCGGTGCGAAGGGTTATATCCAAAGATGGGTCTTTGTTGATTGTGAAATGGAAGTAACGTTATGATTGTAGTACTTGATAGAATCAATGGATGAGTTTCATGGGAGTTATTGGATGATTGTGAGGATTTATACGGTGAACCCTTTGTCTAAACATCCGTTGTTGCGCCCCTGAGGCCCCTTGCATTGTAGTGCGGATAAGGTGCATTATGCATATATTGATCTTCGGGAGCGAGGCAAGGGTTGATTCTCGATGGTATCATTTATCGATCGTGCCGAAGCTTGATGCAGGTGGGCGATCGCGTACATGGATCGTCTAATTGATATTGATGATCGGCTCGGTGATCTTAATTAAGTGTGCAACAGAACCAAGACGAATGGTATGGTAAAGCCTCCAGCAGTCGGAGAGAAAGCAGTAGTTACAAGCGTGAGTGAAGAGGTACATTAACAGGACTCGGTTGCGAGGTAGGTATCTCCAACAGCGAGGGCACAACAGGAAGATAGTTGCATTAAGTTGCATAAAGATGTGATATTTTCTTCTGCAATGAATGATACCCAACATCGTGCTAGTGGATTCAATACTTCCAGGAAACGCTAGGACCGACAACAAATGACGATGGCATTGGTCGTGCGAAAGGAGAATTCTAAAATCCAAACAAATTCTCATCCTCCTTGTACCCCATCTCTTGTAAAGCTGGCAGAACAGCTTTCTGAATCATGGTCGGCGGACCACAAAGAAGAGCCACAGCGCCCTTTTCCGGGCCAAAGGCATACTTCTCCAAAATCTCCTTTGATACATGGCCATTTTCGCCCTTCCAGTCATCGCCAGGGTGTGAAAGAATATGTGTGATCTGGAATTGATCTAGATGTCTCTTGGCCAGTTCGTCCAACTCACCTCTCAATAGGATATCACCCTCAGTCTTGTTCGCGTCAATGACCTTTAAAGCGGTGTTGTCTTCCTTCTCACCCTGATCCTTCGTACGCAAGATTCGTGAGATAAGCTGGTATCCGGGCGTTATACCGGAACCACCTAGTACGAGGCTGACTTTGTCGAAGTGGGATTCTTTCTTATCGATCAAGAACTTGCCTTGACCGATGTACTTGATCTCGCCAGTGGGGCCTTTCACTTCGATTTCCTCACCGGGTCGGAGACAGTCCAGGATATTGCTCATCGTGCCACCTGGCTGGGATTGATCGGGTCGGTAGGTCTTGACAACCAGATCGAACGTTCCGTCTTCCTCTTTTTCGAAGACCGGCCGCGTGGGAGTGTATGGCCTCACGACGAGTCGATCGCTGAAATGGAAACCCAACTGGAGATGCTGACAGGTTCCAAGGCCCAGCTTCTTCGCATTCGGTGGGAGAGAAAAGGTGTACTGATTTGTGTCTTCAGAAAGCGCTTTTTTCTCCGCGAAACGGACGGCATTCCACCGATGACGATCGAAAACAGACTCTGAGCCGTTTCCTGTAGGGTTGGCCTTTTCTTTGGCTGCATCTTCAGCTTGTCCTTTGATGAAACCCATTGCCTTCTCGGTGACCAGGCCCAGGACGCATTCTACATCAAATCAGTCAGAGTCTGAACAAGAAAAAGCATAAATTTTGAGATCTTACCGCTCAACTTCTGCTCCGCATAATCATCGTGAATACTGTCGAACTCGTCGGTGGTATCGACATGCACCTTACCCGCATGTGCCATGATTGGAGCCTTGCCACCAGGATGCCAATCAAGTACGCTCGTCGCATCGTAGACCTTGCCATTGATGACAATCCAACAATCATCTTCCTTGTTGTGCTTTTCAATCTCTTCTCGTGTGAACTGCTTCTGCGGTGATGCCACTTCGTGCTTGATTTTTTCAATCTGGTTCTCTGTCGAGGGCTGCATCCAGCCTCCCTTTCCAGTGCCAGGCTCGGTCGGGTGTCGGAAGTAAAGGCTGATGCCATCATTATCCCGGTCATGGAGGATCTCGGGGCGCACTGTATACCAGCAATTGTTCATCATACTAGATAGTGTTAGCAAGTCTTATAGGATGTGAAAGTATTGTTGACTTACCCCATTATGTTCCATGCTGGCTTTTCTGGCTGCGTATTTTTGAAGACATTGAAGCAGCGAACGACGATGCTTTCGGCTCGAATAAGGTGTGCCAATCCAACGTCGACATGCCAATGGATCCACGTCCAGAACTTCCTCCCATGACGGACTGGATATTCAGGGAACTGGTAGTCAATTATTAGTGGCTTTATACGATACCTGCAATGGAAAATAGATGTGCTCACCTTGCGGACACAATATAGCCAGGTCTCCCCACCGTCTAAACTAACTTCCACCCTCTGGACTTCATGGCCTCCACCATCGTAGGCAATGCCCGAAATCCGGTAGCTTTGATTGCTATCCACATCAGAGAGGCGAATGGTCTCTCCATGCTCAGGCTTGACAATGATCGAGTTCAAATTTTGCTCGTTGCAGGCTGTACTCGGGTGGTGGAGCATGGTGTGCGCAAACTCCGAGTCCATATCACGAACGAAACTAGGAAGAACACGGTTATCCCAAATATGATAATGGCTGTCATTCTCTTTCTCAGAGACCCAAATCCGGTGAAGCCACTTGACACAACGGCCACCAACGAAGCCGGGAATCAATAATCGCACCGGGTAGCCGTGATCTGGTGGTAATGGGGCGTCGTTCATTTCATAGGCCAGTATCACATCGTTCTCAGGATCCATGGCATATGCCAGTGGAATGGATGTGGCGTACTTCCCCTCACTAAGCTCATCTGCACCTTCGAAATGTACCCAACGACGGACTCCACTGTTTCGAATGACATCGTCGTCGAAGCCGGCAGCTGAAAGCACATCACATAGGAGAGCTCCCCTCCAGAATGCACAACTGATGGCACCGGCACCCCAATTAAACCCCTTTGATTTTCTGATCATGTTGAGCTCTTTCCGACGGTTGCCGTCGCACGCTAATGCCACTGCGATGTTGATGGCATCGAAGTTATCCTGTAGATCGTCCATCGATAGGACAAGCTTGCCGCTTTGAACATCGATTCTATGGGTTTCCCAGAGAAGATGAGGTACTGGGCCGTGATTGCGTATGTAATGGAGCTGGTTCGGGGTAATCAGACCCGCGTCAAAGAGAGCTGTCAGTTCAGGCTCGGAGTTGAGTGGGTGTTTGCCTGTCAAACGGATGAGGTTGGTGGATCGAGGGATCCAGTTGTCCGGGGTGAATTGGTCAGTCTCGTCAATAGAGGTATCCTGTTCTTTGGCTGGTTTGATAGGAGTTTTGGCAGTGCCATCGTTCTCCTGAATGGTCCGCATCAATTCACTCTCCGCTTGTAGCAGACGTAGCAGAGACAACTCTTGCGGCGAGTATTTGTCTTGCAAACTTTGTTGTCCCTCCTTATTACTGTGACTGTCGTCTTTATTATCATTGCCTTTCGAGTCAGTCGCATGGGCCTCGTGGTGTGTCTCGTTCTCGCCGCGACCCCGTCGCCACTCATGCTCTTTTTGTGGAGTTTGACTGTCATCTTCTTTCTGCTCAGACTCCTTCTTTTTCTCCTCTGCCTCTTCCTGCCGCTTCTTTACATTGACAGGCCAGTCCTGTTTGTACTTGATAAAATCCTCCGTGGTATGAAGCACGTAGCGCCATCCACTAGGATGATTTTGAGGAAATCTCAAATGATAGTCCTTGTAGTGAATCAGTCAGGGAGGAACCAAGCAGGTAAGCTACAGAGATTACAGTACACACCTCTTGTTTGGTCATGAACTCGCGCACATTGATCAGCGTTTTATTTCTCAATTCTTCACTGAGCTCCTCGGCCTCTTTCTTTGCCTGGATGAGAAATTCCCGCTGTCGCTCGGTATCCCATTCGTCTCCAACGTGGGTGTACCCCGGATGCCGATCATTGAGGTCGCGGAATCCAATTCGGTGGCTATGAGTTTTGATCCAGTCTGGTTCATTTTGGATTTCATCCTTGGAAGAGCCGCCATGACTGCGGTTGGGACGTGTGTAGTGTGGTCTTGGTGTCATTGTATGATTCTGGACGGGCTTTTCCCACAGCGCGAGGGAGTGTGAGCAAAGGATGCTTTACAATGGTTAAGTTACAGATAGGAACTTTGATGTTTGATTGTTGTAGACAAAAATGACTGACATTCAAGCTCTCAATGTCTGGTTCAGCCCGGATATAAGAATGACGAACACCAACATGAAACTTTATCTAGCAAACGTCATCTTCCCCACGCAAAAGCCATGGCTTTTTTTAAAAAAAAATCATCTGTGCTTTAATTGCAATTAGCGTAATTGAAACTATTCGTCGATTTTCACCGCCATCCTAAGTTCCCTTACGCAATGCCAGTAAGGGGTCCTTGGTCTGTGGCTGTCTGCCGCTACAAAGAAGGCCCGAAATATTAGGTTGAATGAGCTTACCAGCCAGGTGTGATATACAGTTCCGTAAACACCGGGGCCTGCTGCAAGTTAAGCATTGTAGTTCGAAGTAGTAGATGCATCTACTGTAGGTGGATAGTGTTCCCATTTCCCGGGACATGACTGCCGCGGAAATACTTAGAACATTGTACCTAATGACTGATGAGGCTGCGGGGATGAACGTGCACCTGCCTCAGACCCTGATTTTTGTCTTCCCCACTAGTTAGTTCCGGGTGCAACATACAACTAACTCCGCGGAATGAACGAAGCCTTTTCTCGAAAGAGAGATGTGTTGGTATATTCACGGAATACATCAGCAGCTTTCTGATTGTCAGTCGAAAGAGTTTCAGCGCTACATCTCATAGTTTAACACAATAGTAATCTATACGCATCGTCTGGAGTCTGAATACATAGAAGAGGGAAGGAACGCCTACCTTGACCCCATAAATCAGCCAAGTTGCTTGGAAGCTTAATTGGCTCTCGGATACCCTGGCCAGTGCTTTGAACTTCATCCACTTCCAGCGCACTTTGCTTTACAAACCTGTTCTCCACTTGTTCTTATCCCATTTGAAATAATAATATTAACACTAGTTGGAGCCTAAATTATATCGGCTTTCGCGCTCGCGGGGAATGTAGTGATTCGAAATGACGTCAAGCATCCGCATCGAGAAAGATCCGCTCCATGAGCCAGTTTAAGTAATAGCTATCACGAAGCTATGTGTAACGAAACAACCACTCACAATTGTAGGAGTCTACAATCATTCAAAAAACCATGCCTCCTAACTCCTGTGAGGTACGCGACTCCATCACGAATATCTGGGGCGACCGAACGCCTTACAAGCATGAATGGCCCACCCGATATGATGCCAGTACGACTGAGACTCCAGACAAGTGGGTCCAGAGCGCGCGTGTTTTATGCAGGTTCGTATATATCACTATCAAAAATGGGATTGGAATCTCGTTAACGTGAGGATATCATTTGAGCAGCAATGGCTGCGGATTAGACATCGGCGTCAAGGATGGGCAGGTTATAGGCGTTCGGGGACGAGTCGCTGATCGAGTCAACAAGGGAAGGCTCGGGCCTAAAGGATTAAATGGCCCTGATCATTATCAACAGCCGCCCACCTGCAAACTGTAGCTAGTCAAGCGCCTGATCGAAGCGCCTGATTGTTAAATGGCCCTGTTGATTATGAAAAACAAAATCATCAGGATAGCGATCCATTGAAATACTTCACGGCTGAAAATGATGATGTATCAATCCCCTGAATATAAAATCCGCCGTTCATAATAAAGCTCAGATCTCACAAATTCTTCACAGAATGCCTTTTCTATTTCTTGATTTTATTTCATGACGCATGATGTCCCGTCAAATCGGTCAATTAAACACGGAAGTCAGGTCTCTGCTCAATCAGGCTCAACAGAGGCAGGAATAGCTCTCTCCCAGTGTGGTTCGACCCAGAACTCAGTTGCGATACTCCCTCAACTCGCAGCTCATCCCACGAAGCCCACTCCCATGCTGTGCACTTTTCAGGCTCCAGGATCTTGTGTTCAGTCAGCCAGGGGAGATCAACGAGCTAGACATTGTATATGCGGGGTCACCTACCTCCGGCTGATCGGAATCATTGCTGAGAACTGCTGTCATGAAAATAGTAACATAGTGTTTGCCTTCAGCTTCAAAGACACTGTTCGTGGCAGTTAAGAACCGAATATCGCGGATTTGTAGGCCTGTTTCTTCGAGAATTTCGCGTTCAGAGCAGGTCTCAAAGGACTCGCCGAACTCGAGATGTCCACCTGGTAAAGCCCAAGTATCTACCAAGTTATAGAATGTGTTAAGCACGCGATGACTTGCTCCTTCTGTCCGAGGCCGGGGAAAGGCGTGGTGGAGGGATACAGGGAGTGGAGGAGTGACTCACTTGCGCCATGGCTCCCCTTTCGCTTTCCTAGGACAAACTTGCCCTCGGCGTTCATGACAAAAACACCAACGCCAATTCTGGGTTCTTTGTTAGAAGTCATGATGGTATCTTTTTCAAGTGCTTGTTTGTTTGTGTCTTTGAATGACGGTGACCAGGCTTGATCTGCAAGGGACGTTTCAAGTGGGGCGCAGCGAGCAGGCGGGGTAAAACAAACGGGATTGAAGATTGAGAAACCACGCACAACGGAGCAGAGGCAGAGTGTAGAAATGTTTACTTATATATGATCGATTTGATTCTGAAGGTTACCTGTGGCTATGCATAAGGCAAGGCAGCAGCACGGCCTTAGAAATACGGGCATAATGACTCAAGGCAGATTCAATGAATGGATTCTATCGCGACTAGCGCCACATCGTCTAAGCCTTCATTTTGCAAAGCGTATTTGCAATGGAGCTGACCGGACATCACACAAGTTGCACTGCACGATTTTGGAATTGAGGTGGTTTCTTCGATAGCAAGACTGAAATCTAAATTATCCGAGAGGTAAGCTAAACAGAGTAGACTATGGGAAGACCGTTATGAATTGCAAATGTCTATCTTGATCCTCTGTGAACTACACGCAGTTAGATCGTGACATTCATTATGAAAGAAATCGGATATTGATTTACTCTTTTGGTGGTACCATATCCTGATGTTTCCTTCTTCGTGATGGACAAAAACCCTACGGCTCGCAGGACTGCGTCGGTCGCTACCTAAGTCAAAAACTTCAATGCAATGCAAGCATAAGAACCATCGCCACACGACAGCGCCTGAAATCAGTTGATTGGTATGTCCCCTATAAAGAGAAGAAAAAAACAAAAAGTGGAGATAGCCAATGGCGAAGCATAAGATGCCTTCCCTTTCCTTCATACTTTGGCAACTTTACTCCGTCCCGTAAGTCCATTCAAACATGATGATTGCTATCGCAGCCACCTGTGTTCAAGAATCAGTATCAGAATTATCCCTTAAGATATAATCCAAAAACTTACCAAGGAGGAATCGACACCTGACACAATCATCAGGTCCATAGCAGGTCGAAGACCCTTTCGTCGTGACTTGGGCAGCAGAGCCAGGGTGTCATTGTGTTGAATGCTCTCGTAAACCCCAGCAATCCTCCTATCTCCATCGATAATATCATATCGTGCCAAAATTTCACCGCACGGGGTCACAACCAGTGTCATATCCTTTTCCTCGTCGCGCTTCGTATCGTTGGCAGCCATATTCCGAAACGAGAACTTCATACCCTTATGATTGCCTCCCCATCGCGGCTCTCCCACAGCGATCTTTGGATCACCACCACCCGGCATAGTGATAAACCACGAATAAGGTCTGCCAAGCGCACTCTTCGTATGAAGTTCGAATAAGGGCAGCCCCGAGGCGTCGTGGAATTCTCGACAAACGCGATCACCATATTTGCGACCAGACACCGTGTATACGGGCTCTTCCTCTTCGTCAGTGATTATGTATGCCGCGACAGACTGAGCATTTCCATTTGGCTTTAGTATAAGAGTTGTCTTGGCAGGCACGATGGATTCTCTTCGAAGGGCGATCTCGCGCTCGGGTGGTCTCATCGATTTGCGAGGCTTGGGCTTGGAGCCCTTGGAATGAAGCGACATTCGCGCCTCGGAGTATGAGGTGTAGGACATGATGACGCTGGATGCTATTAGGATTTCCTATGCGTTTGTTTCGTTCAACGTGCCTGGAGAGCCGGCTGCTATAGCTATTATATTGGGATGGACATTAAATGCCGCACGGGTTGAGGTTGAAGTAGAATGAGGTATTTCTACGGTTACAACTTGCGCCCCATGACTGCATCGTTGGTTCCGGGGGCCGTTTTGATTCGTCCTATTCGTCCCCTCTTTGTCCAAATCGAGGCGACAAACAAGTGTCAAATAGATCGCCCGGGCGTATTCGTTCTCTGGGCAGTGCTTATCTTTCAGTCACGGTCGCATTATTCTTGTATCTTGACGGGTAAATCGGAAGAATAGGGCGAGTGGAGAAAGCCTGCGAGACTTACGAGAATAGGTCAAGGGCAACGATAGGGACTACCCCAAAATCGAATCCAAATAGTTCTCCTCCCACTATCACTGTAGCCCATTTCGAATAGTCATGCGGTTTATACTTGATCCCTTCATTATTGAGAGGTCCAGTTTCGAGGGATTATTTAGATGGGCCAGGTAATGTCTCGGCCCCGCGGGGGAGTCAATTATGTTCCCATTGAAAGATAAAAAAACATCACCTCTCCTCTCCCCATCTCTTTAACCGCACAAGAATCCCCAACAATGATGAAACGAATGTTCAAATCCCTATTTACTCGCCATCAAGACCAAGAGGACAGTCCACGCCGGCCTAAACTAAAAGGCGATCGTCCTGATCCGCTACCACGGCGAAAGCGTGCCCTGACTGCCCGATCACCGTTGTCTCAAGATCAATGAGCATTCTTCACCAAGCTTCCACCCGAGATACGGCATCAAATTTATCGGGAGATACTGGCTCCAGCAGACCGCACGGAACTTCACGTAGCCAGCGGTGACGGGCGATTGCTCAGTCAGCGCTGCCGATTTAATTACGAATCGCCAGTGCCAGGTTGGCATCACTTGGAGTGTTGGGGCTTAACCTAGAATCACGATACAACGATGCAACGATGCAACGGATGTTAGATAGATCGAAACCGCCTGAGAAAGGTCAAGCGTGGCTAATATGCTATTACGTGCCTGAATTTGAAAGCTGTTACCCACGGCCGATTCGAGTTGCAATAGACGGGCCGATGAGTAAGGCGCCTTATTTTCATTAACTACCCCTGCAACATTTGAGTCATTTTTCTCCATTTCCTCGGAGCTCAGCCAAATATACACACCTACCATTCTACAATGGCGGCTAAATTTGCAGTCAAGTCCTTGGACCACCTTGTCCTCACAGTGCGATCCATCCCAGAGACGGTAGCTTTCTATACTACCCACCTGGGTATGCGGCACGAAGTGTTTAGTTCGCCGGCCAACCCCGCTATCCAAAGGTCAATATTACGTTAAACATAGTTAAGTTTGAGTCGAAACTAATTTTCTTAGAAACGCGCTCATATTCGGAAGTCAGAAGATCAATCTCCATCAATCGGGGAAAGAGTTCGAGCCCAAGGCCCAGAATGTTCAACCTGGAAGCGCGGACCTGTGCTTTTTGACGGATGAGAATATTGAGAAAGTCTTGCAAGCTTTCCAGAACGCTAGTATTGTGGTATCTATAGCAGACATCAGTCGTTGATTTCGTCATACTAACTTTTTTGTAGGTGTTGGAAGGTGCGAAAATTGTAGACAGAACCGGGGCCGTGGGGAAAATCCGGAGCGTTTATGTCAGGGATCCTGACGGGAATCTCATCGAGTAAGTGAATAACCCATCATTACCCTAGGCTCTAACTTATAATCGTGGTAGGATTTCCAACTATGTCTGAGTGTTCCCAGGGTAGACTTCTAACCGAAGTCAGTTTAAGTAGAACGTGGGTCATCGACAGTGCACACACCAAAGTGCGCGCTCCACCAACGACCACACATCAATATCAAGCAAATTCGAAAGGGTAAAATTGCCAATCTACTATTCTCAGGCCAACGCTCCATGGTACTCGCGGAAAATCAAACAAAACCAGGAGTTTCTGATAATGAACCACGTTAGCAGACAAAGACAACGGGAAACCGTAAAGTAACTCTCAAACCACTCCAGACTTGTACCTTGCTTACTATAAAGATTAAAAGAACGAATTAACTCGTATATTAACATTAGAGCTTGGGGGCTGTGAGATTAATTCCGAAAGTTAGAGCTTTAAGTACTAAAATTAGCCGCCTTCCCACCTGCCCAGCGCCGCCGCTTTCAGAGGAACATCATGTGTACTGCTCGTGTATTGTGCTTCTGTCATAGTCCTTACCTCGGACAAATGTCAAGGGCTATGACACTCCTTTGGGAAAGCCGTCCTCGTCCAGAGGAAACAAAGGGTCAAATCGATAAACAGCTCCGTTGTGCGACACAATGCCATTAGTCTTGTCAACGTTTATACCCGTATCCATATGTTTCAAGCCACCGACGCTTGCAGGCTCGAGCGAGTCCAGTAGAAACTTCCTCATAGGAATCTCCGGCACAATCTTGGACATGATAATGAGAAGCTCCAGCCAGCCAACGAGGAGGCGGTAATCCCGACTCATAGAGCAGCTATACCCGCGTCGCTTGATAGTTTGGTAAACCCCCTCACTTTTCATAGCATGGACATCGTCGATATATGGTTGCATGTCTGCTGTTTTGGCAAAGTTGCCCGAGCTGTTAAGCATGTATTGCGCGACTTCGAGGAGAATCCAAAGTCGTGGCTGAAACTCCGGATACCTCCATTCAAAGGCACACTCGCGCATTAGAACGGGAGTTCGCATAAGCATTCGATTGGTATACTCTCTCTCGACCTGAGTGTCTGCGTTTTGAGGAAGGCAAGTCCAATCAACCCAGACATAGGTCCATTGCTGATTCACGAGGTCCTGGTGAACGAGCTTGAAGTCTTCTCCTTGTGGATCGGGTTCTTCTCGGGTACGCCAGAAGTGGCTAACATAAAAGCAATCGCGCTTGTTAACGAATCCCTCTTCCGCGGGCAGGAGGACGTAATCATCGAGGCGGCTAAGATCCCATTTGATAAACCGACTCTGTTTCATAAAAGACTCTCGACGGTGGAAAAACCAGAACATTGTCCGAGAGCGGCAGAGATCATCGACCGAGTTAAAGCTCCTCAAGAGGCTGGAGAGTCTAGAAACGGCGATTTGTATATCTGGGTCTCTAGCATAGGCCAGAGAATTCCAGGCAGCGATGCTCCGTTCCACTAGACTCTTGAAAGATCGTGTGATGACTGAAGGTTCTTGTTTCGTAGCCTGGATGGCGAGGTTTTTGTCGTCACTAGAATTAACCCGTAGGTGCCCTGGGTTCGTTTCATATGGCGCTGCTATACTTTGGCTTGGCTGTATGCGCTTCCCACCGCATTTTGTGCAGAAAGGGGTCGTGACTGTTGTACCGCATTGAGCGCAGAGGGAGTACTCATCACGAGATCCTCCAACCTTCTTACCGCACTGGGTACAGAAGGGTGTCGTGACTTTTGTGCCGCACTGATCGCAGGTAGAGGAGCCATGACTAGATCCTTCACGGCCAGATAGTGTGTAGAATCTCTAAAGATTTCTGTTAACAAAAGTACCACAAACAAAAAACATCTTCAAGGTTGAAGCATAACGAGACCAGCACGAGCCAAAATAGTGAGCCAGCTTACATGGCTTTGGTTGTTGGTCTTGTTCAAGGACATTCTGGTAGGTAGTCGTAACAAAGTCCGATTCGAAGGAGAATTCAAAAGGTGCTCCATGGCTAGGGGTCTTTGTTTCCTTTATGCTCACGATGAACTGTGGCTGACAAATTCTCGTATTCTCCCGCGTCTTAGCGTAACACGTAGCACTTGTATATCGTGATGATCATCAGTGCGGGGCACATGTTGGCAGTCTGACACTAGAATGTAGATCAGCCTACGAGAGAACTCAATACTTTCGATCTACCAATTGCTACCCATTTTAGTCTGGTAAGGCTGACAAGGCCGAAAGCTTCGTCTCATATAAGTAAGCTTTCTTTGTCCATCTCGTTGGCGTTGGGCTGCTTTCTCCGCCCCTCTTTCGAGGCCAACGGCTAAGGCCCAATCGAGGGTTTTTATTAAATCGCAAATGGTAATTCCTGATAAAAGAGCCGATTCTAATAGGATAGCGCCATGAAACTCTACTTCAGCGGAGCCTCATCTTAGCAGTTAGAGAGTGAACGATGCCTACGACGAATATGTGTCTGCCCGATACTGTCAGAGAAGATTTTAAATCGGAGGAATTTCAGCTCCTTAGTTTATAACACAGCTATAGGCTCAAAAAACACTAGTGTTGCAGTGCTTGATATAAAGACGACTAGTTAGGTGGGCTATCAGGGGTGATTCTTGTGGTCAATACATGACCTTCTTGAAAACATTCTACTTGACTAAATTGTGAGATTACATATGTTGGTGGCGGATGAATATGGCGCATCCTGAGGTTTTGAATATGTAGAGAAGGTGGAGTCGATCCAAGGAGATAAAAGGTTTACCTTCTTCTTGTATCTCATAGCTCTCATATTTACAAGGCTCGAGATAGTCATTACGGATACTTTAAACTAAAATTAGGTGCTTGATATCTCCATAACCATGTGCTCTGTAACAAAGTCTACATTTTATACTCCCGGCCGAGGACAAGCGCCCGGAAATCGTATCCATCCGAAACTCCGAAGCCAAGCGACACCACAAACGGGAAGGACTTGGCGAGGGAACCGACCGATGGAACTGTCTCGCACAGAACCAAGAACAAGAACGCCTTGAATTACTGAGCCATTGTGAAGGAATCATTTTATTTAGAAGTATATGCACATGAACTTGTCAGTCGCGCAGCCCTCATTAATTAGGTAGTTCTATATAGATTTGTATACTAACAACGGCTCCCTCCTTCGTATTGCCATGTGTCAGGCATCTCCAAACTAGCGGAACCCCAAGCGCCCGTATCCATGGATTCAATCTCTGTGTCATTTTGTAGCCGCTCTGGATCTCGCACTCTATATGACTGTTAATCTTCCCTTTCAAGCCGATCTAGCGCAATCCTTGCATAACCTTCACCTCAAATAATACTTTGCAATGGAGACTGCACGCCTAAGGCTCGAGCCAATCGATCTCGCCCACCTCGAGGGCTTCCACCGTATCTGGTCCGATCCCGATACCACGCAATGGAGGTACTGTCATCCACAACACCAACTCCCGACTGCATACCAGCCATCTACGCCTCTAATTCAATCTCTAATCAAAAATCCAGTTCCCGGGGCGTCAGCAAAACAATCGAAGAAACCAAAGGCAGAATGACCGGCATCGTCCCTGACAAATCCCGCCCAGGCGTCGACAACTACAGTGTCTTCATTCGCCGCTCGTCTTCCCAGCAGGAGCCTCTCAGCGCTGAGGAAGCCCATGTTATCGGCATCGTAGGCGTTCACAAAGATGACCCCGTGCCAGAACTGGGCTATATCTTTCATCCGTCGGCTTGGGGGAAGGGATACGCCTCGGAAGCGGTAGCTGCTTTCGTTAAGCACTATTTCAATCTCCGGCCTGATGCGGCTTATATTGAGGCCAAGGTTGATGCAAAGAATACACCGTCGATACGCGTGTTGCAGAAGTGCGGGTTTGATGAGATTGAGACGTTGGTTGGGGGGGCTGAGTCGGCGTGGATGGATCCTCCTGTTCGAGATTTGGTTGTGTTTCGGGCGATGAGGAAGTAGATTATAACGATCATGATCTATGGAAGTACACAGAGATGGGGGGGTATAAGCTGGGGCATCTTATTCCTTCCTGTTGCATCTGCCAGGGGTTCGCATTAAAAGATCAACCGGGCTTATCTTTCGTCTCGGTGGACTCTATTACACAAGGAGCCAAAGGTGAACACGGAGAAAATATTAGTGATTATTAAAGATGATTGCTTGTATGTGGGTATAGCCGTATAAAAATTATCCCTACATCGTGCTACCAAAACAACACAACACTACCACGCCCAAAGAACAACCTCCTACAGAGCCAAAGCAAGGCCCAGGATACCAGCCGCACCCATGATGCTCATAGCAACACCACCAGTGGCAACGGGAGCACCACCAGTAGAAGTAGCAGAAGCATGAGCCGACGAAGCCGCAGCAGAAGTAGCCTTGGAGGCAGCAGAAGTAGCGGAAGAAACAGCGGAAGAAACAGCGCCGCTCACAGCAGCACTGGAAGACTCGACCGAGCCAGTGGTAAAACCAGTGGTAGCAGCGCCAGTCGCGGTCGCAACCGCACCGGCGGCAGTAGTGGTAGCGGCATTGGCCGAGTCAGTAGCGGTAACGTCGAAGCCGTAGGCGCTGGTAGCCCAGGCCTTGACGCTGCTGGGCAGGTTGTTGTACCAAGCAGGCATGGTACCAGCGTCGATCTCGGACATGATGGAGGCGCTGGAGGCGGGGTCCATGATGTCGGCCAACCAGGTCGCCGGGATGGCGGTCGCGATGACGCTCAGGATGGAGCTGGGGACCGAGTCGAGGAGGATAGAGTCGTCCCCGCTGGAGGAGGAGGAGGACGACGAGGTGCCGGTGCCCTGGGGGGCGGCCAGGGCTGTGCCGGCGAAGAGGAGGGCGGCGATGAGCTTGAACTGCATTTTGGCTGTGGATGTGGAGAGAATGTGGGTATATAAAACGAATGGTCGGACTGGTAAACAGTGTCCAAGGGTTAAAAGAGTGACTGTATAGGGTGGGTTTTGAGTTGAATGGAGAACTAGAGAAAGAAAAAAAGCGAAGACTTCGTCAAGGGTACCAGGGTCTAAGGCTTATGTAGGCCCATGGCTGGGCAGTAAGCAGACTAGTCCTTCCCCGTTGAGCCTCTTTTTGCCTCCACCGCATCTTTCAGGGTCTATTGATTCATCTTTCTTCGGTAATTGGGGAATGTCTTGGTTAGACTGGGGCCTGGTTGGCCAAGGAATCAAGTCCCCGAATCTCAGCAGTCTAGGCGGTTCTCTTTGAGGGTATTATGACCGAGAAGAAAGCAGCGAAACGGGCTAAAGATACGGCTATAACCGTTAGCTCCGGACTTTGTCCCATTCCTGGCCAATAGGAGAGTGTTTTGTGGTTCTCGCCAATTCTCGCCCTGATTCATCTTTTTTCCTGGAGATTGGAAGTCAGCAGCCACGTTTTGATTTTACACCAATCCTGTCCAATGGTTTTGGCCCCAGAGGTCGGAACATCGGTGTTTTCCCCCTTTTTTCATGCCATGGCGCAATTGATCCTGGTTCGGCACGAAAGCGAATCCGATAAGCTCTATTCTTGGCTTTGGGTGCCAAGACTTCCAGAATAACCCAGGCACATGGATCATGGATCATCATACCATGGGGAGTCGATACCAATACTGTGGGACCCGTGCAAAGAGCCTCGTGCCACTCAAAATGTATGAAATATCCAGTTGAATATCCGCTTGTTGGTACCCAGAAAGCCCCTGAGGATATTGAGGTCACAAGAAAATCCCGGTCGGCAAGTTCGTAGCATCCGGTACCCAGAAGGCAAACACAGCGGGAAGTCAGCATTATTGCGTGGCGCTGGCAGGGGTTCTCATAATTTCGAGTATCATCTCAGAGACGCAAACGACCAAAAGTCTTTTAAGGACGATGCAGGTACAAAGCAGGTACAAACGCCGTTCTGCCGATCAAAGCTTGGTCAATTCCGGGAAAGAAATAACGAAAAATTGAGGAGGGATCTATCCCACCAAGTTATAAAGAGTCTAGATATGTCTTTTCTGGGGCTAATTTGATAATGGGCATCTTCTGGAATCCATGGAACTTGTCATCCGATCGGCGGGGTGTGTCAATGCTGAATCACAAAAATGCACTCTTATGTTAGCATTAATCAGCCAAACCCGTAATTCCGCATTTTATTCCGTTCACCAGAAGCCCCGAATTCAGTTTATATCGCGTCTCCGCTATTCTCGAGATTAAGAATCTCACCTTAAACTCGGATTCCAAAGCCCTTCGTCATCATTTACTTCCCCTTAGCTAAGCCCGTCCAGAAGCCCTAAAAGGATCCTTCCATCGACCCCAACTACAAGAATCTACCAACACATATAAGTCTTAAAAAACACCCACCTCCCTCGTTCATCACCAATCCAATGGCTTCTCGCGCACTTCGATCGGCTTCCAATCTCCACTCCCTCTGCCGCACCTTCGGCTCCACCATGTGCACTCGAGCAGTATTAGCTGGCCCAACCCCGCCATCACAGATAAAAGGCCATCTGCCCCTCCAACGACGATCTTTCACCTCGTCCCTGCCCAATTCATTCACCTCTTCATCTCCGATTTCCTCCCCGGCAACAATGTCTACCACCGACGCCCTCGTCCAAGCGGCCCAGTCCCGCCGCACCATCTACAAGCTCGGCAAGAACAGCCCTGTTCCTGACTCCAAGATCGAGGAGCTCGTTAATGCCGCCATCTTGAACGTTCCTAGCTCGTTCAACACCCAGTCCACCCGTCTGGTTGTCCTGCTCCGGGAGGAGCACGATAACCTGTGGGATATCACTATCGAGACTTTCAAGGGCCTCGTTGCTACTGGTGCTGTCCCCGCGGAGGTCTTCGAGAAGCAGACCCTCCCTAAGCTGCAGGGTTTCAAGGCCGCTTACGGCACTGTATGTGTTCCTAACATCTATATCAGACTCGTTTCATATAGGACTGAGCCAATTGCACTTGTGGAACATCTTATACTAACCATATCACCCATAAACAGGTCCTTTTCTACGAAGACCCCGCCCACATCAAGCCTTTCCAGGAGAAGTTCGCCACATACAAGGCTCACTTCGAGCCCTGGGCCGAGCACTCCAACGCCATGCACCAGTACTTCCGTAAGAGCCCCATACCCACCATCACAACCACAGACACTTATGGATAACCCAACTAACAAAACTCCTCCCTCTTTCAGTCTGGACCGGCCTCGAAACCCTCGGCTTCGGCGCAAACCTGCAACACTACAACCCCCTCATCGATGCCCCCGTCGCCCAGAAGTGGAACATCCCCACCGAATGGCGTCTGATTTCCCAGCTCGTCTTCGGTAGCCCCGAGGCTGCGGCCGGCGAGAAGGCGCAGAAGCCTATTGAGGAGCGTGTCAAGATCTTTGGCAAGCAGTAAGCGGGTCCTCCCCATCTTTGTCTTCTTCAATTCAATTCCCGCTTTGTATATATATATCTCCATCTCCATTGGGACTAGGAGATATAACTTGCATGCCGGCCTGGGCTGGGCTTTCTTTCATGTCATGATGACTTTCCTTTTTTTCGTTGATCTGATGCCGATTTTCTTCTCCGCGCGTTTAGACGTATAGATGGGGTTGAGGCTAGAATTTAGATATGAATAGATTTGATGCTCGTTGATTGGTCTTTGGACTGTGATGTTACAAACTGGACAGTTGGGATCTTGTAGAGATTCATTCTCACATGTTTCCTCTGTTTTCATTGCCTTGGTGATTTTCTATGTACTGTAGTATCGGCTTCAGATTATGATTGGCCTGGGGTACGGAGGAGGGATGTTACCCCTCCTGGCTCGTGTGTGCCATCAGGACGGACCCGCTAGCACCCCAGTTTCGGATAGCATGTCAAGGTGCAAAAGCAAGTCTCTTGGTCTTCCTGTCGAATGTTGCCATAGATTGAGTGAATCATCCTTCAACTGGGAATAAGGTGAAGTGTTGAGGATGGGAAGGCTGGAAGCATCAATTTAAGGTTATTCTATGTGACGTAAACACAGAGGTGTGCGCCACAATTTAAGAGATACTTTTTTCAAGGTTGAAGCAATGCAATTTCCCATTTCTTTTGTAATAATACACTGTAAGAGTCCAGCTCCCTTCCAATCCCTCAGTAAGAATAACTCCTCCTCACACTCTCAATTGCCACCAACACCAATCCTCCTTTACCCCGATCTATACCAAAGCTCGGCCGGATGTCCCAAACACTCGCCAACAGTAACAGCTACCCACTCACGCACCAGTCAGCCCCAATACAACCAAAAAAACCAACCCAAATCAACACCATCAATTCAAAAAGAAACAACATACCATTCAACCCCCTCCTCTTAACCTCCCCAATCATCCTCCCCACCAACCGCCCAGCCGTATTCTCCTGCGAATCATGCGCAAGCACAATACTCCCACCACGATCCAACCCCTCCCTAAACAACTCAAAACTTTTCCAACTCCTCTCGGGGAAATCATGCACCTTATCATCCGTCACGATATTCGCCCCGATAACATGGTACCGTAGGTCGGCCAGTGCCGTCAGCACTAGCTCGTTAACGTGTAACCAGGGTGTGCGCGTGTATGTGGGGATGAAGCCCAGGATGCGGAGGAAGGCGGATTCGAGGGTTGTCATTTCGGTGAGGATTGTGTTGTAGGGGAGGGTTGTTAGGTTGAGGTGGCTCCATCTGTAAAGAAACGATATAATTGTGGTTGGTTAGTTGGTTGTCGTGTAGGTTGGAGAAGGTAGGGTAGGATAGGGGGGAGTCGGGGGACGTACGAGTGAGACCCTATCTGATGTCCCTCTGCAAATGTGCGTTTGACGACATGCGAGAGTTCGTAGATGTTGCCTTTCCAGTCGCCGTTTAGGAAGAATGTTGCGTGGATGCTGGCGTTGGCGAGGATGTCGAGGACTTGTTCTGTGTAGATGTAGGGTCCGTCGTCGAAGGCGATTGCGATTGTGTTTGGGATTGTGCAGTTGTTTAGCACCACTCCGTAGGGGAGTTGGGGTGTTGGATTGTTGTCTTGGGTTGTTTGGCGTGGCAGGATTGGTGTTGAGATGGGCGGTTGAGGGATTGCTGCTGCAGAGGATAGGGCTGCTGTGTAGAGGACAGCGGCGAGTAAGAGATTGAGTTGATGCATGGCTGGTATCAATGGATTGATTGTCGAATGATTGTGTAGGGATGCAAGGAATGGAAATGGTAGGAGTCTGTTAGTTTCGTAATTTAGAGGGCATGTTGAGGCTTTAGGGCTACGAGAAAGGCGAACAGGTAAGTACGACCTCGCTACTCCCTACCAGAAACCTCCGTTCTAACCTTCATTTTGCAAACAGGGTAACATTAGAAGAAATTCTCATTGAAACTTAGCAATTCCATCCGCCGTTGCCAAAAAGAACAACCAGCCACCAAATCTGTCGACAAATAGTATCAAATATGAATACATCTGGGGGAGCGCAAAAGGTATCAAAAGGTAAGGCAGAGTAAGACAATTCCCCTCGCTTTTTTCGCCTTCTGTCCAAACGAGCGGGAAAAAAGAAGGTGAACGTTTCCCCAGACCCCCGTCTCCATCTCCATTCCATCTCCTATCCCGGCATCAGCCCAATCAAGTGGGCACAGTTCCTCAGTCGTATCAAATCTAACCCTTGCGGGAGTACTTCTTCATCGACTTGCGCTGGCCCTTCTGGCTCTCGCGCTCGAGGTACTTACGCTGCTCCTCGGCAGTCATACCGCGGAGCAGACGCTCGCGCTCCTCCTTCTTGATCTTCTCGGCGGCCAGCTTGCGCTCCTCGGCCTTCTCCTCCTCCTCAACGCGGCGCAACTTCTTGATCTCTTCGTCACGGACGTTGCGGATCTTGCGCATCACCTCACCACGCCAGTGAGCGACGGAGACGAGCTTGTCGGCGAGGCGCAGGAACTGGTTGAACAGGGGGAGAGTCGACTCGTAGCCAGACGAAAGGTTAACGGAGAGCTGGATGCGCTTCTTGGGGACGGTCTCGTCGATCCTAGATTGAGATTGCTGTTAGCGGAGTGACTAGATAATCGGCTGGTAGGATGGCTTACTTAGTAGGCTTGTCAATGGGCTGGTCGGTCACAATCAGGAACTCAAAGTCATTGCCGGCCTGCTCAATGGCCTGGATAAGCTCCGGGGTGAGCAGAGTATCGGTAATCTCGGCGCTCTCGCTCATCACGGTAACCCAGGAAGGAAGCTTGGGGTGATCCTTGGAGAAAGTGATGGAAGCGTCGTAGCGGTCAGTGCGGAACTTGCGCATGTGGCTCTTGTGCACAACAGCCCAGATGAAGCCATCATAGGTCGAGTTGGCCACCTTGAGAGATGAACCCTCCTTGGCCAGAACGGGAACCAGATCCTTCTCCTTGCCATCGAAAGCGTACATCAGAGCCTCGTACTTCTCGGCGGGAGCCTCCCAGGTCTCGAAGAAGAAGCTGAAGACATACTCCATGATGTAAGTAATAGGGTTGTAGCGCTTGGGCATGGTGAGAGCGATATCCAGGAAAGCCACATTCTGACGGCCAGTGGCATACGCGGCGAACTCGTGAGCCGACTTCTCCTTCAGCAGCTTCTCCGGGTTGGCCAGCTCCACGGTGACCTCCTCAGGGCCCGAGCGGGAGATACCATCGAAGCCAACGACAGCAAACTCCTTCTGCAAGGCCGGGATATGAGCCTTGGCCCAGTCCCGCACCTTGCGGCGGTTCTTGCGCGTGCCCCAGAGATGGAAGAGGACAACCACCAGGATAAAAGGCATGATTATGGCCTCCTGCATGAAGTCGCTAGGCGAGGTGCGCTCCCAGATGCGATACCATTTCGTGTAGGGAACGGCACCCCCGGTACTGAAGGCCGGGATAGTGGTCGTGTCGGCGACGAGCGATGCAGGAGACGGGTTCGGGGCCTCGACGAAGTCGGCGAAGTCTATGGAAAGGTGGTCAGTCTTTCGCATTGCCATTGCGATTGAAGGGCAATTGCGCCGATTGAGACTCACCATCGTCTGGGTTAGCGGCTCCCGAGGGCTGAGAGCCGAACACATTCTTGAACACGCCCGCCATGGTTGCAATGAAGACACGATGGTGGGTGGAAGGGAAAGGAGGTGGAAAGAAATGAAGTGCGGAGCTAAAGCTGGGCTGGCTGTTAGCGGCCCCACGAAATCTCCGGGGGGCAGTTTTAGGCGGTGCTCACTGCTTACGAACCTACGAACCTCACGCGATAAGACGGACCCAGTAAATGCCAAGGTTTGGGTCGACTGGCAGCTGTCAAGTCACTACTCAAAAGTACAAAAATCAAGAATCATACTGTTGGTGAGGCGAAAAAAAGTGAAATTTCCAAATGTTCCAATCCAATACCCGTATATCCCAGCCTGTATCCCAAATCCAAAGACTGTACAAAAGTACTGGTGGTATCCCGCGAAAAAGCACCAAAGTAAAAAAGAATCGACGCCAAGGCTTCGCAAGAACCCAAATTTTTGTACAATCCCGCTCTTAAACAACGCAAAAAAAAAAGACAAAAAGAAAAATGGAACAAATCAAAGTCGTAGCCGTCATTAAAAGCTCGAGTTTTGCTCGAGAAAGAGAAGAGAGGAAATCAAGAGTAATGAGTGGCGATGCATGTGGCGCATCAATTTTAGTGGCCATAGGCCGGGGGAGGAGCATCGTCCTGGGCACGAGACCAGAAGTTGCTGCAGGCGTTGTTCGCCATGAGCTTCTCCTCGCGAATGCGACGAGCAATCTCGCCAGCCAATCGTTCGACCAGAAGAGAGTCGACAGAGTCGCCGGTAGGATTATCTTCCTTGGTGAATGGAAGAATGGTAGCGGGCAAGGGTGGCCGAGCGGTGCCCGAGGAAGGACCCGCCTCGGCCTTTTCGTTTTGATAACCACCACGCACAGTGGCACGGGGGGTTGCCTCCACATCCTCAGCCTTGGAAGGACGAATGGTCTCAACGGAGTAGGATGGATCTTCGTTGTCGCGAGTCAGAGTGCTGCGCCGAAGGGTCGGTCGCGAGACACTAGTCCGATATCGCTCTGGAATGATCGGCAGGTGAGAATCGGTCTCGGGGGACAAAGGTGGGGTAACCGGATCGTCGGACTGTTCGTTGACAACGGGCAGGGGTGCGGAGTAGATGGATGGTGGGCCAGAAGATTCTGTCATGGCACCGTCGTCGCTCACGCTCATGGCGTCATCGGTCGTCTTAGGTCGACGCAGGTCCACCACACGCTTCTTCCGTCGCCGGGAGTGAGCCTTCGAGTGGCGTCCGGTTCCCAGGTTCAAACCGTAGCTGCTGAACGAGTGTGCCGATGACAGAGATGGGCGGCTGTGTGAGGAAGTGACACTGGCGGTCTCGTGGATCGACGAGGCCATACTGCCGATTTGTGAATGTGTTCGAGAAAGCACCGGGCTCAGAGGGGAAACAATGCTGGCAGCAGCTTCGCTGGGGTCGACTGGCGATGTCCAGGCACGATACACGACTTCCTGGATGGAGGGGGTGAACAGCGACAGAGTTCGTTGGGAGTCCGTCAGTGCGGCAAGACGGAGGAGGTTCTTCTGCGAGAACAGCGAATGGGTCTCGACGGAGGAGTCCAGAGAGAGGGATGCGATTTCCGATTCGTTCAAAGCATTTCCCATCGCATCCACAGGATCCTGTGGGGGGCTTGCCAATGGATCTTGACCAGGACCCTCCGCTGTAGATTCCGTGTTGTCATTTTGAGTCTTGATGTCCTCCCCGGCGCGATATTCGGGAACCCACAATCGAAGCGACAATCGGTGGATGATGGCAGGTAGCTCGTCCATGAACAGGATGCGAAGTTGAGCTTCGATTTCTTTCTGTAGGAAGTCGCGCACGAATGGGATCGAATCGAACGTCGACGAGACCTTGAGGGACTCGAGGGGATCATTGCGGAAGACGACGGTAATACCCTTTTGTTTGGAGAAGACGAGAATCACAAAGCCGGAGAGCTTAAAATCGGAGAGGGTGATTTGAAGAGGGATGGTGAGTGGAGTTCTACATGTGAAAGCAAAAATTAGCGACAGGGAAAGAAAAAGAAAAAATGATTTCGCGCCCGAGGCGCGCACGGCTGTAAGAAACTCACGCAGCAGCTAGAGGCTTCGGCGATGCAAACGAAGGCCTGGTAAGGAGGTATGTGTTGAGTGGGTTGGCTTGAACGCGGGTCTTGAGGGTCAAGAAAGCGTCGCCGGAATAGGACATCTTAAAGATGCCGCGAAAGCGATCCTCAGCCAGGTCCCCGATTTCCAAAATCTCCAGGTTAGGGGGCATAGAGCCCAGGTTGAGCTCGGTCACGATAATATCATCGACGATGATGGGCGGTTTGGGGGATTTATTGAGGGCGGCAGTAAGCAGATCTTGGGCGCGAGTGTAAAAGCCCGCGTCCGCCATCAACGGCGACCAGTTGAAGTTGAACGCCATGCCCGCGCATTGAGAAAGAGGCAAGCAAGCGAATATGGAATAAACTGAGCGCAAGTGAGAGGAACCAAAATCAGTATTGAAGGGGGTATAGAGGGGGGAGGGGGTGAAGGTGGAGGGTGGAGGCAAAAGGCGAGAGCAAAGCAGGAGAAAAGTGAATGTGAAAAAAAGGGCAGAGGCTTCCCGAGGGTCACGGTTTCTCGGTCACACAGGCCCTCGCGTGCCCCGACCACACCACATCTACTCACTCCGTATTCAGTACCTCTCGGCTTGTTTGACAACCACGCCCAGTTTCACTTTTGCTTTATTCTTATGGTTCGAATCAATCTTGATTACGAGTGTTTCTCGTAACTCAAACCATTCATGAATCTAAATCTAATGGTTAGCAGGTTTTATCTTCGGGGTTCATTCATCACGATTGCGCCCGGATCTCCCTGAGTACGTCACTTCTCTCTCCTCTTACCTAGGGCCCACCCTTTCCGACCAGCCCCGATGCCCTTCCCACTTGGAGTCTTCCCAGAGCCATTCACATTCCCTACCCCGGCTTCTCTTGCATAAGTGCTTCCACCGGCTGCTTCAAGTCTTGGGAAGGGGCCCGCTTAGTCGCAACCTGGGGAAAAGGGGAATACATCCACAAAGGATTGGACGCGACACGAAACAAAATGGCCTCGACCTGCCTGCCCTACGCGGTCGAACGCGGGCCAGAAAGGGCCAAGTGCCGTGCCGATCGGGACTCCGGAGTACAGCAACGTGAAGTCCGGAGAATCCAGAGCCCAGCCCACGGGCGGATGGATCATGTTTCTAGTCAGCGAATCACTGCCGGAGTGGAGCGTAAGGGGGAGGGGCCCCGAGAGGGACCCCGTTATGCACGTCTTAACGCATCTTCGACAGAGGATTCTCGTGCAAGTTGATCTCATCGTGCTGGCAGCTCCATCGACAAAAATAGTAGCTATTGAGTCAACAAGGTTACTTTGACTTAGCTAGGACCTGGCCATCTGTAGGTTTGGAAGAAATATCACAAGCACCCGCATAGGGGCCTCATCTTTTGTTTCTGCCTTTCCTTGTTTACTCGACTGGACAAGTCCTGAAACGGTAGGTATTGGAATATATATCTTGGCACTAGCCTGAAGACTAGGTTTATTTTGTGAACGTCGAGATTCTCTCGTCTCTTTGTTTCAACCGCTATTCCCCATTTCGAGGACGAAGTGAATGACCTGTCGCTTGATAAAAACAATCGAGGAATCACTTATTCAGTCGCCGGGGGTGATTCTCTCGTGCTGCTGTCTACAGTTTAACGCGAGCACTGACAGGGTTCACAGGAGAGGATCCTCCAGCTGCAAAGCGTGGCCCAGCAAGATCTAAAGATAGCGACTGTCAATATTGTGTATATTCCACGGTCGGAATACTGTCGAAATACCAATTTAAGTCTTTAAGTAATTTAAGTCTTTAAGTCCATAGATACCCCAGTAAATCAGGCGATCAGCAATATTCACCTCAAAAGGCAAGTGACGTAAAAATGGCAAGTATACTGGGAATTGCTACAGACACCACACCATTTTGCTAGCGGCACCACAGATTATGTAACACCCTTATCACATAATCAATCTGCCAAGAATCCTTACCATACATTACCACAGCAACTGCATTACTACCACTATAGCAACTACATTCTATCTACTACTATAAGAGCTTCTCTATCACCTCTTCAATTTCTTCATCTGATTCTTCATCTGATTCTTTATCTGCTTCTTTATTTGACTATGGAGCCACCAATGGAACAGGTCTTTGAGACTAGAGAGCAGCTGCTTGCTTCTATACAGGAGCATGCGCTATCTCATGGCTATGCTATCACTACTATTCGTTCTAATAGAGATAGGAATATCTCTCTTGGTTGCGATAGAGGAGGCGTTTATTATGATCATATCAATGCTCTAGATGGGGCGAAACGAAGGAAAACTAGCACGAGGCGTATAGATTGCCCTTTTCGTCTCTATGCGAAGAAGCTTATTGCTTCTAATCAGTGGGAAATCCAGGTAAGAAACCCTAATCATAATCATGAAGCTGATGATAATATGATAGCACATCCAATAGCACGACGTCGGCAATTAACCCAAGATCAAATTAATACTATTAATCACCTATCATATAGCGGATCGAGGCCACGGCATATTATTAGCCTTATACGAGCAGAGCAACCAACTACCTTAATTAAACCGAAGGATTGCTATAATATTCGAGATAAATCAAGACGGAAGAAACTCGGTAGTGATACACCGCTTGAATTCCTACAAGAAACGCTTCAAAATGATAATTAGAGATATGCATTTAAGCAGGATAGTGAAGGCTATATCCTTTTCTTTATGTTCGCTCACCCTAAGTCAATCGAGTATGCTAACTAATATAATAGGGTCTTTTTATTAGATTGCACTTATAAGACGAATCGATATAAGATGCCTCTTTTGTATATTATCGGCCTTTCACCATCGAATGCATTATTTAGTATCGCTTTTTGCTTTATGCAAAATAAGCAGGAAGAGAGTTATAAATGGACTCTACAGACCTTTTTTTCATGGCTTAATCCTTTACCCTTTGCCCCAGTCCTTTGCACTGACAGAGACCTTGCTCTATTAGGTGCAATTAAAGCGGTCTATCCAAGAAGTCCGCATTTACTATACGTTTGGCATATTAATAAGAATGTGCTTGCAAAGACGAAGCAGTATTTCTCTTCGAATAAGGAATTTGAAGCTTTTATACGATCGTGGAAAAGCCTTATTAATTCATCTACTACTATTAAATACGAAAATCAACTAGCTAAGTTTAAGACTAGATTTAGTCTTATTCCAGCTGCTCTTCGATATGTGAAACAAACCTGGCTAACCTATAAAGAGCTATTTATTAGGGCTTGGATAGGGCAATACCTTCATCTTGGTAATTGGGCAACCTCACGAGTAGAAGGCTCTCATGCTATTTTGAAAAAGCATATAGGGGGATCTACAGGTGATATCCTCTTTGTTTTCGAACGAATTAATAATGCATTAGAGGCCCAGCACTATAACCTTTCGTCTAATCTTGCAGAAGATAAGATTAAATCGCTAAATTTTTGCTCACATTTTCTCTATTCAAATATTACAAAGAGAATATCCCGATATTCACTTCGCCTAATCTCTGAGCAAGCTAGTATAGCTAAAAGAGCTACTCCAGAAGCCCCGTTATTGAATTGTACTAATATATTCTCTAGGACAATGGGCCTTCCATGTGCCCACCGAATCGCTAGCTTATTGTTAACACAGCAACCAATTCCACTAAGCGATATCCATCAATTTTGGAGGCTTGGCCTAGGTAATGAGGTATCAGAGTATCTGCCAATACTTAATCCTCTATTACCACTGTTACCACCAAGGAAATCAACCCAAGATACATCATATCAAATCAACAAAACATCAGACCAACAGATTATCAAGAAGAGAGCGCTACCAAAGTGCTCAAATTGCGGAGAAATTGGCCATACAATTCGCTCATGCAGGGTATAAGAGGATATGTAAATAATAAGAAATGGAATCAGTGAAAGAGAGGCTTTTATAGTGGTAGTTGATAGAATGTAGTTACTATAGTGGTAGTAATGCAGTTGCTGTGGTAATGTATGGTAAGGATTCTTGGCAGATTGATTATGTGATAAGGGTGTTACATAATCTGTGGTGCCGCTAGCAAAATGGTGTGGTGTCTGTAGCAATTCCCAAGTATACTCCGGATGGCGCTCTTTATAGGGCAGCCCCGTGATTGGTCACATGCCGAGCTTTCTCTTTCCACGGCAACGATGCACTAAGCCGCTTTTGGCTAAACGTCAATACCGCCCGATTCGTCTGAATCCATTCAAGATCGCTGCGTTTGACACCGTGTCTATCTGATCCCTACTCCTACCACTCGACAAGCTCAATCACATAGGTATATCAGCATCCGAGGTCCTCATTCACCCAAGGGACCATGTCGACCCGAACTTCCTCGTCATTGTCGGGTCACGCGACACCAATGGAACCCCGAAAACCCACCACCAGAACGGTCGCGCAACGAAAAGTCTATGGCAAAAAACGAAACAACGCACCAAGAGCCGTCTTCGAGAAAACCAGCCCAGCAAGGGCAAAACAAGTGCCTACAGATATGAATGACACTGTCGAGGCTCTTCAGACAAAGCTAGCCAAGGTGTCAATCGAGGATGAGCCGGTTCCCGAGCAGCAGGAGCCCGACACTGCATCCCAGGCGGGCGAGCCCCAGGAAGATGGCACCACCGAAGATGCTCTATCAGCGCAACTAGCTTCCAGTCTAAAGATCACACCGGAATCTTTCGACTCTTCCAGTGAGAATTCGCCACCCAAAGCGCCAGCTTCCAAACCACAATCCTACGAGACAATGGTGGAAGTTCGAATCTGCAGTCAGGCTGCAAAGAAGGAATCTTCAAAGTCTAAGCAGCAACAAGGAGACACTCCTGCTATGGAAATGAAAACACCAAGGAAGAAGAAATCTCATCCTGCCGGGCGAAGATCATCCGGGTTCGTTCACGACACCAAAGCAAACACCTACGTTCGTCCTATCCTAAACGAAGCCCTATCTCCCATCGCATCTCAAAGTATCCAAAAATTCAGCACATGGGCCTCCCGCTCTGCAACAATGTTCCAAGTTGCCAAACTCGCCGAAGGCTCCTACGGCGAAGTATACAAACTCCACCTCCGCGACGAAGCGTCTCGACCTCCCGTCTCCAAGTCCAAGCTTGCCAGACTCCGTGCATATGGTGATGGTGTTTTCAAAGTGGTCCCGCTCTGCGCACAACGCGGACCGCGCTCGAAGAAGTTCACATCTATCGCTGAAATTGTCTCGGAAGTCAAGATGTTGAAGTACTTGGATCCGATTCCTGGATTTGCGCGGTTCAGGGAGATTCATGTGGTGCAGGGCCGCTTCCCGGAGTCGTTCCAGAGTGCGTGGGATCATTACAAAGAGACGAAGGATGATTGCTGGAATCCTGATCCGTCTAGTAAGAAGGCGTATCCAGATACTCAGTTGTGGGCTATCATTGAGATGGATGATGCGGGGTGTGAGTTGGAGAAGTTCTGTTGGTCCTCGATATTCCAGATCTATGATATTTTCTGGGGCGTGGCGATGGCTTTGGCGAGGGCCGAGGAGTATGCGATGTTTGAGGTGAGTTTATCCAATGTTTATATTGACACATGGTCATCTTCTGACTATCGTCTAGCATCGCGATCTTCATCTGGGCAATGTCTGTATCCGCTCCACTCGACCAGACGGCAAGATGGATCCTCCGACAGAACTCGACATTGCACGTCAATCCTCACCGAGCGGGTTCGGCTACAGCTGTCTTGAGACTACCATCATCGACTACTCGCTCTCGCGCGCCGATCTACGTCTAGCGGATCTACCGGATGACCCTGAGGGTATCGTTGAGATCGCATCGTCCGATCTAGACAAGAGGCAGATTTTCGATGCCATTGGCGAAGACGAGGATGAGGTTCTGCTGAGAGACACATATCGGTATATGCGTGCGACAATATACACCGGTAACCCCACGGAAACAGAGAAGACCCCAGACGTTCCAGGTATCTGGGCGGAGTACGTGCCGCGCACGAATCTTGTCTGGCTTCTCTTCCTGCTCAAAAATCTCTTGAAGAATTGCAAATCCGAGCCCACACAACCCGTTGCTGCGCCCCAGCGCAAGGCTCTTGCATCCTGCTCCCCAAATTTGGGAATGATGAGTCCGCAGCCAAAGGGCAAGCCGTCCAAGACCAAAGACATCAGTGTGAAAGGTGATCTTGTCAGGCAGCGACAGACGAAAGACATTCAAGCCCGAGTCTCACAACTCAAGCAGACGCTCGAGGGTAGACTGAAGAATGTTCTTGATCTTTTGGATCTCGAGCAAGGCCACGAAGATATGTGTTGCGCAGCCGATCTGGTTGCTTATGCGATGGACTCGGAGTGGCTGGCGAAGCAGGACTTTTTCTGAAAGCGATGGTGACTACGTTATAGTTATGCGATATCTTGCATTTTGGCGGACGCATGTTTAGGCGCTTTTTTGTTTTTACCCTTTGGAGGAGTTTACGGGGCATTCAATTGGTGGAGTGGGCATAACGGGATTATTGCATATAGAGTTTGCATTGGTAGATTGGTATCAATTGGACATTCATGGACATTCATCTAGGTTAACTAGCCATTTTCGAAAGAAAGACTTGATTTTCTTGTATGGAATAAGGCGCTAAGCTGTTTTGTCTCATCATATTCACCGGCTTACCCAAAGCTCAGACAACGCTGTCCAATCGGTAAACAACGCCCGATATAAGCAGCGCCAGTGTCAGGCGGCTGGCTTGGCCACCCCGCTCGAGTTTATCAGCTGGACTCTGCACCTCCCAAGATCATTTCTTCAAATATTTGTCGATGTGATCATACGTACGGGTGTAAAGTCATTATGAGCTTCGGCTTTAGCGTTGGCGACTTCCTCACCGTTTTCGAACAAGCCAACAAGCTTCGAAAACGATTTGTTAATGCGCCAGCTCAATTTGACGCGCTCTCCGAACAGTACGGTTCCACCTTTTTCTATGAAAACCTTAACTCTGGGGATGTGCCTTGACTCACTAATAAGCTACCAGAGTTCGAAACCTCTCTATTGTGGTACATGACGAAGATCTCGCCCTGACCAACGCGGTTCTCGACACCCAACTGAAGAACGACATCAGAAAGATAGCGACCAGTTGTGGAAATGTCCTCGCTGAAGTTGAAAGAGCGCTTGAGCGATATAGCGACATAGATACCGGCCATGGTGTCAAGAAGGCCTGGAAACGGTTGAGATGGGACCAGGATGAAGTGCGGGATCTTCAGGATCGTGTTTGTTATAACATCAATCTCCTCAGAGGTATAAATGGCCGCGTGACTCGCGACAATGTTGTGGAATTGCTGGAACACCAGAAAGATGAGCAGCACCAGGCTTGTCTTGGCTGGTTGTCTTCTACGGGTTATGCGGAAGTGCAGAGCGAGTATGCCAGTCAACGTCAACCCGGAACTGGAGAGTGGCTTCTCGAATCATCCATATTTCAGGACTGGGTATCGAAACCCTGGGCAACGTTGTTCTGCCCTGGTATCCCTGGAGCTGGAAAGTCGATCCTAGCGTCCGTGATCATCGAAGAGCTGAATACTCGCTACGAAAATGACCACACTGTTGGAATTGCATATTTCTTCTGCAGCTTTCAGACCCATGACGATCAGAGCCAGAAGTTAGAGAGTATACTCGCATGTCTCCTGCGCCAGCTAGCACAGGGTCTGCCACAAATACCCGAAGGCCTTAAAGCTTTGTTTCAGAAGCATAAGGGTCGAGGGTCCCGACCGTCGCTCGAGGAGTACTTTCTGAGCTTTAGAGCCACTTTGGACCAGTGCTCTCGGGCTTTTATTGTCATCGACGCATTGGACGAGTGCCACTCTTCCACAGTAGCGCGGCTTTTGGATTTCATCCTGGAGCTTCAGGCGTCAAACAGTCTCAACTTTTTGGCAACGTCAAGATTGATTCCTGAAATAACGGCCAGGTTCAAGAACAAGCCAACGTGTGAGATTCGTGCAGCTATGTCAGATGTGATGGAATACCTCTGGGGAAATTTGAGTATATTGCCTTCATTTGTTTCGCGGGATCCAAAACTACAAGAAGATATTGTTCACAAAATTACCGACGCCGCCGATGGAATGTGAGTTTATGCTAACTCTGAGGCTGTTGCACAGCCTCAGGAGTATTCTATGGCGCATGCTAATCATAAGCTAGGTTCCTGCTCGCACGACTCATGCTGGAATCCTTACAACACAAGTCCTCTCCCAGAAAAATGAAGCAAGAGCTCGACGCCTTGACAAGCGTTGCCAGTCACTACGACATTGCATATGATACCGCGTACGACAAAGCCATGGAACGAATTCAAGGTCAAGTCCGAGACCAGCGAAAGCTAGCCGAAGAGGTCCTATCATGGATAACATGTGCAAAGCGACCTCTCACAGCCCTAGAGCTGCGAAATGCATTAGCAGTGGAACTAGGCGAGTCGGAATTCTACGATGACAATATGCCCGATCTAGAAGATATCATCTCTGCATGTGCGGGCCTAGTCACCACAGTATGGCGTTCTTCAGGCGACGTGATCAGACTGGTCCACGCCACGGCAAAAGAGTATTTCGAGAGAAAATGGACAATCTGGTTTCCAGATGCACACAGCAGAATTGCCACAACATGTGTCACTTATCTGTCATTCGATGTCTTTGAAGATGGCATCTGCTCCAACCAGGCCGATTTCGAAGCACGGCTCCACAGATACCCTCTATACTCTTATGCTAGTTTGAATTGGGGGCACCACGCTGGCAGCCAGCCAATCGATGAGACTCTGATGCTTGAATTCCTGAGCGACACACTCAAAGTCGATGCCTGCGTCCAAGGGCTCTTTTACATCGGCGGGTACTTCACTCACAGTGGATATAACCGCAACGGGCCCCCTGGATTCACGGGCTTACATTTAGCTGCATATTTTGGGCTACTGAGTGTCGTGAGCGGCCTACTCAAAAACCCCGATCTTGCTTCTATCAAAGACTCTATGGGCCGAGTCCCCTTGGCTTGGGCAGCATACAATGGTCATACCAAAGTGGTTGATTTCTTCATGAATCACGGATCCAACGCAAACCCCAAGGACAAGACCGGCCGAACACCAATATCGTTGGCAGCTTCTATGGGTCATTTCGATACTGTGAATTGCTTCCTAGAGCATAAAATCGACCCAAACACCAGGGACACAGATAATCGGACCCCTCTCTCGTGGGCGGCATATCGAGGGCACCTCAAAATCGTCAAAGCACTTCTTGCAAAGGGTGCAGATCCTGAGGCCAGCGATGAGTACGGCAGAACACCACTTTTATGGGCAAGTTACGAAGGCTGGGTTGAGGTCGTTGAGCTTCTTCGAGAAAGAGACGTCGACATCGAGACTAGGGATAGGCTTGGTCGAACTGCACTGTCCTGGGCCTTGGAAAATGGACATGTGGTTGTGGTAAAGCTCCTATTGGAAAAAGGCGCCCGACTCGACTCCATGGACGCAGGAGGTCGTACGCCTCTAGCCTGGGCTATACAGAACCAGCAAGAAGCAATTCGTTTGCTTCTAAAAGCAGCAGAGCGCTCTCGAGATGGCCCTTCTCGGTCTGTAGATCACACAACAGAGCTCAAATCTACGTCAAGCTATGTCGTTCCGATATTAGCTGACAATCCCAACTCATTCGCGACAGGCAAAGATCAGATGCCAGCTTCAAACCCTCTCGAGACCAACCAGGGCAATTCTGAGGATGGAAGATGCTTCCAGTGCCCACTGTGTAATCGCGCTTCGTTGACTTCAAACAAACATGTTCTTCAAAGACATGTAAGGGATCTGCACTTCCCTAGGTTCAGATTGGTCTGCCCCGAGTCCGATTGCTCTAGGACGTTCCAAAGGAAGGATAAATTCATGATTCATATGAAGGATCAGCATCAAAGAGATATCCATGGGGAAGAAATGGATACATTTCAGAAGGAGGAACCCCTCCCCGAGGGTTGCATCATCTGCCAGAGGCAGGTCACTTCGTGGGAAGATTTCTATACGTGTATTGAGACACATGTTCAGGCACCTTCTTTAGCTCAAGATACCCCATGAGGAGATTATGCGATACGAATTCAATCTCAGAACATTGGGCAGTTGCTTAGGTAGCCATTTTAGCGAACCCATATATGTCAAATATTCTGCTGAATTTAATTCGAAGGGCCTTTTGTAGACCAGCTTTATCGTCTGCGCTACAAACATGCCCCACTGTATTGGATGTTTGGCTTGTTTGCACCCGCTATCAGCTCCGTCTCCGAACGAGATCCAGATCACTTCCTTGGAAGATTCTCAAGTTCAGTAGCGCGACTTTACGGTTGTATAATATAATTTATCAAGTGAGTTTATAAACTCTGATTCTGCGAGATATGAATCTGACCAAATTTCAGGACTCAGAGCTATCCCGCAATAATAGCGTCCTATACAAGGCATCTGAAAGAAGAGCCGCTGCTCTCACTTACGCCTGGGCTTCAGCTCTAAATAATTCATCAACTGGGCCAAAATTTGCTTGAAAGATCTGTCGCAGAGGCTCTTTGATAGATCTTCATATTAGAGACTGCCGGACAACCCGTATCTCAAGATCTCTATCACCCTTCAACTCACCCTCCTCCAACCACCACCTAGCAACATCCCTCCAAACACCCCATACAAACCCCATCATATCTTCCAAAATGCCAATTACCGGGTAAAATCACCATCCCATTCACTCCAACCCTCTTGCAACCCCAAAACTAACATAACCCCCAGCGTCTACTTCATCCCCACAACCCCAAACGCCACAACAACCCTCACAACACTCACAGAGCGCCTCCGCGCCTCCTTCCCAGATGAAGACCTCATCCCCATCGGCCGCTGGTTCCTAGACCACAAACTCATGCGCGACACACCCGGTCTTCTCCCCCAATCCACAAACCCAGGCCAACCCCCCAGCAAGCCACGCTACATGCAACTCCTCTCACTAAGCCACTATCCAACCCACGGCTTCATTTACACGTCCGAGCCAACCGAGAAGCCCTTTCACCCGCCTAGCGCGGCGTCGCCCGCGGCGTCATCGACGCCGGTTGCTAGCGCTGCGTCGCCAGGCCAGGGGAGCATAGTCGATATGCCGATGGTTATGACTACCGTGCCGCCGCCGGCGTATAAGACGCTTTTCCAGCACTTCACGTACGCGTGCCAGCCGTTCTGGTGCCACCGGTTAACGGTCACCGTGCCGAACGGGGTTGTCTACGACGTGGGCGATTTCCGGGTGCGAATGGGTGATGTGCGGCAGACGTTTCCGGCTGCGCGGGCGCGTGGCTCGATTGTTGAGATTGAGTGGCGGGGACCTTCGGTTGTGGACTCGCTTTCGGGCATGCAGCAGCCAAGGAGTGATGGTGGTGAAGATGTGGACTCTGGGGTTGATATGTCGTTTTGTGCGCTTGAGGAGGCGGATGTTGATGCTGAGTATGTGGCGACTGCGTCTTTGATTCGCGAGTTTTGGGGCCGGTTGGGGGTTTCGGGGGCTAAGGAGGCGATTTTGCTTCCTGGTGTTGGGAAGGAGGTTAAGGAGAGGCTTGGGAGGGTGAGGACGGGGAAGAGGGATGGTGAGAGTAAGGTTAGAGATGAGATTGGGATGTTGGTTGGAGTGGGGAGTGTGCCGTTTGAAGATGATGTTGATCCAACGGCGGGGACAGATGCTGCTAGGCAGTATATGGAGGTGTTGCGGTTCAATCGGTAGGGGATAGTATGTGCATAGAGAGTGGATGATTATGCTCCAGCTTTGCTTCGATGATACGAAACGTGATAGGGCAAGTAATACAGTCCACAAATGGTCACTACAAGGAATCGAATATCTGGGATATACATGGCCACCTAGAATGTGAAGGGTGAGATAAGAAACGAATCAAGTCCATAGTTGTACACTATGGAAAACGCAATCCAGAGCGCTGTCCCAATCAATCCACCGCATCCAGAACGTGTTATCTGCATTTCAACAAGCACGCTTGATCATGATTCATCCAAGCCATAGCTTAGAGCCAGCATCGACTATAGACTGCAGAGACCGGCATCGGAAAAGGAGAAAAGGAAGACATGGAAGAGAGAAACATCCTCATTGGTGGGGTAAACACTGCGAGTTCAACTAAAGATGGAGAAACAGGGCGAAAGACGGTCGTTTATTTTTGCATCATGAGCTGGACGAACTCGTTGTCTGCAATCGATGATGGTTAGTACGTGGAATGACCAGTAGAACTCGGTCCAGGATCTCGTAAGAAAGGGAATTTTCGGATGAACGTACAGTCAATGCGACCATCGCCGTCCTGGTCCGCCTCGCGGATCATCTCGTCCACCTCATCATCGGTCAGCTTCTCGCCGATGGAGGTCATCACGTGGCGGAGCTCAGCGGCGGAGATGAAGCCGTTGTTGTCACGGTCAAACACCTTGAACGCCTCCCGGATCTCCTCCTCTGAGTCGGTGTCCTTCATCTTGCGGGCCATCATGGTGAGGAACTCTGCGGGTGCACGGAAATCAATTAGTCTTGGGCTTGAGAGAGGAAGTAGTAGAAATTAAACGCTTGAGTTGCTAATAGCGTACCGGGGAAGTCGATGGTGCCGTTGTTGTCGGCATCGACCTCGTTGATCATATCCTGCAGCTCAGACTCGGAGGGGTTCTGGCCGAGCGAGCGCATGACAGTGCCGAGCTCCTTGGTGGTGATTTGGCCTATTAATAGTACACGAATTCAGTCACTCTGTTTTTTTTCCCAATAGTCGCAAGCGCCAATGGCCCAAAGACCGCTTCCTTGGATTGAGCACCCGCGATATGGGGGAAAGACTGGACTCACCATCGCCATCCTTGTCCTGTTCACAAGCGGGACACCCGCCCTGGTCAGTCTACTGTGTTTTTTCCGATCGGAGATTGTCAATGCACGCGTCGGGGAGCACTCACAAACAGGGAGAAGGCCTCCTTGTACTCGGAAACTTGCTCTTCGGTCAGAGAATCGGCCTATAGGCAAATGCGAAGGAGTTTGTTAGTTAGGGAGTCCCAAATACCAGAATCGTTTGCCCCGCAAAGCGGGGGGACGCTCGAGTCCTAGAGGGTTGTGCAGATAGGGGGAGGGGCAAAACGGGATGGACATTAAGGGTGGTCATACCATGGTGCAAGAGGGTGGAATGTAGAAAGTAGAGGAGTCGAGAGGAGAGATGAGAATGAGGGGAGTGGGATGATGATGGTGGGGAGCGAAGTTAAGGGGAAAGCCGCTGGAGCCAGCCTTACACTTCTTGGCCTGACTGCCTTAACGTGTACACAAGCAAATAGTTTACACCGTGGCTGACTTGCCGTACGAGAGTTTACCAGAGTTTACCGCACATGATGAGGGTGCCTGGGTTAAATAGCCAATAAGAGAATATCTACTAGAAGGCGGTCAATCGCATCCTCGGGAAACAACCGGCAAACAAATGACAAACAGCACGGCGGTATGAAAAGCGGTAAATACGATACCAGATAGTTCTGCTTGTGGTCCAGCAGGGCTGAATCCGAACTCTGCACTTGGTCCCTCTTAACACTTCTCAGCTGAGATGTGGGACCTTGACAGCTGCAGGCGCATCTCGTTAGTCCACCCGGGTTGATAGTAAACCTCTCTGCCTAGAATCTGCCTTATTTTCTTCACGCTATGCTTTCTATTGTGTAGCAGGCTGTGTTCCAACCCATAGCTCGGCTGCTGATGACGTGACGCCCGGCGGACCGCAAAAAGCTTGGTATCGTGGTGCTTCTAGTTGTGATTTACTCGCATATCTACTCGAGTTAGAGCACTTTGGATACACGATACCTCGAGATGGTGTCATTGACCCCGCGTCTTACGGCGCTAGCTTTCAAACAACATGCTAGGTTCATGCATGCCCTTTCTACCCAACCAACCTGGGTTATGGGCGATGGTCTTGTGTTGGGCAGAATCAAAAGTAGCCTCAACCTAACTAACAAAGCTAGTGCGCGAAGCAGCGCTGCATGCATCCCGAGGTCATACTTGTCTTCTCAATAGCGCCGTCTTTGGAGCTGCCGAAACGGCATCTATACGTAGCGAGCAAGCAAAGCAGATGTACAACCACCGAGTGTATTCTTTGCTTGAGGTTGTAATATAGGTACTAATTAAGTGCTGACTACCCATAATTTTCATACGAGTTAACGAGGAAAGATGCTACTAGCTCTCTGTCACATCATCTGCTTTAGCCTATCACTCGCCCTCTGGTACTGCTACTTCGCTACTGCAGGGCTTTCTACCAACTGCTGGTACTGATGACCAGGTATTTGGGTGTCTCTGATAATGTGGCATCTATGTTGCCTGTTTACTTCGAAGACTAGGTTGCTCAAAAGCTTGATATATGGGCTGATATCTTGGTAATACGAAGGTGAAGACATACAATAGGATTCTCTAAGTTTGAAACCCCGATAATCTTTCAAACACCAAAATAATCATGAGTTCAACGATAGACCAAAGAACTGGTATCTGTGCCATCGAAAAAGATGATTCGAAAAAAAAGACATTTCAAATGAGAAGGAGGATTAGCATATATGGTTGAGTCGTTTCTACACCCAGACTTGAACTGCCATTGTACGTAATTGTTGGTTAACTATGTTACGACTGGCCAGGCCATTCAAGTAGAATGAGTGACAGCCTAGAACACAATAACTTATCTAAATAAAGTATAGGCGAGATGGTACAATAATAGTGGTTTAGGAGTCTAGGTCCAGCATGTCTCATGCTGTCGAGCGGCCATGTGAGTCCGGGGAAACTGCATAATTACCGGGTGAATACCGTACCTTTCGGAACCCCTGCGCAGTGGAGAGCTTCCCGGATGATTCGACTCCGCTGAGATCGGCCTCATCATTCAACCCGACAACGTCACCAACTTCCTCCAAAGGGACCCTGACTTCACACCTTCCTCGTCAGTTGACCATGAATGTCGCAGTCTCTACGATATTCCCCCGATAAACCTCTAACACAAACCCACGCTCCCCAGCCACTATGTGGCGGGATCGCACCAATCTGTACGACTACCCCAACTAGCTACCTACTGCCTGCGCTGGCCCTCACCAGCTTTCCAAGAAGATCCTAATACTAACTCAATTGCGCCTATCTCCAGCTACATATCCTACCGCCAGTCCTTCACACACCACCCCTCCAAGAAGCCACGTTTCGGTGCCTCCAATGGCTTCGACGCACCCTCCCAGCCGGAAGAAAGCCGGCGCCTCATCTCCGAGACGGGCGGTTTCGAAGAAGATGGCGACATGGTGATCGAGATGGACCTCCTGCCTCCGCGCTGGGTCGACGTACAAGATGAAGTCTCGGAGCTATTAGCGGATATTGCGCAGAAGTCCGCGGAGCTCGATAAGCTGCACCAGAAACACCTGTTGCCCGGGTTCGGCGATGAAGATCTCAGGCGGCAAGATGAGGGTGTTATCGAGCGTCTGACGCAGGATATTACGCGCGCCTTTCATAGTTGTCAGAATGCTATTAAGCGGATTGATATGATGGTGCGCGAGGCCAAGCTGCAGGGCGGAGTGACCAGCGGCGAGGAGACCATGGCGAAGAACATACAGATTTCGCTTGCGTCCAGAGTTCAGGAATCGAGTGCTCGCTTCCGGAAGAAGCAGAGCACTTATCTCAAGAGTGAGTCTTCTTTCTCAGTCTCTGGCTCGTCGCCGGTCGAGCTTACATGACCTTGCGGGGGCTGGGCGCATCGAACTTCACGCTGACTGAGAATTCCTTGAATAGAACTACGAGATTTGGAAGGTCTTTCGACACCTTTCGACCGCTCACCAACTCCAGTACAAAATCCATTCACGGACCCCTCGTTGATGGAATCGGAAGTGGACAAATCATTCTCTCAGACGATGTTGATGCAGACCCAACAACGAGCCACGGGTCAAAACGATGCCGCCATCGCGCAACGAGAACGTGAAATCAATGACATTGCAAAGGGTATTATTGAGCTATCTGACATCTTCCGCGAATTGCAGTCCATGATCATCGATCAAGGGACAATGCTGGATCGCATTGATTATAATGTGGAGCGGATGGGCACCGAGGTCAAGGCTGCAGAGAAGGAACTCAAAGTGGTAAGAACGCGCTCCCTTGTACCTTCAAAGAGTTCATTCTCGGCTAGTTGGTGAGGTGATTGAAATGGTATTAATATCGGATTGCAGGCTACGAACTACCAACGACGTTCTACGAAGCGAAAGGTCATGCTCCTGCTCGCTTTGGTGGTGATTGGTCTGATTATTGTTTTGGTGGTGAAACCGAAGAAGCACAACTCTCCGTCCCCGGAACCTGAAGAGGAGTCCTCGAGTAATATCAGGTCTGTGCTGGCCTCGGTTGACAGAGTAAGGAGACATCCGACATCCAGGCGATTCTCCCGAGATCGCTGGATGGATCCGGATATATTTCGATGATTGTTTTCTTCAGCGTGCATGTTGGCACACTACTTAATATACCAATGGGAGGGAGATTCTCATGCCCAGCTATTGTGCGATGTCATACTAGTAGACTTCACATTACAAAGAAAGTGTTACATCAGCATGAATTCAGTAAATACTTAGTACAACATTGGATATCTTCGATTTGACCCATACAACAATGAACACCTCCTCGACAGTCAAAAATAGGTGGCAGACAGAACCCCGACAAACCCTGACGAACAACATGTTCCATGATACAAACAATGTGAAATGAAGCAGATCACCAGACTGAAAATCTACTCTGTATCACTGTTTTCCTTCCTGAGCGATCATAGCCGCTACATCAGCATCCAAATCTCCACCGGCGAACTCTGCATAGTCCTCCTCGTGCGCCGTCTTGCGTCTCTTGGCAGCTGCTCCGTTCACCCCGATATCAAAATCGTTCTCGCCACCGGGAGAGATACTGGATGGGTCGAATTCCATATCATTGTCCGTTTGGTCGAGACCTTGAAGACTAAGGCCATGTGGGAGGCTGATCCGGGCATCTTCCGTGAACGGGCCGTGACTAGCGTGTGACTGCTCGGGTTTGGGTGATCCGACGGGCGTGATAGCCTCGATCGGGGGAGGAGTCAATGCTTCAACCTCAGGACGGGGAGGCTCCTCGCCTCCATTACCCTGCCCGGGCGCAGAGAAAGAAGGGTCATCTTGATACCCACGCATGATTGCATCCTCGACCTCGCGCCGCTTTGTATCCGTCTCCGCCTTTTTCTCCCCGAATTGTGCCAGCAGAGACTCTTCCTTTTCGAGCTCAGTTCGATTGGTTGCGAGAAGCTTCTCGAGCCCGTCAATCAGGGCGCGCCGCGACTTGATGACCTCTGAAACGGAATTCTCGGCATGCGCGAGTGCCTTTAAAAGGGTGCCGAGGCGTGCTGCATGCACTGGAGGGGTTATCTTGAGGGCTTGTGGATCTTTCAATTTGTCGTACTCGGTATTGGCAGTTGTGGCAGAGCTGTTGGAAGTGATGGCCGCTTTTGTGAGAGCGACTTGCAGGGGGACCAAAGGCTGGAGTTCAGACGGAGTAGATCCCGCAGAGGAATCCTTGAAGAACGAACCACCGAGAGGTTGTTTCTTGGTAGTCAAGCGGTTCTTGTCAATGTCTAGTAGAATCATGAATTTAGTCACGCGATTCAAGCCATGTTTTCGAGAAGTCGGGGGTATGCTGGTCTTACCGTTCACCCGCGCCTCCACGGCATCCAATATCGGGCCTTCGAAGACATGGCGCTGCCGCCATACATCCACGACTCGACGGATCTTCTGTTGAATGTCATTCGACGAGCCTTTGTATGCAGCCGCAGTGGCCTCCGCAACGATCTAATCTGGCATTAGCGATGCGCCTGATGCGTTTGACAGGCAGGATGATAACGAACCGGCGAGAATGCGATCAGGAAATCTTCCTTCCCACGGGCTTTGGACTGCTGTGCGACCTCTATGTTCTGGTCAGCTCGTGCGACGAAGCTGTTTTGGGGCGTGTTTACATACCATTTGCCAGGTAGACGAGGTTCAATCGCTTAGGGGGCGGCGAGTCGCGAATCTTCTGAAGCCAGATCTGAGCAGTCTTTTCAGCATGGCGCCTACACAAAGAAAACACAGATCCAGGTCAGCACATTTACTTGCATACCATGACTTTGTCTAAACATACCTGTGAAACATGACCCATTGCGCGACAGTGACAATGCTCTCCTGGGTCTCATTCAGAGCCGAGAGCTTTGCTTTCACAGCATCATCTGTGTAGGCCATGATCTGGTTGGGTTAGGCTGTCCGATACCGACTTTCGGAATAGAGGAGGGTGTTCAGGGTGGACGGGGGAGAATGGAAGAGGGTAATCAGTCGGATTGACGTTGAGGAGCTAATGGTAACAATTGAGGCCTGATCGCAAACGAGTGGTATAGAGTAAGGCCAGAAGAAATTAAATTCTGGCCCAAACAAAGCACCTGCAAAAAGACCAAGTCAAATATTTTCGCTCAGCAGCTGTTGACGTTGGACGATCAATTGAGTGAAGCTGTCCTCCAAGTAATTAGTGAAACCTAAGCTGTTTGCCGCCTTGGTCACCGCCTTCCTCCTCCGTCTTCCCCCAATCACTTCACCGCCCTATTTCAACCTTCTCACCGCCTTTCTTTATTCCATCGGAAGAGGTGCTCACCGCCTGGAAATGGCAGTGATCCATGCTCTGGCCGCCTCGCCGGCTCCAGCTGTCAACAACCCGCGATCCCATCGAGCTCCCCTCATTTCCTCCTCCAACCTGCTTCCGTCCACCAACCTCCGCATCGAAATCCGAATTGACAACAGGCATATTCAGCCACTCCAGACATCCACCATGGCTGATCGCTTCCCCTCCTTGGAGGACTTCTCTGAGGGTACGCTCCGCTCACTTACATACCTACCGCCCTTATCCGTGCAATTACAATTAACACCACGGGTTTAGGCCAGACTGAGGTCGTCGAGAAGAACAGTGCTTCTGAGGATGACTTCCTCGCCCGTGAGCGCGCCGCTCTCGGAGAGGATGCCGACCAATTCGCTACCCCTCAGGACCACGTTGCGGCCGTCGGCGGCGGAGATGACCTACTGGGCGGAGGTGACGATACCCCCGCAGAGGAGCTTGGACAATTTGAATCTTCATTCCCCGCGGTAGAGACCCAGGCACAGAACGAGGTACGGTTTACTTCCCGGATTCTTTTGGAGAAATGGAATGCGCTGACCTGGTGCTTTCGTTAAACAGCGAGTTGCCCCTGGAGGTACAATCACCGGAACCGGTTCCCCTTTCCCTGCCACTGGATCTGCTTCTCTGGAGGACGATGAGGAAGAGCCTGAGCCCATTCGGTGAGTGGTCTACTCTCAACCTTTCTCATGATGCGGGCGCATTGAGTCGGCCGCTTGTTGGTTACCCCTCTCATTTCAACACCTTACTAACAAGTGGGTTCGAATACAGTTTGTGGCGTGAGAAGCGCGACGCCGAGCTCGCCCGTCGCGCCGAGATTTCCCAGGAGAAGAAGGAAGCCACCCTCCGCAAGGCCAAGCAGGACATCGACGACTTCTACGTTGCCTACAATAACAAGATCGACAAGCAAAAGGCCCAGGCCCACGCCGAGGCTGAACAGTTCCTGGCCAGCCGCGAGGACACCTCCGCTGGTGGTACCTCTTGGGAGCGCATTGCCAAGCTGGTCGACGTTTCGGGCAAGGGCTCCGCTGGCGGCGACAGCAGCTCTGGCAAGCATCGTTTCCGTGAGATGCTGGTCGATCTGCGGAAGGACAAGGATGCCCCCGGTGCCAGCGGTGTCTAAACGTGGGCGATGAAATAATGGAAAGGCCAAGGAGCTCGACAATGCTTGACTTGCAACAACCTCCGGGCTTCTACCCAAGCTCACGCTCACGCTCATGAGTGTGCAGACTCCGCGCCTTTCCAACTTTGACATTTTTAGTTTTGGGAGCAATGCCCCAGTCGCAGGTTTTCTTTTGGGGCTCGTTTTTGTTTTTCTTCATTCACCAGGTACTTCGTCTATGATTTGTTTTTGCCCCATTTCTTTCACTCCATGCAGCGAAGCGGCCTAGGAGATCTGTGTAACATAAATTTTTCAGACTGACGGCAACGTTAACATCAAGAATTGCCATCTAAACATTTAAAATGTTCTTAGTTTCATTCATGCTAGGTAATGCGACAGGATCAACTAAACTTGACGTGGGTATGTGGAGTAGGATGTAGAGACAAAGACATGTAATTTCATTCGTTGCTCGTCGCAGTGTATCTCATCATTTTGTGGGTATTTTATGCTTAGTCCAACTCAGTCACATCACCACCAGCCTGGCCGACATCCTGCTTAGCCTCAGCCTCAATCTCAGCCAGCTTCTTTTGGCCTTCCTCCGTGGTACCATCAATAATTCCCTCCTCCAGGCTGAGCATGCCACTCTCGCCCAGCTGCTCTACAACAACTTCTGCTTCCTCGACGGTCATCTTGCCGAGGACCTTGTTGACCTCGTCCAGAGACTCAGATAGCAATGCTTTCTGGAGTTCCGGTGAGAAAGCATCAAAAATCTTGCGGGCCTCGATCTCAATAGGCTCCTCGCTGTTGGCTGCGGGGATGTTGATAGTGATCTTGGTGTTGGGGTCAACTGCATGCAATTGGATCTGCTCAACGCCGGCTGGGTCGTTAGATTTCTCTTTGCTGAGCTCGGCTGCGCGGGTTTTGATGCGGTTGTAGGTGTCGTTAACATCATTGGTGAAAAGGGTTGCAGCGCGATGCTCCTTGGTCGTGATACTGCGATGGAATGTATTAGCTAGAGCCTACAATAGACGGGTGAGAATTTACATACCGGCCGAAGAACAGCTTGATGCCATCGGGGCCGAGGGAACGGCAGTACTGCAAGAGTAGGCCCTGGTGCACGCATTGGCGAGCGTATGCCTCCTCACCTTTGAGCTGGCTGTTGAAGGCCTCGACAAGCAGGCCATCCGTCTCCTTCTCGGCGACAATTTCGGGGTGTTCGGTGATGAATCTTTGGTAGGCAGTATAGTCATTGACCTTGAGCTTTGCAAATCGCTTGGCCAATGGGCTGATTTCAATGTTGGCCGGATCATCATCGTCATCTTCCTCAGCTTGGGCGGCCGAGGAGCTTCCAGCACCAGGATTGAGGAGCTCCACTTCGGATGTCTTGGCTGGCGCAGCCGCTTTAGGCTTTGGCTCGGCCTTGGGCACATATGAAGAATTGAAGCCATCATGCAGGCCTTCACTGGTGATTTTGCTGCTCTCTTCCTTCTCCAGCTGGGCCAATCTCGTCAACAACTCCTTTTGCAAGCCCTGCACCTTGTCCTTGTGTCCTTGCACGCCAGTGATGTAAGCCTTGAACATGTTGTCCGGCTTAGAGTCTCCAAGTTCCTTCTTGACCTGGTCTACCAGAGCGCTCATCATCTGTGAGTATTTGGGTTGTTCCTTCTCGTGGGTGTGAACGCCCTCTGGGGGTGGCGGGGCCTGGTCTTCGGTGGGATTGCTGGCGAATTCCATGATGGTCTGGAAAATGAACTGCTCAGGGGAAGCCGAGGAGTCTTCATGCTGCTTGAGAGAATCGAGGAGCTTGTCGATGCGGGAGAGTAGGCCATCGTTGATAATGCGCTCATACTTCAGGGTCTTGATATCGTGACGGCGTTGGTCACGCTGCTGGTGAATCTGAGCCTGTTTGGCCCGAATGAAAGACCGCTTATCAACATTGGGATGCACCTCAATATCCGAGTCATCGGATAGCTCCAGTGCATCCCACTTGCTGTAGTCAAGGACCATCTTGCACGTGGGGGTAAATCTCGCGGGGTTGTTAAGTGAGGCGGGGTATCAGCGGAGGATAATGTTAAAGGTAATCGGTGAGAAGGCGCTATTGTGATGACTGAGCTATCCCACACAGAAGCGCATATAAGGTTTTCACCGTGAAGTGAAAATCCAACGGTAGAAAGTAGCTCTAGGGAGAGACTCTTAACAAGCGCATCGAAAGCTCTCGAACAGCTTCCATAGGCGGTGGTCATTGGCAGAATCGCAATCCGGTCTGCCGACGGAGAACGGGGGCGTGCGATCTCGCAACTCCACATGCTTCGGGGAGTTGACCTGAGGACTGTGGAACATGCGGTATCGCTAATTCTCACTCCATATGATAATGGCCTTCTTTGACACTTCTCGGTGATAACATCTATCCCCTCCCATTGACCGCTCAATTCAATTCCGAAAGATGCGCGGTCTCCGGCTACCGGCCTGGGCTCCGGGCGTCAGCCCTCGGCCGGCCTTAAGATCGCAATGCGCAGTGCTTCGTGACAGCTTGCCTCTGGCAAGTCGAAGCTTTTCTCGACTTGGAGAATCCAACGGCGCCAACCGACTGTATAGCACTGCCTCAGGAACTCTTCGCGACAGAGTCGGTAGTTCTGTCCGACCAGCCGAGGTCCCGCTTCTGCTTCGCCAACATAACTCCCAATATACCCCGTCTACATCTCACATTGTTTCTCAAATACGGTCCTTGAAATCATCGTCACATCTCTACCAAGCGAAACCGCCCTCGCCTTCCTCGCCACCCTCGAACAGCTCCCAGGCAAACAGTCACCAGGTTCCGGAAAAGGACGGCGAAGATGCCGAAGATAAAGGGTTCGAGCTATCGGAGAGAGCTGCTCAAGCTGCGCAGGTCAATCTCCGGGCCAAGCTGGCCAAGGATGGTGCATCGGGCAAGAAGTCCGGCTTCGCGGAAATCTGGCGGCTGTTCAAGATTGCGCGACCCGAAGCGAAGGCGCTCGGGTTCGCATTCTTCTTCTTGCTGGTCTCCTCGTCTATCACAATGTCGATTCCCTTCTCAATTGGTAAGATCATGGATGGAGCCACGAAGAGTGAAGAAGAGGGCGGTGGCAAGCTGTTTGGCTTGACTATCCCTATGTTCTACACTGCTCTTGGCGGAATCCTGCTCGTGGGTGCCGCTGCCAATTACGGTCGTATCATTATCCTCCGTATCGTTGGTGAACGAATTGTCGCGAGACTGCGCTCCAAGCTCTTCCGCCAGACCTTCGTTCAAGACGCCGAGTTCTTTGATGCCAACCGTGTCGGTGATTTGATCTCTCGCCTGAGCTCGGACACCATCATTGTTGGCAAGAGCATTACGCAGAACTTATCTGATGGTCTCCGGGCTGGTGTCAGCGGTGTGGCCGGATTTACTCTAATGGCCTATACTAGTCTGAAGCTTTCCAGTATCTTGGCCCTGCTACTGCCTCCAATCGGTCTAGGTGCGCTCTTCTATGGACGCTCTATCCGCAATCTCAGTCGCAAAATCCAGAAGAACCTGGGTACATTGACGAAGATTGCCGAGGAGCGCTTGGGTAACGTGAAGACTAGTCAGTCATTTGCGGGTGAGATTCTCGAAGTCAACCGATACAATACCCAAGTGCGTAAGATCTTCGACCTCGGCAAGCGGGAGTCTTTGATCAGTGCGACATTCTTCAGCTCGGTGAGTTTCTTATTTCTATCATTCATTGGCTGTTACTAATCAATCTGCAGACTGGTTTGATGGGCAACATGACTATTCTGTCTTTGCTTTATGTCGGAGGTGGCATGGTCCAATCAGGAGCCATCAGCATCGGAGAGCTGACATCATTCCTGATGTACACTGCCTACGCTGGTTCCAGCATGTTTGGCCTCTCAAGTTTCTACTCCGAGCTCATGAAGGGTGTCGGTGCTGCAAGCCGATTGTTCGAGCTGCAGGATCGCCAGCCGACTATCCATCCAACCAAGGGTATCAAGGTTAAGTCTGCGCGTGGACCTATTCGTTTTGAGAACGTCTCCTTCAGCTACCCAACTCGCCCCGCGGTGAAGATTTTCAAGGACTTGAACTTTGAGATTCCTCAAGGAACCAACGTCGCCATTGTCGGTCCTTCTGGAGGTGGCAAGTCGACCATTGGGTCCATCCTGCTTCGATTCTACAGCCCAACCGGAGGCAGAGTCCTCATCAACGGAAATGACATTAAGGACATGAATGCCAAGTCGCTCCGACGGAAGATTGGTGTGGTCGCTCAGGAGCCTGTTCTTTTCTCTGGAACTATTGCCGAGAACATCTCTTATGGCCGGCCTCGTGCCACGCGATCTGAGATTGTGGCTGCAGCTCGCAAGGCCAACTGCCAATTCATCAGTGACTTTGTAAGTCAACCAGCCCGTAAAATGATTTTCCTACTGCTAACCCAGCTCACAGCCCGATGGACTTGATACCCACGTGGGAGCTCGCGGCGCACAGCTTTCCGGTGGACAGAAGCAGCGCATCGCCATTGCCCGTGCTTTGATCAAGGAGCCAGATATTCTGATCCTCGACGAAGCCACCTCTGCCCTTGATGCTGAATCAGAGACACTGGTTAACAGTGCCTTGACCGCTCTTCTTCGCGGTAATAACACCACGATCAGCATCGCCCATCGCCTTTCTACCATCAAGCGTTCCGACACGATCATCGTGCTCGGACCTGATGGCACAGTCGCCGAGCAAGGCTCCTACGAGGAGCTTAGCTCTCGCCCCGACGGAGCTTTCACCAAGCTCATGGAGTGGCAGATGAGTGGCGGAGACCAAGTCCCTGCTCCTCCTACCCGGGCAGTCCCACCAGAGGAACTCTACAAGCTTGAGAATGAAGTAGAGGAGCCGGAGTTGGAAGAAGACGAGGAGGTGGAGGAATCAAAGTCTCCGAAAAAGGAATAGACTCGGGACTTTATGTCGACATGTCGGTATACCCCAGCACCCAGAGACCATAAAAAAAGGGCAGGTGCTTTTGGGGTCTCATACATTTATCTCACAACTCATCTCTTGGGGACCGATCTCTTCTCGTACACTTTCTTTTGCATTTTGTGTTGGAATTTTGGGCGATAGAATTTAAATGGAGCAATGAAGATCTTGTATAAATAGTGAATAACACTGGACGTTTGGAATTTGACCTTGGTCGTTTCTTGATCTACTCAACTAGACCTAGACTGAGGCCAATCGCACGTCAACTTGTGCTTTCTCACGACAGACCATTTCATTTTCGGATCGGATATAGTGGAGATTAGGTACAATGGATCCATGATATTTAGGCTGGAGAAACGATATTACGTATAGAATATAAGGACCTGCCTAGCGCCACAAACGGCCGCCTTTTCACCCGTAATAATCTCCACCGTCTGGCGGCTCTGGCCGCTGCTCGACCACCCCATCAATCTTAACCACCACTACTCTGCACCCGCCAAGCCATATCAGTGGCTTAGTTAACTAACACTGGTTAGGTAGCTTAACCAACTACCTACCTAAACAGGTAAGGTACCTAAGTCCTCATGCTAGACCTCAACAAGTTCCCCTCGTTTCCACTCAGGGCAAATATGGATAACAGCACGGCTGCTTTTTCGCGAGATATAGGTGTTTTAAGATTGGGCCAGTCGGGGAGCGCACCACGGCGCTCCTGTGTTAAAGAGTCCGGCACCCACCTTATGGTCGACGGGGTGATTCGGAGGCGAGACTTCAGCATTTATCAAGACTTAGCAATAATACGCTCCAATAGGAATTACCATCTCCTCATGTGGTTGATACGTACATACCTCTCCAGATTTTGACAGGGTAGTATACCAGACAAACAGGCAGCAGCCTTAGTTGTAGCTCAATCTAGTTCTGAACCTGGATGACCTATACTAGCCCTTAAACCGAGCTCGTGAGCAGAGAGAACTCAGCCCTGGTAAAGTCAATTCTGGTAAAAATTAGAAAAATAGGAACAGCAAGTGTGAAGAGTAGATTGTCACCGCTAGATTTGATCGAGATATGCTTCGACACTACTGTAGTCGGCGCAGTGCGACCGCATGAGTGGAAATTCCATCGCTGCCAAGCACAAAATGAGGGAGCCTGGCCAAAATGGTGATCCTGCGCTCAACTGTATGGGACTTGGTCTTTCGGGTAAAGATTGAAGATCTTGGACTTTGGTACACAAGGGGGAGTTGCTAGGAGATAAACGAGAGAGAACGAGGTCTGTTTCCAAGCGTGCAGTAGTAGTCGGTATATAAAACGACCTTGTTCGCACAGACGCACACACAATCATCAACAAATCTATTATGTAAGGTAGATCAACTTTAGGATCTGGAAGGGCAAACCAATTACCTATTTAGGTTTAGTGTTGACCCGAGTAAAAATAAACGTGGCAGGGCTCAAGAAGTATAAACTTTAACTTCCATCAAAATTGGCGTAAGCCGGCTATACCTCACCCACCCAAGGGACAAGGGAGGCTCGAATCATCGTTACATAATGTGGGACGACGGTGTACACTGAGAGGATGTTCGGTGACGTTCAGATCATATTCATAGGAAAGGATAAAACCCCTAGACCTACCGCGTTTCCTAGCTATTCTACTCCTCATCCAATCTTCCAACCGTCATCTCTCTGCTACTTCTCTATCTACCATTGACACCAACCCAAGAAAGCCTTCACTTCATCCATCATGGGCCAAGCCAGACGAATTGCGTGGATCTTCACGCCTTATGTGCTTACGATCGTCTCCCTGATATGTCTTATCATAGTCGCCTTGGGCTGTACCAAGTCCAGTTCTGACACCTTGAACAACCTTTACTTCCTGCGGGTACGTTGAATACTTATCTTGCACTAGCCCCTAGTCTCGGGAGTATTCTGCTAATGATATGACTCTTATAGTTTGATCTCCAAGACACCAGAAGTATGGGATCCAAAACGACACCCGAAATTCAAAACATCCTCAACCAGTACAACATCACAAGCGTGAGCGCTCATGATGTCTCCGATGTCGTCGGTAAACTTCAGGCAGATAGCACCCTAGCGGACTTTTACCAGATCGGTCTTTGGGGCTACTGCGACGGTGATGTCAAGAAGGACAAGGCCACCGTGAAAGAATGCTCCAAGCCTAAGAACGAGTTCTACTTCGATCCTCTCTCGGTTTGGGGCCTGGACTCTACTAGTATGGACGAGTTATCAAAGGAGTTTAACCACGACTTAAACGTCTCTAAGACAGTCTCTAAGTGGATGTACATCGCCTATATCGCGGCATTCATTATGATCATCGCCGAGATTCTCGTCGGGTTCTTCGCTATCTATAGCCGCACAGGTGGCTATATTGCTACTGTGGTCGCTCTCCTAGCCTTCCTTTTTACCACCGCCGCGTCAGTCAGGTCTACTGCCCTAATCTCCCTTTTCGACTCCTCCCGCACGACTCTCAAGGCCTACGGAATCTCTCTATCCGTAGGTAAGCAAATCTATACTGCCACATGGCTGGCCGTCGTCTTCTCCCTTGGCGCATTGATCTTCTGGACCTTCATCGTGTGCTGCTGCTCCGGTCGCTCACTATACGCCCACCGTGATAAAGCCACACGCGGCATCAACGCCGAAAACTACGAGCATCTCGACGCCGGCTAGCCTCCCTTTGGCCACCAGCAGCGCACCTCATACTCAACCCCCGCGGCGCACGGCGGCGACTGCCCTATGACCCGCACTAAGCAGTGATCCGACGCCTACGAGCCCTTCCGCCACTCGGAACTCCTAAGCGAAACGTGAAGCACCTTGCTCAAGAATCCCTCCGTACTCTTTGTGTACAATTGATAAAGCGTTGCTTAGACTGGGATATCGCAACCATTTTTTTGGTTTGCTGATTTCCTCTGGTCTATAAGGGCTTCGCATTTTGCACATACAATTCTTAACCACATTCCTTCTTCTGGGATGATCTCAATGCCATGCTTACCAGCGATAGCGCTGATGGACCTGCATGTCTTAAGAAGTCATAATATCAGAACATATGATTCAAACAACTTCCAGCGTAAACAATGTGAGCGTGAACTACTGTAGAGCCCAAGTTGTTGATTTTTCCTTCCATCGTTCTACTATGAAATTGTATAGTTCAATCAGAAAGTTTGATAACAAGACACTTAACTCAATACAACGTCGCTGATGAACCCATTGCTCCCCTCCCTCGGCTCCACAGTGCACGGAAGATCTCGATAGAGGTAGTTCCAGGACTATCGATACAGACCATAGAAATTACTTAGTATATTCCTCTAATTTCCAACTTCTTCAACTAGAGATAAGTTTTGTTTGATAGATGCTCGTCGTAATGAGAAATGCATTTTGGTAATGTTAGCCTTCCTTTCTATAACAGTATCCATAGAGTCAAAAGAACAGACCCACAAAACAATAATGTCCGAGCGTGCCCTAGAATCAAACCCTTTGGCGGGCAGGGCGTTGTCACCACTTCCCATCTCGGCACTGCTTTGAGTCGTCATGTTCGTGCTCTAGAAAGTGCATCGTCGGACCGTTGTCAATATAGGTTAGTGTTATGTCGAGAAACCCTATCCCTGGAAGCTACGTTCGCTCTGGAAACCATAATTATTGCTCCCGGAAATAAGCAATTAACGGTCGAGACTTATGTAAATATATGCTTTAAATTTCCCTTTTATAAAGGATCTCTAAATGTCTTTTGAGCCGTCTTTCTTAATAGCTACCTGCTACCTACCTAGGTAAAGCAAAAGGCCTAGTAGGTATTTTGAGGATATCTAGATACTCGATGTATTTGTTATCCATCATATCCGAAATGGAATAGACAAGTTGGTGTGCGATTAACCTCAGCCTAAACCTAAGTGGCTAACCCGGGTCTTCCACCCTGGCACATGGATTATCCTCAGTGTACTCTTTATTCATGCGGTCATTTCCTAGGACCCGAAGATAATCCTAACTTGATACCTAGGTATGCACGGAGTATGGTGGACAAGGATTTTACAAAACTGCAGCGGATCAAAGAGCGGGCAGTCAGCGCTGAGAATGAACATTTGGCGGAGCCAAAGGTGCAGAGCAATTAAACTTCGCCTTCCTCCATAGCAATTCATTCTTGCAATGCTTTTGGCAAGATTTTGTTTCTCAAATCATTCCTAAGCCCTTCTTGATCTTAACTGTATTCTTGTGGATGCGCTTGCGATTTGCCAGTCCACTGTGAGGATACCACGTTCGATCGAAGATGAGACGCATCAGTCAAGTCTCATGATCTGCAACTTCGTCCAAGACGGTGGAGGAAAGCAAGACTTCTTCGAAATCTCCAGCTCGAAGAAGAGATCGTCTGCAAACCGCCTTCCCCAAAAGCAACCTGGTGTATCCCACCCGAAGGCGAAGAGCATATTCCGCATGTTTTGAACATCTTCCGATGTATAGTCAATGGGCAAGACCCACTCCGAAATCAAATGAGTTATTTCTGCCGGAAGCCTATTAAGACAGGCATGGGATGGGATCGGATAGTAGTGACGGTTGAGTGTATCGGTAATGACCTTAGGACTCATTGTCTCAAATCTTTTCATTTTTGAGAGATCTTTCTAAAGGTCATTCAAGTCGTCTTTCTTGATGGCTCAGGTGCCATCTCACTGGTCCATCATCTCACTCTTGACTGATAAGATAGATGGAAAGTTTGTCGACGTTTCCAACTTATGAAACCCCACGTTATATACATGATCAAGTGTTATCTTTGGATTCAATCTGACATAGTCATTCGTGATTCGTGTGACGATTGAGACTTGAAGTAAGACTTGCGACTGGCATTATTATGTAGGTGGTGTGTGTTTGCATTCTCCACAATTGGTCACGAGGACCCACTTGAGGCCCCGGCCTCCGCTGATTCATCCCAGCTACATCCAACCTCACCTGAGCGACTCGGTAGCTCTCAGGGAGAGCTTATTCTCCTCATCGATCACATTCTGTTACACCAAACGGGGACTTATATCAGTTCCACAATATGGAACGAGTCCGGAGACTTTTCACGGACCGCGGGGCCTACGAGCCGCTGGACGACTCGGCAGAGGTAGATGCTGCCGAAGATGGACACGACCAGGAAAGAGCGCTGCCTCGCTTTTCGCGACTGGAATACAGCGTCTTCTTCCTCCTGGGAGTGTCGATGCTATGGGCATGGTGAGCCGTACTCGGAGAAACCCTCAATATATCTCACAATCACGAATCTAACTCGTCGGGCCTCCCTTTAGGAACATGTTCTTGGCCGCCTCGACGTATTTCTACAATCGATTTGAGTCGGATGAGTGGACCTCGACACATTACCAACCTTCGATCCTCACAGTTTCTACCCTCACCAACCTCGGAACCGTATACGCTTTCGCAAAAATTCAGAAGCGCGTCTCATACCCGTGGCGTATCACGCTCTCGCTGCTGATCAACTGCTTCGTCTTTACTCTACTGGCATTCTCGACCATTGTCATGAAGGATAGTTCGGTCCGCGCATACTTTGGATTTTTGATGGTGATGGTCTTTGGCGCGAGCTTTGCCGCCGGGCTGAATCAGAACGGTGTCTTTGCGTATGTCGCGGGTTATGGTCGAGAAGAGTATACGCAGGCGATCATGGGTGGGCAGGGAGTTGCGGGTGTGCTTCCCTGTATTGCCCAGATCGTCTCTGTCCTGGCGGTGCCGAGGGAGAAGAATGGCGGGCAAGCCCAGGATGGCGTACAGGGATCATCGTCAAAGTCGGCCTTCATCTACTTCTTTACAGCAACGGGCGTGTCGGTCCTCACGCTACTCGCCTTCCTCTATCTCCTTAGGAACCGACCAAACCCCAAGCAAAAGTCAACGGACGATGATGAAGATACCCCTCTTGCTGACCGTACGCCTGATAAATCGGTCAGCTTGTGGACACTGTTCAAGAAACTGCGGTATCTGTCGCTTGCTGTCTTTGTGTGTCTCCAGGTTACGATGATGTTCTTCCCAGTGTATACCTCTAGGATCTTGTCGGTCAACGACCCAGCAGCATCCCGGATGTATGACACATCTGTGTTCATCCCCCTTGCATTCCTGTTTTGGAATATCGGCGATCTCAGTGGCAGATTGGCCGTTGCCTACCCTGGCTTCTCTCTGGCGCATCGTCCTAAGTTGGCTTTCGTACTGACTGTAGCGCGTTTCATTTTCGTGCCTCTATACCTGCTCTGCAACATCAATGGCACCGGAGCTATCGTGAAGAGCGACTTCTTCTATCTCTTCGTCGTGCAATTATTGTTCGGTGCCACCAATGGGTATCTGGCATCGAGTTGCATGATGGGAGCGAGTGTCTGGGTCTCGGCGGATGAGCGAGAAGCTGCAGGAGGATTCATGAGCATGATGCTTATTGCAGGACTGGCTGCTGGTAGCTTCTTGAGTTTCATCGTGGCCAGCTAAGTATCTCGACCACGAGATAGATGCTCTGTTCATACAATAGGCTCTGCTGCATTGATGAGTGATGACTTGACGAATCTCGGTGTTTACATAGTTCATATAACTTTGCATATACAATTGAACACTTTTCGGTTTGAAATGCCCCTTCCTGTAGAAGCTTACCATGCATGTTTGGATTGTGGGGGCAGATCAAACAGGCACGACGTTGGCCGGATCCTTCCTTCAGCCTCGCTTGTATACGCGTCCTGGAAAGCGGTATATAATGTTTGTAGTCACAAATTGCCTCGTGTAGGCGATTAAACCAACTCAAAATACCCTCGTCGTGAAGAAGAAGATTTCTCCCTCCTTCTCTTTTTTCTCCTTCTCTTTTTTCTCCTTCTCTTTTTTCTCTCTCCTCCTCCTCCTCCTTTCCCGTTCGGTGTGGCACCTTTCCCCGACTCGGACTTTGCTCCGGTACGTTCTTATCTTCCCCTTCGTAGCCTCGCATAATTTGACACTAGGTGCTTGATCTACAGGATTACATTCGTTTGAAAAATTTCCTGGAGTAAGGAAACCCAAAATTGAGAGCCCCGCGACCATGAATTGGAAAGGGCCACTGATTCTGGATTGGGAGGTGTGGCTTCATGGCATCCTCTTGCTGGTGAGTTCAAGATCGTCAATGTTTATGGAAAGTGCGAAAGGCAGGATTGAAACTCATCGGCAATAAAGCCGTTTCTCTATTTTGCAGTATGGTCCATCTACAGCCTCTACTTCCACCCACTGAGCCGCTACCCGGGTCCCAAGCTGGCTGCCATCTCCCCTATGATTCACATTCTGTGGGATATTCGTGGTAAGCAGCACTCGGTAGTCAAAAGATTACATGATCAGTACGGTAGTGTTGTTCGCATTGCACCCAATGCACTCGTTTACAATTCCGCCGCCTCTTGGAAGGACATCTACGGACATCGCAAGAAGGGTCAGAAGCTCTTCGTCAAGGATCCAGCCCTGTATTCGCCGACACCCAATGGAACCAATGCCATTATCACTGCAAATAATGAGGAACACACCCGAATGCGCCGTCTACTTACCCATGCCTTCTCGAACAAGGCTCTCAAGGAACAGGAAACAATTCTCCATATCTACGCTGATAAGCTCATTGACAAGCTTGCTGGTATTGTGCACGGAAGTCAACACCCAGTCGTTGACATGACTCGTTGGTACAATTTCACCACCTTCGATCTGATCGGTGACCTTGCCTTCGGCGAGCCCTTTGGTTGTCTTTCTGAGGGCAAGTACCATTGGTGGGTCATGGTCATTTTGGATGCGGTCAAGGCCAGCGCATACCTGAAGGTCTTTTGGTTTTATCCAATTCTGCTTCCCTTCTTGATTCTTCTAGTCCCAAGACACCTGCTCAGGAAGCGCAAGGCGAGCTTCAATTGGAGCGTGGAAAAGGTCCGTCGTCGTCTTGCGCGCAAGACCACCCGGCCTGACTTTACCTCATACATTATCAAGCATGGTCACGGTGGACGCGGCTTGTCTCTTCCAGAGATTGATGCCAATGCGGGTGTATTTGTACTTGCTGGAAGTGAAACAACTGCTGCTCTGCTTACGGGCTGCACGTACTACCTTCTGCAGCACCCAGAGAAGTATGTTCGGTTGGTTAGGGAGATTCGTGGCGCTTTTGCACAGGTGTCTGAGATCAAGTTGTCGGCTCTTGTTGAGCTTCCTTATCTTAATGCTGTCTTAACTGAAACATTACGAATCTATCCTCCTATTCCTTCTATGCTTCCGCGTCTTGTGCCTCAAGGTGGAGCCGTCATCGACGGTCAATATGTTCCTGGTGGAGTAAGTTCGGTTACTAGTTGATAATGGGCTATTATAATTGAGCACATACACGATACTCAAGATGTATCTTTTCATATGATGAGATCTTAAGGCTGACTCTTTCCAGGTTTCCGTTTCAATCTCGTTGTACTCGGCTTTTCATTCGGACACCAACTTCAAGGATCCAGACTCCTTCATCCCCGAGCGCTGGGTATCTGGTCCCGAGTCTTCTGAATTTGTTTCCGATCAAAAGGATGCACTTCGCCCATTCTCATATGGACCACGCAACTGCATCGGTCAGCAGTAAGTCAACCCCCTTGTCTTAGCAAGTTTGACTTTCCTTTCGTCGGATCTTCAGCTAACTCACGCCCTTCAATCCGAAGCCTAGCCAATGCCGAAATGCGTCTCATTCTCGCCAAGTTCCTCTGGCATTTTGACCTTGAGCTTCAGGCTGAATCCTTGCACTGGTCTGTTCAGAACTCCTTTTCCCTCTGGAACCGGCCTGCGTTGTGGGTGAAGCTTCGCCGTCCTGGCACTGCTTTGTGAACTTCTTCCCTATCGCCATTCCGTTGAACATACATTAACACATTAATATCTAATTCTTATCCACTTTGGTGGATTACTTGTCAGTTATCCGCTTCTTTTGGGAGGTGTTGACTGCAAGCGTTGGAGATTTTTGGAAAAGTGTCTGATACGGAGGCACTCTGCACATTTCTGCATATCCTGTCAAATATTGAATTTGCGATGGACGATGGACGATAGAGTGTTTGGCTCAATATGAGCCTCTAAAAGTGATTTTTAATTCAAAAGTTGATACTTCTTCTAAGAAAAACCTCTAATTGACTAATACTTTCATTTCATCCCTGGTAGTGTACCTTGTTTTCTTCAATGGAGCTTCTCCTCTCCTCTAATATAGTGTGATTCATCTTGAATATTTGTTTCAACCTCTAACTACAGCTATTATCCACCTATTTTCAATTGCCCGAGGGCCTGGGCCAAGGGTCTGCTGGTGGCCACACATGGACCCATCTTGGCGCCAGGCAACAATATGCCATTTCAACTCCTTTTTATATTAGATTTTCACTGCTTCAAGCATGGGTAATGAGGACCTACTCTGCAATATCAATTCAGGCGAGTGGAAATTGCTCAATCGAAGGTCATACTGACAGTAAGAACCTACAAGATACGGGGAATAGTCAAGCTTTGAGCGACCAAGAGACCGGAAAACAATCAAGACCCGCACCAAGACGCTCCGCCACAAAATTAATCATGAAAATGGACATTCGGGTACGATCATCAGGTGCAGCTAGCTGGATTAAGTCAAGTTCAGGGGATTGGTGGAGCCAGATGTTTCTGGCAGGGCGGGTAGTACCGGGTACATACCCCGCCATAGTATTTCAGTGTAAGGGAAAGTACCCAGTACATCGGTTCGTCCTCTTCCTATCATGCTTTGTACTTTATTGTTTCGTCCTGTCGGGTCTAGAACCACTGCTAAGAATACCTGCTTGGACCCTGAACGCCATCGCCCTTACTTCAACGGGTAACACCGTAACACATCAATTTTTTTCTTCTTCGGGAGCCACATTGCGGCCCCTTTGCATGCCAGATCTCACCAATCATGAGCTGATCATTTGCACTTCCTATCCATCTTTCCCCATGGACGCGTGTCACAGGTTCGATCAGAGGTCCGTCCTCTTGATGATCATCGGAGCCTTGCACCTTTGGTTGATCGTTTGACGGGAAAGTAAATAGCGGGTTTGACGTGATTGTCCCACATGGGTCAATTGTACCTCTTTTGTCTCCTCTCCAGTTATCATCCCTGGCTGTCGACAACACTCCCTTCCTTGATATCCTTTGCCCAATGCCCAGGGCAGAATATCCATCAATGACTTGTGACAGCCCCTCGTCCTAACCAGCCCTTTCTCAACATTCGTTTGTGTCTTTTGAATACTATTCAAGCTATCAATGGCTTAGTCTTTCCTTTATCGCATTACCCATTCCTCTATGAGCGTCATTCCTTCTCAAATTTATCAATTTTTGTCTCCTATCTTGGGCAAAGCCTTTATCCCGCAGGAACACCTGCATTATGATTTCCAATCGCAAAGGTCGCTCCCTAACAACAACAATTCTTCTTCTTATTGCAGCATATCTCTTTCTAGTCTGGTTACCACTCAGTCGACTTCATGCCTGGCAGCATAAACACCCGAGACCAACCCCTATACAAAGCACTGTCCTCTCACAAGACACGATCCACTTGAATTCAGCTACCGAGAGATACCCCGTCACCTCATACATTCCTTTACCGACATCACCATCATCAATTCCCAAAATCCAACATGACTTTCCACCAGAATCCAGACCCGAGCGCAAGGCAAGAATCAAGAAACAAAAAGCCATAAAGGAGGCCTTCATGCATTCATGGAATGGCTATAAAGACCATGCCTGGATGCGAGACGAGGTCTCGCCCCAGACCGGTGGATATCAGGACTCGTTCAGTGGGTGGGGTGCTACCCTAGTAGACTCACTAGATGCACTGATCATTATGGGTCTGGATGATGAACTCGAACTAGCCCTGGAGGCTTTGAATCAAATCGACTTCACTACTACCCGCAGTGCGGAAGTGAATGTCTTTGAAATTATTATCAGGTATATGGGTGGTTTCTTAGCTGCTCACGACCTGAGCCATGGCAAGCATCCAATTCTCCTCAGGAAAGCTGAGGAGCTGGGGGAGATGATCTTCAATGCGTTTGACACGCATAATCGGATGCCCCAGATGCGGTGGGACTGGTCCAAGTATGTCTTCCCAACCAGGAAATCTCCCATGATCGCAAAATGCGATGCGTAGTGTCTAACCAATCTTCTGCAGGTCTGCCCAAGGCGAAGAAATCCAGCCGTCATCGCACACAAGCCTGGCGGAAATGGGCTCATTAACCCTGGAATTCACTCGCCTGTCTCAACTAACTGGTAACCCGAAATATTACGATGCCGTCCAGCGGATCACAAACGAGCTAGAACGGGGCCAATCCAAGACCAAAATTCCCGGACTGTGGCCACTATTCGTCAATGCCAAGGATCTCACATTCGACTGGTCCCAGTATTCCCTGGGTGGCTCTGCCGACTCAACATATGAGTATCTACCCAAGGAGCACATCCTGCTTGGCGCGCAGACAGACCAGTATCGCAGCATGTATGAGAATGCTATCGAGGCGATCAAGAAGAAGCTCCTCTTCCGCGCGATGACCAAGGATGAGGATAAGCAGATTCTGTTCACTTCAAATGTCCGTGGACTGAAGGGTGGGGCTCTCCACGGTGTGCAGTATATCCAGGATCACTTGAAGTGCTTCTTGGGTGGCACCGTTGGCATAGCGTCAAAGATCTTTAATCGAACAGAAGATCTTCCTATTGCTCGTGGTCTTACAGACGGGTGTATATGGGCGTATGACTCTATGCCAACGGGGATTATGCCCGAAACTCTGGAAGTCAGTCCCTGTGCGGAAATTGAGAACTGCCCATGGGACGAGGGTAAATGGTACGAAGATGTCCTCGGTCAGCCAATACACTCAAGGGAGCACCTCGAGCGAGCGCAGAAGCAAGTCGAAGATGAAGGACTCCCACCTGGTATCGTCGGGATCGCAGATCCAACATACAAGCTTCGGTACGACCTTGATTCTACATTTCCGGTCGCTGTGCCCATTTGGTCGGTTATACTAACTACTTCACTAGGCCCGAGGCTATCGAGTCCATCTTCATAATGTATCGCATCACTGGCGACAAGTCGCTTCAAGATGCAGCGTGGCGCATGTTCCAAAATATCGACAAAGTAACGCGCACAAAGTATGGCCACTCGGCCATCGAGGACGTGCGCAACCCTCTGCCGAAAATGAGCAATAAGATGGAAAGCTTCTGGCTTGCTGAGACACTCAAATATCTGTATTTGATCTTTTCCGAGCCCAATCTTGTTAGCTTGGATGAGTATGTTCTGTAAGTGGATCTTGAAGCCTACGTATATCTGCTCTGTGCTAATCTTTCCCTCAGGAGCACCGAGGCTCATCCGTTCAAGCGACCGTCTTGATCCAGAAATAGTCTGTTCTGTGTTCCTTTCTACTGCTCGTATCATTTAGCGTTTGAATAGACTGTTAATCGGTGTTACGGAACTTCTCATGGGCTGGCGTTGGATATTGTTGGGCATGTACATACACTATTTTAATCATCATCACAGGAACACAAGAAATTTGACACCTGCACCACGGTTGCAAATTTATTTTGGTCTTCTTCCATCAAATGCCTGAGACACCCTCACGAGTGTTGGCGTCCTTCACTGAGGCCTTCCACTTCTCGATATACATTTCTTGCTCCAGCTACGACGATAGACATCTATCTCATAGCTTTCTCCCTTTTAAAAGGTCCCTTGGCATATTTTCTAGATCATGCCTTGAGATAGCCTAGTCATCATCATTCAGTTTCAGTATACAATTGAAAGCCTACTTAACTCAGAATACGATGTTGAAGCTTCGTCGGGGTTAAAGCATGGAACGCCTTTGGGATCTTAGCTCCTGCCCGGGCGTCTGACTGTAATCAACCTTCAAGACCGCGGGGACAGTATGAATGGGACAACTACAGGCATTAACGTGTATATTCTGTGTAAATTGACCTTCTAAGATGAACCCAGATTGGAGTCTTACAGCTTTACACATTGAGGGAGCAAACGACGGTAAATCTAGGCTTCCTCTCTCGGTATCAGGCATCTCAATGACGGATTGATTGACTTAGAGCGTGAGGAGTAGTATGATATTTCTGTACCGAATCACCAAGTAGCTGCTCTTGACGCAGAAAGATCATGCATAAAATCATGGCTGGGCGGAATAGTGATCATGAAAACCAGCCAGCGTAGCACATGTTAGAGAAGGCCAGATATAATATGGTAGGCCAATTTTGGTAAAACCACCCGAGCTTCCGAGAAAAAAAAAAGGCGTTCTCCTTCCACGATATCAGTGTGGGATTAAGACAAAGGCGGATCCAAACCACCTAGCAAATATCACTTCACGCCGGTGGTGCAAAGGGCATTGCGGTAAGAGCCTCTTCAGGCCGCGGAGATATAGAGAACTAGCAGGACGACAGATGTCAGACAACCTGGATTATACCTCAATATTTGATAGCCTATACGCACCATTGTTTCCTCGCACAAAAGCATCTCCGTAGCTGCGACGGTGCTTTCCGTTGACGAATTCCTCGGTCTTCTCGAGGGCGATGTTCATGTAGCCGTCGACTGATTGGAGCTCACCTATGAAGCCATTAGCTCACGTGTCGACAATTGAAGCTCCCACAATGAAAATACCCTTGTACACGACGCCGGAATTGAGCTTCACGATCACCGGGGCGCCGATGATCTCGCTGAGGAAGGCCGAGGGGTCTTTTCCCTCTGAGGATGCGCCGTTCTCCATCTTGAGTTGTGGTCTACCGTCGCGGGGAGATAGGACCTTTGTTTCTGAATATTTCAACCTGATCAGTAGGAAGCTCTTGCATGCGGGCACTGGCAGGACATACCTGGTGGAGCTTGGAGAAGGAGCGGGGATGTTCGTGGGCGCTGAAGGTGAAGCAGATAAGATTCCGAAGGCGGTAAGGCGCGTTGCACCGCGACAAAGCAGGCGATTTGGAAATACTACCTCAGATCATCGCAAACACTCGCTCGTCTGTCTGTCTTTCTTCTTTTTTTATCCAGGTGCCGTGCGACCCCAGGTGTTCCTGTCGACAGCGATGCGATCCTTTTTCAATAAGCCCGCCTGGGCAACCAAAACCGACGACTCGGGCACCGAATTCTACCGCCGATCTGGACAAACATACTCCGACATTGTCGCAGCCAACCGTGAAGCGCACCGAAAACAGAAGCTCGCAGCTGAGTTCGCTGAAAGTGCCTCTTCCCCGGCCCCCGAAGAGAACCGAAAATCCAAGCGACCACGAAAGTCAGATGAGCATGAGGAGAAACCAGAGACCGAGGAGGAGAATCCCGAAACTACAAGCTCACCAAAGCCGGACAACGAAAGCGAAACTGAAGAACAATCCAGGCGGTCCATTTCAACGCCTGGCGAGGAAGGCATTCTATCTGGGAGTCCGGAACCCAATCATAACGATGAACCCCAGCCCACGACCATTCCAAGTCCTGTTCATGTTGACTCTACGGAGAGTCAATCTACGGACGACTCAAATATCCCCTCCACACACCAAAAACCGGACGATGGCCTGCAAAGAACCAAGCAGATAATAGACTTGGACTCCGACGATACAAGCGGTGATACTCCCTCGAAGCATTTAGCTAGAGGGACCAATTGCCCGCCTGCGCAACTGTCGCCCACTCCTGCTCCTCCACCTCCACCTCCCGTGGAAGACCAAAGAGTACATATCCTTATAACATCCGAAATCCCAAACACCAAGCCATTGATCGTCCAACGCAAGATATCCCAGGCCCTGAAAGACGCTCGCCTAGCGTGGTGTGAGCGACAAGGATTCACCGAACAAGAAACGTCAACGATCCAGCTTTTTTGGAACGGCGTCCGGGTCTTCGACGTGTCAACCTGTAGAAGATTCGACATCAAGTCAGACAAAAAGAAATTCTTGGATATAGAAGACGATCCCGATGCGGAACAGACTGAGCTTAAAATCCACATGGAGGCAGTCAGCATTGATCCACTCATGATGAATCGCCGTGGTCCTTCTTCTCCAGATATCGGGGGTGCATCCCCCGCTCCTCCAAACCCGAACGATGAGCCGGGTAATGAGCCGATTAATGAGCCGATGAAGTTGCTTTTGAAAAGTCCCGGGCTGAGCGACTTTAAGATCAAAGCCAGACCTAAGACGTTTGTGTCGAAGGTGATAGCGGCTTTTCGAGACAAGCAGAATATACCCGTTGAGAAAACTGTGCATCTCGTCTTCGATGGTGATATACTTGAGCCTGATTCTTCTCTGGGTGAGAATGACATCGCCGACCTCGACATGCTGGAAGTGTTGATCAAGTGATCATCGTGGGGAGATATGGATGGATGAGAGCTACTGGCCCTTGGAAGCCCGGTTTGTCTCCCCGTCGTCAGCTTTCTTTTGGTTTTCAACATTGATCTTTCTTACGAGTACACGTCCAATATACCTCTCATGTCGAATCAGCAGATGACTTTGTTCCAGGCAATTCATACGTAACTAACCCTAAAGGCTGTCGATCTTCTTGTAATCCGGAAAGCTCGCGCTTATCTACTAGTCTGATTTTCATGTCTATCGTCTCCCAAATATCTGCCTATTAGCATGAAATACCATCGATAGTGCATTCTCATGATCATTTCATAAAAGTTCAATGACAATCCAGTACTGATGATAACTAGTAGCACCTCTATACTTCCTTATCGATAACAGATCACATGACGTGGGGCTCTCCGCGGGTTTTTTTCTCGAACTCAACCCTCGCCAGTATAATTCACATCAATGCGCAAAGAGATCAATTCTCTCATTTGAAAAACACACCACAGCGATCGAAGCAGGACCGAGTCGAGAATCAATTTGACCAACTATCCAATTCCCCAAATAGCTACTACTCCAACCACAAAACAACAATACGCTCACCCCACCTCTACACCACCACCAGCACAATGAAAGTCATCACAGCCAACTTCGTCACCTGCGCCGTCAAAGAATGCAAAACCTCCGCTGCCTCTTTCCCCCTGCACTTCCACGACGCCGAGCTTGAACAACAGGAACTTGATTTCCAGCCGGAATTCATTCGCAATGTGCTTCCCCGCGTGGACTGGGATAGTTTGCGGATTACGGCTAACGAGGTAGGACATTACCATACCACACATATTACTTCCCCTACACAGAACAAAAAGAAAGAAAAGAAAGGCTAGAAGGAATATCGGCTGACAATGAATTTCTTCTGCGCTATAGCTCGGCTTCCCCAGCCTCCCCGAAACAAAACCCGAAGGCGACGCACTGAACGAGGAACAGACATTGAAGGATCTACACCGTCTACTCCTGGAGACGCAGGTGATTGAGGGAAAACTTGTTTGCGGGAATTGTGGGCATCAGTATGTTATTAAGGAGGGGATTGCTAATTTCTTGTTGCCGAGTCATTTGGGTACGTACCTCTTCCTTTCTTTTTTTCTCTGACTTTCAACTTTTTGATGTTTGTATGGATATCCTTGGGGTATGAAACTAACTCTAATTTTTACGAACAGTTTGAAAAAATACACGTCTTGGATTATGCAAATGTTTTTTTTTGTTTCTGATATTATACCTTTTCGACACGATTCTTGCCGTACGCTATACTCCAGTCAATTCAATACCCATTCAGTGCCTGGACACAATCCATACCAAGCCTCGCCTCGGAGAAGCTCTCAAGAAGTCAATTGAATCTCCACCAGAGCGAAGGCGTTCGAAGAGGGATGAGAAAGAATATACCATTTCTATTCTACCATGGCGTCTTGAATCCTACATCTTGTCTACGAACCTTACGAGACAGGCCTCAAAAGCTGGCAAGAAATTATGGAATTTTGCATATTGTACAAGAGGGCTGTGTGCTGTAGCGCTTGAAATCACAATTCCCAAAATCATACAGGCCATGGATGCTCCCACCCTCCGAAACGCCCAACCAGGTTTTCAACGCCGTCCGGGGAGGATCAAAGAAAAAGGAGAAAAAAAATAGCATAGATGGAAGATGAAGATGGGGAGCCCGGCGGGCAAAAAGAGATATGGTAGCAATAGTGGCATGGCAGTAGCTGTGGCAGTGGCAGCGCCTTAATTGAGGAAACCCTTGCAGCCGGTTGAGCCGCAGAGACATGGGATGCGATCGTCACTATCCCATTCGCGCTCGAATTTGTAGTCGTATGTGAGTTCCTCGTCTGTAGAGTAAATGATTAGCCAAAACTTTTTGTAGAGAGCTTCTAGGGAGTTGACAATAAATACCTCGTTCAATGTCCCGGAGCGCGTAAATCACAATACGCTTACTACCATCGACCTTGATGATCTTGGCAGTACAGTTGGGCGTACAGCTGTGATTGATGAACCGCGCAATTCCGCCTCGTTTGGTCGCGTCGATGACCGTGTTCTCATCAATACGGAACAGATAACTACTACCAATTCCGCTCTTGAGATACCGGCGCTCGCGCATATCCGCCACTTGCTGACGCACTTTCTCACCGACGTATTCGATGATCATGTCGTTGGCAGTGATGTTCTCTTCCGCGTACAATCCCCAGTTATGAATGGCAGATCGAGCGAATCGTACAGGCTTCTTTCGCTTCTTAAGCTGATTGAACCTGAGAACATCGCCTTCACCACTAGAGGTAGGCAGAGCTTGCTTCTGGGCGTTGATATCGGCAATGAGTCGGCGGTTGTTGACACGGGTTGATCGGGACGAAGACTTGGAGATGACCTTGGCAGCTGCGATTCTGGCTGCCTCGGCGGCCGCGGCTTGGGGGTCGGCCTTGGCCAAGGCCTCACGTTCTTCTCGAGCTTTTTGGACCTTGATGCGATGTGGGAGATACTTGGACTTCTCCGCCTCCATGATTCTCTTTCGGCCTTCAGTCCGGGCGGCACCGGTGGGATTGGGAACGTAATAGCCGGCGATGCCGATAACTTCGCGAGTTGGACCCTTTGCTTCCAGTTGATTGAGAGCCTTGATCTCCTTCTGGCGCCACGCCCAGGAACTGAGGTCTCTGAGACTGGAAGTAGACTGGTTGAGCAAGACCTCCCGAAGGAATTGGATGTCTTCATCATCCTTGATCAGTTGTTGCCAACCGTCCAGGTCTAGAATAATGGTCTCGTCATCTTCCACGGTGGCACGTGGTTCATGCTTGGACACACCCCAATCGATTTCAGCCTTGGGTTTTCCAAGAACCTCGGTATCCCATGGCTCGCCAATCGACATATCATCAAGCAACGGACCCTTGTCAGTGACAAGCTCGGCGTATTGGTCTGCAGGCAGTTTCTTCGGTAGGGGAATTTCATCGCGATCAATTGTTTCTCCTTTCCCTTCATCAATTCCAGCCGGAGTCTCTGGATGTTCATCCTCCACCGTCCCTTCCGATGGCCCGATACTAAAGAGCTCATCATCATGCCGTTGCCGTTTGCGAGCATCAAGCTCTCCGGTCAACCGCTTTCGCTTCCGTGAGCTGGGCGAGAGTTTTTCATCATCAAGCAAAGTGTCATCTGCGGTTGCAACACCGCCTTCATCAAAGGCCTCCAGTGGGTCTGATTGATACTCTTCCTCATCCTGTTCGGACACAGAGGAGACAGAAGTTGCACGGCTGGGTGGGCGACTACTTCTCTCCTCGGTGTATCTCGTAAGAGGAGTCCGCTGATCATCATCCGAGTCCTCGTCATCATGCAACTGCTGCAACCGATGATAGAGGGGGCGAACCTCTCTCGGTCGCAGGGGCTGCCGGCGCCGTTCATCGACAAAGGCTGCGCCTGCACGGTCAAGACCATGAGCCTTTCGAATACGTGGCAGCGCTAGCACATTGAGATTCGAAGATCGGAGTGGATCTCGCTGATGTTCAGATCGAGAGTCCGGAGTGCCTGCGGAACTATCCACGCCGATTCGGAAAGCTGGCCGCTTGGTGTCTGTGCCTTCTGGACCTGGAATTCCCAATTTCTCCCGCCTCGCTGCATGCCTACTGGGGTCGAGGTAGTCGTACAGAGTAGGTGCAGCAATGCGGGACTTGACATCTTCGAGCAGCTTGTCTCGAAGGTCCCGAATTATGACCGCCAGAACCTCTCGACAAGGGTCTAGATCCAATGCACGTTGTTTCTTTTCTTCCTCCACATCCAGCTCAGCCTCCTTCTTGGCTCTCTCATGCTCGGCCTTTTCTCGTTGTTCGGCGCGAAGGCGTTCGGGACTCGGACTGCGCACGTAATTGGGGTTTCCGTAGGGCTGGCTTTCCATGTTCATGATGTAGGTGAAGAGGGGCTGCATGTGGCACAGCCGGAAGCATCTCTCGGTTTCCTGCTCGCCCGCGCGAGAATTGTGAAATATAACGTAATATCCTGTTTTGTCGCAACGAATGGATTTGTAGTCAACCATCTTCAGGCGTTTCCTCAAGTGCGGGACGGTGGTGCTAAGAACTGGGACATAGCAATGAGCAATGAAAATGTAAGGTTCGCGCTTGATCTGGCTGAGGATCGGAGTCTCTTCGACCAGAGATTGTACGGTTGGAGGCCGAATTCCTGCGCGAGGTCCTTCCGGGATGGCCAGCCCGGGTCGCATGGCGGATCGACCAGAGGGACCTTTCGGTGCGGTGGGTGGGGGTTCATTCTTCTTGGCCTGAAGCTCGGCGGACTTGGACTCTGCGGCGGCAGCTGCGGCGGAGGCGGTTTTAGAGGCCAATCGTTGCGACTCGATCAGTTTCGAGGCCATGCGTTCCGACAAAATCCCATCTCGATCTATTTCAACCCGGATCCGACGAGTGCCAATGCGTTGCTCCTTCTTGCACTCCATGTATGCGCGCCTCGCTGCGCTCGAAGCGGAGATTGGGCCACTCCCGCGAAACGATGCGCTATCTTTGTATTTGATCGAGCAAATCCCCAGAAACCGACCAGTGATCGGATCCGTCCGGTTGTTGATCTCCGCAATTTCACCGAAGCTGGAGAACAGCGCACTGATGGGAGCGACGGGAGTGAGCGGGTCAAAGCCCGTCACGACGACCTGCACTGGAGGACCGGGTCCAATGCTAGTCGTCGGGTCATATGGCCATTGCTTCAAGGTATACGGCATCGGCCGATACTTGGTCTTTTGCTTGCAAGCCGACCCCCGCGAGTAGTTGGGGATTGCTAGGCGGGGGTCGGGAGGGGCGCTCTGGCCATTCGCAACGATTTCGACATACTCGGGCTTGCGACGCTTCTCCTTGGACGGCCGCTTATCCAGGTCAGGGTCATATACGATTTTACGGCCCTTAACCACGATTTCTTGGCGAGTTTGCGATTGGGGAGTCGGCGGGGTGTGAATGGGGGTGACGGACGACTTGGAAGGTTCTGCTTTTGAATGAATTGCAACAACTGGCGATTTCTTGCCCGCGACCTTGGGCGAGCCTGTTACGTTGCGCGGTGGAGAGGATTCTGTGTTGGTGAGGGGTGTGAGGGTGTCGATATGGGATGGAGGATGAGAGTCGGCGACAGTTGGCGGCAGGGTCCCATTGTGCTCTTTCTGGGTCAGCGACCCAGCTGAGCCCCCTGCCGCCGTGCCGGATGAAGATTGAGTGATATCTCCATCCGCAGCATGGTCTTTGGATACCCCACCCGTCGCGGATGCGCTGGGCGCGCCGGGCGTTCGGAGATCGGATGGCTGTGTCTCCCCATCACAACTTTTGCCTCGCCGATCCTTGACCTTGACGCGCTTCTGCGACAAAACCGATGGTGCAGTGGGAAAAAAGTCCGCAAACCCGGCCGAGGCGCGTGACATGGTGTGAGATGTGGCTACACGCCCGAGACGGCCTCGCGACGACCAGGCAGCATCCTTGACCACGGGATTTTGTTGAGAACCCAAGCGGCTAGGAAGAGGATCCCCAGCCCAGGATTATAGCGGCGAGGTCGAAGAAGGAAGGAAGGAAGGGGGGGGAGGAAAGGGACAAGACCAGGAGGATTTCGACTTTTGCCCAGCAACCCGTGGAAGGGACAATTAATTCAACGCGAAAGCGAGTTTTGCAGGGGACAGTTTGAGCGAAAACAGTAGGCGGTGAGGAGAGGAGAAGGGAAGAAGGGAGGGCGGTGAGAAGCATCAAGAAGAGGGTGGGGACTTGGCCTGGCCATAAGTCACATGACAGGACCAGTGAGCAGGCCTTGCCGCCTTCTCAGGCAGACAACACAACTACAACTACTAGAACACTACTTTTTTCATGTGATCTACTATATCTTTGAATATTTGTTCCATCTTCTCACGAGTTCATGAGCAAGATGCTCGAGAAATACCTGTATGAAAGTTGGCAACTGATCCCTCCCGTCGCTCTCTGTAAAGATGAGACCAATATAATACATATACCTTGTTCACGGATGCCATTCACATGATAAAGATACACATTTTCTTCCAAGCAAGCATCAAGTGCATCCGCAGCAGGTACAGAACTCTGCTGCATTCTGGACGACAGGCGATGCAAACCATCCGGTGTATATATGCCAAGGCGGTCAGGCCATTCACAACCTGTTTATGGTAGGAGACAGTAACACAGGGGTATCATCTGTCATGCTAATTGGTCAGTACCAGAGGAAGGCCAAGAACAAAGATCTTCTTCTACAGAGAGCAGTGGTCAAAGTAGGGCTGAAGAAGAGGCATGTAATGCCGAATGGCGGCTGCAAAAGTAGGGGGGCCAACGGTATGAGGGCTGTGGCTGAGCAGGAGCCGAAGAGAGCCAACAGAGCAAAAATAGCATCCGACCGTCGATAGTTTGGCAACTCGGATTGTGAGACCCGGTGGGAACGGGACCGGGTTGGCGTCGCAGAATGCCCCCACGGTAAAAATAAACATCATCGGTTGCCCCTAACAGGGTAACTAACTGCTAGTTGACTAGCTTCCATGCCTGTGAGGTCTCCCACTTCTCTTCGGGGGAAGAAGAGACGAGCTCGGAGCTAGTGTAGTATGTACATAGCAGATAGCTACAGATATGTCTTGGTTGCCGTCAAGCAGATCTTGTGCGGGATGGCCGAGACTCCACATGTGTAGCCTTCCTGCAGGGGTCTCTGAAATGCGCTGGCCTCTGGTTCGTCGCCACCAGCTACTTTCGCGAAGCCACCACTTTATAGGTACGACGTGCTAAACCCTGAGGTAAAATATGGCGATAGCTACATGAGAAAAGAGGGCGGATCGTCTGTATGACGGGAGTCATGGAAAGGGGCAATATTCATTCTATACTCCGTAGACTAGTTTAAAAGGGGAAGTATAAGAAATCTGGGTTCATTAGTACCCTCCTAGTCCATCAGGTAATCAATCAGTCGGTCAAGTAGTTATCAGTTGCAGAGTCTTAAGGATTTGACTATGATGACCGATTGCTTTGGTGATGGCAGGAACCTCGCCCCATTGAGATATATAACACGCATGATCACGGAATACTCCGTCTGACGAGTAGAACTATGATGATGATGCATTACTCTGCATGGTTGTGAGAATGAACAGGAGTGTTATGATCCATTCTCCATGATGATTTCCTATTATTATGATGAAAAGATTATTTTTATTCCCGGCAACCAAGAAAAAGTGGGGTACCTGAGGCCATCCTCGCTCTTATAGGCTCGGGCCATGCCAGAAGGCCCCTCTCCATGGACTCTCCAGCCATGGAAGACCAGCAGAGGTGAGACATGATCGGTGACGGGGCTGACGCATTGGCCCGGTAGCTGGAGGAGAGAAAAAAAAAACCGAGGGACACAGGTGCATAGAACCTAGGTTCTGACGGACAGGCCCCAAGGGGAAAGGGGAAAAAGACAAATAAATAAAAACAAAAAAAATAGGGAACTGGGAACTGGGAACTGGGAACTGGGGAAAATAAAGAGCTACTAAGAATAAACATTGGACTGGTTTAGGAGAAAGGAGAATAATACAGTAATGATCAATTATGTTTGCTGGTTAGGATGATCTATTATTATTATTATGATGGAGGAGGAGCAACAGGGCGGTGGGCACATTTCAGATCGTTTCCGATCCACACCCCTCCCTGGCCTCCAGCTTGCCTTCCCCTCTATAAATACGATTCAGCCTCTCGCTACTTTCGTCCCATTCTGTTCCTCCTCCTCCTGCCTTTACTTCTTTCCTACTCTCTCTCTCTTCCCACCTCCAACTACTCATCTCCCTCTTCTACTAATCAACCTTCTTCCTTTTTCCCCCAACTACTTCAATCGCTTGGATCGTGCTATTTGTTTAATACTTGCCCATCATGTGGTACGTGGCGCCTTCCCCCACCTCTCTTCCTTTCATCAACGGGAAAATCACAGAGTGGTACTCACATGCGTTTTCATTTCTAGTGGAATCTTCGGCTACATCAACTACCTGGTCGAGCGGGACCGCCAGTTCATCATTGACACTCTCCTTAATGGTATGTCCCCAACAACCGTGTTGCGCTCGCTCAAAAGTGGGGAACCGCTGCTAATCTGAAACAACAACACTCAGGCCTGTCCAGACTGGAATACCGCGGCTACGATTCGGCCGGTATGGCTGTCGATGGTGACAAGAAGAATGAGGTGCAGGCTTTCAAGGAAGTTGGCAAGGTCGCTAAGCTCCGTGAGCTCATCGCCGAGACCAAGCCCGACATGACCAAGACCTTCGAGTCCCACGCTGGTATTTCTCACACCCGCTGGGCCACCCACGGCACCCCCTCCCGTGGTAACTGCCACCCCCACCGGTAAGTCAATTCTTGGAGAACACCCTGTTGGCCCTCCCAATTCAACCCCTCACTGGGAATGAAACACCATGTGAATGAAGGGGGGGTAAATCAAGAGGTTCCAAGCTAATCCGTTTATCCCCCTTCACAGATCCGACCCCTCCTGGGAGTTCGCCGTCGTTCACAATGGTATTATCACCAACTACAAGGAATTGAAGGCTCTGCTGGAGACCAAGGGCTTCCGCTTCGAGACTGAGACCGATACTGAGTGCATTGCCAAGCTGGCCAAGTACCTGTATGACCAACACCCCGACATTGAGTTCACTGTCCTGGCCAAGGCCGTTATCAAGGAGCTCGAGGGTGCTTTCGGTCTGCTCCTCAAGTCCGTTCACTACCCCCATGAGGTCATTGCCGCCCGCAAGGGTTCTCCCCTGGTCATTGGTGTCCGGACCTCCAAGAAGATGAAGGTGGACTTTGTCGATGTCGAATTCTCGGAAGACGGTGCTCTTCCCGCGGAGCAGGCCTCCCAGAATGTCGCCCTTAAGAAGTCTGCTACCAGCCTGTTGGCCCCTCCCGACAAGTCGCTGCTGCACCGTTCTCAATCTCGCGCCTTCTTGTCCGATGACGGCATTCCCCAGCCCGCCGAGTTCTTCCTCTCCTCCGACCCCTCGGCCATCGTTGAGCACACCAAGAAGGTTCTCTACCTTGAGGACGACGACATTGCCCACATCCACGAGGGTCAGCTGAACATCCACCGTCTGACCAAGGATGACGGTACCTCCAACGTCCGTGCTATCCAGACCATCGAGCTGGAGCTCCAGGAGATCATGAAGGGCAAGTTCGACCACTTCATGCAGAAGGAGATCTTCGAGCAGCCCGAGTCCGTCGTCAACACCATGCGTGGTCGTCTCGATGCTGTCAACAAGAAGGTTACCCTGGGTGGTCTTCGCCAATATATCTCTACCATTCGCCGTTGCCGCCGTCTCATTTTCATTGCCTGCGGTACCAGTTACCACTCCTGCATGGCTGTGCGTGGTGTCTTCGAGGAGCTGACTGAGATCCCCATTGCCGTGGAGCTGGCCTCCGACTTCCTGGATCGTCAGGCTCCCGTCTTCCGTGACGACACCTGCGTGTTCGTCTCTCAGTCCGGTGAGACTGCTGATTCTCTCATGGCTCTCCGCTACTGTCTGGAGCGTGGTGCCCTGACCGTTGGTATCGTCAACGTTGTCGGCTCCTCCATCTCCCTCCTCACCCACTGTGGTGTCCACATCAACGCCGGTCCCGAGATTGGTGTTGCCTCTACCAAGGCCTACACCTCCCAGTTCGTCGCTATGGTCATGTTCGCTCTGTCGCTGAGTGAGGACCGTGCCTCCAAGGCGAAGCGTCGTGAGGAGATCGTCGAGGGCCTCGGCAAGGTCTCGGACCAGTTCCGCCAGATCCTGAAGCTCAACGAGCCCATCAAGGAGATGTGCGCCAAGTTCTTCAAGGACCAGAAGAGTCTGCTCCTGCTGGGCCGTGGTGCTCAGTTCCCCACTGCTCTTGAGGGCGCCCTCAAGATTAAGGAGATTTCTTACCTCCACTGTGAGGCCGTCATGTCCGGTGAACTCAAGCACGGTGTTCTGGCTCTCGTTGACGAGAACCTGCCTATCATCATGATCCTCACCCGTGACAACCTGTTCACCAAGTCCCTGAACGCCTACCAGCAGGGTGAGTACTTCCCTTTCGAAACTTCATCATTCGCTATGTCCATCCGCTAACTCATTCTCTAGTCATTGCCCGTGGCGGTCGCCCCATTGTTATCTGCAACGAGGATGACCCCGAGTTCTCCTCTGCCCAGACCGAGAAGATTGTCGTTCCCAAGACCGTGGACTGCCTCCAGGGTCTGTTGAACGTCATCCCCCTGCAGCTGATCTCCTACTGGCTGGCTGTTGGTGAAGGTTTGAACGTCGACTTCCCTCGTAACCTGGCCAAGTCCGTGACTGTCGAGTAAATGGGAAGCGGTGCTTCAAAGAAAGTATTCAAGTAGACGACTGCAATGATCTCCTGTTCCCTTACCTTTAGGTGTTAATGCCTGTGTTTTGTTAAGCTTATTCCCAAGAATGGAATCGTGTTATGTTTCTTGCGTCAATTTCGTCTGTAATTCGGGAAAAGTAAAAGAGCATAGTATACATCAGGCGACCTATAGCCATTGGAACTGATTAAATCACATTAAACTACTCATGAGACATAAAAGTGCAAGTGTTCGTGCAGACCAGAGCTCCAATATGATTTTGCCGTATTCGGCCATGCCATTCCGCCTGCCCCGCCACTGGAAGCACAAGAGACCCTCGAATGCGGGACCTCCCCTCCTCGACCTCATGCTTCCGTCCTCCCCCAAACACTCTCAAACATAAACCACTTTCAAACCTCTTACACTCCTCACATATCACCAATTCACCAAGATGACCACCATCAAAGGCCCCGGAGAAGCAGAGACCCTCGACGGTAGGACCCAGCTCCCATTCTATCCTAGCCTATCCTGCACCCCGCGCCGGTTACCTCGGAATAGACCAACCCCGACAACCTATAACCCACGATCTAGGATTAGTATTCTTGTACTCTTGTACTCTTGGCTAACGGGGGATATTTGTATTTTCTAGGGTCCGGTCTGCGCATTGCCATCGTCCACGCTCGCTGGAACACGGCTATCATTGAGAACCTCGTTGCGGGCGCGAAGAAGAGCTTGTTCGCTGCTGGTGTCAAGGAGGAAAATATTACTATCCAGACTGTGCCGGGTAGTTATGAGTTGCCTATTGGTGTGCAGCGGTACGTTAATAACCCCCGGTTTCAGCTTTAGCTCCTCATACCAGTCATACATCCCTCCAGAGAAAAGATAACCTCCCGGAATTGAATCAAGCTAACAAATGCAATGCATTCACCAGCCTCTACGCCGCCTCCCAAGTCCAAGCCAGCAACACCGGCGAAGGCATCAGCGCGACCGACCTCCTCTCCTCCTCGACAACGGACCTATCAAAGAGCACAACCGCCTCTCCCAGTCCCAAGAAGGCCTTCGACGCAATCATCGCCATCGGCGTGCTGATCAAGGGCGCGACTATGCACTTCGAGTACATTGCGGACGCGGTCAGCCATGGTCTTATGCGGGTGCAACTTGATACGGGGGTTCCTGTTATTTTCGGTCTTTTGACTGTTTTGACGGAGGAGCAGGGTCTTGAGAGGGCTGGGTTGGGGAGTAGTGGGATGCATAACCATGGTGAGGATTGGGGGAGTGCGGCTGTTGAGTTGGGGGTTAAGAGGAGGGATTGGTCGGAGGGGAAGATTTTGTAGATGGTGATTCAGGGAAATGGAGGGAAGATCGGGAGAGATGGAAGGATATTTGGGAGGATTTGACTGATTGATTGATTTACTCTACTTCTCTACTGTTAGTCGAGGCAATATAGTACCTAAGTAGGGTATTAACCAGAAAACATTGGATTAAAATTGAAGATGGAATTCGTTCACGAGTTTGGTTACGGCGTTGAAAGGGAATCTATTAAGCGATTTCTTTGCTCATTCACTCTTCCATCTGCTCCCCAGCACCCTTATCCTCCTCCTCTTCATCCTCATCGAGTGCCCGTCGTGCGGCCTTCTCAGCTTCTTCAAGGATATCCTTGGGTACCTCCTCATGCCGGCCCTTGGTAGGACCGTCCAGAGAGCTGATCCACGACATCTCCAACTCAAACTCCTTGTCCTTGCTATCCTCGTGCGCGACGTAGATGATACGAGCAGCCTCCTTCACACCGTCGAGCAGAGAGAGTTTCTCCGAGCTGAGATCCAACTTCTCCAATTCGGCCTTGGCCGCCTGCCGTCCCTTGCCGGTGGCAGCGCCGTAATATCCCTATACATCAAAACCGTTAGCATATTTCGTTAGGGTCATTGTAACTCGAGGATCGGCTTTCATACCCAGTACAATCCACTAGGCTCGATCATGTATAGACCAGGCCCACCAGCCTTGGCACCATCAACCTTTCCACCGGCACCAGACTTGGGTCCCGAGCCAACCTGGCCATCAACCGCCAGCTCGGCCTCGCTATCCCATCCACCAACAATGGAGGTCACACCAAATGGTCGTACACTGGAGTAAAGGGTGTATGCTTGTACGTAGCCGCCGAGACGATTGGCCAGTGCGGAGGTAGGGATAGGACCCTTGTATGTGCCTCTCCACGAGGAGGCTTCGTCGCGAGCACGGGAAACGAAATGACGGCCATCGGGGACGAGACCAGCCGATACCTAGAGACCGAACAAATGGGGAAGGAATTAGCACTTGAACATAACCGGTTTCTCGCGATGGAATCAGGTGGTCAGCAGCGCTAGTTGCCTGCTGTTGCGGGATGAAGGAAGGGCAGATGTTGGGGGTCATCTCTCACAATGCCGACGTGGCGATCAACAGTCGCGATTCTCTTATTGGCCCCGGGCTTGAGGAGCTTGCTAGTGATGATTTTCTCCACGGCCAAAACGACACCATCCTTGCACCGGATACCGATAGCTGTGCCGCCGTTCTCGACTGCCTTTACGGCATACTCGACCTATGATGGGAGGAAGGTGTCAGCTACAGGAAGCTCGTGCGAACCCCATTATCAGGGTCCTTTCATTCAAGGTGCCAGTCATACCTGGAAATTCCGGCCATCTGGCGAGAAGACCGAGTTGGAAAGATCGTAGCCCGTGCCGATTGACGTCTGTCCGCGGTGTGATTAGCTTGGCTGCGGATCATGATCATCGAGATGAGGCACAATGGTTGGAGGGGGATGTACCATGGTGAACTGTTAATGTGTGATGCAAAGGGGGAGTCTTCCTGGATCCGAGACGTCGACGGTGTGGGAAGAATGAAGCTGTTGGGTGAAGCAGACGCGATGGAGAGAGCTTCCAGCTACCAGTTCGGGGCTGAAGCTGCGTCACGGGGGCTGCCTGGGTCAGGTGACCTGTTGTCCAGAAGTCAACATGGGCGGAGTTGACTGACAGTATTTTATTCTTAGTTAAACAAGCATAACTGGTTGACTGACTACTCCATAGTTAACTAGACTTTCTTACAATGTACTTTTTTACAACGTACATTCTCCGTATTATTTATTTCAGGACATTTTATCAGTCCCCGACAGGTTAATCTTATTCTTACATCATACCTTCTACTTCGTATCCAATATATCCAGACATACTTTACAACTTCCTTGTTAATATTTTATCTTATTCTCGCTATTCATGTTCAATCTACTCGGCACTGACACTTCCTAGACATAATTTCCCTGACTAATAATGCTTTCGCGGTGCGGCCCAACTCCTAGCTTTCCTGCTTGGGCATCGCGGGGTCAGGCGGGGGACATTCAACATTCTTCCTTCGTCATGATTTCTTCTCTTCTCTAATAATTTGATAACCTATTCCTCTCTATTTCCCTTTGCTACACTATTTTCTTACTGCTAAGCAATACTGGATCAAACTATTAACTTTCAACCTTCCGCTAGCATCCAAACCTAGTGGCCCCTTTTCCTGCACATTGATATCTATCCCAGAGGAGCGTTGATATTGACCATCTTACTCGATACATTTCCCTTCTACTCTTTTAGTTGTCTTTCTACATATCTTCTCTTTCTTCTCTTTTCACCACCATGTCCTCTTCCATCCTACACCAGTGCCCATTCTGCGGCCACATCTCCGACATCTCCCTTTCCCTAGCCGCCTTCATCGAGAATCCCCACTGCGCGCAGGTAGTCTACACTTACTACATTCCTATAGCTCAAACATATATACAATAGCTAACCAAGAGCTCTTAGTGCGGTCTCTCCGTCTCCGAAAGCAACAACAAGGTCCAAGATGAACTATCAGCCCTCTTCGACCGCCAAATGACCATGGAGCAATCGCAACATACCCCCCAACCCATCAATCCTGCTACTCCCACTCCCACCACCTCTTCTCAGCAACAACCCATCACCTACAGTATCACCCAGCACTATCACCACTCGTCCCACGTAGCCCCTCCTCCTCCTCCCGCCCAATCAACCACCACAGACGACCAAGGCCTCGGCCTCCTCACCCTCCTCATAAACCACGGCATAGACCCATCAACCCTGTCCCCCTCCCAACTCGACCTCATCAAACACGCAGACGCAGAGCAACAACAACGTCTCCTCCAAACATGGCAAGTCTACGCCGCACACGGTCAACCCACCACACAATCCCAAGATACAGACATGGACGACTCAATGCATGAGGATAAGGGTCCTGATGCGGAGCCGTATATGGTTTCTGGCTATGAAGCTAGTGCTAGTGCTATGGATCCTGTGTATAAGAGTCAGCAGTGGTGGGAGGTTGCGCCGGAGTCGCAGTATGGATTGTTTGAGGAGAGGAATCGGTTTTCGAGATTAAATGGGTGTGCGGGGGTTCAGGTTCCGCAGTGGTTGTGTCCTAATTAAGGGAGGTTGAATGGTGTTTCTTGTGGGTCTATTGGATGGTTGATTTTTATGACTTTGATGGATGTATGTGGTTCGAGTTTTTATGTCTATACTTACGAGGTACATTGTTTTTGGGAGCTTAGTTGGGTATCTCCACTCTTGATACATATTCGATGTGATACCAGAACATTATTTGTGCAGTTCATCTAATTTTATATCATGTCTGATTCATGTACAGTGACATCTCAAGTTGGTACTACATAGCCTGAACCAATTCAAGAACAGTACTCGATCCTCGCGTGCGTTCGCCTTGAGCCAGTATGAGCAGCAATCAAAAGATGTAGATGCATTCAACGCCTAGCAATACTAACTCTCCGACGCCAGTAAACCAATCAAGAACACTGACATCTCTACATTTTGACCCCACCTCAGACTGAAAGAAAACGATGCTGCAAGGTTGAAAACAAGAAAAGTGTCTATTGCTATAACTTGCCAGGGGACATCGCGAGCTAAATAGAAAGAAAGATAATACATAATTGGGAATCATTCTAACCGGCTCAGATGCTGCAGAATCCACCGCAGGTGAACCGATCAGGGGAGTCCCCAGTCGTAGCAGTAAGGGACATGGAAGGTGACGGGGTTCAAATTTACAGAGAAGACTCCATCTTGTCCAGAACGGCCCGGGTGAACTCGTGGGTGGTAGCCTGACCACCCATATCGCGAGTGCGGGTCTTGCTATAGGCAATAGTCAGTATACGAACAGAGTGTGGAGGGAGATGAACTGGTGAAAGAAAGAAATAACTTACCCCTCGCCGATCACATCGTAGACAGCCTTGGAGATGCGGTTGGCGTGGTCATCAAGACCAAGGTGGCGGAGCAGCATGGAGCCGGAGAGGATCAGAGCGCTGGGGTTGGCCTGGTCCTTGCCCTTGATGTCGAGACCGACGTGACGGCAGCCGGGCTCGAAGACAGCGACATCACGGCCCATGTTGCAGCCGGGGACGACACCGGGGCCACCGACAAGAGCGGCAGCGATGTTGGAGAGGATACCACCGTACAGGTTAGGCATGACCATGACATCGAACTGCTGGGGGCGGGAAACAGCCTGCATGGAGGCGTTGTCGACGATCATGTCGTTGACCTCCAGGGTAGGGTAGTCCTCGGCGACCTTGTGGAAGGTGCTGCGGAAGAGACCGTCGGCCAGCTTCATGATGTTGGCCTTGTGGATACAGGTGATCTTCTTGCGGTTGTTGGCGAGAGCGAAGCTGAAGGCGAACTTGGCGATGCGCTCGGACTTGGCGCGGGTGATGATCTTGAGAGACTCGACGACACCCTGCACGGACTGGTGCTCGAGGCCTGAGTACTCACCCTCGGTGTTCTCACGGATGATGCACAGGTCGACGTTCTTGTGGCGGGTCTCGTAGCCGGGGATGTTCTTGATCAGGGAGATGGAGGCGTAGATGTCCAGCTCCTGACGGAGAGCGACGTTGAAGGACTGGTGGCCCGACCGCTCGACGGGAGTGTGCAGGATACCCTTCAGACCGAGCTTGTTGCGCTTGAGCGAAGCCAGCGACTCGCGGAACAGCTCCTCAGAGTGCTTGTTGCCAGTGTCCACACCGCTAACATCGACCTGCTCCCACTCGATGGGGACGTTGTCGGCCTTGAAGATGGTCTTGACCGACTCGGCGACCTCAGCACCGATACCGTCACCTAGCAACTGATCAGTAAACCTATACCCGTTTCGTTATAGCGCGCAATCGACGAGAGAGACACGGGGAGATCGGGAAGATTTTGCGACGAGAGCATACCGGGAATCAGAGTGACCGTGTACTTGCCGCCATACTTGGTAGGCTTGAAGATGTCCGACTGCACGGTAGCGAAAGCTAATCGCGAACGAAAAAACCAGGGTTAGCCATGAAATACACCAATTGAAACTAGCAAGCGCATTCTCGAAGGGTCGATGGGCGTACTTCTGGCGGGAATGGAGCGACCGAAAGAGGGAGCCACGGAGGCGCTGCGAAGCAGAGTCTGAACTCGGTTAGCCAAGGAAATGCGCCCACGAGGGAAGTTGGGAGAAAATGGGCGAATTGGACAACGTACCCGGGCAGGCTGGGCCGTGCGAGAGAACATCTTTTTAGGAATCAATAAGATTCTTTGACACGGAAAAGAGGGGGGGGAGGAAGAAGGGTGTGGACGAGGCCAAAAAACGGGTTGACTGGGAGGGGGTTGGAAAGGATCGAAGGAAGTGAGACTAACTTGCAAGGGAAACGGAAAAAAAGGACCCCCGGATGGGCTCGGCATCGGACATCGCGCGACTTTCTGCGGTCTGTGGCGGCCCGAATCTTATCGGTCAACCCGCCTGGTCTCTTATCAAACAATGAATCAAAGTCACCTGTCCTGCTCTATTCAACCCCCTTTTAGGAAATCATCTTCCCTTGATTCTCCACAATTGGCTTTGTGGCGCTTCTTATTCAACTACTCTTTAGGAATAAGCTGGTACCTCAACCTGCATTAAACAAAGAGACTGCGCAGTCGAGTCCAACCGCCCACTCCCGCCTGATTGGCTCCTTTCCAACTAGATCTATTCCATGCCAACGATGCCACCAAGTCTTGCCAGTCTTGCCTTCAGCCCACCTCCACCGGGATCAATTCGGGCACCGTATCTGCAGAACCTGACGGCTTTTTTTCCGCTCTCTTGACTCAGGGACAAAGACCGTCAAACAAATGGTGGCGGCCCCGGAAATGGGTCTCTATAGAGACTCGACAGCCTGATTTCCTAATCGGGGTGTCTATAGGATGCACTCCATCCTTTGATCCAGAATAGCAACCTAGCCCACGGCAGACTACCAGGTACGATCCCATCTGCTCTCTTGAGAAGATATAAAAACCACCTCCTCCTCTCGCCATATCTACTCTTCTTCTTCACGATCATCATCATCCAAAGATCTTCGTCCAACGATCCTTCAAACCAACAAAACTTCCACCCAAACCAAATCTCCTTCAATCCCACCCTTTTCCACTTCTCCACCATGAAGTTCCTCTCCATCGCCCTTGCCCTCATGGCAGCCACCGCCGTCTCGGCCGCTCCTGGTCGTACCATGCAAAAGTGGTGCGGTCACCCCGGCCAGGGCTGCGCCAAGCGCTCTGCTGAGCCCGAGCCGGAGCCCGTTGCTCAGAGCTGGTGTGCCCACCCCGGCCAGGGCTGCTACATGATGAAGCGCACTGCCGATGTCACCACCGAGGTCAAGCGCTCCGCTGATGCCCTCGCCGAGGCCATGGCTGAGGCCCACCCCGCCGCTCTTCAGAAGTGGTGCGCTCACCCCGGCCAGGGCTGCGCCAAGGTCAAGCGCACCGCCGAGGCTGTTGACGAGGTCAAGCGCTCTGCTGAGGCTCTTGCTGAGGCTATTGCCGCTATGAACGACGAGGAGTAAACGGTAAGCACCAGACATCCTTTCCCGGAAAATGATCATTTCAGTATACTACATTTCAGTATACTAATTCGTTTTTTGTACAGTGTCCCATGTCCTTGGACACTCTCGTGGTATCAAACACAGCTCGTCAATCCATCTGTCGATACCAGTTCTATTCGGCTCATCAACACTGAACACCACTGGAGGGATGTTAAGTGAGATTCGGAAATTATGGGACATGTCTATGGCGGAACACTCCTTTCACTTGGCCATAAAGAGAGCTTTGTTATTTGCTTATTTTTTTTCCTTTCGAAAAATCCAAGGAAAGATATCAATCGGAGAGGGTAGCTGGCAGTCTACATCGATCAATGCATTATTCTTAAGCTTCCATCTTTAGCTCTTCCGTAGGAGTTTTGAAAATAATTTCTTACGAACGACCCAACTTTACTTTACTCCTACGGGTCTAGGGGGTAAACTTTGACAAATTTAAATTTTCCCTGGACCACAAGTTCACAGTCCATCCATGAATCGATCACCTTGTTTGTTCAAGCGACATCAAGACTCATGACTATACGAGAAAGAGCAGGCTAATTCGACATGGATACCCTGGGTCTGTTCGCCGTCTGCTGAGCCCACATTAAATGAGATCTCCAACGTTTGAGCATTGTCACCCTCGCTTTCCATGTTCTTTTTGCATATGATCAGAAGATCTCGCGCCCAAGAAAACAGACTGTCGACCTTCTCCTTGACATGCAGGCTCCTCCGCGGAACATTGTTCATCGAGACTCTCGACGATTCATTTACCTATTACGCAGGAGGCGGCATAACATGCTATGTCATTTGGTGCAAGAGAATATTGTGGCAGTGGTGCTTTCTTCGCCTTGCTGAGGAGCTTGCGGACCTTCCTATGGCCGTGGGACCCGATGCAGCAAGTGTCGCGCGATAGAGGTTTGCATGCGCCCAAGATGGACCTTTAAGGTATGCCAGTCCGGAATTTGTTTTCCCGATACATAAATATCGGATGTGAAGGGCAGTCAATCGCTTTAGGCCGATGAATGCTATTGTTCCAACGGTCACGGTTCCCAGGTTGTCTAAGCTATGTAAATCGTTCAAGAAGAGGGTGGTTGATCTCGAAGATTATCCTGAGCTACCTCAGTACTGCTTTTCTCAAGATCCTCTGTTCATGCGAATCGTAAAATTAGCTGAAGTGAAAGAGTCTCGTATGCTCAGGAAGCCGGAGTAGGGTCAGTAGGTGGTATTATTGGACCTGAAGCAACTTATATTCCTCTCTAGTTAAAAGTATCATTCAAAATTTTGAACTTCCTTGTCATTCTCAAGTTTCGTCTGCCAATCGACCAGGACCACTGTAGCGAAATTAGTACTCCGTAGTGGTAGTGAGAGATGCGAGGGTAGTAGCCGGTTATTAAGACGGACCCAGGCGGGGAACATGAGAATTCTCTGATAGGCAAAGAAGAGACTCGTTGCATCGTTGAAATATCATCAATACAGGTTTATTGAAACCTTTCAGAAGGACAACGTAAGATCGTGGTGGTTAGACTGGGATCTCAGTCTTGACGAAAGGCTTACAAACTATGATGCCTCATTTTTGCCAGCATGTCATCTACCTCCCATATGGTCTAGAGGTTAGGATCACCCGCTTTCACCGGGTAGGCCCGGGTTCGATTCCCGGTATGGGAAATACCTGTCTTCGATGATTTGTTTTTGTTTTTATTTTTCCCCCGTAACATTCATCACTCAGTAGTACGGATGAAAAGTAGTTGGTGATACTTGGTATCCAAAATATTGCACAATTGTAAGGGTTGAATAAAAGTTTTAGAAAAGGATATTCTTGTTTATACCTCCGTGCGCCGTTGGCCTGTCCTCGGGTTATATCAGATCTCTTTTGATTCTACCTTGTTCTTTCTCGCAGATTTGCGGGTTTACTAAATAAATATATTAATCGCTTCCTTTACATACCTGACGTAGACGCTTCATTGATAATCATTTTTTCTGTCTTCCTACCACTATCCTTTCATATATCATAGCAGGTAGTGAGCGGTAGTGTAGTGTCAGACTCCACATGCTGATAACATATAATGACCTAAACAAACTCAAATGTTGAAGTAATGCTCTGTAGGTTTACGAATGAGGCCGATCCCATTCGTTTCATCATGGAGGCCAAAAAAAAAAAGAAACAAAAATCAAAAAAAGAAAGCTCCCATACCGGGAATCGAACCCGGGCCTACCCGGTGAAAGCGGGTGATCCTAACCTCTAGACTATATGGGAAAGGTTGGTGATAAAAAGATCGAATCAATTGCTACATGAAGGTAAATCTTGCTTCTAAGCGCATACAGCTCGAGAGCCGTTATTATTGAGAGTTCTCAATATTGAAATAAGAAAACAACCCAGATAAATAAGTCAACTAGCTTTCGGGCGCTTCTATTCCATGCCTATGAACTTCCCTCCAACATGGAAGTTATGGGCAGGGTGACCAGTGGTCCTTTATTTATTTACGCGCAAATTATGGATGGATGTGTCAGAACTTCTCCATTCTAAAATAATATATCTCGCCAAGTTAACTCGGTATTCTGGCCCACACCCACGTGTAAAGAGGAATAGAGCATCCTGCAAGTATGTCATACATAGAGTGAGCTAGTACACGATAGCAATAGTACCCTAGCTATAGAAACTAGCAATTGCAAACATAGAGAACACCCTCCCTCATACCTTCCCACTCACAGATATGTATCTCGGTGACCTCTGTCGCCTCTGTCCCCGTATCTGAACCTTCATCAACAAGATCTAACGGCTTGACAAAATCCTCAAACGTGAGCCCCTGAGACGACGCAAGCAAAATCCGATATGAATACCACGTCTCAACCCTGAGATCGAAAAGCTCATTCATGTCTCTCTTTTGGCCTAAGGTCAATTCAAAGTCCCGAGCTTTGTTCGCAACACGAACACCCGAGGGTACAGTGGCCAGCAGTAAGCTTCGTCACCGATGAATCATGGCGACTTAGACAACACCCGCACTTTCGTCCGCAACAACCGCCTCGCCCAGCGCAATCTTGGACAAGAACGGGATGCATGTACCATTTCGGGTTGGACCGCCATAAGTCCAGTCCTCGTAGAAACGGACCATCGGGGATTGCAACCTTTTTAGCATACCATTCACGTTCTTTACATCAATACTGACTCTTCTCCTGTGCAGCCAATGTTGTGCGAGGCCCATATTTGGCGCTCTTTGCTGCCAGGCGTTGATCAATGCTTAGAAGCTCGTAGTCCACAGCTAGTAATTCACGGGCGAGTGGTATGATTCTTTTCTTCTCGCGAGCCCAGAGGGATGCTCGGTATATTTGTAGGGCGTCGATGTTTTCGGGATTGATTAAGGCCGCCTCTTCTTTTGTGATGTACCTAGGCGGCCTTTCAGAGAGCTCGTGAAGCTGACTAGCCATGAGAGCAAGGCATGAGAGGGTAGGTTGAATAGGCAGGGGTGGGCGAGCAGGTGTTGACACTGCAAGTTTTGGATTTCTCAATACTTGAAGGTGACATGTCAAGGGATAAGTCTGGAAGGGTGATAGAAGAACGAGAGGAACTTTTTGCGAGGTTGCAAAGTCGCTCCGCAACTCATTGGGGTTTATGACTGAATGATGATAGGTACTTTCCGTTGTAGGCCCGGACTCGATTCTCGATTTTCGGTATAGGAGCTTTCATTTTGCTGTTTTTTTTGTTCCCTCAATCGAATCATCTTATATTCTAAAAATGAGCATTTCATTATATGGATCGGCTTCTTCCATAAACCTACAGAACCATCATTCAATAGTCGAATTTCTTCCGAACTTCCAAACACCCGTTCCTTTATTGCCGAAGTTCCAGGTCGATATCCCAATGTTGAATTGGCAGGCTGATTCTATAATCCCCCGTGGTATCAGGCGAAAATGTTAGAAAACCATATAAGGATTCTCGAAATTTGCCTGGATAGTAGACACTGAGACTCTCTCTCGGCCCCACTGCCGAGGCCATGTATCAGGGAAAACCAAGAAGGCCGAGGAGATATCAGGCAAGAAGAAGGCTCTCGGTCTAGATCGTATATCCACTTTTAATATAGTTAATTTAGAAACCTCTACTCTACATAAAGGAGGCTAGTAGAGGCAGAGAACAGGCGTTGTTCTACTATTTGCTGTAAGTGCAATAAAATTATACTTTATTTTCAGGACGACCAGGTAGACTCATCAGATGGTTGTATTGCTCTAGAAAGTTTTAGACATAAACATGACTCCGCACTTGATAACACCAACACAAGAAACTTTTTGAGTAGACAGGGAACGTGCAAGAGTCGTTAAAAATTCCATCACAATGGCCAAGCTTGGCCGAGGCGAGAGAGTAATTCCAATCATCCAATATGAAGGAAGTGCTCACCCTGGATTGATCATGCATGGCAGTGGATCTCCAAGAGCCAGGCCATGGAGTGGACTTCTCGCCTCATTGTCGACATGCGGAGGGTATCGTTATCGACTGGAAAGAAAAAGGGTATCACAGGACATTTTGAATGGCCACACACTCCAAAGAGGCACGGCCATCCGGGCGATCGAGTCGACACACCCGGGAAGAAAGAAGAAGGGGTTGCAAGGCATCTTGACCGCAATCAAAAGGCGATACGTCTCTTGCGACCCGTATACTTGGAGTTCGCCTTGACAACCTTGCCCTTCTTCTGCATCTGCTCCTTCTTCCTCATAATCCAAGCCTTATCGCCCTTCCTCGCCGGGCCCCGCGCACCATTCACCTCGGCAGCCTTCCTCCGCGCATCAAGAACATTCACATCATCCATCCCATTAACAACACCCGTAATATCACCCTGCAAACCGCCACCGCCGACAGTCAAAACAAGATAGAGCTTGCTGTTCTTAGTACCCGGATCATCCTCCAGCATACCAGCACCAAAACCAGCCTTGATAGCCGCACCGCTGATCATGCTCCGCTGGATATCATTCTTAGGATAGAACTGGCACACAGCACGTCCACCACGACGCAGACTCGCATAGAGACCCTCGAAGAAACGCTTCAGACGGCCCTCGGGACTAACATCGCTGGTCTCCGCATTGCACAGCCATTGAATCGCACTGATACTAATGGCCGCGTCGAATGTACCAGGTCGGAAGGGGACGCCCTGACCAATATCTGCGAGGAAGAGATCGCCTTCGACTTCGCGCTGCAGGGCCACATCAAGCATGCTGGGGGCAATATCCATGCCGACCCAGGTGTGTGGGCCGCCGTCTTCGGGTGCAACTTCGGACAACATCTCGCCTGATAGACCAGAGCCGCAGCCGACATCGAGGATCAGGGAGGGAGATTTCAGGTCGAGGAGCTCGAGGGCACGGTGGGTCATGTCGGCCTGGATATTCCGGATACGCGACGAGGTTGTATACTTGCGGGACTCATTGTCGTTGTAGAAGAGGTCGGGCGGGCTGTAATCATATGGTAATTAGATCAAAAGATACACCGAGTTTTCCGGAGCAGGATCAACATACAGGATATCTTCGGGGCGCGACATGGTGGGCTATAGTCGGACAGAGTCCAAGATCGTCGATTCTCGATAAGAAATGAAAGCGGATGGCCGAGATAATTTTTTGGGAGCGGGGTGGACACCTGAACAATCAGGCATGAATCCCGTCTCCGGGAGCGTCATTGCGGGTTCGCGACACCTTTCGCTTTCCATCACCAGCTCTCTGCAGCTCCCCACTTCGACTTCCTTCCACCACGGCCATTTCACAAGCCAACTTTTCAATATGTGGATTCTACCTCTAGTAGGATACCTAGGGGTGATAGTAGGCTTTACTTTCCTCACTCTAGCAATCGGTAAAGTCCACCCGCAAGCTCCGAATCAACCAGCTCAGCCCACGAGATCAAATCAACGAAGACAAGACTAACACTAACACTACCACTTCTCCAGCATCGGGCCTATACTACCTCTCCGAGCTCGTAGAGGAACACACCGTCCTCGCCCGCCGCCTCCTAAGCCGCCTCATATACACGATAATCGGCATCCAAGTCCTCCTCGTGCTAATCGATCGATTCCCCATCTCGCTATCCCTCCTCAGCATCCTCTCGCACCTCGTCTACGCCAGCAACCTGCGCCGCTTCCCAATTGTCAAACTGACCGATCCGCTCTTCATTCTATCTTGCGTGCTCGTCCTTCTCAATCACTGGCTGTGGTTCCGCCATTTCTCGAAGCCGATGCCTGCGTCCCGGCGCAATGAGGGTAATTGGCGCCAGCCGTACCAGGTCGACTATGAGGATATGCCTTCTTTCTCGGAGGTAGCCTCATACTTTGGTCTATGTGTTTGGCTGGTTCCATTCGCGCTGTTTGTCAGTCTGAGTGCGGGCGAGAATGTGCTGCCTAGTATGGGCTCCGAATATGCTACCGGCGAGCATACCTCATCCGGGCTCGGTCATAGCCGCGGTCCGTCTGACGGTAAGGCAAAGAACAAGGGTATGGCCAAGGCTTTGGTGGATAATGTGCGGGACTGGGCTCGGGAAAACGGCGAGCTACTGGGATTCTGGCGGGGAGAGCGCACGAGGCGGTTCTAAGAGGCTACCCGACGAGGATGTGAACGACAATATTTACGGTATATAACGAACTGAACCTAGACTTGGCGTGTTTTCAAGGATCTGACTGGAGCAATTTGGAAGTAAATTATGATAAAAAGACGTGTACTATATCAAGAAATACCATCACGCTGTGCATCAGATCAAATCGCTGAAAAAATCGAAACGTTTCCATCTGGCAAAGCAATAAGAAAAAAAAAAATTGCAAAGGAAAAAATCCAATGGGAAAAGAAAACCAAGCGAAGGTTGAAATAAGAATAAGAAGAAGCGAAAGAAGATAAAAAGAAGGGGGTATAACGGTAGATCAATACAACGATAGATCACACATAAAAGAAAAGAAAGTGAAAGAGAAAAGTCGTCAACGAAATAAAGAGTAGCTCCAAGGCTTGAAAGTCAAAGCCCCGAATATTGCAGCCTCGTCCTGATTACCATTATCATTAAAACATTCCCGCGCGACTCTGCTGGGTGCCAAGTGGGTGGTAAAGTCGTCATTCTGCGTGCAATTCATAATCAAAGAGGCGTGTAGAAAGTTCCGAATTTGAAGCATGGTTTGAAGGTAAAAGGGCGACATGGATATGTCTCTGGTCGATTATTTATTGCCCTGGTGGAGAGAATAGTCATCGGGGGCTAGAGATGAAAGGTTAGTTGGTGTTATTCGAGGGTTGGGCTTCAATCATCACATACTGCTCTCCATAAAAAGCATGGAGCTTTCCCGCCTCTTGGCCTTGGTTGAACGAGTATCGTCCGAGTTTGGGTTCAACATCCCATTCAATGAGTGATATTGACTCGGTGCGCCGGGGTGCTGGTTATAGGCATCATTCCTGTAGCCCGGTTGTTCGTAAGAGGGCTGCATTGGGATGAAGCCCGTCTCGTGTGGAGCACGAGAATTGTCAACATGACCACCCGAACCATCTCCAGGGCCACGGAAGGAGGTCTGGTTATACGAAGGGGTCGGGATGTCCGAGAACATTTGGTGGCGAGGCGAGCGAACATCATCGGGGGACAGACTGTGTTCCACAGTCAACTCTACAGCTGGGGCTGGTGAGTTGGAGCCGGCATCCCCAAAGATGCTATCAAAGTCGGTGAGGAACATTGAGAATACTGGCGCCGGAATGTTCAGCGTGGGAGCAAAGACGATGCCCACATTTCGGACGGTCATCTTGTTCACGTCCGAATTGTTGACAATCTCAATCAAGAACAGCGAGAGTGCTCGCAGCAGTGAAAGGTTCGGCTTTGGCAATCGGTGGACCAGCGCATTGAAGGCAAGAACCTTCTTCTGCTTATCGTCGAGTTCTGTTGAAACATATTAGCATTTGACGACTGATGGAGTTGAAAGAGAACAAGACGGGGATCATACCAAGAACACGAAGGAAGTCCAAGTGGAGCTCCCGAGTCAACACTGTCGTCGGAAGTTCACGCAGATATTGTTTGAAAAGAGATGCAACAGCATGGACATCGTAATATTGATCCCCAGTCAGGAAATCAACATCTCCTTCGTTATTGAACCGCTCTTTCAATGCCTTGATCACAACATTAGAGCCACTCAAGCGGAAAATGCCTTCTTCCAAGGCAGCATCCTTGGAGTGCAGATATTCAATGCAGCGATAGACGACAGCAGGGAGATCTGCCTCAACGCCAATAGGACCGCAATCCTGAACAGCTTCCGCCAAGGGAATACCGAAGACAGGCTTGACGTTCTCCCTTCGCTCGACTGGTGCAGCCGTCTCACTAGCCTGTGCAGCCAGGTCAAAGGATGATCTCGTGCGGAAGCCCCAGATGCTGCGCTTCTTCTCCTTGACTGATGTGGTCGTAGTCGTTGGCTTGTTACCCCAGGCCCCCACATCCTGGATTACCGTACCGTTGGTGGGTCCCGAAATGATCTTGGGCGACTGCATGGTCGGGTCAGCTGCAGATTGATTCAAGTCTCGGAAGTCGGTGGACAGGCCGGGGATGTGTGGAGATCGAGGAGCCTGTTCAAGGGAAGAACCGATGATGGGAGGCTCAGCTGCAACAGTATCATCGAAACTAAATCCTTGCACAGCACCTCCACCTTCTTGGTCGGGACTATCAACTCCACGGCCTGGTCGCTTGTTCCCATCCTTGGACCCCTTGGTCTTGGACCCAACACTAGAAGATTTGGATTGGGTCTGCTTCGATGATGCGTTTCCGCGGCTCTCATTGTCGGAAGAAGGCGCTTCCACGTACTCCATCAACGCTTCGACCCACTGATCACGCTCTTCGTCACTCTCACCACAAAGCACATGGCGCACAAGAGCCGAGGAGTCTTTCTTCTTCGGTTCCAGGATAAGGAATGCATGGCGATATTGATTGTCAGTGTCCTCCTCAGTACCTGGGGGCGAGTTGCTTTGACTGGTGGAGTTTTGAGACTGCTTGCCAATTTGTGCATGAAGGAGCTTGATGGTTCCCATGTGAGGGCCACCAGGAGCCTCATAGTACTTCAGCTCGGGCCCATGCAGCACGAAGTAGCGGGCTTTCCAACCGCCGAAATTCTTGCCTCGCTTGGTCAAGTAACCTTCCTTCCTGGGTTTGCCATCAGGTCCTCGGGGCATGTCCTGTTTCGCTTGGCCAGAGCCCTTCACAAGGCTGGTCTCATCGTCACGAGGCTCGATGGCATCATTGGTGAGGAACTGGCAAATAACCAATGCCGCTCTCTCATCCATAGGGGTATCCAAAAGGCTGTCAAAGTATGTGTTGAGTGCGGCGCGGCGTGCATCCACCTTGGCCGGGGAATGGCCGCTGAAAATGGTACGATCAGGCAGCTTCCCAGCAAATGAGGCCAACTGTCGTATCTGGTGATCTAACTGAGGTAGAGATGCTATAACTTTCTCCACGCGCCAAAGCTCGGCCATCTCAGATCTGGAGATGACGCTCAGAGTAAACACGGGTTCTTCGTCCAAGGGCCTGGACGCCATGTAGCTATTCCTGGAAGGTCGTAACCGTGAGGAGGACACCCGAACCTGAATAAGCGGGAGGGCATTCGGGGGCAGAAGAAGCCCGGGATATTCATCCGAGACCAGGCCTTGATAGATGGAAGTATCGGGGAATCGTGCGGATCTCGGGCTGTCAATCTTCACCGTGGGATCAATCGAGGGGATCGGGCCCCCCGGTCTGCCGTTCATGGACTGAGCATCTGCAAAATTGGTCGGGTAGTTTGCCGCCCTTGGAGATATAGGTATACCACCAAGGTTATAGCCTGCCTGAGATGCAAAATCTCTCGGCATTCGTGGCAGCGGGGATCCAATTGGTCTATCCTCTGGTCGTGGGCTCATCGGTAGACCTGGGCTTTTCGGCATAGAAGCCATGGAAACCATAGAGCGCCCATTCGAGGTCGAGGGGGTGGGTCGGGAGTTCAGGACCGATCCCAGGGACCCAGTTGCGCCGACATTTGGTGGCGATCTGGTTACTAGCTCACGAGGGACCATCGGATTACCGCCACCATCCTGTGAGCCGTACGGGACCTCGAATTTGGTTGCGCCCACGGAACCGTGTGCGCCCATATCTTTCTGCAGGGCAGTCTCGCGGTCTTTATCATCTTCTTCACGTGTTTTTCTCCTTCCACGGTCCGAACCCGACCTTTCCTCCGCGTCCCGTCCATCACCGTAGTCGGAGTCAGAATCAGCGTCTACAATCTCTTCACGAGGATGGCCACCTTGTCGCAGGTTCAAGGGTGCTGGCGGTGGCTTGCGAATCGGATGTGGTAGCTTCTGCCCGTCGGGTCCAATAGGAGATGAAAGGCTGCCTGCTGAGCGAGGACTTGCCTCGGTTCCTCCTCGAGGCAGCCCAGACGTCGCAATTGGGGGAACAGCTGTTGACTGTTCGATCCCTCGCTCTCCGCCCTTGTTCTCGCTGCTCGGAACGATGGTGGTCTGGCTAGCACGGGGATCCGTGTCGGCCAGGATTGTTCGCGGGATCGAAGTATCAACTGCTGGCACTGGAGGCGCAGAGTCCTGTAGATCTTTGAGTTTCTTTTTATATTTCTCCTTCTCTTTGAACGCGCGATCCAAATCCTTGTTGAGCCCCAGAATCAGCGTCCGCTGTTTATCAACCAGCTTCCACAGCTGAGAGTTCTGCGATGCTGCTTGGTGTTTCTCCTTCAGGAGGTGCAAGATCACTGCCTCCGCAGAGCCAGCAGCGGTTATGAGGTTGCTTATATCGGCCGGGCTCAAAGTCTTTGCATCGAAGGTTGATCGCTGAGAGGCAGAGGACAACGAAGAAATCGCCGAGTCAATCGACGAGGTGCGAGGCATGACGCGGGGAGTTGGACGGTCTCCGGGTGCCGACAGCACAGAGCTGACAGGTGACGGCGCGGAGCGATCGGGTTCGGACGGACCAGGCGGTTTGACAATATTCCCATCGCCATAGTGGCCCGCGCTCATCATATCGGGGGATTGGGACATCGGATGGCTAGAGTTCGAAGGGGGCGCTGGGAACGGCGCATTGGCTATACGAGATATAGGCGATCGGTTTTGGGAGGGAGAGGAGTTGGCGGTCGATCGTGGAGAAAGCGGACTCTGAGAGACGGGGGATTCGTCGAGTCGATAAGACTGAGGGAGTGAGCTGGTATGTAGAGGTGAAATATGGCGAGTTCCAGGAGGCCCAGCCATGTCGGATCGCGCGCCTAGGTAATCTCGAGGGATAATACCCGTATTTAGAGGCGGGTATGCACCAGGCGGAGGTTGGTTTCTGGAGGGCCCTGGAGAGCCCTCTTCACTGCCTCGCCGCTGCGACATGATTCAAAGATCAGCATCAGAGGGGTCTCGGGAGACGGGGGGGGGGGTAAAGTGTGAGCCCAGAAGGGGGGCGAGAGAGCGGGATGCGGGTCCTGAGGAGCTGAAGCTTCGGGCAGGAAAAGAAAGGGGGAAAGAGAACGTGTGTCTCGGCCAACAAGAGTCAAAAAGAGTCAAATGAGCCAAACAGTCAAACAACCCGAGGCTTGGGATTTTTTTCCCCAGACTGAAAGTGCAGAGATGAAAAATGAAATGAGAGAAAAGGGGTCTAATTTGAACTTCTATCGGGTTTAATTAACTACATTTGCTGTTTAGTTTAGTTGCGAGGTTCTCCAGTGGATCCCACTGCCGACGATCCTGATGAAGAGGTGACAGCGAAACCGAAAAAGAGAAACAAGAAGCGAGAAACGAGAAATGAGCCTTTGGTGGCGATCCGCTTTTCCGGTTTCTAAACCGGCTTTGGCTGCAAATTTATTCAAGCTCAATAGTGGACTAGAAATAGGTTTAGAAAAGGTATTCACAAAAGCATTTTCAAAAAGACCCAAGCTTTAAGTATATTTAATCCACCGCTAGTATAGATAGAATCGGAGATTTACAGAATATGAAAGTAGTTTGAACATCTATTTTCAAGTGCCATTTTTGTAAAGCAATCTATACTGCTACACTGTGACGGACGAGAAAATGGCAACTGATACATGCCAGTAGATTTGATAATAATCTGTAGAGGGGAGCGAGTTTCCGCCCACAAACCAAAGGTGGATGGATAGATCCACGAGATGCTCCAGACTCCTCGAAATGCAAATACATGTTGCTATGATACAGATCCCCCCAACGCCAAGATGGCTTCATCCGCACCAAATGCAGAAGAAAACTCATGAGATAGGTATGAATGTACAGAATCATGCGATGTTGGCGGCCATGCCCATGAAGATGGCCTGGGCTGCCAGCTGAAGGGACCAAAATCCAACCTTCTTGAAACGCCGTTTCCGGGCTTCATCGTCTACAACGTCCCGTGCGAACGCATCATAAGTCTATCAATAAGGTTAGCATGCACATACTATCAATAAGGGAGGGGGAATATGCTTACCGCTGCTGACAGGTCGTCCATCAAGCCACTGTCGAAGATAGTCCAGCTTCCATCAAAGTCACTGGCACGTTTGACGAGACGACAATTGATGGGGATAAAAGTGCGCTTGGAGTTGATGTATGCGACGATTGGTCGAATGAGGGCGTTGTTGATATAGGAGAGGTCTCGGGTGAAAATTGGAACCACGGCTCGGACGTTGTTGAGATTGACGCGTAGATCCATTGCAATGAAGCGCTTATCGGCCTCTGATAATGACTCGGGGTCTTTTTGAGATCGTTGAGACAAGGTCTCGGTGTATTGATTGGAGGTGACGGTAGCCTCCAGTCGTTCGTAGAAGTCTGCCATGACCTTGGCAATGCTCTCGTCGTTTTCGGCCGGGAGCATGATATCCGCGACAATGTCCACGGTTCCTTCGTGGATCCATGAAAATGGACCCTGGACGCCGCGGTTAAGATGGTCAATATCCAGTCCGTCGACCCGAATACGGTTATGTTTCTTCCACGGGCTGGGTTTGCCATCTTCCTCCATGCCATCTTCCAGGCGAGCTCCGGTAAAGCCATGGGTTTGGCGGGGGTGAATTGTGAAGAGCGAATTGTCAATGGATCCGGACATCATGTTGGCGGAAAGGAAATCATAGAAGAGCCACTGCTTTCGGAGCTGGGGAAGGTCGCAAGAGAAGATGCTGACAGAGAAAGGTCTAAAATTGTCAGGCTGATAGATTGAAACAAGCACATCGTGCATCTTGAATGAATCAATCTCGAAATCACCGGGATTATGCTCGTGGCGATAAGACAAAGGATCTAAATCTTCAGCTGGCCACCAGACCTGACGGCGATCGACGACACCTCGAATACCCTTGACTTCGACATCCCGGAGAGGGCCCTTTCCGTTGAGCCATTTCGTGAATGATAAAGTCACATTGACAGTTTCGATAGAAAGGTCGAATTGGGTGTAATTTGTATCTTCCTCCTCGGGCACGGCCGAAGAATCCTCGGACCCGTTTTCGAGTTCACCGCGAGCCGCGGCGGCAGCGGCTGCAGCGGCCGTCGTGGGGGAACCTTTGCTAACGTACCCAGTGCCTTGGCCAGGCCGCCTCGACACGAACACATTTTTGAAGGTAATAACGCCACCTCTCCACTTAGGGACAATAGCGGATTCAAAGACAACCTTGACTCCGGATGACTTGGTCAAATAATTACCCACCCATCCGGCAAGTGTTTCTATTATCATAGTTAGCACCTAGCTTGGTGTCGCTGAATTTGAACATTGGTAGCATACCTTGCGCAAAGACTGTATTAATGGCGAGAATGAGAAGGGAGAAAAACGTTGTAGTTCCAACAACTACCCAAACCACATGGCCGAGAAGAACCCATGAGAAAAGTGCCGTGATCTCATCCAGGTTGAAAGGTCGGACACTGCGGATAGAAAACCACTTGAATCGCACCTTAAGGCGCGACCAAAATCCAGTTGCTGCAGCCAGAAGCTCTTCCTTTGTGGGTCGATGTAGATGCGGCATATGCGGCAAATGGTCCATTAAATGGTGGCGATGAGGAGGTGTAGATGAAGACGTAGATGGGGGCGAATCTGGAGAGGCGTTTGAAGGGGAGGATTGAGGAGGGGAATGGTCATCAGTCTTTTGGACTTTTTGCGAGTGTTCGTCATCTTTCGGGGATTTGGAGTCTTTAGAAGAGACTCCTTCACGTAAACGGTCATTCGGAGTATGCAAAGCGCGCTTCCAGATATATTGAGCAGTCAACTTTTTTGATGGAATAATGCACACGGCACTGGTTTCTGCCACTGTCGAGCTCGGAGACACGAGCACTAGGAGTCCCCCAGAAGCAAATCGCCGCGTTAGCTGGGTGGACTTTCCAGGTGCTGATGATAAGCGTCTATGGCTGGCGAAGATCGAGTCAAAGGCGGTCCTCGAGGAAGCGTCGGGACCGGGCACGCGATTCGGTCGTATGCGGCCGAGGAATGGATGTGCCGATTCCCACAGATGGGCGTATAGCCGGCGTCCGAAATTTGCGGACATTTTGGGGGATCTTCACATCCTGTGGTCTGTTGAAGAAAACAGGAGAGAAGAGAGGGAACGAGAGGTCGAGGCTTTCGGGCGGCCAAAGCTTAGAATGGGGAAGCATGAAATCATCGGGCGTTTGTCTTGTTTGCACCGAAAAATCCAAGCCGCCCACACTTCTTTTTTCGGCGAGGGGCCCGCCACTGATAATTTCTGCGATAACAGATTATTCTCGACTTTTTTTACTGGTCTTTGTCAATACTACAACAACCACACAGCAATGCCTGCCCCAACTGCCCTCCGCCAGCCAGCGGAAGTTTCTGCTTTCCAGCAACCGGTTCAAGCTATGGGTCAGTGCAGTGCCCCGAGATGCCGACCGAGTGCGACATGCGCTAACAATTCACTAGACCAGGACGATGAGATCTTGATCGATGCCCAAGGAGCGACGGAGCCCGATGTCACCAACCCCGTGGCCGATTCCGCGGCAGACAATGAGATGCGCATTGACGAAGAGGGCCGCCCCGTTTTCACACCTGCAAAGGAGACCAATACCGCTTATCGCATCGAGACTCGCAAGGTGCCCGTTCCTCCTCACCGCATGACACCCCTCAAGGCCAACTGGACCAAAATCTGCCCTCCCATCGTCGAGCACCTCAAGCTTCAAGTCCGCATGAACATCAAGAGCCGGGCCGTCGAACTCCGAACCTCCAAGTTCACCGCGGACGTTGGTGCTCTCCAAAAGGGCGCGGACTTTATCCGTGCTTTCACCTACGGCTTCGATATCGACGATGCGATTGCTCTTCTCCGATTGGACGACCTGTATATCGAGACTTTCGAGATTAAGGATGTGAAGACGCTCAACGGAGAGCATCTTGGCCGTGCGATTGGTCGTATTGCTGGCAAGGATGGAAAGACCAAGTTTGCCATTGAGAACGCCAGCCGGACCCGTGTGGTGTTGGCGGACCAGAAGATCCACATTCTGGGTGGATTTAAGAACATTCACATTGCCCGAGAGGCTATTGTCAGCCTCATTCTCGGTAGCCCTCCAGTAAGTCTTTACCACAGAATAATATCCAACCTCTCTCGAGACCCTTCTAACACAAACCAGGGCAAGGTCTATGGCAACCTCCGAACTGTTGCTTCTCGCATGAAGGAGCGATTCTGATTTATTCACATCTATATCGATTCCCGGCATGGTATGGGCGTTCAGGAGCATTTCCAATTGGGTCTCTTTTTTTATGTTTCAAGATATCTAACACGCGTGACGACATCAAGATATCCATCTTGAAAAAAACTATCTAGTCTTTCTTTCAAATATATTTTGAACAAAGTGATTCACCCAAGTCAAAAAATTCCTTGCATTAGAAAACTATCGTAGACAGAACAACACCCTCGCCTCTAATCCTTCTTCAGCGGGTGATACACCTCCTGGATCCCATCTTTGGTGATAATGACCATTTGCAAATTATCACCAACCTCAATGTGTCGCTCCACCGCACTTGTGAAGGCGTCCCGTACGAGACCCTTGACCGTTTCTAGAGGCAGAGGCTCGGCCTTCTTCGCCGCGAGAGCATGACCCTCCCCGCTTCCAGGGATGTATTGGTTCTTGAAGTTGACCTGGTTATCCAGGAAAGGCATGATCAAGCTAGCAGCAGCACCAGCAGCACGGCATTGCTCCCTCTCGTATGAACCCACGGGGTCGTAGCTGTACAAAGCTCCCTTGCCCTCCTCATCCAGACCAGCCAAGATGGCGTGTACGTAGTAAGGGAAGAACCGCTTCTGGTATAGAATAGTCGAGAGGCGCTGGGCACAGGCGGAAACGGTCATGGGTTTCCCGTGCTGGTACTTGTACATCTTCACCACGGTATCGAGTCGTTCCTTGAGGGCAGTACCGTCTGCGGCGAATCCCACCACGGAGAGGACGATGTTGGCTCCCTCGCCTGTTTCGTCATCACCGCCAATCTTGAAGACCTTGGGAACCATGCGAGAGTTGATATTGTAACCGGATGTGGAACGGGTGTCGCCAGCCAGGATGGCGAAGTCGGAGCCTGTGATGCCCAGAGTCGAACCACCATTGTCGGTGTAACTAAAGGAAAATAAGAGTGTGAGCTAGCATCCTTCCAAACATGACAGATTCAAAGCTTCATACGGGTAGAATCCATGTTGCTTGACACCGGAAGCTGTGGACTCAGAGAAGGAGTATCCGACAGTCTCACGAGCTTGGTGATCCATGAGCGACGTCATCATGCAATAGTCGATAGGTGTGAGGTTCTATGAATCTTGATGGGATCGGAGGAAAATAGAAGAAGAAGGTGGGAAGAGAGAATGGGGGGTATTCGTTGACAGAGGGAGTTAGCAATGAAGGCTGTCTGGTGTCTGACGCGATGCTGTAGCTGCCTCGCTTATGTAATGCCGCGGCGGGTGGGAGCTGTTCCCTTGGCTTTTCCAGGAACTGGAGCTTGATGTATCCCCCCAATTACATCTTTTGAGTGACCAGGAAAGCATCAAGGCAACAGGTTAATAAACTAGCAGCTGCTATCATTTCAAATCTGCAACTGGGCTCACCAAAGTTGGAAGGAACTCACACCGCAAGAACTATACCATGCTCGGCCTCGGTGCATACGCGAGCAGTAGCGAGGACGAGGTAGAGACCAAGCCCTCTCCTAAGCTGCAGCCAACAGTAAGATGATCCTCGTCTATTTACAAAATATTACTGACCTCGGGCTCAACAGCGTGAAAAGCAGCCACTGGTTGTACCCAAGCAACCCGTTCAGGACAACAGCAAGTTACTTCTACTTTGGCATTCTTCGCCCAAATTGATGCACTTCCATACTGACGCTGCATTATCATTTCAGAGCCAGCTCCTGCCAATCTTACGAATATCCAGCCGGAAATACAGCCCAGTCCAGCTATCAATGAACCTCCTAATGGCCCAGTTCTCGGTCCCGCATCCGGCCCCGCGCCCTTGAGCCAGGCACAATCGCCCGAAGGCCCGTCACCCAGTGGCCGTTCCTCGCCCTTCTCAGCCACGCGGGCTTTGATACACGATTTGACACTCCCGCCAGTCCCAAATCTGGATATACCACCTTCACCTCCGGGGTCGCCGAACGCCGCTGCCAATGCCAAGTTCGAGCATTTCCTCTCCCTGAAGAAACAAGGCGTTCATTTCAATGCGAAGCTAGCCAGCTCCTCGTCTCTGCGGAATCCTAGCTTGTTGAAGAAAATGATGGAACATGCGGGTATTGATGAGGAGTCACAATATAATTCGGCTTTGCCTTCGGATCTTTGGGATGTCTCCAACTTGCCCAAATGGGCTTTCAAGGAGGAGCTTCTTAAGGCTCAGCAAGAGGTTCGACAGAAACAGGATGAGAAGAATGCTGCGGGTCAGCGGTCCTCTATCGAGTTTGTCTCCGGAGCAGATGCAAAGAGGAAAGCCAACCCATGAATTGGATAAAGTGGAATGGCGGAGACGTTCTCTGATAAGATTACTCGTCTCTCAAACACATCCGGGCCTCAAAAGACCCAGAACAGCTCGCCAGCGACTACGAACTCATCAGGTCGGTCTCTGCACCCCAGGCACCAGGGAACCAAGCCCATTTGCAAAGATGGTCTCCTCCCAATATTATACGGAGAAGCCTCCAACCGTCTCAGGTGCCAGTCGGGATGGATCACATCCGTGCTTCCTTAAAGAAACCGGGGAAAGCTAGGGGTTGGGCTCTCTCTGGAGCGGTGTTACACGAAGACGATGCTCTCGTGTTTGGTTTTCCAAACCAGCTTGAATCATACAGGTACTTTGGTGGTAACCTGCATTCAATATCCATGGCCTCGTTTGTATTAAACTATATGCCAAACGTGCAATAGTACGATTAGCTAGATGAACATCCGATCTAACCGGTACAAATCCATCATTTGGCTCAAGATATACTCCAACTACATAGTGATTCCCCGCAGATAGCGATATTTGGAACAAACAATCTTAAGGTTGTGGCACTAGTCAGTACGCAAGACCAGGCAGGCCACAACATGACCGCATGTCAATCCTTTTCCCATGTTTCTATAAGGAAAATCAACACATTCGAGATAAAACCGACACGAATTCCGGTGTTCTATTGCAGATCACTCCAAAAAACGCCCCGTGATCATCTCTCACTGTATACTCCATACAACATCCAACAAATGCGTATAAACTGAAAAACAGGAAATAACCAAATTCACGTCCCCACCGACTCGAACCTTCGACCTTTCGATTCCCATACAAATCCTGTCCTGTTCTCGAGATGCCTTCTGGTATGCTCAGGTACTTCATCCAGGACCGCACTCTGGTGCCTCCGGCATATAAAACTCCCTTTAACACCACCAACAAGCTTTAATTATGTTAAAAAACATATAAAACTGCTCTACTAGTTTCAAAGATTTTAATGATGTAAAAATTATATTAAATTTCCCAAAAAGAATTGCCCGGACGACCAGCGCCGCTCCCACCCGCCCACCCATACTCGCCCCCTATGCGTAGTTGCGCATCCCCAGAGCCCCAATATGCACGGTTCAGCTTTTTGCATAACCGCATAGTAGGTCTCCAATTTGCCGCAGTGGCCACTGTGTGGTTTTGGTTATCCCACTGGACCACCGGAGGTTTTCGGGTACTGGGGATAGTTTTTCGACAATGATAAGTTTTGCTTTTGGTATTCATTGGGCTGGATTATTCTTGGCATAAGGCTTATAGTTTGAGCCGTACCCGTTAGATTTGAATAATGTTGATGACTTTGAGATACGATATATTGCTCCGTATATTGTCCCAACCTAAGACAACGGCCCTGCATACAGTAAAACTCCATATATCGATCAACCAGCACTTCCAAACAAAGACAGCGGCCCTGCATGCAGTACACCTCCCGTATATTGATCAACCAGCACTTCCAGCCCACGGCACCAGCCTTGCAGTCTTACTCCCTACATCCCCCATCTAACCTCCTCCCCCTCCACCTCCACCACCAGAAGCCTTCTCAAACAAACTCAACCACGAAATCAACACCATCCTCACAAAATCCTCTCCATACTCCACTCGAATCTGCAACTTTCCACACTTGGTAATCGACCTCTCCCTCGAAAACACAGCCACAACCTGGCCCGTCCGTTCCTCAACCATCTTAAACGACCGCAGACTCAACGGAAAAGCCCTCGTATTCTCCACCTTGACACTATGCGTGCGTTTCCACACAAACACCCGTCTCTCGCCATGTCCACTCCCATTCGCATCGGGGATGGTCATTTCAAAACGGTATCTGTGGTGGATGGATGATTCGCGGGTCATATCTTCCCACTGGGTGTTTGTTAGGTCGTCTGGATCGCCTAGGGCGAGTTTGCAGTCGCTGGAGAGCTTGAGGAACTTCGAGGCTGCTATTATGGGTGATGTGGAGCTTGGGCTGGCGTGGAGGGTGAGTTCGGGCTTGTTGGGTTTGAAGGATGAGATGTTGACGTAGTAGAGGGGTTGTTCGTTGGCGGATTTGATCTCGTAGTGTCGGCGGAAGGCGGGTTTGTAAATGTTGAATGTGTGTGAGATATTGGCTTCGTCGAGCTCTGCGGGTGTAGAGTCGATTGAGTCGGTTCGTGTTGGGGGAGTCATGTTGTTGTGCCTTGATAGAGGTATAGTAGATGAGTGTATAGTAGGATTATGGAGCTATGGTGAGCTGGGGAAGTAGTCTGGTATTTAAAGTTACTCCATATCTGCAATTGCCGTGTTCAGTCTGTTATGTGCTGTGTTTGATCTCTGGCATATGACTTGGTTGATTGAGGTTGTTCCAATAAACGGTGAGATCAGCGGATACGAAGCTGTGGTCGAAAGGCTGAGCGTGGGGAATGACCTATGAGAAGCGAGTATACTCCAGTTCGTCAACCGCATACCCAGACCCGAATACGAGGTGTTCTGTATTGGGACAATGGGGCAGCTGGGCAAGAAGATGAATGCATCAAAGGGTCTATCACACAAGTCTCAACAGACAAATGCTGATCTATACTCGCTGCTTATTGCCATATTCAGTTAGCGGCATCTGCCTCTTCCGAAGTGTGGGTGGCTATACCCTTGTAGAATACTGCTAATCAGATCGTCTTTACTATGATCACTCTTATACCTGCTCTATTTGAATATTTTTTAATAAAACTGTCGTCTTTAAAGGATTTAAATTTTAACAGGAGAGCAGAAGATCAGCTGAACTTGTATACTTTGGAGTACTGGTGAAAAGGAAGCTCTGTGGTAACTACGTCGTGACCATTAATCGCGACAGCAAGCTCGAAACGCGGTCCGTCCTAATTCACGTAGATATCAAAATAGCCCGACACAGAGTACAATGAAAAATGTATCAATTCCCGTTATTGATCTCGCAATCATCGTCTTATGTCGAATGATCACGATGGACTTCGTAGCGCCAAACGCGCGCGTAGAAAGAAATGCTGAGTCAGCCAGAGCTCCGTCAGCTCGCCTGCCTAAGCTCTCCAGTCTCCGGCGTATCGTCATCGCTCAACCCCAACTGCTGCTCTTCCACCCCCATCCCCTCGACTCTGCCATCTTTCCATCCTTTACTCATTTTCCTCGCACTCAATTCATAATGGATCACTTCCCAGGAACCTGGGGCCGGGTACGCCTAGCCGCCCTCCACCTCCTCGCCCAACGCTAACATGGACCCTACAGCCCAGGAACGATGTCTACGGAGCTTACGACCCTTCATATCTCCAGAGCACGGGTCCCAAAACACATACCACTTCGCCCGCTGTGACTGGTACATCGGTCATCGGTGTGAAGTTCAACGGCGGTGTTGTGTTGGCCACCGATAACCTGGGTATGCAGCTCCCGCTCCGACCCTTTCCCATTCATCCAGATAACCGGAATCCAATTCTAACTCCATCTTTTCTCAAATCACAGCCTCCTATGGATCCCTCGCCCGCTTCACAGACACCAAGCGGCTGCGCATTTTCGGCAACAAGGCCGTTGTCGGATTCGGCGGCGACGTGTCCGACATGCAATACATTGACCGACTCCTCGAATCGATCGATATCCGCGAGAACTACTCCGCCCACGGCAACATGCTCAATGCCAAGAACCTGCACACCTACCTCGCCAAGGTCTTCTACAAGCGGCGCTCTGAATTCAACCCCCTGTGGAACCACGTGCTGGTAGCCGGCTTCGACGGCGAGGGCAAGCCATTCCTCAGCTCTGCGGATCTGCTGGGTACTACCTTCTCTGCACCGCATCTGGCTACTGGATTCGGTGCTCATCTGGCAGTTCCGATTCTGCGTCGGTTGTTCCCCGAGGAGAAGCCGACTGAGGAGATTAGTCAGGAGGAGGCGGTGGATGCGTTGAAGCAGTGTTTGAAGGTGCTGTTTTACCGTGATGCGCGGAGTCTGGATAAGTATTCGATAGCGGTGATTACTCAGGAGGGTATTGACCTGAAGGAGGATGAACAACTTGAGGGACAGAGCTGGGCGTTTGCCGAGAGGATCAAGGGATACGGAGCCCAGACGGTTTAGATTTGATGTTATAAACCGCTGCTTATTTCAATGTTCCCCGTTAATTTACCTACATGAAGAGCCCAATGAATTTCTGTCCAGGAGAAGAATCATCAAGTGTTCGTGTCGTATTGGGAATGATTGTAGATGAAGAACAGGATATATACAACGACTGTCATCAAGTGGGTATGTAGTATGTAGAGAGCATCGACTATAGACTTTCTTCTTCTTTCCATTCCATCACAGCTTGGGGTTAGGCTTATCAAAGACCACTTTGTTGGAAATGGATCCCACTCCCTCCAGGGAAACTTCCACTTGATCGCCATCCTTCAGCCACAGGGCAGGCTTGCGGCCCATACCCACTCCTTGGGGACTATACCCAGTCAGTATCAAATCACAAAACCCACCCACAACGAGAAGACTCCGGGGATACACTCACGTTCCAGTAAAGATCAAATCACCCGGCAACAAAGTCGTACCCTGCGACAAGAAAGCAATCGTCTTCGCCACCCCAAAGATCATATCCTTAGTCGACGACGACTGCACCACATCCCCATTCAACTTCGTCCCAATATGCAACGCATTCGGATCCCGAATAATCCTCGACGAAACAATCCCCGGTCCAATCGGTGCCCACCCATCAAATCCCTTCCCCAACCCCCACTGCCCGCCACCCCGCTTAATCTGCCAGTCCCGATGCGAAACATCATTACCAACCGCATAACCCAGCACGTACTCCAACGCACGACTCTCGGGCACATTCCGCGCCTCCTTCCCAATCACAATCACAAGCTCACACTCATAGTCCAGTCCCTCGCCTTCCTGCGCAATCGCCGCAACGGGGATATCATCCGAGGGGCCTGAGATGGCAGTGACGGGCTTGAAGAAGAGGACGGGGAACTTGGGGATGGGCAGGTTGGATTCTTTGGCGTGTTGTTCGTAGTTTAGGCCTAGGCAGCGTACGGTACGGATGTCCTTGCGGGCTAGCGGGGCGAGCAGCATGCGCACGTCGGCGATTTGTTCGGTGACGCGGTGTTGGCCGAAGATGTCGCCTTGGATGACGTGGGCTTGGGTTGCTTTGGCGATGTCGGTGATGCCGGTGGGGAGGAGGGCGTCGCCGTAGTAGACGTGGCCGTCTTTGGCGAGGAAGCGGATTAGGCGCTGGAAGGTGAGGTTGTTAGCTGTGGTTTTTTCTCTCTAGGGGGATAGGTGGTCACTCACTGAGAAGGTGGCCATGTTTGTAGAAGGTCTATTGGGGGTGTTTGATAGGAAGTTTCGCAGGGTGATAAGTGGTATATATAGCTCGCTAGCTATACCTTTGGTTGTAATGAGAACTCGGAAAAATCAGGAATGATCAACGAGTACAACAGAATCAGAAGTAATAACAACAGATACGTTGATAATCAGTAGATTTGGCTGGGGTAATTCTCCCGGTGGACATTAATAATGTAATTCTCCCCGGACTTAAGGTGACTGATTTCATCATTTTTATTCGGCCGGGAAAATGGGGACCTTCGATCGCATCCCCCGGCGGAAAACGGAGGAGCTCCCCCCCTTCTAAGTTCTCAAGCCTTAACACAATTCGGGGCTTGGACGACCACTCAATGACTTCCACTCCGTCCACTCGGTGATTACCATTCGTTCAATTCCCCGCAAAAAAAAAGTGCAAACTGCCCCCTCCACCAGGCCCTATGGCGCGGCTCTCTGGTCTACAGCGGGATGTCTTATCCCTGTACCGGCAGTGCCTGCGTGAGGTCCGCAAGAAGCCTGTCGTACGTGGAATATTCCATCCTATTATCCATAGATCCCATGAAGAAAACTGCCTCAGGACAACCCTAGCTAGACATCTATGTTAACCTCCTTTCTCTTCTAACAATATCTAACATTACATGCTCAATTAGGACTCCCAATCCAATTTCAAAAACTACGCCCGGTATGTCCTCTACTCCGCACTGCTCATTCCCGCCCATCCAGCCGCCTAGTCAGTCTAGTCTAGTGCGCAGCTCATCTCTCTCTCTGTCCACCCCATCGGTGCATTCCGGCTGACAAGCTCTGTCTCTTCCCCCGGCGCAGAGCGGAGTTCCAAAAACATCGCTCGGTGAATAAGAAGGACTTTAGTGCCATTGAATATCTTCTACGAAAAGGTCAGCGTCAGCTGGAGATGTATGCGTCTCCGGGCATTCGCAATATCCGATGAGGTTTAGACCTAGGATCAGGACCTGTTCCATGTTCCTTTCCTATCGTCTCCATTCCTTCAAAGTTCTCCGGGGTTCCCTTCCGTATGTTTCTCGTGCTTGTGTGCCTTTCTCCTTGTCTTTCCCGTCTTGGTGTGCTTATGGATTTTTGTATAGCTTCGCCCATCTGGATACCACCTAACACCTGGAAGGTGTCCGATTATTTCCGACACGAGGTGATATCGGGGGTGTTGAGATGAAGTACGTGTGGAAGGAATTGTCTACTGTACTATAGCTTTTCTGGTTGAGGCAAGCTTGGCCTCTGCCTGTATATTTATTCTTCTTGCCTGTTATGCCTTGCATCTCGGGAAACACAGATATTCTCATCACCTTAATCATAGGATACACTATCCTGTCTAGGTTGGATCTAGATCACCGGCTTTGTGCCTTGATGCCAATAGTAGTAAAATCCGGTTGTCTATGTACTACTCAGTATGAATAAAAGGGACTCGCACCTAATCCCCTAACCAAGCCCCACAAATCAGCCATAATTGATCTAATTGAACTTTCTCCTATTAGTGGAATGGGAGGAATACTATGAGTCTCCAACATATATCTGCTCCACAATAATCCAGTACGGTTATACTGAACCGCCATGCGGTAGGCAAACGAACCGAAGAAGAATTAGTTGTAGCTCCTAGTGAGTATTAGGTAGAGACTCTGAAACCAGATATTGAAGACATACTGCAAACTACAAAGGAAACGTGATCAGAAAGCTCGATTTGAAAGCACTGTATAGCCGTTACGATGAAAGTCAACGACCATTCCTAGCGCGGATCCTTGGTTAGCGCCTGACAACTTGACTGTCTGCCATGGGACTCTTCTATTTATCACTTTTGAGGATATCTCTTTAGCTTAAGGACTTCCGACGACTGATATAGGAGGGTTTGAAATTAGATGTACCTCGATACTCTCTACATTGTTTATCTTAGCCCCCACTCTAGCTACGCACACTCTTCCAAGTTAGGTCATAGTTCCGTCAACCGGTGTACCTTTCATGAGTCATAGTATGCATATCTTGGAAAGTACGCAGTAATTACATTGCCTTGCAGGCTTGCACAAGCTTTCCTTAGGCCAGCCTTGTCATATTTACCTCCTCTTCTATTACCCAGTGGCCCACCCGGAGCGCCTTGCCTAATCCAGGTCTATCACAGATTTGAATCCACCGCGATTCATGGGGTTACGCGTATGACCTGAAATAACCCCTTCCCCTGATTCATCACGCACTCTGTGACTCATTACAAAATGACATAAAACCACCGAAATACCTAACGTGCATGAATCTCCGTACTGTGCCTAAAATTGCCTGCCCTTCAAAGTCTCCGCACGCTTGACTTACACTATGACATCAAAATGGCAAGTCAAACGTCTCCTCCACGGAGTCCGAGCTATAGTCGGCGGCCAAGGACCCCCCGTGATTCTCATCCCGGGCTGGCCACAGACCGCAGAGGCGTTCAGCGATATCTTCAAGCCCCTTTCAAAGCATCATCAATTCTTCGCTCTCGACCCCCCCGGCTTAGGTGATTCGCCCGCTCCCATCAACGGCTACGATACCATAAACGTGAGCAAAATCATGGCCGAAGCTATCCACGATGCCTTGAAAGAAGAAAGAACCTACCATCTCGTCGGCCACGATGTGGGCGGATGGATTGCTTATCCATGGGCCGCTCAATTCCAATCGAGAATCAAATCACTCAGTATCCTAGACGCATCAGTGCCGGGCTTCTTGCCCAAGTTTGAGTTCCCCTTGTCTCAGCAGACTAATCTGCGTCTTTGGCAATTCTCATTCAACGCGCTTCCTGAGATACCAGAGATTCTGACTCAAGGTCGTGAGCTGGAATTATTGACCTGGTTCTTTAATTTGAAGACGTATGCGGATGGGTTTCCCGAGGCTAAGTTTGAGAGATATATCCAGGCTTATTCGAGACCGGGTGCGATGAGTCGGGGATTCGAGTATTATCGGGCTTTTGAAACGAGTGCGAAGCAAAATTTGGAATTCGCAAAGATGCCACTTGATATTCCGGTCTTAGCTTTGGGTGGTGCTAGTTCTGTTGGTGCGGGTATGATCCAGTTGGTCCAGAACTTTGCGAGTAATGTTTCTGGGGGAGCTATTGATGATTGTGGACACTTTCTCCCTGAAGAGCAACCGGCTGCTATTGCGAAGAGACTGCTGGAGTTTTTGGAGGCAAACCAAGCAGGGTGAAACTGATTTGGTTGATTTTGACCCGCCTTGTAAACATTCTCAAGTAAAGATCAATGGATGGTTGTGCATACTCTCATACCGTGACTCATCGAAGGCACATTCGTAGATGTAAGACGCCATAGTGGTGATAATTTTTGGATCTACTGTAATCGTTTTTATAACCACATAGCTTCTTCATGCTACTATGTCGACCTAGAGCATGTATTTGAATCTAGAAGGAGCCATATCACGATTTGCGCATTATGTGACTAGGGTTTATGTTTCCCGACATGGAAGGTAGTGGAGGTTGGCACTGTGAGTATACCTCATCCATTATTCTAATCAATATCCTGGCTGTAATATTCGTAGCAAAGTGCATAATTTACGAGCTAGTACTAGGTAGAATGACAAATCCGAGTTTGATCTATTCCATGGCCGTCTACATTTTGCTAGAGATAGATTGTAAGCATTCGGAGCTCCATTTTACTATCTCCGAGCCGAGCGGGTGATTATTGATACATTGAAACTATAATCACAATATCTGCTTAGCATATCAAAAAAAAAAAATTGCCCATACATCCATATCCCACCGTTGTTGGTGATGGATGTTGCTAGACGATTGGAGAACTTACTAGAATCACCCTGCCGTTTCGGGAATTCGCCGCCCAATCAGTCAGCACCATCCATCAACTCAAGTATATAACAAGCAACACAATCATTCAAAATCCCCCATCATCCATCTTTCGAATTAAATCCAGATCTCATCTGATCCACTCCAAGCTTCTTCGATCTATAATCCCCAACTTTCAAACCCCATCAAAAATGGCATTCTATTCTTGCACATCGGACCTGGGCTTCTCCCCACTCTTCCGTCTTCTAGACGACTACGAGACCCACCTCTCCGCTCCCGCACCAACCAAAGCATCCAGATGTAAATCTACATCTACACCTGCTGGATCTACTCCAGCCAGAGTTATCAGACGCACTGTCTTTACTCCGGCATTTGACGTGCGCGAGCTGAATGATGCCTACTACCTGGACGGCGAACTCCCAGGCGTAGACCAAAGCAACATCGAGATTGAATTCACAGACCCGCAAACCCTGGTCGTTAAGGGTCGCACTGAGCGCAACTACGCCTCTACATCAGCTGCGTCGCCACAGGTCGAGACTGAGACCGAGACCGAGCCTCGCGGTCAGGACACACCAACCACCAGTGCTAGCACAAGTCGCACCCCATCTCCATCATGGCACCAGCCCACCGTCGAAGATGACGACGAAGATGATGCCCGATCAACCTCCAGCTCTGCTTCTGCCTCTAGCAAGCACTCAACCTCATCCGGAGCCGTGATTGTGGAAAAGCCTTCTGCCCCTGCCCCTGCCCCCGCTCCCGCCACATCATCTTCTCCCTCCGATTCTTCTTCGAATGACTATTACTGGGTCGCCGAGCGCTCCATCGGCGAATTCCAGCGCACGTTCGCTTTCACCGCGCGTGTGGACCAGGATGGAGTGCGCGCTGCGCTGAAGAATGGTATCCTCTCTATTGTTGTGCCGAAGGAGGCTGCGCCTAAGACGAAGAAGATCCGCATCTACTAGATGATCATGATCATACATTCTACGGATATGTTTACGATATGTTGCATTGAAATGGATTGATGAATGGCTTCGCATCGGTTTGGCGCGGTATGGATTGGACTCGCTTTGGGATTAGTATTCAGTATTCAGTATTTAGCTTGAATTTACTTGGGATTTGTATTGATATTCTGCTTTGCTTGTGATATTAGTAAGATAACAATGACAAGACTTCAAGAAAGCAGATCTTTATTCTACGCTCAATTTTAGACATCTAAAACAGATTCTCCCCTTTTTTCATTTTTATTCCCATTGTCACATATGACCTGTAACCTTATTCGGCACTAAACTACGTAGTCCCAGCTGTAAGCTTTCTCACCGAATAAACATGCCATGACACGACGCTCTAATCCAAATCCAAATTCAAATTCAAATTCGGCCCTGCATATAAATACATAGACCCCCTTGCGTCCCAGCTGCACAGCCACCAGTCCCACCAGCAACAGACGCACCCTACAGAGACTAACACCAGTCACTACTCACTACCTAGAACCCTGACCAGTCCACGCGGTGAAGAAAAAAAAGTCAAGCGTATAAGCGAACACTGCCACATGGCAAGTATCCCTGGCTGGCTGGCAGCTGCAGGATTGATATGTACTGGAGTCGAACGCGGTGGCAGGGATGAACAGGGGAGGCTGGGCGGTAGTCCGGAGTCCGGTGAGATGTTGACAGTGCAGCGATATGCCGACATACATACATGAATGCACTCCGTACAGCAGGTTAGGTACTCGATGCTTTGCTTTGCTTTGCTTACTCTACTGTATACCCAGGCAGGCGGTGGCGTCTTAACTCAGAGCTGAAATGAATAAGCGCTGCAATGCACAATGTACGCATTAGTGAAAGTGAAAGGAATAAGACTGGAGGAGAAGTTAGAGGTAGATGATCGATTCGATTCAAATCATATTAAATCCAAATTGACATGAAAAAAAATATTCCAAAATAACGCCCTCAGTCATGACATGAATGATAGTAATTTGAATCAGCCATTAACCCATGAACGCCCGTGTACAACCCCCCAAAAAACTACACTTTCAACGAGGGTATATATCGATAAAAATCAATCCAAGTACTTCGATATCAAACAGAGCACCAGCAGCGTAAACGGCGTCCGTTGAATGGATCCAGAAAACAGAAACCCGGCACATCAACGCCGAGCATAGAACTTTTCGTGTAGATGAATAAACCTTGCCCAAACTATTAGAATCCCGAAATGGAACCAAACCAAATCGAACATCGATGCCAAAGGGACCAGTAAGAAAAGAAATGAAAGAAGATACTGTCGCTCATAACCGTATTAGGAGTGGGTGGGGCATAACCGTAAACAAAAGATCGTCACATATGAGTCTCCGCTTGAGGACGGGCCTTGGTCAACTTGCGACGGCGGTAGTCTTGACTTCGGCTTCGAGGTCGACCGCGGATAGTTTCGGGGACAGACGATTCAATGCCCGCTTCTTCCCCGTGCAGGTGATCCGGGGACATGATCGTGGGGAGAGGCGGGACCTCGATACCGGGCTTCTGGGACCATACCCGGCTGCCAGGGCGACTTCGAGATCGCGAATGATGCGTCAACATGTCGTGTTTGGCTTTGGCATCGAGGTACCGCTCCGAAGCGGACCGGTGCATCTGAGCCTGGACCTTCACGGCCCCGACCTGCTGATAGCTCGGCGGTGTGTCTGTTCCCAGCGACGTGGACGAGCCCGGGATGCGCGAGATATCAAGTGAGAATCGATCCGCATACAATGGCCCCCGAGAGTAGACCTGCTCCTCGTGAATAGCCGCCGCTGCCGTGGTGACTACGGAGTCGAGCTCGATCTTCTGCGCCGGATACTCGGTGTACCGGGGAGCACATAGTGTTGATCGGCGAGTTCGTAGGGCAGCAAGGGGTTGATTGGTGGCTGGGCCGATCGAGTCATACCAGCGGTCGAAATTGGGGTGAAGCCGCGAGTAGTTCCCCGTCTTGGACTTTGCTTCATGCAGGCTGAAATGGCGCTGGACTTCCTCGTTGCGGTGATGACTGCGGGACTGGTCACTTGTGACCCAGATGTTCTTGGCGTGGTTGTCTGCAACGCAGGATCCGGAGGTCTGCGAGTCGAAGGATGCGCGCGGGCGGCTGTGGTGGTAAGAGCTGACGGATGCTGCAGAGCTGTAGCCGCTGTCGGACTTGTTGAGCGAGTCAGAGTGGACGGTGCTTCGATCTAGGTTGGTGTCACCTGCAACCTTGTCCGGCTGGCTGGTGCCGTCATCGAACATGGCGATTCCCTCATCTTCCGACTCGCCGGGGAAGATTGATTTGGTCGGTGGGGGAACGGTGATTGTGGGGGATTTCTCAAATGAGAATGGACTGCCTGGGACATCGTCGTATCTCTTCAGGTCCGGTATCGCAGGGATTTCAAGGGTAGACTTGATTCGGCCCATAGCATCGACGTTGTCCAGACCCAGACCGGGTTGATTGAGAGGAATACGCTCACTCGGGCACGGGGAAGCAGAGCCATTCACGACTCGGAGAGATCCCAACTTGAGTGCTCCCAATTGGGTGTAGCGACTGTCTGGAGGACTGGTTGGCCGTACCGGGGGTGCCACAGTGAGAGATGGTCTCTGGCGGGGTGGCAATGGCCATTGTAAGACTTTGGAGTCGGTCAGATCATCGATAGGGTCTGTAGGCTCGCCGATTGGAGACGGCACTCGTCGGGCTGCACTGGTAGTTCGTCTCGTAGCCACACCGGGTCGAGTGAGGAGAGAACGCCGGCGAGTCAAGGAGAAGCGCTGGTTGCCAACCAAAAAGTGCGTGTTTGAAGATGTCGCATCTTCATATGTATCCTCATAGATCACACTGTTGTGTCTGGTGAGGGTGGTTTGAATAGAGTTGGCCCGCCTAGGTTGTGGTGGAACAAACGATAGCTGCGAAGATCCGCCGTAACTCCCAGCCTGATAAGATGCTCTCCGGAAAGAACGGCTGGTTGAGGCTGCCCTAGAGAGTGGTGAAATCGGTGCAAGTGGTTCCAGGCCTTGAATCACTGGTGATTGAACTGGAGACTCCACCACATTCTTCTCGCTCGATGGACGTGCCTCAGTCTCAAACAAGGTTGGAGGGATCTCTCTCGCCTTTGGATGACTATTCCTGACATCCGTCGAGAGATTAGATCCTACCCATGGGTTCTGCCATCCGATCAAGCCAGTATTCAATTCTGGGCCATCTGTCTCTGCACAAGCTACCTTAGGCGAGCTCAAAGCAGCCAATTTCCGGGTCAACGGCTTGGAAAGTCGATTGGCACGGCGCGTCTCTTCCTTCGTCGGGCTTGATTGTGAATTACCCATAGCTTCGCAGAGAGCGACCCAGCGCCAAGGTGAAATTGCGGCTTTGCCCCAGGCTTAAAAGTTGAGCATACGCCAGCATGGAATCAATCAAGGTCAAGCCCAAGGGTAATATACAAGATGCGACAGCAGCTTTGGCCTCTCGGGGCGAGTCAAAGTCCGGAGTGACCGTGTGCAGCGTTGGTGGCAGGGTGAGATTAGATCGAATCCCGGAGTGTTGACGTCAAACCACGCCGCGATTGCTGAGCGATCGATCCGGGCTCCAGGCCTGTACAACCCGGTGGGTTTCCAATTGGACGCACGATTGGCGGCTGAAAGCTCCCCGTGCGGAGATGATGGAGCAAAAAGCTGTTTCAGATTGGAGGATGGCGCCAGTGTTGGTTGGACGGGGGCGACAACGTGCGAGGGTTGGAGAGGGCGGGGAAGGTGACCTTTTCCCAAATCAAAGCAAATGGGAAGTGGAGGAGGGGATTGAAGGTATTCACAGTATCACAGAATGGGGGGTAGGTATTTGTCAGAAAAAAAAGGAAGATGAAGTCATTCACTTGCGTCCAGCACACGATGATCCCTTGTCATTGACCCCGGTAAAGTCAGATCTTACTTGCGCCGAGTATAGTAGACGGGAGATCCGGGGGACCAATTGGTTGAATTGTATGGGCAGAGAGGGGAATCAACCTCAAACAGATCGACGGTTATGAACAAAAAACTGGAAAAAAACAGGAAAAGAGGAGAGGGAGTTGGGATAGTTTCCCATAAAGGAGTAGAAGAAACAAGCAAAACGGCAGGACAGGGAGAATAATAGACATACATAAAAGTCAAGTGGAGAGAGACCATGCATCAGCCCATGGCGTCAAAAGACCCAAGGACTGACGAAAGCGTGATGGTCGCCACGACGGAAGTTCCTTTGGAATTCCAAGAATACCAAGAAAGACTCAGAAAGAGGGCGGGAATCGTTCCCGGGAGGCAGCCAAGTAAATGGGGGAATTCTGAATGCTGATAGGAGCCAAAGGCGCTGGAAGCTGCAAGCGGAACAGGGAAGTGCAGATTAAAGAGGAACAAGAAAGGACCAGGACAGGTACAGAAGGGGAATAGTACATAAACAGTACATATGTGCAGTATGGTAGATGAATACAAGAATTAAGTATCCTTTAAGTATCTCTTACCGTTATCCACCAGACTCCCGCCCGCTTGCGGCTGGCCCCAGCACAGACACCCAGCCTGTCACTTGCAACTACTAATCAAGTATACTAAGTTAGCTAGGTACTATTTTACTTCTCCTACCACAGACAAACATGATAATACAAAACTCAGTATAACCATTAAACTATCTTCTATCAAACGATAGTATCTAGTACTCTATCGCTCTACACCTCCCTCGTACTTCTGTCCAGTACCCATTACAGTACTCATATTATCCAGCCACTAGAGCAAAGCTAATGATCCAGTAAGCCCAGTTCTGAGGTATCAGACCCATCGTGCACACACTTTGCATCCTTGGATCCGCCCCAGTCGCAAACCTGATGCGACATGGGTCGATCCCTCCCCCCCCACCAACAAGTTACAACCAACAACAATCTCCATTGTCCTATGATTCCCAACCCCCTCCGTCTCCGGCAACCTTTTCCACCTTCTCCTCACTCTGTTCTTGCCTCCTTATTGGATCAACACCTCCTTAACGGCCGCAACCATTCCTGAGAAAATTCAATCTGACAGTATTGATATCTGCCACAACAACGTTGTGGACTGGCAGAGAGACCAGACGCTCGGCCCCTCGGGTCTTGGGTCTCCGCCTGTCAGTCGGCAAATCCCACCTCCTCGCTCCACTAACATACCTCTACAGTAGCTCTAGCTCGGTAGCTCCATCAGTCACTACAGTACAGTAGTGTACTGACCATTCGTCTCCCCACAATACACAACGCCGCTGAGCAGTTTCCTTTAACCCCGACGCATCCGTCGAGTCAGTCGTCGACGGCGCGCTGTCGGAAGCTCCAAAGTGGAGTCGATAGGACGATAGTACGATGGGTGATGATGGTGCGATGGCGTGCACCAGCCTGTCCGCCTTTCCATTCCTCACGCCAGATGAGTTTGACCGCGCATGTCGAGATCTCGTCCAGCGAGCCTGCAGCTGCACCGCCGCCCAAGCGGATCGAGGCTGGTCCTCGGTTCGACTGGTCACACAGGTAATCATCCCTGTCGTCGTCCTGCATGAACTTGACCTTTATCCTTTATTATTTCAATATTATAAAATAAATGTGGCGCTGACGTTTAGCTGGGCTGGGCTGGGCCTTTCGTGCGATCGTTTAGAATATTGTCAGCCTCAGGATTACCCAATACGTCGAGGTCCCGATTCATGCACTAGATCATGCAGATCTACGAGATGAAGTGTCGATGCATACAGATACAATTACATCTACGCAGGCACAAGCACAAGCACAAGCACAGTCACTGAAAGATGAAGAGGAAGATGAAGATCCGGTCTGCAGCCCGTCGTAGGGGGGTATCAATTGCCGATTAAAAAACAGTCCTACTAATATCGTTGATCCACAGGAAGCCCTTGTCCGCACCAATCTCCATCCCACTTTGCAAATAGATTATGATATCGTGCTCTCCCCCACATATCAAGTCCCCGTCTTGTATTTCGTGCTCCGGTGGCACAATCACCAAGGCCCCGTGGGGCTGGACGCGGTCTATCAGTATGTGGTACCGGAGCAGTACAAGCAGCAATTGCAGAATGTTGGCGTGATGGGAGGGATCAGTTTTGGCGTAGGTGCACACACACAAGTTCTCTCTCTCTCACACTTTTTCTTTCTCCTTGTCAGACCGAAAAGGGCAAAGACTGGGGGTATTGTTGGTTTTTCAAGGAGCTCATAATGTCTTTCGTAGTATCATCCAGAATCTGGCGCTCCGGCCTTTTTCGTCCACCCGTGCAACACCGCGGATGCCATGGCGCAGGTTGCAGACGGACAGAGCGTCACCACCGGAACATATCTCCTCGTCTGGCTCGGTCTCGTCGGTCAATCCGTGAACCTGCACGTTCCCCGCGAGATGGTCGTCTCCGATAGGCCCAGCCCATCTTGAAGGAAAAAGGTACCTGGCATTTGAGTACCCGACAGAGATAATGCAAGCAAAGAAGAACGCCCCTTCACCCCCAAGAACTTCGGTCTTGGCCACCTTTGGCATGCAATTAATCTTCATCCGAGGAGGCTTCCATCGGCACGTCGCTGTCCTCTTCCATCGGTGCCTCTTCTTCATCGCTCTCATCCTGGCGAGGTCGCTTAACGCCATGTGCCTCTCCATTCGTCTCAGCGGCCGGCCGAGAGGGAAGCGCGCCAGGTGGTCCGCTGAAAATGGACTTTTGAAGATCTGTTGAAGCTCCGGTCGGAGCAGCACCGAGGGCGGGTGGGTTGTACGTGCCGCGAAGCTTGGCCAGAATATCGGATGCACCCTTAGCATAGACAATTTTCTGGAAAGCCGTGTGTTAGTCAATCGTGAATCAACGGGTATATGTAAGCACCGAATAAAGAATCGAGGAACGTACCATCTCCTTGCCAAAGAAGTCGAATCCTTGAAGAGCGCGCATGGCTTGTGTGCTGGCTTGGATGTCCTTGAAAACGATATGGGCCTGTCCGCGCATCTTGTGCGTCTTCATGGCCACAACGTCAAGGACAGTGCCGTAGGTGGAGAAGAGGGAGTAGAGCGAGGAGCGGAGGTCATGCTTGTTGAGCTTATCGGGAAGATTGGTGCAGTACAGTCTGGAAAACTGTCAGTATCAGGTGCTTGATCAATTGCGGCTGCGATCGAGCTCACGTTTGGTTGGGATGTCCAGCAGACTTGAGGTCAACGCCTCGCGAGGGGGCGGTCTTGGAGGCCATGTTTTGTGTGGATGAGCCGGATATGGCTGTAGATTCGAGTTGAGAGACTCGAAGAGAGTAATGCCAGGAGAATGGGGAAGTCTGGAGCTCAATGGATACCGCGCCGAAGCCGATGTCTAAATCGCGAGAAAAGAGGATTACCACGTGACTATTTGTCCGGCTACGGCGGTCTGGAGGGGCCATCCAGGTAATGCAGAATGCTTGCGTTTGACTGGCAGAGATACACCGCCTGCAGGGCGGTGGAGATGGAAGGGCCTACGTGAGGATGTATACACATTTGTTCATTAACAGATCACTTGCAAATTTCGACTTATGATCATTCAAAATAGTGAGTGGAAGGGAGTCAAATGTGTGAGTAGATTTGAGATAGAAGAAAGAAAGTATCGAGTATACAGACAAGTAACCTGTTGGGTATGGATTCCTCTATTAGGGCCATGTTCAACAGTAAAACGACAATGAGCATGCATGGCTCGTGAGCTGTTGATGACTTATAGATAACCCGTTCTAGGTAGGCAATCCTAAAAGGACCTTCAGTGTTATACATGATTCGACTGCTGGTGACCTCTCTACGAAGTATGGAATATTGACCGCCTTGCAAGGCCTTACCTAAGCGGTCAGCGTCATCGCCCATCGTAGCTTTCCCCGTCTCCCACCTCCAACCCCATTCCCCTCGTTCATACCCCCTCATCGACGGTAGAGAGCTCCTCCTGTCGAATTCCTCCACCATGGCCGCTCCTCAAGTTCACCACCTTTTCCATGCTCCAATTGCAGACCACTCGTTCTCCACGGACAGACAGACCCTTGCTGTTGCCCGGGATAACAATGTGGAGCTGTACCAAGCATCAGGCAACAAGTTCACCCTGAGCGATGAGCTGAAGGGCCACGACAAGACCGTCACCAGTGTCGACATTGCTCCCAACAGTGGCCGGATTGTCACTTGCTCCCAAGGTCAGCACATTCCTGACGAAGGCGATCTATCTAATCCCTCCAGCTGATCATTCTCCTACTCTGCAGACCGCAATGCCTATGTCTGGGAGAAGACCACAGACGGCTGGAAGCCGACCCTCGTCCTGCTCCGAATCAACCGTGCCGCTACCTTTGTCCGATGGTCGCCGTCCGAGCAAAAGTTCGCGGTCGGCTCTGGAGCCCGCGTGATCGCTGTCTGCTATTTCGAGGAGGAGAATGACTGGTGGATCTCCAAGCACTTGAAGAAGCCCATCCGCAGTACCATCACCACCCTCGCCTGGCACCCCAACTCCGTGCTTCTGGCTGCAGGCTCCACCGACTCTCACGCTCGCGTCTTCTCGAGCTTCATCAAGGGTATTGACCAGCGCCCGGAGCCGAGCGCTTGGGGCGAGCGCCTCCCCTTCAACACCATCTGTGGTGAATACCTGAATGACACCGCTGGCTGGATCCAGGGTGTCTGCTTCTCCCCAAGTGGCAATGCACTCGCCTTCTCCGGACACGACAGCAGTGTCACTGTCGTGTACCCCAGCGCGCCGGAACAGCCTCCTCGCGCGATGCTGAACATTTCGACCCGTCTGCTGCCGCTCAACAGCCTGATCTGGAACGGCGAGAATGAGATCATCGCTGCCGGACATGTATGTTGAATTATCTCTTCCACGCAGATGGAAGAATTACAAGACTAACATATCACCTAGGATTGCGAACCCTTCCGCTTCCGCGGTGACGAGAGCGGATGGCAACTGGCCGGCTCTCTGGAGAAGCAGAGTGCTGGTGCCACCGGAGCTCGTGAGGAGTCTGCGCTGAACATGTTCCGACAGATGGATCTCAAGGGCCAGACTGCGGTGGATACCAAGCTCAAGTCGACCCACCAGAACACCGTGAACACCATCCGTGTCTTCGAGGAGGCTGACGGACAGGTGAGCTCTTTCAGCAGTAAGTTATACCCCCAAACTCGTCCGGTACGATCCCTTCTAACTGAACCACAGCCAGCGGTGTTGATGGCCGTGTTGTCATCTGGTCTACTTAAGTATTATACTCTTCATAGAAACAACCCTCTGATCGGGGTAAAAATGGAACATACTTCTTTCAAACTGGTTCTGGGCTTTCCATCCAGCGGGGATGAGGGTTTGCCCATTATGTACGATGTATACAGCCTCAGAGGCATACAGTATCGCAAAACAATTACAAGAATAGGTGTTTGTATTAGAATCCGGATTAGGCAAGAACTAAGGTTATGACCTTGTTTAAGGTCAAGCAATCAACTCCCCCCCCCCTCCGATGGCCTAGTTGGTATCCACCATATATTGGTGAACCACAGGTGTGCCCTGGAGGAGCGGGCAAACAAAAGAAGAAAAATACTGGGCCAGTGTTGAAGCTATAAGCTCCACGGACGGCCGGGTACACCCCTGGGCGGGGGGAGTTCTTTTTTTTTTTTTTTTTTCGAGATTCTTTTTCCTAATATTATTTTTTTAATGAAAAGATTTATTTTACACTGCTATAGTTAATTATTTTGATTCTTTAATAACCCCCTTGGGCGGTGTTAGAGGGCGAAAAAGGGGTGCTGTATATCTATGGTGGGACTGGCGATGTTTGTCGGTGTCCTGGGATGGGGATGGAGTAACAAGGCGAAGTATATAGGGGAAGACAAGGTTGAGGGTTCGATTCGTGGGAGGAGCAAGTTTATTCTTTTCGGATTTCTGACGAGGAGCTGCGCGTGGGCAGCTTGATGTGGCATTTGGCTATTGATATGCTTACGTCGTCGGGACTGAAGCCGGCTGCCCTGCCTTCGACGCATTTGTACCCATAAGTCTCGAGCAGCCAGGGCGAGTTGAGAATGTAAGCCGGATGGTTATCAGGCTCCGGGCTGTACCCCATGTTTGTACTACACTTTCTTGTAGCGATTATGCGCTCATTGATGCGGGAAAATAACTGCAAAACACTTATTCTCGCTTTCAAGATTTGACCCAGAATGCATGTATGTCGGGTCCCAGATACAAACAATATACATTAACCGAGAAAAGGCTACTTCACAATCCCCTCCATACCATCTAGTCCGCCTGAGATCAGTTTAAATCATCCCTGGTTTCAGGAATAGCCCATAGCGACTCGAACTCTCTCGAGGAATTCTCTTTCGCTTGGGAGCTCACTCATGGACCTCAGGCGTGGTGCTTGTATGATCACACCACTAATGTTGTGGGAAGTCTGCAGCATGTCGTAATATGTGCTAGCATTGCGGATATGTCAAAATCATCATCGCCCTTACATGTACTAGGGTAGATCGCAACGGGCGGTCGGGAGATGTCCTCGTCCCTCTTGATATTTATGCCAAACTTCGTGTATGTGTTAGCTTTCTTATCCGTATTAGGTTCGTTCAAGTGGCGCTGGCACCACCGAAATGGTCCAAAATCTCGGAATACCTAGAAGGTTTATCAGAGCTGGAACGTAAACTTCGCAGAGAAGGACGTACACGAGAGTCTTCCAGGTGTCAATACCATGGTCGGCATCTGTAGTAGACCAATCAAATGTTTGATTTGCTGTAGGCTCGTCGGTTGGATCGTGGTACAGATTCAGATATGGGTGAGATAAAGCAGCTTCGGCTGTTATTCGTTGCTCCGGATTCCACACCAGTAGCTGTTCCAATAAGTCGAGAGCTATGATAAATTGAGCAAGTTTTCCGCAGATATCGTTCGGCTTGGGACATACCATCAGGAAAAGCTTGTTTGATTTTATTTGCAAAAGGCACCTTGGCACGTTCAGGTAGACCGGTGATATACTCTGATGTCTGTGTCAAAGTTAGTCTATATATGACCACCTCCATGGAGATGATACCACTCACGCTCTTCGAGCATATAGCCTGAATCACATCAGAGGGAATAGAGCCCAGAAGATCAGCAATAACCAGAAATTGATCTGTATGATTGCGTCCCGGGAACAGAGGCGATCCTTCAATCATCTCGGCTAGTATGCAGCCTGCACTCCACATGTCGACTTCAACGTTGTATTTCTGCCAAGTGAGCATCGTCTCAGGGGCTCGGTAGAATCTAGTTGTGACGTAGCCCGTCATCTTTGGATCGACAGTTCGTGCCAAGCCGAAGTCACATATTTTGAGGTCACAATTCTCATCTATTAAGATGTTGCTTGGTTTGAGATCCCGATGGACTACGCCGGCGGAGTGGATGTACTTCAGCGCACGCTGAGGAAAGAAGTCAGCCCAAGCATGGTAGAGGATAGTAAATCATCTTCTGATAGACATGCCATGATCTGATAAAAGAAATACTGGACAAATTGATTCTCCAGTGGTCTGGACCGAATGATATGTGCAAGATCCGTGGCTAGAAGCTCAGTGACAAGGTAGCTATGATTCAGTTAATATATGTTTGACCTGGCGAGGGTATGGCCATCAACTCACATGTCATCTAGAGGCGAGACGAAGATGTCGCGCAAGGAAATGATCTTTCATGACAGAGTCAGTAAAGTAAATAAGTATTGAACAGCGATCGACCTACATTTTCATGAGAAAGATGTCGGAGCAATTTGACCTCTCTGATAGTCCTTTTCGCGTCGACTTTGGAGCCGAACGGTTTGGGTATCTTCTTGATAGCCACATTCTCCTTCGTAAGGATGTCTGTACAAGCGCTGCGAAGAAGAGCATGGTTAGAGATGGAGATTCTTCGTCGCTATGTCTGCAAAAGTAGTTTACCACACGACCCCATGCGTTCCTATTCCCAGCAACCGCGGATCCGAGTATCTGGAAGAACCGGGTTCAGTAAATCCCATCAATAGCACACAAGCCTTGACAAACGCGCGATCGCCAGCCACACACCTGCCAGTGAGATCAAAAGTACACCCGCTGACCTGATGGGTCCTTATTTCGAGCTCGTCCATGGTTTCTTCACTCACAGATAAAGAAACTAGAGATCTGGCCACCTACCACCACGAAGGTCTATTTACCAGCGCAGGGTGTAAATAGGCGCCTTCATCTTCTGGCGAGACCTTCAAGGGCACGATCGAGATATCAGGGGTGTTTGTTACTACCCCACTCTCCCTGCGGTCGGTGTGGTCCAGACCTCGAAACAGGTTTCCGTGGTTAGCAAGGGTTTCCGCCAATGATAGTCGAGCTCTGCATGAGCATGATCCATGGGTGATTATTCCATGGACTCGATTGGAATTCGATTATTCTTCTATTCTGCCCGAGCCGTCAACCACAACCACATTCATCATATGCCATGTGTGACTGAACCAGGGATATGCGATGAAACTCATATCTCCAGAGATAACGGCTCCGCTGACGTCATTGACGTCGTCGGCGCTTAGTTATGTTTTGGGTCTGGAACAACGCCATATGCCTCAAAGGAATGGTGGACACTGTACGGAGTAGTGAACGAACAATAGGGATGATGTCCATAAAGTATCGTAGTGCATAGAATCGGAAGGAAGATTCCTTGAGATTCTCACGTCTAACGTCCTTCTGTCAATGTCGACATCCTGATGCCGGGAATCTAAACCTCTTTTCTTCAAGTAATGGGTGATAGTGTGGTTGTATGGCGTTTCTCAGGCTATAACTTGTGGAGGGACGAGACGGAATAAGCAGTTGCGAATCTGCGACCATGCGAGACTAGTTGAGCAGGGAGCAATTGGCTTTTCGATAAAGGTGTGGCAGTGCCAGGCGGCTCATCGGTTCGTCCCGTGATCGTTCAACGCTCAGTGGAGTGCATTTGCCGCCGAAGAGCTCGATCAGGCCAATTGTGTTTGATTTCGCAGAGTGTTGATCGTCATGCTCGAGAGATGGGAGAAGGGCAAAGATTGGAGCCTCAGGCCGCAGATGGCAAAGTGGGGGCCCGATGACGTCAAGGGTGACACTACTCAAGCCCTGTCATCCCCATATAGTTTATAACGGGCCAATAGTGCAAAGAAAATGCGCCAACTTTACCGCGCCGGTCCGATGCACAGACTTGTGGCGCAAAAGGAATTCGAGAACTGTGGAGAATCCTCGCGAATGACTTCATGACCTGTCCGTCTTCCCCCCCGCCCTGTCGATCTATATAATCATCCTTTCCCCCCGACCAGATTTTGACAATCTGATTGTCCCAAAGCATCACGAAGCTGGACATAGTACTTCAGACTATCGACACTCTGAATACTCACATACCTTGCGACCATCAAGGTTGCTGCACCACCATCGACATCATCCGTGGTTGTCAGGTATTGCTCACACCCGAAGGCTCGGACCACACCGAGCAACGTACTTGGGCATGTGAGCGATTCGAAAGCCCATGAGGCTCTGTTGTTTCCAACGGAAAACAGACTTCAATGGCTAAGAGAGACTCCTCTAGACAGGCAGACCGGCTGGGTGCGGATGATGCTGCCGCGGGGAGATCATCATCAAAGTTTGCGCACTCCAGGCAGTCTGAAACACAAAGCGCCACTTCGAGTCCAAAGGGTCGCTCTGCCTGGTCTACCCGCTCCCTTTACGGGGTTGATCTGGTGAATAGCTTGCCCACTCCTCGTCCAGAAGAGTCGCCATCGGCTGACTCTGTCTCAGGAGACAGTAGCAAGACCAGTGGTTCTAGAGGACGTGCGCCCAACGCAAAAGTTGCCATCCCTCGGGATGTCAATAGCCTGGGCTCGCCGTCCATAGGTCGGGTGCCGCGGGCATGTTCGTCGTGTAGATCGAGAAAGGTGAAGTGTAGTGGCGAACAGCCCGTTTGTCGACAATGTCGGGAGCTCGATCTGGCTTGCCACTATCCATTGGGCTTCAACGAGAGAATGAAAAAGTAAGTTGCATTTTCCTAATGCGGAAAAGTGATCGACTTTACTAACAAGGTTCCTAGGGAGGCCAGTGATCTTTCAGCCTTGGTTCAAGACTACAGAAAGTTTGTCCAGGACTTGCTTGGCACCACTGAAAGTGCGAATATCCAGCGGGCTTACTCTACTTTGCAAAAGGTAGGTGAGGACAGGTGAATTATATTCCAATATCCTTCAAGATTCGACTAATAGATGTTGTAGTACCAATCGTTGATGGAAGATATGTCCGAAACAATTCAATTTTCCACACCAACGGCCCAAGATGAGGACGGTTCATCAGAGACCGCCACCGACGAAGGTCAGATGGACCAGCCAGACCGGCCCCAAGCCGGCGAACAACGGCCGGAACCAACTTTTAACCAGGATGAAGATGGGGAGGATGAAGTTGCAGATGGAGCGACGACAAACATCCTCGACCATGCCCTCGGGGATTTCGCGACCAAGGTTCCACAGCCAGTCAACAAGTATGGCATGCCCTCTCGACAACTTTCGAATCTTCTGTTCGAGGAGTACTGGAATAATGTGCACCCTGGCTTCCCAATGATCAATCGACCGCTGTTCCGTGCCCAGTATCAAAGTTTCTGGGATCAAGGCCAGCAGCCAGGCGACAAATGGTTAGCAATTCTCAACGTGATTTTCGCGATTGCCGCCAAATATGCACATCTCACCCAGGCGCCCTGGCGGGGAGAGGAAAACGACCACTTCCTATACTTCCATCGAGCAAGGCTGCTGAGCCTGACCGGCGAGGAATTACTGAGTCCCCCTAACCTTCAACAGGTGCAACTTGAGGGGTTGGTTGCTTTCTATTTGCTTGCAACCGATCAGATTGGCAGGTAAGATATTCACCTATTTTCTATGTGTAATAACGTTAATCTAACTCGCTTTCGTATCAGGGCCTGGAGAATTTCTGCATTGGCTGCAAGATCCGCCGTCACCCTAGGTGTCAACCGAAGTCTCACGACAAAGCTACCCGCCAAACTTAGAGAAGCTCGTTTCCGACTCTGGTGGTGTCTTTACACTCTTGAACAAACACTGGGTCTTATATCGGGTCACATCTCGTCGATTCCCAAAGACAAGCATGCTCCACCCCTGCCTATTCCATTCGAAGAAGAAGTGTTCGAGACCGATTCCTCAGCGTCGGCCCTACTTCAATACCCCGGGGTCCGAATGCAGTGGCTTCAGACGATTATGCCAAGCTCAAAGACCTGGCCAAGCGATGGCAACACTAAAAATACTGAACAAGATTCGAAGCCACGAGATGATGCATGGCTGAAGTACCTGGAACCCAATGCTGGCCTCTTCTATCTCTTCTACTGTGACTTGGCTGTCATCATAGAAGAGATTGTGAATCAGATCCACGTCTCCTCCATATGGATTGATAGGGAGAAACGTATCGATGATCTCCGCTCTCGCATCGAATACTGGAAGAACAGTCTCCCATCATCCTTGGATTTTACAACAGTCGGTCTCCAGAGCAGCATGAGCCAGATGCGATACAAGCTCGGCCTTGCATTCCACTACCAAAGTGCTAGAATCGTACTAGGCCGTCTATGGCTGTGCCGACGAGACGATTTTGGTCCTGACCACTCACAAATGCTCAACCATACAATGGCAATGATGACTCTGGACGCCGCAAAGCAAATATTCGACCTACTCCCCGACCAACCGAACACGGTACAACTCTACCAAATGTTCCCATGGTGGAGCATACTCCATTACATCTCTCACGCTGCAAAGATCATCTTACTCGAATTATCTGTCGGATGTATGCATGTCCAAGACAGTACACCGCATCTCGTCTGGCTCGCCAAAAAGGCTATCTGTTGGCTACATGCAATGTCTACCCGCAGTCCCGGAGCAGAACGAGCATGGCGGCTTTGCGACTCATTTTATCGCAAGCTTTCTGAACAGATGGGATACTGTACGAATGATATTCCGCCAACTGATACTGTCAATCCTTCCAATTTGAATCAGCCGTATGGTGGTTCTAGGCCTACGGAAGTTGGTGATTTGGAACCGTTTGACTTTCAGATTGATGATGTGGAATTGACAGATTGGATTACTTGATGGCGTTAGGAGGTTGGTTCTAGGCATTTGGGGGAATTTTGGAACATTGGAACATTTAGACTCGCATCACTTTATCTTACAGCTTTGATAATACAAACACCACACAAATTTTCTTCTGCTTTGTCTCCAGGTTTTGTAAATTTAAAAGACCCCGTTTGAATTCAGCCTTAAAAAGGAGAAACGGCCAGGAAAAAATTCCCTGCTCAATTTGGCAACTACGTAGGACACTATACGTAACATTTTTGTCGAAGAGTCCACGATGGGCAGCATCCTTGGCTTTTCCAATAGAAGTGTAGGTACCTAGGACGCGAATCTTTTCAATCTGCCCCCTTGAAGCCTTGGGCGGGGAGACCATGAGCATAACATGGTAAATAGATTCAGAAATAGTATTAGCCTGCGCAGTCATATTGAGCTTGAGATAGATAGATATCTTCGGTGTATAAACACCTTGAAGGAATGATGTCCAAGAGAAAAACGCGCCGAATTGTCCCAGACCGCATTTATAGCAATTTCAAAGAAACAGGTGAGAGCAGGCCTAGACAGTCAGAAATAAGTGGCAAAGCATGATGAATGTAATAAGTTTCCTTTTCTGGTTCATTCGGACAATGGTCCGCTTCGGCCGAATGAACAAAGTTGATTCTCGGGCGTCTGGACCTGATAGGCAGCCACAGGATCGGGTGACACGCTAAAGGGGATGTCAACTCCGGCTGATCATCAGTGAGGGTAAAGTTTCGGATGTTTTCCCTTGATCCCACATCCAGATACGAGATATCATATGCAGAAAGGTAGTCATAGCCACGGGCTTAGAGTGGGGTCGAGAAGTGCGAGCGGCAAGCGGCATTCCCATTGATACCCCTTGGACTTGTAATTAGTCGTGGTGCTATTGCAGGATGAGCTTGCAACATTTTTAGAACACCGCTGTCTGTTATCTGTGGTTTTTGCGGATCCGATATGATTCGAATGAGTCTACCTACTGTGGGTGAAATGAGCGGTACAGTTTGCCAGGAATTTAATTGCTACCAATATAAGTTCATGTACTTTAGCACCATTTTCCCAGGGCCGAATATCCCAGTCACACTGCTGGTAGCACAGGTATTCTCCAGGGCATAGTGTGTACAATTTGTACTAGAGAAATACCTGGCGTGTTGATCACAAATTACCAGGCACCGGCGGCATCAAGATACACGAGTTCGGAAGCGTTTTCCATATAAGCCTCCCGAGTTGAGTTTCGCGTTCTTACTATCATACAGCACCAAAGGCAATGAAGTCCGTAATGCACGAAGATGTGGCGGCAAAAAGAGACATATGAATACCATAGGACTATCGTTGATCCCACATCGTGGAAATCTTGAGGTGATGATCAACCTCTGAGCCCAGATATCCGTAAATCAAGTCATATCCTGATCGGGAGTGATTAGCGAGTTCCAATAACATACGATGGCTATAGTGCCACAGTCTTTGAGGAAGTAATTACCTGGCTGTGCCTTCTCCATCTCATCACTCCAATGGACCAGTTCCTCTATCTGCTTATCTGGGGTCTCCATGGATTCATGCTTGACCACAGGGATATTAAAGGAGACTTGTCGAACATTTTGCCCGATAAGGAGGATTTGGGCACTGGAGTAATTAATCAATTTAGGTTGCAACGCCACCCAGCGGTAGTTGCCGAATATTTCATCAAAACTAAATCTTCACCGTCAGTGGATGATTACTGCGGGGGGATGGAGAGTAGTGATGCCGTCGGGAAGATCAACAACATGCCTTTTAGGATATTTTGGCTTGTGAGGAAGATTGACGGATATGGGACTGCTAGCATCTGGATTCTTTGACTGCACAAGCCACCTTCCTCGCTTTTGAAGGCCAAAGTCCGTCTGGACAGGACCGATATGCTCAGGGTGCGTGAGCAAATAGTTCAGATAGGAGCCATGTTGTGCTGAAGTTATGGAATAGACGCCTCTCGCGTACAGCCTTGCTTCAGGTACAGTCCTCGAGCCGCGAGTCTGGGTCTCATAATTCACTCCAGCGATGAATGAACCCCGAAGTTCTTCCAGAGTTATCCCAGCCTTTTCCACAAAGCCCATCTCTCTCATGTAAGGAGTTTGTGGGAGGACTTTTTTGGGGACAACTATTAGTCGAAACTTGTCGCCAAATCTGTACGTGCCATCTTGTTGATCTAATGTTTCCTTGCACGGGTTAGGGCGCAGAACAATAAAGGTCCTTGCAACGTCATGAACTCCACATGTGCCAACACTACCGACATCAACTCGAGATCGATAGAAGAAGTAAATAATGCCTTTCTCAAGGGTCTTGAAGGCATATGTGTGATCATGATGAGGAACAGTCCCAATGGCGTCATCATCGAATTTTAGGCTTTCTTGTTTCACTGCAGGCAAAGAGTCATCTTCCTGTTTCGCCTTGACTTCGGCCGTCGTGAATTCTGGCAGATGGAGACTTCCTTTTGCTGAATGGGCTCTCATGATGGGGTGTTGCTTGGTTTGTGTGTCTTTTGTCTTTCGTCGACTTGAACAAAGGAGGGAGTATTCCATCCAGGTGCTTTCCCGAGGGTTGTCATCGCATTATCACAGGGAGAGGCTTGCCAGAGAATATTTCAATATTTGAGTTGAACCAGAGTGGGAGCAATATAGTTGGCGCGTTTAGGTTCCCTCAACATCGGTCAATGAGGCGGTGGCTGCCGTGCAGTATCAACCCATTCGATCTATTTGCGGCCATGACGATTGAAGAATGTGGGTCGGCCTGCCAGACCCGAAATTCCCGCGTCGCATGTCATGACTATTCTAGACTCCGTATTATATCTGTGAATTATTCGTTAGTGGAAGTGGCAGTAGCTTGCATCTGTCCTTCGTCCGACAAAGAGGGCTGCCTATGGGGCAATCAGACTACTAGGGGCCGTGGAACATTCTACTCTATACGGAGCAATTTTCATGTCCAGCTGATGGCGACCCACAAGAAGGTGCTCGGGCAAGAGCATCCTGACACTCTCACCACCATGAACAACCTAGCATCGACCTACCGAGATTGGGAACTATGGTAGGAAGAAGAAGAGCTCCATGGCGAAGAGCTGCAACTACGTTCTCACGCACTAGAGCCAGAACATCTCTCCGCTAAGGCAAGCATAGACAACCTGGTATTAATCAGGGCCGATGGGTGGAAGCCGAAGAACTAGGGGGTGTAAGTGGAAGAGACCCGCCAGCAGCTACTCGGGCCAGCACCCGACATCCTGAACAGCATGAACAACTTGGCATTGACTTGATATGTATCCTTCCTTATCCTCTCAAAAAATATCAAAGGAAGCTTCCCCTAAAGTACAGCAAAGGAATACCTCGATGAAAGAGTAGGAATATTCCAAATAATACTGCTCCGGTTAACCGGTCTCGGTTTGGATCAGAGAAATAACGGATGTTTTGAGAAAATCACGCATCCAAGGATCTGTCGCTGTCCCCTAATCGCTCCAGGCTAACTATCATCATCCCCTAACACACAGAGACGCCATTCTGGGGTTTATACACATGCAACCCTTTGATGCTCGGTGTGGGTGAAAATAGAATGCCATTCAAAGTTGGCCTTAACATCTAGGGTAGTATAATAATTGCACTGTGTACATCAGATTAAATGAGTGGGCCATGTTTCTCCCGCCTCGTGATGGAATGTAAAGGGCTATATACAGGAAGGGACCTATCAACTGGGTAGGAAGAAGATGTCAAAGTGACCAAGACCTATTGAGCAAGAAGAATAGGAACAAGAATGATTCTTGGAGGTCCATAAGCCTGGCCTCCAAACAGGCCATTTAACATGAAGAGAGCCAAATATCATTCTGTCGATCCGCTGTCGATCCGCTGTCGATCCGCTGTAGCTCAGCAAGGATAATGTATAACATCGCTCACCGACTAGATATCTCGTCGCCGTGGTGCCCGAGAACCCCGAGACGTGGGTTTGAACGCTCGACCTTCATGGTTCCGACATTCAAGATAGAAGATCCCATGACATGAATTTAAAGAAGACGATTCATGGATAACCTCTGTAGATGCAAAATCCTTGCTGTTACGCGATACTACACAGAGCGCATAAGTACTATAATAATATAAAAAGGTCTCGAGGCGGCTTGCGTGGAAATCTCTGCCAAATTCTCCTGTCTCCCCGGTGGTCAAAGCTTAAGGCAGGGACTACCAAGAGATATGTAAATAGATGAGTCGCACCTCCGACAATGTTAATTTAACTTGATATAATCACTCTCATCTCAACAGCCAGATCGCTGCGTACTATTCTATTCAAGCTGTCTTGGTTGTTCATAGAATTTTCCATGGTCCTGTTGAACATATTAGCGCGTAAGTCCCTTCTGATAGTGACCGATAGCATAATATATCGATGTGCGATAGACCGGTAAAGAGGTTTCAAAATTGGCTAGGATGCCTACCTTACGTAGAAGCACTTTACACTTGCAAACAATACCACACTCGCGGTCTAATGAGATACACACCAAAGGAATGAGGCGCTAAATTTCTCTTAGTAGAATAAAATGTATAGAACTGTTTTTGTTGGACACCTATAGGCCTATGAGCACGACATGTTCAGCTCGGTCCGCCTTCACAACCCTCACGTCAGACCTGGGACTCGTAGGTTATGGTTGAGTATCCCAAGTAGAAATTGTATTCAAATACAGATTGATAGTATATCGGAAGGGACGAAGCACGGTAATTATGAATTTAGGAACATCATATCAACTCAAGCTTGTTCAATACCGCATGAAAGAAACCAAGACTTAACATAATGAATGTCTGCCAGAGGATGAACTCCGGTATCTCTCGCTGCAATTTTCGGCCTCGCCTTAATCCTGATTACATGCTTACTGATCTTCATTGATCCTCTCAAACTTGGTCCTCAGGTCCTTCACTGACTCATCTAAAGCAGCCCTCTCGTCGTTATCTAACGGCATCTGAATTTTCTTGATGACTCCTGCTCTCCCGAGGACGACAGGCAAGCTGAAACAGCAACCCCACTCGGGCTGGAAATGACTGATGGGACGAACGTTTCGTTTGTCGGACAGGATAGAAGAGCAGATGCTATTTATGATGGATCCAATTCCAAAAGGTGTTGAACCTTTCTCCTGGATTATTATCCGCGATCTATTTTTGCACTCACTCGAAAGCTCGTCGCGGCTCAAAGTGCTGAGCGGGAGCGATTCGTTGATTGGGATGCCCGCGATTGTCGCATCTGACCATGCCACAACCTGAGAGTCCCCATGTACGCCCACTACGTAGATATCTATCGAGTTGGCCGCGACCTAGCCTTAAATTAGATTTCATAGCCAGAATATAAATAGTGTGCACGCACCCCAGTTGTTTCCGCTAATAGATTACGAATTCGCACCGAATCGAGGAAGGTTCCTGAGCCCAAAACCTGGGAAGCTGGTAGATCGGAGAGCTCATGCGCGAGCGATGTGAGAAGGTCGACAGGGTTCGCCACGACGAGGAGAATGGTGTCTGATCTAAATGGCTTCATTTCATTGATGATGCTTCGAATAATCGAGACCTTTTGGTAAATGTGCTGAGTGCTGGTTTCGCCTACGTGGCTATTAGATCTCATGTGATTAAGATTGCGTCCGACGAGCCTTCTCCTAAGTGATTTCTTACCTGTGGAATACTTTGACCCCGCGGTAATTACCACAATATCGCTGTGGCGGGCCTCCTGGTGGGTGGCCGCTCGCACTCTTGTTTTGCTGTTGCAGCTGTAGCTTACATCGGACAGATCGTTGACCTGGCCGTTCCTTAATTGGGTTTTGATGTCAACTAAGAGCAGTTCACTGGCAAGTGAATGAAGAATAATCGCGTAAGCGGCAGCGGCGCCGACTTGGCCGACGCCGATAATCGCGATCCGAGAAATCGGCTTTCCGTGAGATGACATTTCGGCGACCTGGGATGATGATCTCCAACTTCCCAGGGAGATACGTCGGATATATTTATCAGCCGCGCATGTGTGGCGTAGATTGGTGTGATTCAAACGATTTTCCAGACTTTCTGCCGGTATGATGAAATAACCCAGTATTTCACTGTGTAAACTACCCCCGTACGGTTGAGCTCCATGGGGATGGCGCCAAGTGACTGAAAAAGTTCTGTGTTCTCAAGATGGCAACCTTATTTCCGCAGTCAGCTGGTAGTTATGACGAGAAGACGTGCACTGACAGTTTGTCTACTAGCGGACCTAACGATAACTATTGTCTAGACCCTTCTACACACTGACCTCGGAATCATACCACCGATCCTCGTGATACTGTCAGACGTACCCAAGCTGGCAGCCGAGAGCGACCGACTGAAATCAAATTAATACTACTACCTACTTAACGGCTATTTACATAGAACTCAATTGCTTCCGATTTAGGGATCGTCGTCATTCTAGTTCCTATTTCCTATTATGCCACACCTATGGCGCCCGATTCATTTCCAGGTTTGTTTTTCGTAAATGTTGAAAGTTCATGGCTAAGTGCTCCTCGGAACTTCTTAAAAGCACGATCCTAGTCTTTATCAGTCAAGGAGCGCGTCGCAGATTAGAACACTCCTCTCTTTCAGTTCTTTAACAGTTCTTTTGCATTTGCGTAATGGTCGTGTCTATCACATCATCGCTGGCTGTGTTTGGTACCGCCTGCTTCAGGTGATCTCGGTCGAAAAGAGAAGCTGGCCGAGGCTTGGGAGCAACGAAGCCTTGTATTATTATTGTAACCTTCCTTCTCTCAATCGCCGCTTTGCTCCACCTCGTTTTTGTGAAAAAATCGCAACAACTGCCATCACTCTTCATTTTCTCATCCGATCAAATACCCTTCCAATCCTTGGCGACTGCGCCATCGAGCTCGCGCGATGGACAAATTCCCTGTCACCGGACGGACGGATCCTCTCACAGATAACTGGTCCTATGATAGTGCGATCGACCTGCTCTCATTGAACCCCGCGGAACTGGACCTGACTTTCAACTTTGCGGGCAGGTTGACGAACACGGAGGGAGACCGAACACCTACATATGGATCCATTTGGAACCCCGACTATTCTTACCGCGTTCACCATACCCGCCACCGAAGACATGGCCTTGGTAGGGCCATCGCCTCCTCTCGCCATAAGCCAATCATGACTGGAATTACCACAGAAGCACCCCAAGTGATGGCCAGATGTGGTCCACGGACGCGCTCCCGTCTGCCGACTTGGCGATGACCAATCTGACCGGTTAGAATGACCAGCTTTCCACCACCCGCAACTCCATGTCGTTCAGTAGTCGTTCAGTAGTACTCCGTACCCTGTCAACAACGTGGCCCTCCATTCCGGAGATAAACCCTCAAAAATACACCCCTCTGCGCACCCAGGCCAGGGGGTCAAAACGCTAAAACCATCTGGTCGCAAAACATACAGCCTCAAAGTCCTATCTGGAGCCTGTAAACCATGAATTGATTGCTATTGATTGATACTCACCAAATGGCTACTATGGACGGCTATTATGAGGTAGTGGTAATGGTTTTTTGTTATCAATATCATCACTTTTAGGGCTACTGGTTATGCACTCCGGCAAGGTCGCGCTATGGTTTTAAATTGTGAATATCTCGATGAGCCGTCAGACCATTTTGTATTGTGATACCAGGCACATACTGCGCAGGAATGAAGCCGCAACATTGGAAATAATTCCTGCTCTATGTATGGGAAGAACCAAGCTCATTGGAAATCTACTTGGACTTCATGTTGTATATATACCTTTATGTATTCCTCAAGAAGAATCATCAAGCTGCCTTTTACATTACAATATTTTGAAGCAAAAGAAATAATCACTAAGTCTAGCTCATTTATTAAATTTGATGCTGTTATCACCGGGGAAGGCTTGGGTGTTTACGAGGAAAGAAAGCGAGCACAGCAAAGGTTCGCCGGCAGGTCCCACAGGGTTGTAAACCCTTTCACTCTGTTCCTTTGGCTCGATCGGTCACTGCCGACATGCAAGCAACCACTACCACCTCCAATTGCTATTGAAGAGGTAGAATGCATCTCGTTTTAGGGTATTGACGGTAACGACTGTACTAGGATGCGGTTGAAACCCCCGCAAGGCAATATGCCAATATTCGGCGATTACAATGCGCCAAGGTCTCAGCTGAGTCAAGAGTTACGTACATAACTAACTAGTTAAAGGGAACGTGGTCGACGTGTGACTAATTAGATGCAAGTGGTAACTAAGTTACCACTGTATATCTAAATTCGCTTAAAGTATTCGCCACTTTGTTAATCTAGCTAAATGAAAACCTCATCGTGTGGAGGTCATTAGATACAAAAGATGGCATACTAGCTATCGAAATATTGAATGAATTAGGTGGTTTAATCAGCAGAAAAGTAAGTGGGGCATGTTGCGTGTTCAAAATACTTTGAACGCTGACTGTGTTTGGCCATAAGAGAAACCCCCGCAGAGAGGGCAACATTGAGGGCAGTGTTGAGGGCGGTTGTTCACAGTTGACTTCATTCGATATTGTTATATCAGGATTCCAAACTCCTCTCGAGTGGCTCAATCTCCGATGCCACTAAGTATTGGAGTACCCTCTGAGGCAGAGGGAGATAAACGCCAATTAGTTGAGAGGTGGTGAAATATGACAAAACATGGTTCCAGAGCACTAATAGCCATAATACTACAATGGCGTTGTTAATTCCAAATCCTGCTGAGGTGGGGGGAAAATCAAGGTCCGGCTTGGGATGGCAAAAAAACGAGGTCAGAAATGTGTGCAACACGTGAGCTAATTTTTATAGTTGAAGGATCGAGTTGTCGAAGCCAGAGACCAAATAACGGTGATCCTCACACATCTCCAAAATTAGATCAAGGTGTGTACTAAGATATTTGACCTTCCCATATAACACGCGATGTGCGTAAGGGGACAATGGGTCTATGGGAGGACAGGCTACTTATCGTGGAGGCTTGGAGTCTCCAGGAACCAGGAACAAAGCGTCACAGAACAGATCAACAGATCACCGTGGGCTCGTGGGAGTGAGCAGGTTGTGCCACTTTTGAAACATGTTTTTCGGATCGTACTGCTTCTTCAGCTTCTGTAGGCGCGGCAGATTGTCTCCAAACAGTTCTTGGGCATTAGCTTCGTGTCCTAGGGGCGTGTCAACTGGATATCACCCCGGTGCATGTGTCTAGGGGCTTAATCGTACCAGCGTAGTTAGCATATATGCCCACCCCGTGTCCTGCAATACTGGCGACTCCGCTGCGCTCTCGGATCTTGCGCAGCAGTGCCCGCTCCAGGTTTGCCATCTTGGCGTCCAGTTCCGGGTCATGCCAACGGAGGATGATCGCCACGTTGTGGTAGGGACCCCGGTTGGCACACGCCGTCGCGTCGAGTGGCACTTGGCTTACGCGCGCGTACGGCAGCAACTCAAAGACCACCACGCTGCCTTCGACGCGCGGGTAGGATCGCATGATCCGGTCAAAATCTTCGTAGACCTCATGCACGATCTGGGGATCGAGTGGCAGCCTGACCGTTGTGCCGCTCAGGCGCTTGCGGGCCCCGCGGGCGGCCAGTGGCCCAAGAATGGTGTTCATCCTGGGGTACGGCATCTCGCACGTCTCGTTCTGGATCGGGCCCAGGGCCAGCAGCGGCGCAAAGAAGGCCTCGGCAGCGACGCGCGGACCGTTGTAAAACAGCAAAGCGACAATTACCGTGGACAGCAGGTCGGGCGGCCGCGTGGTGAAACCGAAAAATAAACCCTCGTCGCCCGTTGCCCGCTCATCGAACTGGTTCGCAAACTCGATCACGGCAGGCAGCTGGTCAGCGGGAAAGTAAAGCAGGCCGCCGAAGATGGGTGAGCGTTGGCGGTGCGCGAGCAGGACGAACTCAGTGGCCACACCAAAACTCTGGCCGGCACCCCGTACCGCCCAGAAGAGGTCCGGATGCTCGGCCACGGATGCAGTCACGGCGCGGCCGTCAGCCAGCACCATCTTAACACTGACAAGGTTGTCGATGACCAGACCGTAGCGCCCAGTGAGCCAGCCGAAGCCGCCGCCCAGCGTCGTGCCTCCGACGCCCGCAGCGCTCGTTGTGCAGCCGACAACGGCTAGCCCCTCGCGCTCGGCCGCCTGGTCGACCTCTTCCCAGGTTGCACCTCCCTGGACAGCTACCGTTGCCGATGCTGGATCGACCAAGACATTGTGCATCGCGGATAGGTTGATGACGATTCCCCCGTGGGTTGAGGACGCACCGCTTGTGCTGTAGCCGCCGCCCTGGACCACAATAGGGATGTAGTGGCGGTTCGCGAAGGCGACGACTAGCGCGACCTCGTGGGTCGAGGTGGCCATCACGACCGCGCCCTAGAGGATATTAGCAGAGCACAAGCACGGCAGGTGGAAGTTTCTTAGGGCCGGGGTAGGGAGAAACAGGAGTGGACTGCCGGCATACAGCTTCTTTCTCGCAGGTATCGCTCCATCGGCTGATAAGCTGAGGGTAGTCTTCCTCCTCGGGAGTAACGACCGTCGCACGTGTATCCTTGAGTTCCTGTCGCAGCTGGACGGCGTGCCTGTAGGATAAGAAGGGCATGATGAGTGACTGTTAAAGGAAATGTGAATACTTCGTATCACACAGGAGAGACCCTGCGCAGAGTTTATGGCTATCAAGTCTCCACCACCATAAGAGGGTTTGTTCTTTGCAGTCCGGTGGTCGATCAGGAGATCCTCTTTCACTTATCGAACATTGAGCCTAGCCATGGCCACCGTTTGGGTGGTCAGACATATGTGCGTCGTGGCAAGAAAGCATCCAAACCCGTTCATTTGTCCAAAAATCGGGGATCTATCTAGCGGATCGTTTGATCCGGAAAGCTACAATCGAGTGAGTTGTCACAAGACTTCGGCCATGACGATATTGACCTCAAGTCACCTCAGCCCTATCGAGCCTCCCCATGGAGGGCCGGATAGCACAAATACGGAAGACGATATTTCCTTGCTCTAGGCTATGGTGTGAGTCTAGAGAAAGATCCAGAAATGCCCGCTACCCTCAACTCTGTTCATTGTCTGCAATATAAAAGAGTGCCAGCCATAATGACCAGGCTGCTTGGCCGCCAGGTTTCGCAACAGATAAACCTATAATGTTAACGAGAGACAGCAGATGCAAATCGAGGACAGTTCCCGACTTTTCGGTGATGCGCAGGCTCTTCTTGTCCATCCATATCATAACAACGGCTGAATATTTTCGAATTCTAAAATCACCTCTTTCTCGCTATCCTACCCGGAATTTCCAAGAGCACGTCTTATATGTGACATTTCGTACCTTGGTTCGGCCGGCTCTCGGTCCATAGCATATCCGACTGAATTTTTTCTGCTACTCCGACTTTTGATCAATGCAAAATAATAAGAATAGGTAGTAGCGATAGTGTTATTCAAACCACCAGTTCGGGCGACGTGGTTTAATGTCACCAATCATGAATGTATACAAAAAACGATGTCAGTCATCGGCTAGACGGGGTAGCAGATGGTGAAGAAAGAATTTTGAAATCGTCCAGCCCAAATTCTTTCAGTGGAAGCTATTCGGAGATTGGCGCCTACCAAAATTACTGTTGATCCAATGTATATTGTACCATGGTTCCTAAAATCGCCGCGTCTCGCCCCACAGTCGTCGTAAAACTTTGCGTTTTCTACGATACAAGTATTAGTCATCCGACTTCCCTTTCCGTCAGTCTCACTTGCGGACAGGGGGGAAATTGGAGCTCACGACTCAATTATTTTCTCAAACCCTCATTTCTTTGCTCTCCCACTATCGCGCGCCGCGCGCGCCTTTTCCAATACTAATATACTGGGGGAATTGGGCGGACGATGAATACGCCTACCCCGAAAGGGTCTTAGTGGTATTCGACCACTGCTTCAGTTCGTCATGACTAGTTTCTATGCCCCCATGGTTCGATTAAAGCCTGGCTCACGGTTTGCTGTCACAAACTTCAGCCTGTTCATCTCCAGCAGGCGATTCCTATATGACAAGTTAAACTCCGAGCCAATAGCGAAAGGCGCGCTTGATCTAATTGAACTGACCAACACAGCCCTATCCATATATTTGTGACTCTTCCGAACGCCTCCACAGTTTCCGAAAGTATATGAAGTGTCAAGGTTATAAATTATCAAACGCAAGGGTGACAGTCATGATGAATTCACTACGGACAGTTTGCTATATTTTAACGGCTCCTTGGCAGACCTGGAAAGTCGCCGTTCATCAGATTTTGCTGATGCCCGAGCATAGCACGGATCGAGTGACAATTATGAACCTTTGGCGGAAGAATAGGAAGACAGAGTATAGCACGGTGACCATTGTTGTAAGTCGTACGTCCCAAGCAAAGTAAATATAGGTATACTAAATATTGGTCCTACAGGGAACCATTCTCGCTTCCGTGGCAATAATCTCCGTAAACGGGACAGAAGCGTCTGCGTCACACTGGACAGTTCTGGCATTCTGGCATGGGACGTTGATATGCAGCATTTTTGCTGTTCTTATTGCGTTCTATCTCGGGGTTTTCATCGACATGTGCGAAACATGCATGGAGGGTGTGCCGAACCTCCTCCAGGCTATCAGGCATGAACGTGGACATGCAGTAAACTGGATTTATATGTTTGCACTGCAGTCACCAGTGATGATCATCTGTTATGGAATCGTGTCTTATATTATCGGTCTTTTCATATTCATAATAGCACCACTGTGGAAGACAGAATGGGGGAACGAAGATAAGGTGAGAACAATTATTATAACCACATGTTGGTTTTCAATACTAAAAGTTCCTCTAGATCGCAATATTCTGCTTATTGTATATTTGCTTCGCACTTGTCTCTTTCCTAATTGTCTGCATAACTCTCTATACCAGATTTCTGCCAAACGTGGCCGAAACTGATTCCCAATGTTGATAAATGCTTTGGTTACCAGAATGTCAACAACAATAAACAAAACTGGATCGCCTACCGTGACTTTAGCAAATTCTGGCCCAAGTTTTGTTCCGAGCAAAAGGTATGGAATAGCTGGACAAAAGGCCTCTTTCACTGGCTGTGTATAATGGACTACGAACGCAGACAAAGCCAAGTGCTTCCACACATCCGTCTCCATTAAGAAAGCTAATAATAATGGGGCATGTTACGATATTTAGCTTCATATTGGACAGTCTTGAGCCTTTTTGGACCCAGTATCGGAACCTCACTTGCTCTTTAGCACCTGTTGGTTTTAGAGGCAATTCTTCTAGATATATCCTTCCTGAATATTAAAAAGAACACAGAGTTCTCCCAGCCCCGGGACTGTCATGAATTGAATAGGGCCTTTGGAGTAATTGCCCGAGGCAAGGCTTGTGAGCAAGCCAAAACATCAAGTGCAAAATAGTTGCGAAAAAGTTGTAGACTGAGAAGTGCGGTCCTAGGTAGGCGCTACACGAAGAGGTATTTTATATTATACACACAGGATATGGATCGAGGGATGCTAATGGGGGCAGAGTAGCCTACAAGCGATAGTGTTGAGTGTCCAAGATACGGAAGAGGTTCATTACGCGGCCATAAAGACGATCAGAGTTGGACCCTCATCAGCTATGGCCGCAAGACGATGTCGGGCACCAATGCGCGCACCCGACGGAGATCCCCTAAGTCTGTTTCAACTTGCACTAGATACCATTAACTCCCTTGGTGACGTGATCAAGTTGAGCAAGTTGAAGATCCATTCAGAACACCATCTTGGATGAAGAATATGCCAATATGTAGGGGATATATGTCGGTGGTATGCATGGAGAGCGGCAAAAGGTTCAGTCCCGGCCACTTGAGTCCCAACCACAAATTAATAAACAGCTTCTGAGGTTGTCACTTTGCAGCCAAAAAGCAGCATTGCTAACAATAGTGACTCTCCTGGCTTCGGTAGGATGCGACAAATTATGGAGTAATAGCACACAGACCGCTTCATCTTCTCATCTGCCTTGACATACAAATAATTTCAGTAATCCCAGAAAGTATGCTTTCTTACGTTGGATTTCGTGCTGAGGGAGTCAAAGAAATTCCCTGTCACGTTTCTGATCCAGCTTTGCATTCAAACTACAATTTCAGACTTTTCGGCGTGATGCCACATTTCATGTACCCGTGTCCCGCAATGAGCGGTTGCACTGACAGAAGAGCAATTTGGAGTGATTCTACATAGACATTGCTTGATTGTTTTTTTTTTGGTAAAGCCAGGGAAATTGTAGAGGCTAGGGGATTTACCCTGTGGAGACTAAATCGCTAGGGCAAATATAATCCTGCTCAGGAAATGGAAGGGAGTAATCATATGATCACTGCCAGTGTAGTAAGTTGGTAGATTCATGCACCACCTGGAATAGATATTAATCTAGAACTACCTCTGGCGAAGCTGTTTCGTGAAGCTGGTTTGTGATGTATGCGACGGTCTGAGAAGTTCTAGTCTCAAATAGTAACATGATTGCTTTCTTCATAAGATTCTAGGCCCCACTAGACATTAAACGTATGATTGCTCCCGTGATTGTGGTTGACGTAGGAATGACGTTGTAAAACATGGAAGCACGGTTCATTGGCAGTACCGGAGTCATATGTAACGACTTTTAATACTCCGAGAAACTATATATTTAATAATTGTGACAAGAGCAGATACAATGGGAAAATTTATTCAAACTACCACGCAAAAATGGCTCCCAGACGCGACCCCAAGAACGTGCAGGCTTGGTTGATTGGAAGCGGCGTCGCATCGCTCGCAGCTGCTGTACATTTGGTCAAGCAAGCTAAGGTCCCGGCAGATCAAGTCCACATTCTTGACGTCCACCATGGTTCCGGTGGAGCAATGGAGGTTTCTGGTAATTCCAAGGATGGATACATTTACCATACGGGTGCACAGCCGTATTTCCAAGAGGAGTGTGTCACAAACCTCCTCACGATGGTACCCGATCCAGGACACCCAGGAAAAACTCTGTGGGAAATCATGAAGGAGCATGAGCGGTACACAAGGCCGATGAACAAAGCCCACACACGTGCGATCACACAAAACGAGGAAGGACTGCGTAGAGTCGACACTCATAAACTCTCGATCGGCGCAAAGCTCCGTATAGATCTCATTAGGTTTATATTGGAGAATGAGAAGGATTTTGATTTAAAGAAAATTAGTGATGTGTTTGACGCGACGTTCTTCGAGTCAGGCTTTTGGACTCTCTGGTCAACCACGTGAGCACTTTGGCCCTCCCTATTTCGATCCTTTCTGAAGTTGACCCCGTTCTAGTTTTCTACTCCAGAAGTGGCATAGCGCAGTTGAATTCCATAGGCTGCTCACCAAATGGCTACCTGAAATGCACACTCATAATGATGTGCGAGAGCTGGAAAGAACACCCTTCAATTTTTATGAGTCCTTAATTACTCCCATCACTACATACTTAAGGGAGCAAGGGGTCGATTTTCGGTTCAATGTCATGGTCACTGACCTCAAATCATACCCGTCCAGTGACCCAACAACCATTTCAGAAATTGTATTGCAGGAAAACGGACATGAATTGCTTATCACCGTGGATCCTATCGACATTGTCATTGTGACATTAGGTTCGGTGGCTTCGGGTATGCAGACGGGGTCTAACTTGGAATCTCCGCCCCCACCTTCTCTGTCTCCCGACAGCTTGGAACATGGAGAGTGGTCGCTATGGCAGAAACTTGAGAAGCAGAGTCCCAAGTTTGGCAATCCTTCAAATTTTTCCAGCCGGTTAAGCGAGTCGCTGATTGAGACTTTTACTATCACTTTGCGCGATTCAGACTTCATGAAATATTACACCAAGCTGACTGGGGACAAGCCGGGTACTGGTGCCTTGCTCACCGTGATGGAGAGTCCTTGGGGTCTGAATATCAGTGTCCCTCATCAGCCAGTATTCGCAACGCAGCCCAAAACTGTCCATGTGATCTGGGGATACGCTTTACATCCGGAAAGAAAAGGGAAGTACGTCGAAAAGTCAATGGTGTCATGCTCTGGTAAAGAGATTTTCTGTGAGATTCTTTCTCATTTAGGCTTTCCTACTGATCCACTACTTTCGTCGTCAATTACTATTCCTTGCATTATGCCGTTAGGAACATCTATGCTATTGTCTCTCTCGCATCATGACCGTCCAAGTGTGATCCCTCATGAGACCACAAATTTGGGTCTCATCGGCCAATACGTTGAAATACATGGTGATGCAGCCTGCAGCTTGGAGTACAGCGTCCGAGGAGCGCAGATGGCAGTGTTCAACTTGATGGGGCTGTCTCACGGGCCTCCAAAGGTTGGGAAAAACAAATTTTTGGAGGTGCTCGAGTTGTTGTTGTGAGAGTGAAGTTAGCTGTGTCTGTCTATTCCAGCAAGTTCAATGCGTTATAGTAGGCTGTGGTGCACATTTGGAACCCAAAAAGCTCTCTTGACTATATGATATCTAAAAATTGCATACCTTTGACGTTTCGTTGCCACCTAGTATATTGTAAGACGTGACTATGTTCACCGCGAAGACGTGTTATTATAGAACAGATAAATCAATAGATAAATCAACCTACTGAGGACATGAATTTTACCAGCCAAAGTGGCGTCGTCCTGGTGGGGTAGGTCCGACCTGTCTTTACTATCTCACTCGCACTGAGAACCTGCGGCTGGGCGATGGATATAATGTCGTTCTAGCTGAAATACTGATGATACATGCTTAAGGAGCAAGCCTGGAGACAACTGGAGTGAGAGGTTTTTGCCGGAGCCTTAATATCTGGAGGGCGTCCATCGAAGGATGCGCGTGCTGGGAACTAGGGCAGTGGCCTGAACAAGCTTTACATCAGCTCCAAGAACTCGTTAAGGCTTAGCCACGGGCAGTCTTGGCTGTGTAGTTATTTGTCTTGGCTCAACACGCTCGGCAAGCTGCCGGAGGCAGTGATGGCACGGCGGCTATCCCACTTCGTGGAATATAACACGGACTTCTTCCCGATACTCAGTTTGGAAGATGCCCAGGACGCATAACCAAGTAAGCCCTCCTAGTGCTTGCTAACGCGATTGACTGAGCCTAGCTTGGGTAGACAATTGTTATATTAGTGGTCTTTGTTCTGAAGAGCGCGTTTAATAGAGTCGATAACACGAGCCTCGACGCTCGCCTCGAAGTAAAAGGTATTCCTATGTGTCAACTCCTAGTGTACTGCGGGGCAATTCACATAGGACGAAAAGGGTCTAGATAGTAGATTATTCTCTGGCATAGGATTCTTACTATCAACAAGAAGAAAAGGATGAAAGGAATGTGTTTAGAACAAAATTGGTTGAACTTACTGGCTAAATAGCAGGATAAACAGACGTTTAAATACACAATCTGCAGCAGTTCAGGCAGCAGGTTCTCTTGCAAAGATATAAGGCAACTTCCAAAGGAACAGGTCAAATTTCTAACAATTTGATAGATCTCAATGCAGAATAGAAATGTGCAGAAAGGACATCTGGATCCTTGGTCAAATAGCCAATTAGGCCATGGTCGATATCTCTGTTAAAGAGGTGCATACAGAGGGGTCTCTGTCGGAACAGAAGCAGCAGTGGATACCGGAGCACCGGAGATAGTATTAACTAGTTAGACCGCATGTATTAGTTATTATTATGCCCACATAAATTGCTAGATAGGTCACTATACGTAACATTTTTCCTATGATATACCCTACTCTACATTACATGCGCGTGCCGATGGCCGAATGTCACGCAGTAACACATGCCTAAACGGCCATAGATTAACTCAATACGAAGAGGATTCGCTAGACATGCAGTTGCTCGGCTATCATATATGGCACAAAACTTTCAAAAAGCCCAGATACAATTTTGGTCAAGATTGGTGGTGTATGCCACAACAATTTAAACAACCCAAACGGCTGCGGCTAGCCGAAACTACGTAGCATCAGATGGTTTAGGGTGCGGAGCCCAAATTGCGTGCAAATAACGAGCGACACGATTGTAAACTCGATTCTTTTCTCCAGTTCCTGGAGAGGAGCGAGGAGGAGCGACCAGAGTAGGTCCTGTGGGGGTAACGCCTTCCCGCTGAGCTTGTTCATACCAGCCTGGCGGATAGTCTGGCATTGGATGGGGTGGTGCAGGAATACGATATATTGAATCTTTGATAATGTCGCAATCAATAACCGGAACCCAATCAGACAGATGTGATGAGTCAGGACGCGTAATGCCTTAATAATCGAGCAAAAGCTCTGGATTCAACTAGGTCGCCTTAACGGCCTACGCTTTCGAGGATAATGGTAGCCAAACGTCTTATATTTTCCTGTGAACCTCTTTAACGGAATGTTTCCCAATACTTGAGAATAATTTGCCTTCCGCCATGTCCATGGATCGCTTACTACCTCAATTTAATGTAAATTCTGGAAAAAGTTGCCATTCTGCTGTTTGACCACGTGGCCACTCCAGCTGCTGATCAAACTTCAAAGCCGACTAGAAGGCAGTCAATTTGACATGCTGGTTAGGACTTTCCCAAGTATTACGCAGGAGAATATAGCCCAACACCATTCACCCAGACATTCTGGATGGAAAGCGAGTTGCGGATATCAAGCGTCGGGTCCGCGCTGAGGAGAACTAGATCGGCGCGAAGGCCGGGTAAAATGGACCCACGATCATAGAGTCGAAACTTCTCTGCTGCAAGGGAAGTCGCGCTTTGTATAGCGTTGACTGGTGATAAGCCTGCCTGCACCAATAGTTGAAGTTCTGAGTGTAGTGAAGATCCGAAAGGAGGATTGGCCGGCACATAAGGACTGTCGTTTGCATCACTCCCAGCTAGAATTGGCACTCCAGCTCCGGGCATATTCGTCACGCTCGCTTCCGCGTGTAGCGTATATGTCTGGAAAGGCGCGTGTGTGTTGTTTACGATAGATTGCATCATGATCAATGTGGGCACGCTGACCTGTTTATTCGCAGTGAGATTGGCCAATGATAGGGCATCGATCGCTTTATCCAGTGGCGCATGACAAGGTATGTCGACCTTTGCGGCTTCAGCAAGGGAATAATCGGCGTAGATGGTAGAGTGCGCAATAACCAGTTTATCAGCGGCATGAGCAGCTTGAACCACAGCAGCCAGGGTCGCTTCGTCGGGGCCGAGAGGGTCGAGGAAGACTTTAATGTAGTCGGCTCCTTCCGAGATGCGATTTTGGACGAAGGTACGGCCTGATTCTGGGTCGACAATGTAAGAATCTGCGGGGAACCCAGGTATGTGGCTTAGAGCGGTGCCGTTGACTGTCCCTGCCGCGCCAGACGTGCGGACATCAGATGTCCCCGAGGCTTTGCATGCGTCAACTGACGAGACTGGAAAAGTTCCCATGTCGAGCGCTGTGGTGACACCGTAATGTTTCATGTCATCTAGGTAGGAGCATTTCGTAATGTGGCAGTGCGAGTCAATGAAACCAGGAAGGAGATATCCGCCCTTTCCATCGATCATGGTGGCATCAGAAGACGGAGCATTTGCCAACCTCCCGTTGATGAAGACGACAGTAGAGAGGTTACTTGAAAATTTATTTCCATCCCAAACATGAACATTTTTGATTGCCGATTTTGTAAGTTGCTTCTTTTCAAACCCATGCGGAAGCCCACATGCCGAGGCCAGGGCTAGAAGGGCGGAAAAGAAGATGAAGAACATGTTGACCGGAAATGCAAATGTTACTATCGGATAGATGCTTTGAAAACTAACACTGATGAGAATGCACTGATCACCAGAAAGCAAAGGCGTGTTTCTAGGTCGCTATATATACAAGTCTTCGGCCCTATACGAAACATCAACTGTATAATTATTGCCGAGGTGTCCTGAAGTATACGGGGGCGGGACCTGCAGCTAAGCTGCAGATAATGGGGTCCACATATAATTTTTCCCCACAATATGCCATGTGGGCCCTCTGCGTGATACTACATACATCATATTATTTCCCTGAAGATCCAATGCCCTCCAGGAATAGTCGGAGTTGGGTGGTAGTTACTTCTAATTAAGCTGAACCCTATCCGGTACTCTTATAGGGTATCAGGTGTGGCTATCGTCTAAGACCAGCTTCTGAGACTAAAAATCTTCCGGACGTCTTTCACTACGACCTACCGCAGTGATAACCTTGAGAAGTTGAACAGAGCCCGATCAAAAAGCCGGTTTTGTGAAAGTTCCGTATTTCATCATCAGTGATACCGTATTCTTAGATAGCTTCGCGTACGGTTGCAGACCACAGTTTATAACCATTCTTCTTTGCTCGGCTTGTATAATCCTCCGGTCATATTTTATTTATATTCCAGGACAGAGTTTCGTACAGCGGTAGGCCCAATAAACCCACCCCAAGGGCTGCTGAAGGATCATATAGACGTGCTCAGTACGATTTCTGCGCCATTTCACGAAGAAACTCTAACCGAAATGAAAACCCTCGATTATCAGCATCTAGTAGCCGTTTAACAAGTGCTTGTTCTTCAGTCCCTGTTAATTTATGGCCACTAGCGCGTGTTCCCGACCAGAGTTTGATTCCTTTCAGCCGAAAGAGGAGGGTAGATTTAGGCACTCCAAATATTGCCGTAACCCTTGATTCTGATCCAATTTTTTTGTTCATATAAGCCGCAATGGCCATTTGCATTCAATTGTCTTAGGAAAAAGGCATTTTATATATTGGTGATCTAAAAATAACGCGTTGAAGGATGTTGCCGGAAGGTTGGACGCGAAAGTGGACAGGTCGGCCTTGAGTTACGTTAATTAGTGAGGGTGCCGTTATTTAAGTAAATAGCGCAAATGAATCACTTAATGATCAAGGAGCCTAATTTGGAAATTGAGTCAGCAGACGGACTGATAACTTTCAAATCTGTTCTGGTAATCTATGTTCTTGAGTTCCGTAAAGCCATCAAGCGGCTTTACCCACGCGTTACTTCATATGTGGGACGTGTCCCACAATTTAGTCATTCTTCGGATTAGAAGACGGACGGGGATGATGAACTAGGAGACTTGCAGGCTAGGGCGAAGCTGCTCCAGACTCGGATCCAGGAACAGGCACGTGGATTGCGTTATATTTCTTACTGCTCTTACTTTCCACCGCTCCCATTTTCCACCACTCTTATATTCCACTATTCTTGCCTCGCAGGTGGGACGAAAGTGGTAAAAATCATTTCATAACACAATTTCATTACATTGGGCATCAACGTGGTCTAGAGTGCTTGCTGAATAGCAAGCCTACGGACCTCATGGTATTGTCGAAACACGGGCTTGGAAATATCAGAATGACAGGATCATCCAGCTATTAACTAACTTGTATCAATCCCACGGTTGGCGTCAATATCTAATTGTACGATCGACCTGCATGCACTCATTGACGTGACAGAGCGTTTATGTTGCCGGAGCCTGTGTGTATAGGTGTCCGTCTCGTTATTTTGTTTCTATGGACGCTTTCTCTACCAAGGAATCCAAGTCGAGAGTGAGTCTTGTGATGTCGGCTTCCAACACCGTCATGTATTCAACGAGCCCCGCATGTCTAGGACCGATCTCACCATTTGAGAGACCTGCAAGCTCACTGTCTTGCGTCGGAAATGGACCCTGCTCTCTGAAGTATTGCAACCTACCCAGCTTACGGGACTTGCTGTAAACTTCGCGCCCAGAGCGGGTGGCCTCGTCGAGCAGGGTCTCTGGGCTCAAGCCTATGGTCCCAAAGCAAATGCCATACAGCCAGCAGAAGCACTCATGCGGCGTGAGACATGAAACTGAGTTAGAGGTCCCTCGAAAAATCATATGCCATGTGCGCTCAAACACGGCACCCGCCTGCGAAGGACTCAGATCAGCATCAACGATCCACTGCCGCAGTGCCTTGAGCCGATCAAGCGGCAGCCCTCGAGCGGTCGGCCGCGTGAGAGCAAATTGGGCTCCCGGAACGCATCCAATGGTCTCTGGGATGGGCTGGCTGGGGAAAAGAGCGCCTGCATTGCCATTACGACACTAGTTAGGCTGCAACAGGTTAATAGAGTGTTAATTGATTAATTGATAGATGATTGACCGCTGTTGCACACTTAACTTACATACTTTAACTGGAGATCGATGTCAAAGCTCGCAAGGGACCGCGGTTCACTATGATACGATTTTAACCTCTGAACCGCAAACCGCACCTTGAAGGACCTAGTTATGACCATGGAATTTCGCGAATCGTATTATAGCCAGCTCGGAGAATTGGGATTTTAACGAGCGCACCCGATCTCTAAACCCCCATCTTAATCCGAACCGGCATTCCAAGCTTCGGATGCCCTGTAATCATACCTACCTCCATAACCTGATACGCCTTCTCCCCCCACACAGCAGGCGAGTCATCCGGGAAAGCAGGCTCTATATCCATGTCACGCACCGTCAGCGCCAGAATCGCCCGTAGCTCAATCTGCGCCAGCTCCTGCCCGATACAATTCCGTGGACCATGCTCGAAAGGCCGCCATGCGTTTTTCCGTACATGCAGCGGCTCGCCTTCTTTTGCGAGCCAGCGCTCGGGAAGAAACTCTGTGGCCCGTGGCCAGAACTCCTCTGCCCGCTGGACGCCTAAACTTAGGGAAAATAGCATAAATCCGTCTGTAGGGAACCGCTTCCCTGTGTCTGGGTGGGTTAGATAAAAGTCAGGTCGGCCTTTGCGAATAGAGCCGACAGGTGGGAAAAGACGCAGGGCCTCTTTAATGACGCCCGATGTGTAAGGGAGCTGGTTGAGTAAAGTTGGACTGGTGGCAATTTGAGCTCGTGTTGTGCTTGTATCACGCCCAAGCACCGTGTTGTGTTCAGCACGTAACGTAGCTAGTGTTGACGGGTTTTTGGAGAGGAGGTAGTAGCAGTACGAGAGAGCTGTCGCTGTAGTGTCGTGTCCTGCGAACATGAAAACCTTTATCTGGGCAATTACGATGTCCAGGAAACGTTCGTCCACCTCGACCCCACCTGAAGAATCTCTCCTGGACAGAAAGTCTTTGGTGGCTAGAGAGAGGATGGTGTTGTGTCCGGTTGATTGCCCATTCAGATGCTCTTGTATCCGTCGCTCAATGTGCGGTCGGAGGTAGTTCTTCATGATCCTATTATTTTTCCACATGCGAAATGGGCGCAGCGGGTTGAGAGCCATGACTAGTTGATCGGGGGCATTGCTTATCCACAGTAAGGCAATCTGTCGCTTCAATGCCTCTTGTAGCTCATTCTTCCTCGTTTGGCAGTGTAGACGAACATCACTAGATTGATACAGGCTGTTAGTCAAAGGTTAAAGAGTGTGAAATCTAGATTGTGCGCATACAAGATAGCCCGGCCGATGACATCGACCGTGCAGCCAATAGCTGCATCTTCAAGTCTCAAAATTTCCCCAGATTCCGCAGCGCCCTTAAGTCGATCAACGAAAACATCGATCTCCTCAATGAAAGAGGGCATAAGCGACAAAATATTTTTGACTGAGAATGCTGGATTAAAAATACCACGCCACATCTTCCATCTCTCCCCCGACATGTTGAGTAAATCGTTAAGTTGTGTGAAAGGCCGGAACTCGCTCTCCAGCGACGGATGCTTCGGAAGCGAGGTGATCTGCGTGAACTGAGCCATCATATCAGGATGGAACACAGCTAGCATTGGGGGTGCAATCGGCCATAAGTCAATGTAGATGAGCCCAGGTATCTCCAATTCTGGATGGTCTTTGGCCAGGAGGAGAGGCATATATTGGCCGTGAATATCGCCAGGATATTTGGCCATGGTCTTGCCGATATGGATCAGATGTCCAAATATCCACGAGTGAGGCAGCATTGGCTTTTGAGGGTTATAAGTGAATAAATCGACTGCCAGTAGAGGGGATTTTACGCACCACTCCATGTTGCCTGGCCGCCTTCCGAAACAGACGACGGACTTGCCATACTCGATAGATAGATGCGATAACACCCGCAAAGACGAATGCCACACTTGCTCTGCCAAGGGTGACTAAAAGTGTCATTTTCGCAGCTGCAATTGTTGCATTTGGCATATGAGGGTTTTGACGACGGTCAAAAGAACGGCAAGAACGGTTTTCGCAGCGGCTGTTGATTTCTTATGCCAGGAGGATGTGTGGTGGGGACGCCCTTGTCCGCCGGCCCCCAAGGAGTCAGATTAAATGTTGCCCCTATGCTCCCGAGCTCGTATTGTTTCTTCTAAGATTCCTGATTGGACAATTGGTGCTCTGGGAATAGTTCAGGATGACCGACCTACGTATAAGTCTCTTGTGCATATGCCAGTTCCGGCCAGAGGTTTGAGCCGGGAACTCTGGACGTGACCAGAAAATGGAGACGCACGGCTTCCGCTGGTCTCCACTTACCCCTTCCGGTGTAAAATATAGCCGACTACGATAGACCCTTATCCAAACAGCTCTGACATTATCCCAAGATGACCGTGCAAGCATTCACCTGAGTATTCTTTGTACCGAGGCTGATTCAAGAAAGTATAAGTGGCAAGAGGAATGAATATTTCCACGCTCACAATTCATTTCACACCACGCCATACCAGGAACAACACTGGCCTTTCCAAAAAGCTAGCAAACCAGAAGCAACTAAGAGAAGTAAGTCACGAGGGGTTGTGATAGAAAAGCCAATCACTTACACACAATGTAGGCCAAAGATGAGGAATATTGCTCTATTCACTCTATGCTCTGCATTGACCATCACCGTATCGGCAACCACGCAACCCGATGGGAAACCCTGCTATCACTGGGACAGTTGTAAGACCTACGAATATGTCGAGGGCATTACCCGGTAAAACGGCCAGTGTATCGAGTTCTCAACCGGCATGGCTTCTTTCGCGGTCTATAATACACATATTTACTGCACGCTCTATACCAGCAGTAATTGTAAGGGAGGCGCCTGGAATCTCAATATCGACAGCACCTGGTTTAATTCAGACATTGGATGGCTGTGGTTCTTCAAGTGTGTGTGAGATGTCTTTACAAGAGGACCAGGGACTCATGAGTTCAGGAGAGGCATACGTTGGACGGAGCTATACGGCAATGTTGAGATGTTGGTCTACGTTTATTATGACTGGGTAATTATATTTTATTGATTCAGGGAGCTGGTTACTTGTCATTAAAATCGAGTCCAGATATTTCTCAACATCTTTTGAAACATTTCAAGGATCTTGATTCATTTATATCAACAGTGTGACAGCTACGAAGTACTTGGAAATGGCGAGTCAGAGAGACAGAATCAAATAGGAGGGAAATTATATTGATTGAAGTAATGGATGATTGATTGATTTTTTTCAAAAGAACATGAAATTAGAGCTCTCCAGGAGGGTTGAAACACCCCTGAGCTTACAGGGTAACGGAGGTCCAAGGATGTTGCAATTCCTTATTGCCCAATCATCAAGGGCGGCTATCTATTTTACATGGCGCCGCATTACTTGCGGAGGATAATGCGAACCTACGCGCAGCGAATGAGAAGATCGTCAAGAAACGTACTCGGTCGCATCATATCAGCCTGTAGAAACTGATGGGGTAGTATCGCATTCTCAGGGCGAATTGCCTATTCAGGTAGGTGTAGGGAGATTGGCTACAGGATTAATACATGTAAAAATCGCCACGATGTCTATACCCCCCCGAAGGGCATAGAGGGTACGAAGGCGGCCCGTCGGGCTGCTCAAACAGGAAGGAGTCTTATCCTTATAGAGAGTCAGCAGAGATGGCAGGCTCCAGGTAGTGTCGAGAGTTTTCTATTATTCAAGCTAAGATATATGGACATAGCCATATTCAGTATGGCAAATGATCATTAATTGCACCTTACGTACATTGAGGTAATCATCACAATACATAGTCAAGTACATACTGTAGGTCCCATGATGTCATTCAATCGGACCCGCTGCCCCATCACGTTGAAACTCCACATGACCGATTACCTAATCAGATCAGATCATCTTCCCCGGATTCCACTTCAACGGTGCCAGACCCTCTCCGAGTCTCCCTTCCTCAATCCAGCCGACATGTTGCGCCTCAGGGGTCTCACACTCTTGTGTGTCGCCTCCTCGATCCTAGGCCTAGCAACAGCACAAAATGACACCAGACCCGTTTCAAATGAACTATTCAACTCCCTCGAGGAACTATCCCGCCTGGTAGACATATCCTACTGCGTGGGGACAACGGGTGTCCAGAAACCATTCCAGTGCCTGAGTCACTGCACGGAGTTTCCAAATTTGGAGTTAATAGAGGTTAGCACTAGCCCTACCACACCAGAGAACTCAGTACTAAAGCCCCATGCCTAGACATGGAACACGGGTATCCTACTATCTGACTCATGCGGCTACGTCGCACTTTCGCACGCGCCAGGACCTAAGCGCATCGTCATCGCTTTCCGGGGTACATACTCAATTACAAACACGATAATCGATCTCTCTGCCTATCCACAATCCTACATCCCCTACACAGGCGACGACGACAAAGATAACAATAACAGCACAACGCCCCTCCCAGCAGTACACTGCGAAAACTGCACCGTCCACGCGGGCTTTATGAAATCATGGCTAAACACCCGTCCCACAATTCTCCCGATCGTCCTCCAAGCGCTGCAAGACCACCCAGACTACGAAGTAACGCTAGTCGGCCACTCCCTCGGCGGCGCGGTCGCGACACTTGCCGGTCTGGAAATGCGCTTGAAAGGCTGGGATCCGCTTGTGACTACCTTTGGTGCTCCGATGGTTGGTAATGCCGAGTTTGCGACTTTCTTGGACAAAGCGTTTCGAATTGGGAAGTTCAGTGCGGATGGCGAGGATGTCGAGACAAGCCGTATTCGTCGTGTTACGCACGTGGATGATCCTGTTCCACTCCTGCCACTACGGGAGTGGGGGTATGCCCCGCATGCGGCGGAGGTGTTTATTTCCAAGGCTGCGTTGCCGCCAGCTCAGGAGGATGTGTTAGTTTGCGCGGGCGATGAGGACGTGAGATGTATTGCCGGTGCAGAGGCATCTGCGGTGACATTGTTGGATGTTCTCCAGGATGTGGATATCCCGTTGGATATCTTCAACACGAAGGTAGATCCGTGTGTACAGGAAGAAGAGGATGTACAGCAAGATCCACAACCAGACCAGCATCAGCAGGTTATCCTCGGCAAGCAGAGGCGTGTTGGTTCTTCCAGGTGTGCCTCTCGCGCGGAAGATGAGACAGCCCCATTATACCCACGGCATTGGGACTGGTCTCTTATCCCGGCGCGGTATAGACTGTGGGAACTTTTCTATGCGCATCGGGATTATTTCTGGCGCATTGGATTGTGTGTGCCTGGGGGTGATATTTTCAAATGGGAAGCTTAGACGGGTTTCGTTATGAATTTTCATGCTTTTGCGATGAAGCGGGCGTTTGATTTGAGATTTGTCAATATGGGATCTCGGATGTTTAAGGGAGATGCATTTATTATCCAGCTTGTGTATATAAGAGACTCGCTAAGACGAGCGTCAATAGTCTTGTCTTCTTGTAAATAGAAATGCAGATTCTCGCAGAAAGTTGAACGATGTCAAGTACCTAAGAGAAGACAAGGAAGGAGAGTGCAAAATATGTCAAATGTAGATATCTAGAAAAGACGCCCACAGGCACAACGCATCAAGAATCAAAAAAAGCTATGAACAAAATCGATCAAATGTGAAAGAAAAAAAAAAGTCATAAGAAAATTCATAAGCGCAGAAGCCTGGGAAATAAAAGTTCGAGACAGGGTGAAATTATCAACCACCTTCAGACATCATACCCAACCTTATCCCCCTCACATCTAGTTTACTTCCCCTCCTCCAAACACGGCACAATAACAGGCCCAAACTTAACAACATTAGCATAAGCCCCATCCCCCTGCACCATAAAGTCCGCCGCCAGACTCAACTTGGCCTTAACCGCACTAAAAGCCTGATGCTGCTGCATCATGCCAAACGCGGGCGTCGACACCACATCCGGATCATACGCAACGATCGCAACATAATTGCGTCTCGCCATCAGTTTCTTATGCTCCCTTGGCTGGCCGTTGACATCGGTCTGGAAAATCTCCATCATGTCCTCCTTTGTATCGGTGGGTGTGGACGAGGAGCGGTGGCCGTTGGCGGGGACGTAGAGCGGTTTGGAGTTGCTGTGGAGGAGTTTGACGACGTAGGAGGGGGGTGGGGTGTTTACGACGGGCGAGGCGATGAGTTGGTACATTGTTTTGTGGTCGGTTGGTTGGGAGGGGTCGTGGACTAGGCCGGCGCCGCAGACGTTGACGGCGCCGGAGAGGAAGGTCATTCGGAGGGATTTTTGGTGGGCGATTCCTTGGAGGGTGCGGATGAGGTATGTGCGTTCGAGGTCCTGCGTTAGAGGAGAGGGTTAGTATTGATTGATATGTAGGCTGATAGTAGTTAATGGAGGGAGGTGAGACGTACCTTGGACTCGTGCGTCCATTGATCGCGCAATTCATCCATGAGATCGAACTCGCCAAATGGACTCAGAATACCTCCCATAAGACCCGACTTGCCAACAGCCCGCTTGACAGAGTCAAAGCCCGAGCCAACAAACTCCTTTGCACCAACGACACCGGCAACGGAACTGGTAACCTTGCCAAGCACGTTATACGCGCCGGTAACGGCTCTCTTGCCCGTAGCAACAGTCTGCGCAATATGCTCGGCCGTCTCGAGACGGGGGTAGATCAAAGGCATAGAGACCATCCACAGACAGTGCTGTACACTTGGCGGTAACATGGCAACCTTGGGGAAGAGACCCTGGTACGTGGGACCGGCCATGACTTGATGTGGGTTCCGCTCTGAGCGGCAGTCTGGTCCGACAACAACGACGCCGGGACCGAGGTACTTGACAAAGTGCCAACCGGTGCCGGTAATGGTGAAGAGATCAGTGTCGTTGTTGACATTGCGGAGGATGTCGAGGGTCGTGTGGTGCTGGAAGAGGAGATACATCTCGATACCGATGCGGCCAATGTTCTTGAACATGTTGGAGAACTGCATATGCTCGGGATACGAGCCGAAGCCATCGAAGCTAGAAAAACAAAATCAGTATTAGCCCAAGTCCTGATTCATGTCTGAACCTATCCAGGCCCGAGCCAAACTCACATATCATGATCATCAATCTGGCAGATATAAGGAATCTGCGCAAAACTCTCCCTCAAATACGGCTGATCAAAATGACTCGTATAATAATGGAAATACGCATGCGAGACATCCTGCTGATTAGCCGCCGTCCACGGCGCATTTTTCCTCGCCTCCTTCCCACTAATCGCAAGCCACTGCTTCAAACACGGAATCTCCTTCCACATCCGATCAGCATAAATCTGGCCGCCCAGACATAACTGTGTATGGAAACCACCGATCTCATTGTGTTTCTGCATGATATCCTTCCACATGAAACCCACGCCACCGAGACGCGCGCGCTCGTTCGCGTTCACATTGAGCGAGAAATCGTTGCCGGAGGTTGCGATGAATCGCCAGTTTGTCTCGTGGCGGCCGGCGACGAGGAACTCGTACCGTGTACAGCCGAGATGCGAGGTGATGGCGTAGGTCCACTTTGCGGGACCGGCGTCGTCCATTTGCAGGTCAATTTCGTACTTGTAGAAGGTCCATCGCTGGTGTGCGGCAATGTTGATGGCTTTAAGCTGTCGCGGGTTCGGGGAGAGGTCCACGCTTTGATGCAGGTGGATTGTAGGAGGCTGGGCGGCGTCGGTGACTAGGAGAATGGATCCAAGCCAGAGACCACGCTCGAGGTCCATATTTGTGTAGCGCAGATACGGGCCAAAGTAGACGCCGTTGGTTGGGGCGGTCTTGTAGATATCCATACCACTGCTGGGCGGAGGGCCTGTGAATCCTGCCATCGGTGATTGCAGGCTCTCAAAGCCTGGAGTCAGGGGAACACCAGGAGAGGCCAGAGGCTTGCCGAAGGCTGACAGGCCCGGAGATGTCAGAGGATGGCTGCTGTACACGCTTCCAACGGGAGAAAGGGGTGTTTCGTTCAGGTTCAGAGGCGTGGGACCCTTCGGGAACTCCCACTGTGTAGACTGCGTCGGCAGATGGATATAATAGTACTGGCCGGAGTTAGGATCGAGGTGCGCAATCCAGCCCTCTGGCAAAGGTGGAGGAGATGCCGGAGGAGGGCCGGAGGGCCCTGGAGAGGTAACCTGTGCCGGGTACGATGCTTGTTGCTGAACAGGTTGCTGTGCTTGCTGCTGCTGTGGATACTGAGGCTGGCCATTCGCAACCGCGCTTTGAGGCGACTGGCCCGCGCCAGACTGTTGCCGTGGATCATTCGCAAAGGCAGGATGGCCCTCCGTTGAAGCAGTCGGCGCAGGAGAGGGCGCAGACGCTATAGCCGGATGACCTTGGTTGGCAATAGCAGGATGTCCAGCCATAGCACCAGCAGCTGCTCCAGCCGCCATACCCGCAGCGACACCCGCCGCGGCAGCACCGGGCTTCTCATTCGGGTACCCGTTAGCAGCACCCGCGCCAGAGACACTCGAATATGCAGGAGGCGGCTCATCAGTGATGCGCATGCGATCTATATCATGCTCCAGCGCATTCGCAGGGATCCTCGACGACTGGTCCAGCGGAGCCTGTTGCACCTGCTGGGCCTGTGGCGGGGGACTACCATACTGACTGGGATGCTGCGGTGTAGGACTTCCGTATTGACTGGGATGCTGAGGCGGAGGACTGCTGTACTGCCCTGGATGCTGCGGTGTAGGAGTCCCATACTGCCCCGGATGCTGTGGTGTAGGAGTTCCATACTGCCCAGGATGTTGGACCTGGGCCACGCCCTGTCCGGGACTAACCACCTCAGCACCCTGATACACCGTCGGCGGCCCATGAGGCTGCGAACCCGGCAACTCAGTCGGCGTCCACGGCCTCTGCGAATCCTGCTGACTAAAAGTCGGCTGCTGCCCAACATACTGCTCAGCGCGTCTCTGCGCGGCGGCCGAGCTCTGCGACTGGATTCCCGCCAGCGTTCCCGTCCCCGCAATCCCTGCCGCCGCATACCGGGCCTCGATATCAGAGCCCGGTTGCTGGCCAGGACCCACGATAGGTGTCTCCGGGGGCGGGGGTGACCCACGCTGGGCACGGGTCGTTGATGTCGATGCCGTCGAGCTAATGCGATTGATCCCTGAAGATGAGGAGGGCGGGGCTAGATTCGAGCCTGGACGGGACGATGCGCTGACTGGTGGTGGGTAGTACTGCTGGCGATAGTCGTATTGCTGCTCGCCGGTCTCGACGGGTGCCGAGGCCGTCGGTGGCCGGGGGTATGGCCGTGCTGCGAGGGCAGCAGCATCGGGTGCATCAGGGCCAGGGGATTCGGGGAGCGGCTTGGGCGCCGCACCGCGACGCTCAGCTAGAGTTGCGACGCGGGGCTCGCGGCCATCGCGGGGACGCAGTGCGGACGGGTAATCCGCGGGGCTTACTGAGCCAGACCCGGAACCCGCGCTGGCCGGGGGCGGCGAGTTGTATCGCAAGCCATCCGTGGGACGGGCATCGTGTGAGCTTGACGAGCGCAGTTGCGGACGGGGCCGGTCATCGGGGTACGGGAGGGGGATGTTAGGTGGACTTGAGGCAGACTGGGGACTGGCCGAGTCCCGTTTGTTGATGCGCAGGGGCTCCACGACGTGGTTCTGTCCGTCCGGCCTGCCGGAGGAGGAAGTGGTTGTGTTTGTGTTGTTGAGGAACAGCTCGCCGTCCGGATGGATGGCACGGCTCTCGCCTGGATTCATGATGCAGGCGATGCCCTCGAGAGTTGAGGGGGGAGTTGCAGGTTGCAGATCGCGTAGATAGGAAGAAAAAAAGTTGCAGAACAATGCACCGCAGCCACCTGAAGAACGAATGCACCGAGAGTACCAATCACGGAGCTAGATGCGCCGATCGGTGTGATCGGTGTTGAGTTTGGTCAGTGAGGGGCAGAGCGGGCACTAATGGGTCCTGTGGCGGGGGGAGATAGGGGGGGGGGGAAAGGTTGGAACAGGTGATGATAAAAATAAATTGACAGGGGAGGTGTGAGACGAGATGGGTAGGTAATGTACCTGGGAAGAGAGAAGAAAAAAGAAAAGATCAGATGAGATGAGAGTGAGAGCAATGAGAAGAATCTGGCAACCTGGCGAGGATTCCCAGTTTCCAGTTTCGCGCTGTCTGCTAAGCGCCAAGTTGGGCGAGACGCCGACCCCGCAGGTGACAGCCCATCACGGCGTGTACTTGGGCATTAAAAGTGATGGTGAAGGACTCGATTGGGATTGTGATTGGCTGCAGCTGAAAGGATTGTAGATTTATGTTCTGACTCCGATATACTTGGTGTTTACATCACATCCGTACCTTGGGTCAAATTAACTTGGCTTATCATTTTACTTGGGATCGAGAGTGGAGCCTAACCATACATCCTGTACCATGCATGTATGTAGTATGTACCATGCAAAGCTGTTGACTGCCCTACGGTCTACACTCTAGACCCACCCGATGATCAAATACTGTAGTAGTGGTAGTCTTTCCAGGGACACATTATTAACAAGTCGTGTTCGTTTCTATACATACATTCCATCCGTCATCACTCATGCGAATAATACAAGCTTCCCAAAATCAAAAAAAAGAAGACAAGCTCAGCTCAAAAAGACACGACCAAAACAAAAGAAAGAGCTCAAAGAGTCAGTCACACAAAAATGCCCAGTAAATCCAGTAATATGCCCAGCAAAGATAAAAAAAAAAGAACGCCAAAATACCAAACCAAACCAACACCAAATCCACATAGTCAAGTCAAGTCACCTAGAACCCGAAATTGACCATTTGCAGACCTTCCTGAGCCATCAAATCGGCCCAATCCACATCAAGCGTGTGGCCCACTCGCATCAGACAATCCATCTGGCGTTCATAGACAGTCTGCAAAATAGCCCGGGTAGTCGCCGCATTGCGGCCCATCCCGTCTTCCTCATCTTCCATACTGGTCATTAATTCCATGGCCATCATCTTCAGGCCGCTAGCCGAGGCCGTAGCACCGGCAAGGAAGAGAGGGAAGACCAAAAAGTGCCGGTCGGCACGACGAGTGTGTGTCGTCTGCTCGGCGATACGCAGGATTTCGGCTGCGTGGTGGTCGATTTCATTGTCGGGGGTGAACTCTGATTCGAGTCTTTGGCGGGGCCACATGCTGCTATAGGAGAAGAGCTGGATGACGTGGAATAATGTTGCCGACTGGAAGAACAGCTGATTAGTACTGGAGGCACGGGGATAAGGTTTAAATATAGAGGGGGCTTCAAACTCACTTGCTGTAGAATCTCCTGCGACCGCCGCGGGAGGCTTTCCTGGCGCTGATACCAAAAGGCCACATCAGACGCCTCCCACAGCCGAGTCAGAGCCTGACGCAGCTCACCAATCTCCTTGGTTCGCTGATTGAATTCGGCGAAGGGGACGGTCAATTTCTCCTGGCGCAGTCGAGAACCCAAGAATCCAATCTGAGTCGCCAAGGAGAAGGTGTCGGCATAAAGGCGCATGAGGGTGGGTAAGCTTTCATGCTCATCGGGATAAATTACACTATACCCCTCATTCACAGAGGGGTACAGAAGACTTTCTGATCCCGGGAGCATCTGGTTATCCATGATAGTCCGGACGAACTCGCCGGTTCCCGCGCCGCTGAGCAGGGCATATAGGTCGATGTGGCAGATCCACCAGAGAATGAACGGATGTGGTTCGCGACCGAATCTGGACCGGCGGAGGAGGGCGATGTGGAGGAGACGCGAGATGTGATGAGACCAGAGGCTGGAGCCGTGGGGCTCGGCGGCTGCGACCTGGAGAGGAAAACCGAGAGTATTAGTATGAGACTGGCGCAAACTGTATGAGACATGCGGGAGAGTGATACCTCGTAGATTAGTAGGAGGAAGTGGGTTAGGAAGAGTCCATCCGAGACAAGGTCGTCGTTGTTGCGGAGGCTGATCTGAAGGGAAGGGAAGGCTTGCTGGTAATACTGCAGCGCATCGACATTTTGTCCAGTGCCGCTGTGGGATAGACTGAGAGCCGATACAGTCATAATGGCATGGGAGAGCTTCTCGTTATTAGTACAAGGCCACTCAATGTTCAATAATGTGGACGACGGAACGTACCGGAGGGAAATGGGCCGCTTCCCGCTCAAGGAAGTCGACACTCAGCGTCATGCCATTGCGGTCAAATCCGTATGTGTCAGTCAAACTCCGGTCATGAGGAAACAATTGTTTCCACACAACGTGTCGGAAGTGAGCAAAAAGCGTTGAATCCTGTTGCCTTTGTCGAGCCGAGTGATCCATGCGCGAATCAACAAGGAATGATGACGAGCCATGCTCTTCACCGAGGACAGGAGACGGGAAAGAATCCATAATAGGAGATAGAGAGAGGGAGCAGAAGGGATCCGAAATCTCGGATGTGGGCGATACCCGTGAGGTTCTGCCCGTCGAGGACGAGCGTCGGGTGACGTCCTCAAAAGTCTTCAGTATGACTACAGTGGGATCGTCGGTAAGGTCGTTCTCGTTTTTGATCACGCTCACGGGACTACTCGTTACCGAATATACGGACTCGGTGACAGTGGACTTGTGCTTCTCCGCATCATCGGTGTACTCGGGTAACGAGCTGAAGCTGTCTGGGACCATGATAACATGGTATGTGCCTGGAGTGGTCGTCTCGGCCTTTCTTTCTCGCTCCTCATCGCAGGTCAATAGCGAAAAGGCCGGGAGAGCATCTCCAAGAGAGAAATAATCGTTTCCAGACCGGTCTTCGCTTGTTGATCCCGGTGATGAGACTACAAAAGCCGTTAGACCAAAATAGTACTATACGAGGACTTATTTCGCTCCAAAAAAGGAAAGCTTACGATCCCAGACCACATTTCCCTCGGTCTTCACATCGGCCATCCGGCCCATGATGCGCGGGGTATCATCGCGAAAAGCTAGTCGTGGGCGGTAATCGCAAATATGGCCGAGTCTCGTACATTGCTAGAAGAGAAAACGATGAGCCTGAAATCCCGAGAGCGAGCGCGAGGAAGAAATGCCGAAGCCGAGGAATGTGCCCTACATTACATTGCGGGTGTCCCTCATCGCATTTAACTGCAAGAATGTTAGATTAGCCAAGGGACATTCACCTATGAAGGACAGGAATTTCTAGTCACTCACCTTTTCGGCTCTGCAATGCGTGAACCAAAACCCCGGGTCAATTGATATGGTCTTTTGCTAAATAGTGGGAGGAAGAATGAAGGAACTCACCCGACACGTCCTAATTGAAGCAAAAGGATAGTTAGCATTGGTAGTTCGTTGTAAAGAAAGGCGGGTGGTTGAGAAACGTACCAGCAGCCGGTCCGAGATCGCGGCGGAAGACGGATACGCGGCGGCGCGATCATACTCTTGTCTGATTTGCCCTCGAGAACTTCCTCCTTCGGAGCGATAATGGGCAGGCGGAGCGTACGCTTGGCGGAGGCATGGCCCCGGCGGTTTTGCATCACCAAGCTGGTGACCGTCATAAGGCTGACTGGGTGCCTGAGATGAGGACTGGCAGGGGGGTTTTGTCAGTTTTGAAAGATAGGGGGGTCAGGTAGCCGAGATCGCAATTGCGTACTTTGCGGGGTTGTAGATTGGTCAACCACCAACAATTGATGGTTGATGGTTAGATGATGGACGGGATGCAAAATTGCAGATCGTATCGAAAGTCCGGTTGCCACTAAGAGGTATAGAGTATAGAGGGTAGAAGTGTATAGCGACGATCGCGGGTAGTGATCTAATGATCAGCGACTGGGGGAGTGGGGGTGGAGAGGAGAGGGGAAGGTTAAGGTTAAGGTGGGAGAAAGTAGAGCGGACAGGCAGGGGAAAGAAAAGAAAGGGAGAAGAAGGGAAAGAGGAATTGAGAAGGAGATTTGGAAATAATTAAGGATTGCGGGATTAGGGAATGAAGGAAGAGGAAGTATGGGAAGTATGGGGGAGGTTTAAAGGAGTAATCGTTCGAGTGGTGGTCTGGACTTGTGAAGAACTGGAGTTGCGGCGGGGGGGTGGGAAAAAAGGGAAGTTATGTAGGTTCACATCACGAGCAGGAAAATGCAAATCAACCTGCAGAAGAAAGAACCGGTGGACTGGCGAGAGGACTGCATGGTTCGAGCGGGCGCAGCCTTGTTCCTTTCTGGCTTGACGGGTGGCGGGAATCTGAAGGGAAGAATCTCGGATGCGAAGACGCAAGTACCGGGATGTGAAAGAGTGGAGATAGGGAGGGAAAAAAAAAGGGAACGCAATGAGAGGGATGTCGAAAGTCAGAAGGGTAAGAGAGAGAGGAAAGGGAGGGGGGTGTGTGTGGTGTGGGAATAGGACGAACAGGTCAGATCGGAGGAAGCTGACTGGTTGGGTGGTATAATGGAAGACAGTGGAAAAGATGGGATGGGATAGGAAAGGGAAAAAAAAGGGACGAGAGACGCCCGGTTCGTCCGGGGATGGAATTGGGTTAGCTTGGGATTGAGAAGAGAGAGGTGGATTGCGTCGATTTGACTGCCAATGACTGGAGCTGGAGAACTTGATCAGGACCGTGAAGAAAGAAAAAATAAAAATAAAAAACCACCAAAAACCACCAAAAACCACCAGAAAACCAAACGCTAAAAAACCACAAAACCACCCGACAACGCTAAAAGACTAAAAAACACTAAAAAAACCGGATGGCATGCAGGTGCCAACCATGTGGTCGACGTGTTGCTATTCTTACCCTCTTGCCTAAACGGGACAGGGTTTTGGAGGTCGAACAAATCCTAGTTGACTAGTGAACTGTCTCTCTTGGACACTAGTTCATTACACTGTTTTTGTGTGGCGAAAAAGAATACAAATGGAGTATCGAGAGAGAAACCAAAAACAAAAGGGCGATATCAACGAAGAGGGCTATCATACTAACGAGAAAGGAGAAATGATTCCTATTCTCCACGGTCCATGCTCTCTCCCCGAAATAATAATAGGAGGGAAAAAGCAATGGATCGACTGGTAGGCTATTAAACTATAGTGACCGATCGACGAGACTGATTGGGCGGAACCGCCCCGGGGGCCCGGGACTCGGGAATATGGAAGCGGGCCTGTCAGTATACCAGACCACCTCGAAAACATGGTTGAGGAGGGTCAGATGTACACGGAGACCAGTGGACAGGAGCTGCATAGGAATAGAGAAAAGGATAGTTGAGATACGTAGATTCATAGGGTACGAAAGAAGGCAATTCCTCGGCGAGTTGGGCAATACTTGAAATATCGATAGAGCAAATCGATATTACTAAAATCGTTTCATAGGGCTCCATAGATAGTGAGTATACAGTGTGTAATCGGAGAATCAATTGTTCGATAGATACAGAACCACATGGGGCTTGGGGGGGTGCTGGTGCTGAGGCTGGCTGAGGGACACGTCGAACCCGACCGGGAAGACGTTTCCTAACGACACAGGGCGGAACCGGCGATATGGAAAGTACAGCCCCCTCAAACCTTAGCGGTGGTCAATGATGGTGAGGAAGACAGGGCTGAGGTAGGGCAGAGAAACCTTAGAAACCATGCACTTCGGGACATAGGTGGTTCAAGCCATAAAGGGGTGGATGATAATATGATGATAATAACGATTAATTGTCTGGACTCTGGAATTCCATAGCAGAAAAAAAAAACAAAAGCAGAAAACCGCGCCACAGTCGGAGCCGAAGAATGCACATCTGGGGAAAAAGCTGGTGCGGCTGTGAAGGCCTCGATCGGCCCGTCTAGACCGGTCTGGATCGGATCGCCCTTGGGAAAGGCCTTACGACTACGAGCAAGTTGTCAACTGCGCTGGATCATTCGTCTTTTCTGTTTCTGCCCTGCTAACGACCCCTAGTTGTTTTTGATTTTTTGGTGATGCTCTATCTCCTCGCTCTCGCTCTCTTTCCATACTTGACCCTATTCACGTATTTCAATGTATCCATCTCAGTATCAGGTATCCACTCTGCCTTACCCACCCGTCGGGTTTTGCAGATTTAGGGTTTGCTGACCTTTTGCCTTGACAATCCGGAAGATTCCTAGTGCCCTACTGAGTACTCCGTACTGACAGTAGTGAGTTGTACAGTAATTCCCCCCTGCACCTGCTGCGCCCTTGCAAAATCCTTGTGATGACCACTAGATCGATCACGATCTAGGGGTGTTCTAGTCTTTAGCTTTCATACAATACATGCATGCACACACTACTTACTCTCTTCTCTTCACCCCTCTCCCTGGTCTAGCTACCGGCCTTACCCTCCGTTCTCCGTCCAGGATTTTGTCTACACTTCGTTTACTTCGTACTAAGGCCCAACTCAGACTAGACCCGCCCATTTGGCACCCTCCCGCATTCACTAGTCACGGGCTGGTCACCCGTACGGACGGACATGGCCGAGAATTAAGCGAGTGGCGTTTCACTAGTTCGCGTTTGCAGAACCGCATTCCCAAGTTTTTTTTTTTTTTTCCTTTCTTTTTTACTCTTTCCTCTACGGCTCTTCCCATACTTCCCCTTCGCACTTCGTTACTGCTTCGGCGGACTGGATGACTCGGTGACTCACGACCCTGCTTTGGGCTTAGATCTAAGACAATAATGGGCTTTCTCTGCTGCATTGCTTCTTTATGCGTCGTGCATTTCTGAATGATTTTTTTTTCTTACTTTACCTTTTTTTTCTTACTTTACCTTTTTTTTCTTACTTTACCCTTTTCTTTTTTTACTATTATTATTCTCTCCTTGTATACTCCGTAGAAGAGAAGTTCTGGTTCGAGACAAGTCGTAGCTACTAGCCACGGGCGTCAAAGTAACGGACCTACTGGCCTCTGGTCACGTATACTCCATGGTTAAAAAACGCCTGACTACGAATTCCAACAAAACTCTCCAAACTCTCCTAGTCCAACTACCCAATAACTACCAATTGGTTATAAAATTCCGTCTACCATATACCTAACGGAGTCACACACTGCCCATCCTCCGTAGATCACTCCCGCGATCCGAGACCAGGACCCGTTCCTACACATCTGACTTTGCCACTCCCACTAGGACCAGACAGGCAGCGATTCGCAAAATAAACTAATTTAACCAACTATGCTAAGACAGGAAGAAAACCAAGATTTGGGAACTGCAAATCAACCAGACCCATGTCGATCTACCACGTGGCCCGCCTTTTTTCGTCTCAGGTGCTTACTTAGTACATACGGAGTCAGTCCCAGTCTCCTGACCTATGGTCACCGTCATTGGCAGTTCCCGTCGTGGGGAGGACTCGGTACACGTACATTCGTAGTTAGTCTCGTCCGTTCCCTTTGTCGTTTGTTTTCGTCCTGGTCGCCGGTACACTAGTACCAGCTAAGAGGTGTGACCCAGTAGGTTGACCATAACTTCGGAAAGAGGTTGAGCAGGGTCCATGCCATTCAGCTGGATGTAGTGGGGGCATCCATGACTCTCTCGTTCTCGTTTTCATGGTTCTCCAGTCCAATCGCGATCTCCAGGCTTCATTCTTGAGTTCTCTCTCTAGCTTTAGTTTGCTCTAGCTAACCCTCTCTGGTTTCTTCGGTCTATGACTGCATGGCCCCTACACTAAGTGTCACTACTGATAACAGGGAAACTTGGAAGTTTTCGCCTCCTGGCTCCACTTATACACAATGCAAAGTCCGATCGATCTCCGACCATCGGGTGGAATGGGGGAATGATGGGTCAATGACTTAAACAATGAGGAGATCTATACACTGTATACAGCTCGGACCATCTATGGTCTGTGGATCTCAAAATCTCACACACCCTATCGTATTCCCCATCAAATCTCACTTGACTCTATGGTATGCTGGTACAGTGTAAAGCCCCACCCATCATGATCTCACCCACCTATCTCATGATCTCATCCCCAAGCCTCAGCCCACCATACTCAACGCCTCGTCCAACAGTCGCTGCACGGTACTCGATCTCTCGGCCGCCCTCCACACACGTAGACACTCGCCCACCTGCGCCTCCGATACCCCACGAAAATCCGGCCGAAGTTTCAGGTACGACCGGATCGCCTCCGCACGACCCTTGCGCACCACCTCGACTGCATCCCGTTCACGCAGGAGTAGAGAAGCGAGACCTCGCATAGGGCCAGCCAACACGGACTCTGCCTTAGACTCGGGCGCTGACTCCGGTGCAGCCTCCGTAAAGCCCGGCCACTGATCCACTCGGGTGAACAACGCTTGGAGCTCCTGATAGACCGTGCTGACGACCTGTCGGGCCCCGTGGGTCAGGGCCTGGTCCAACGGATCGATTACCTGTCGCATGTAGTTTCCCAGCACTGTGGTTAGACTTAGCAGATGAACGGACGCTAGGGGGTTCCCGCAGGAGCAAAGCCCCATCCTGTTCTCCCTATCCAAGGATTGGGTATCTTGGAGGAACAAAACAGGACAGAGAATGGGGAAAAAATAGAAAAAATGTAAATTGAGCTGATAACTCAATTCAACGGGGAATGTTTCAATCAACGTACCTGCGGTTTCGGCCGTGGCGGGGTTTAGACATTGGAGTAGACATTGGACACATGCGGCCAGAGTCTCGGTCGAGTCGGGCCCCTTCCCGTCTATCTCCATCTTGTCACCATCGTGATCTTGTTCGTCCACGACCTCGTCAATCACGGGGCCAATGATCGCAAGGGCATTAGGCATCAAGTCTACCTCGCGGGCCTGTGAAATTTGCCCCAAGGCGCGCAACCCATGCGGCCGGTAGGCTGCGTTAGTCCGCTTCGCTTCGCGCACGGCGATGGTCTGGGAATCAATGCGGGGTTAGTCAACTTAGTCTTAGTCCCGTTCGGTTAGGAAAGTCGGTCCGCAGTCTCGTGAACACATCGTCAAGTAGGAAAGACAGAAACAGAAAAAAAAATAAAAAAAAACAAGGACAGAAACAAAACCAGAAAATACGGAAAATACGGAAAATAAAACAAAAATGAATGACCACTACACAATCGCAAACGCACCTTGAGCAACTCGGCCAACTCTGTGCGGCTCGTCCACAGCACCCGACCAGAGCGCGCGAATTTCACCAACGCAGTCAGCACTACTTCTTTCCCCTCCCAAGTCTTGCCAGACAAGGCCTTCTCCAGAGACGGCCACACCAATTGCGCCGTCGGAAGATCCATCTCCCCCTCCAGCGATAACACTGCTTGAGCGATAGCCCGCGCCGCCGTATGCTTGATGGCCCACCGTGCCGAATCAAGATTGTCCGCCACTAGCTCCACGATCTCGCGGAGATACAGAGACACGGCTCGGTTGCCACCCACATTGTCCTGCCACGTCTTGTCGAACTCCTCCTTCACATGCTCATCTGCGTCATGCTTGCAGACAAAGACGAAGGGCAGGGCCGCTGTGGCGAAGGCCATGAAGCGGTCGTTGGATAGCTTCGAAGCCGAGTATAGGATTTCGGCCGCAATGGTTCGCATGTTTGCATCGTCGGCGTTGAGATAGAGCTTCTTGGCATAGTCGATGGTCTTCAGGACCTGGTCATCGGATGCAAGGCGCAGGAGATACCCCATTGACGTGCAGTAGGAGGCGCTGACTGTCTCGTTGCGGTCCACCACATACTTGCTGAGAAGCTGGATGAACCGGTCCGCGTAGGGGCGGAAGAGCAGGGTCTTCATGCTCAGGAGAACGAGGACTCGACTGCAGCCCACCTTTGAGGGGAGGCCGACGGCTGTGCGGAGAGTATTCTCCAGTTTCGGGGCTAAGTCCTTCACATTGGTCTCATCCAGATGGTCGATCAGGTATCGCTCAATGACTTCCATCATGGGAGAGGTTCGGATGCTGGATAGACGCATCTTGTCAATCTCTTGACCGGTCAGACCGTACTTGTCCGCGTTGAGATGAACATAGTTGACAGCCTGAGGTTCGAGAGCACTGAGCGAGCTGAGGAACTTTTCGAGAATACTGGGCACAAAGGGATGCAGCAGTGTGCCGGGACTCTTCTTGATAATCTGCACAAGAGCACCGATGGCGTATCCCCGCACCTCCTCCACACTCGAGTCAAGACCTTTGTCACTAAGAAGGAAGGGAACAGCACTACCGAGTAGAACACCAGCACGTTTCTCAGAGCCGTTGGTCTCGAGCGTACGAATCACCGAGTTGGTGATCGTCTGGCAAAGCTTGAGTGCGGCTACTCGCACAGACTCTTTGATATCATCCAAAAGCTTAAACGCCTTGCCGTAGATCTCATCGAGATACTGGGCGTACTTCTCTGGGCGGCGTCCCGAGACAAGATCCGCCACGGCGGCACAACTTGCCTGGCGAACACGCCACTCGCGCCCCGAAAGCATGCTCTTGAGTAGGTCTTCCATAATCTGGTCAAAGTACGTGTCCACCACCACTGTCGGATCCTTGACGAGCGCCTGCCAGATAGTATTCATAGATCGCTGTACATTCGGGTTGGGGTCAAATCGGTAGCGGAAGAGCTTGGGATAGATCTTGGGGTTCTTGGCGAGATATCCATCGACACTGGAGTCAGAGAAGATCGAGCTAATACCGAATCGACCAAATGCAGCTCGATTTGTCCAAAGCGCATTGTTGGAAGCCATAGACATGAACCGGTAGACAAGAGTTGGATCTCCAGCCTCGGCCGCCAGATTCATAATATCCTTGTATGTATTGACCGAGGAACCCTCGCCTGTCGGCAAAGCCCCCGGTTCGAATAATTGGGTATCCCCCGTGATCTTGCCACCTCCGAGATTAGATCCAGTCGCTGTGAAAGAATCCACCAGGTCACGGACCAGGTCGTCCTTGAGGGACTGATCGCCGATCTCGTAGACAAGGCTGAGACCGTGGGCACCCGTTTCTTGTACCACCTCCTCCCGGCTTCCCAGCAGGCTGGTAAATGTGGCTTGACACCTACGTAGGCGTTCCTGCATCTCTTGCAGGTGTCCACAGTTCTTCACGAGGGACAATAACCAGATAGCCGACGCCTTCCGGAGGGATGGCTTGGAGGCGCCACAATCCTTGATGAGCTTGTCGCATACCTCGGCAAATACTGTGCGTGGCACGTCTGACTGGGGGAAGTCTGCATCGACATCAAACTCTTGAATCAAGGCCCGCGAATCCCACCCGACCGCAACATTGCTCAGTGCTTCGCCGATGGTGAACTGGACCTCGGGGCTCTTGATTTCGTGAAGAGCATAAAGGGAGCTCATGAAATCGTTGAACAAAGAGGCTTCCGGCTGAGCTCGGGAAAAGGTTATCGTCAGAAGACCCAGCGCGGAGATGGGAGTATTATTCTCGGTCTTGGCATCGGTCGCCAACTTCTTCTGCAGCTTCTTCCAACCATCCTCCTGGAGGGTCTGCAACGAGATAATCCCAGATAGACTGAGTTGGCCCAGCGCTTGTTCTGCGGTTCGCTGCAGAAGAGTATCCCGAGAAGCATCAATGATATCTAGGACTGTATCGATGAAAGACTTGATTTGCGCTTCAGGAACCTTGTTCAGAAGCTTCCTGTAAGCAAGTCTGCTCAACAAGTATGATAACGAGAGGACCGCACCGCGGACACGAAGCGCGGCTTCACCAATAGCAGTGTTCCACGACTCGATGGTACCAGCCAGCTCAGTCACGAAGTTCTTCAGTGTGCTACCGTCAAAGGCAGGATGAGAAACGAGGATGCCAAATGCTCTGGCAGCATAGCCCTGCATATCTTGGTTGTTGCTGAAGACGGGCTTGGTCAATGACTGGGCAAGCGGGAGGAGCTTCTCAACTACATCGTTCGGAGCCAATGAGCAGATCTCCACAAAGTTGAGTCCGCATTGCCGTAGATCTGGAATTCCTTCTTTGACAATTCCGTGAAGGATCCCGGACAGGAACGTGAACAAGGGTTCTTTGGTGGAGTTGCAAATATACCTTCTCACAGCGGTTCGTGCTTCCACGCTGGCAGAGAGCTCAACCTCGAGTTTGTAATCCCAGTCTTGCTCGAGCTCACTTATAATTCCCGCCGCTGAAAATGCCTCTGACAGCAGAGCGTTTCGTAGGAAGGCAACGGCAGGGACGAACGCATTCTTGTAGGGGCCAGACAGAAGTTGGGGTGTACCTGGAACAGCTGAAGTTCCATCTTGATCGCTCGAGCCGAAAATGTATTGAGTGGCCTCGGCAAACTTGGGAAAGTCGAACCACGACTGGTCACGCTCGACAACTGTCGTGGTAGCTTCCCATTTCTTGTCCTTGGCCGGATTGAGGAGTCGGAACCAGTAAGGGTGAAGACCTTTCTTGCCCTCTTCCACAATTTCCTGTTGTCTTTCCGGGCCTCTGGCGATGGCCATGAGATCGACCCAGCGAGCAACCACATCACTGTATGGCAGGAATCGGTTGGCAAACCGTACAGCGGCATACTGCACACCTCGAACGACATCAAAGCCAGTGTCTGGGTCGGTATCTCCCTGGTGCAAACCCATCTGGCTCACCAAGAATGGACGTAGCTGATCTTGAAACTCCTTGTCATGGCTATCCAGCGAGGAGTTCAATATGCTTCCCAGCGCTTGATCAATGCTAACAAAGATCTGTGGGCTGGAGTCATCAGAGCTGAGAGATGTAAACAGCCATCGAACAAGATCGAATTCAAAATTCTCGCCGGTTTCATCACGCAGTTGAAAGTCAACCTTGGGCACCATAATACCAATACTTTCGTAGGCCAGACCACGCAAGCTCAGATCAGTTGCAGGGAGTCTTTGTCCACTGGCACCGGGACTTGGCCATCCTTGTGACTGGATAAAATCTCTCAAGCCGGCAATCAATTTGGGGGCGATTTGCTTAAGGTCGGATGGAGAGCCCATACGAACGACCCATGTGGTGAAGGTAAATATTTGCGTTCTAAGCTTGGATGCTTGCAGACCCTGCGCGGATCTTGCGGCATCCGATAGAAGCCCATCTTCGATGAGCTTGTAGATTCTTTCTGTGTTCTCTGTAGCTTTGATAGATTTGCCTAAGAATACTAGGATTCTCACTTGCAGAGGCGGGCGCACTGGGGGAGCCTCATCTGCCTTTCCGGAGCCAAAATACAAATCATATAGCTGCTCCACAACGGTCGAGTCTTCAAGATCCACAGCAAACCTCTTGAGAGTCTCATCTCCCAAATCAGCCAGTCGTGAGTTGGTGTCCGCGGTGGCAATCAACGAGGGCAAAAAGCGCTGGGAGTCGGCAAATGCGCCACTGCCGAGGAAGCGGAGAGCGATGACTTTAGTTTCCGTCAAATTCAAGCCACCGGAAGCTGCAGGATTCCATGTTTCGTTCGCGGGCGCATCCTTGTTCAAGAATTTGTATTCATCGGGAGACAAGCCAGGGCATGTCTGAGCCTCGGCGACTGCGGGAGACAGAAGAAGTAGCTTTGTCAGCCAGAAGGACAAAAAGCCAGTGTCTTCATCAGACAGCTTCAAGCGTTCCTTCAATTTCTGATCTTCATCACTACCCTTTGGTGGGACTTTGAACAGGGGTAATAGTCGTAGCACAAGGTTGAAGACGATGGCACCCTGGCTAGCCGATGTCCCGATCTGGGCAATTCCTTGGAGCAATGGGAGTAAGATGTCAACCCTGGCCTCCGAGCCCAGACGATCAATACCCTGCTGTGCATAGATCAAATCAAAATGACGCACGAGCTGAGAGTTCTGTTCTTTGAATTGCTTCAATAATGCGGCGACTGGTAGTTGGATGGAGGGGGTCTTCACTCGCGCGTTGACATGCTGACAGACGGAGATGACCTTATTGCGCACTGCAACGCTGTCTGATGATAGCTTGAGTAGAAGTGGAGCCAGATATGTCATGAGTAAGGACTGGAGCTTCTCATCAGAGTCGGCCATGGCAATCCTAAACTCGACCTTGCCTATCAGACTCAACTCGCGAGCCTCGGGGCTCGGCAAGTCTGACGCCATGACGGGGGAACTGAATTATGGGAGCAGAACACAAATGGGACATTGACTGGAACGAATGACCTCTAATATGCGGCTCTTGGAAGGTTTCATAGGCAGCAAACCACACGTCACCGTCACCGGTCACCAGAGTCCCCAAATCGGCCGAGGGTGGGGATTGCTTAGTAAAGATCGGTTTGTGGCCTCAAAAATGAGAGCCTAAATTGTGAGGTGTCCAGGTCCCGAGGGTCTGGATAATATCGTTTTTTTCGCCGCCTCACGTGACCATTCTTGTTGATCTGCCCACCTACACCGCCCGAAGTATAAAGTCTACCACATACAAGCTCTCTTGTTTAGCCTCCGGCCTTGATCAGAACCTAAACCATCTCATGCCCAGCAACCCAAGTGCCCGACCCGATGAGAGGGCTGTGGAATCATGCGCACCTCTCCGCAGCGTCGACTGGCGTGGAGAGCCACAGCCTATAAGGAACTGTCATCATCGTCTAGCCGCTCACGGTCAGCACTGTGGCCAAGCTGCTCCTCCGGGAGAGGAGTGCGGCTACTGCAAGAGAGGGCTAGGGGGTTTCCAACCTGTGTCGTTAACTATAGCGGCGACAAGATGCAATCCGCGGGCAGTTGTATGAACTGCATATTTTACAATAAGGCGCGCTATTGCAGTCTACGCAGGTGTCTAGAACACACGGTCAGAAGTTCAGCTCTTTGTACATTGTACTGACGTTGTGATAGGCGAACGCAATGATGAAAACAGGTTCACCGGGAATTTCACCAAGGAGTGGGTGACGAACTATGTTACCAGCAAAACTTCACCTCACGGTGAGCTCACTGTCGAGAAAGAGGTGAGTATCTTCTGATGTCACATTCATTCATTTGCTGACCAAGATTAGGACGAGGCGAGCACGAACCAGAACAGTGGCACGGATTCCGGCACAGAGCTCTGGGCTCGCCTAAGAGGCGATAATCCGTTTTCCCCCGCACCAGATGGCGGGCCTGGCTGGAACCAGGACTTGTATCGGTCCCCGCTGTTTCCGCCTGACGATCTCGACGCAGAGTCCCAGTCTCCAGAGATGCCGTGACCTAATGCATATTCATGAACGGCTTGAATTCGACATGAAAAAGCTCTGGGGGGGTTTTGCAGACCAGTGGGATTGCCCGACCCAGTGAATTCACGGGAACTCACGATTTTGTACGAGTACAAGGCTCAGATATCAATGAGCACTGGCGATCTGGAAAACTTCTGCTTGAACTCCCTACCTCAAAGTGCCGACGATACTGAGGAATCTATGAAACACATTTATGCTTTATCTTCATTTCCCAATGCATAAATACAGGCCCATCCCGCACAAATCATTGACATGTCTGTCTTCCATAATATCTTCCTTTCCATACTGTTCATAAAAGTCGTTAAATCGTAGCTTCCTCTCTCCTCTGCTCCGCAGCCTCGCCGCGCAAGAAGCGGCCAACTTCTCTCTCTGCATCCGTTGAAAGACCATGATCATCCTTTCCAGCCGTAGCTCCAAACAGGCACTGCCATAGATCATCCTTTTTAACCATCTCACCACCTGCAGCACCGCTTGTCATGAGATTGTTGAGCGCTGCATCCTCCAGTTCCATGGAATTAGCGGATTCGATTGCCGTTTCAGTTATATCTTCAATCAATGACTCGTCTCCATCACTCGGATTGATGAAGCGGGAGTTTTTCTCCTTTTTCTCCTTCTCCATGATGTGGGCGAGCCGACGATTTACTGATAATTCGTAGATAGACTCCTCGACGGTCCCGGAGACGAGGTACATCCATACAGTAGTGGGACGGCTTTGACCGATTCGGTGGACTCGAGCAATGGCCTGCAGTTCAATTGCGGTGTTGATGAGCGGCTCACACAGGAACACGTGGGTTGCGTTGATCAGTGTTAGTCCTGACGACTGTGCCTTGCCATGTAACAAGAAGCATTCAATCTGTAAAATGATTAGCCTGGCGGCATCTTGTATTAGACAATCGGGTAGCGTACTCCTGGGTCTTTCTTGAATTTCTCGATTCCATCAGGGGCGTCAACACTGCTATTGACGATGCCAAATCTATCGAATGCTCGCTTCAAGACAACCAAAAAATTCCTGTACTGTGAAAAGACGATTGCCTTGGAACCAGGGTCATGCTCCCGGAGCCAGATGATATGACGTGCAAGAGTGTCAACCTTTGTGCCAAACGAACCGTCAAGCTCAATATTTTCAATCTGCTTCAAAACACCCGAGCTGATATCGCTGTAGATTGCATTGTTCGAATGTCTTTCGTGGTCGAACTTGAAAGGTGTCTCTTCTTCCTGGGCAACCAGTTCCTGTGGCTTGTATGTGATTTGATGGAAGTCGTTGAGTTTCAGAGGTTTTTTGCACATCGGACAGGTTCGATGTTGGCGCCACCATAACCGCAGACACTCTGCGCAGTATTTATGGCCACAAACAGTCAGAACACCTAAAGGTCAAAGTCAGTCATCAATTGCTCTATCAAGTCGGTGTGATATGCAGCACTCACCATTTTCAAAGCTTGACTGGCAGATAATGCATATGCGGGAGGTATCTTCCTCGCCTGGATCATCCCGGAGATGGATAAGATATCGCCGTTTGGATTTGAGTGAGGAGATTTTAGCCTCGATCTTTTCTTCTTGCTTCAATTTGGAAGCAAACAGCTTCTCATCCATTGGCTTGCCGGCATTCTCTTCATCGTAGGGTGCGACCGTGTCCGAGATTTGCTGGAGATGACGATAATATTCCAGTCGGTTATTCATCGTGTCTCGGAACATTTCCACTTCTCTCTCTAGATTTGAAGATATTTTGAGCTGCTCAGCAATCATTCGGCCGGCATTCTTCAAGACTAAAGTGACCATCTCAAGTTCTGCACTGGCACGCGAGCTTCCTCCAGAAGCTTGCCAATCGAGCGAGCCAACCAAGCTGCGTAGTTCACTCACAATGCCACGTAGTGATCCAAGATTAGGATCGGGCATGAGTTCACTGCGGGTGTTCATGATGGAAAGAAACAGTTCCGGGGACGGTCCTTCTCCTTTCTTTGCCTGAGCGATACCAGCCTTGGCCTCGTGGGAGATGAGAATGTTCTTCTGGCCGGTAAGGGCATCGTGACGATCGGCATACATCGTACGGAGAGCCTCCATGTAAACGTACATTTCGTCTTGATGCTTGGTTGATCGCTCGTACTCATTTCCTTCCAGTTCAGCATCCTCTTCCTGGTCAATGAGTGATTGAGAGACAAGCCCAATCATGACCTCTCGCCACTGATTGTATTGCTCGGCATGCTGGTTCAGAGCAGTGCACAAGTCCTCGAATTTGTTGAGAATTCTGTAAGACTCCAGTCCCCTGCTGTACAGGTATGGCTTCATTGTCGGAATGTGAACAAACTCCTTCTTTCGAGCCTTTTCCTTGATGGCTCTCATGTACCGCTCGACTTTGCGAGAGATGTCTATCAACATCTCCTTACGAATCAACTTTGCTGCCTCGTACCCTTCCTCTTCCTTTTTTTCAAGGGCTTTAAAATCATCGGAGTCGGGTTCGGTCAGAGTGGGGTCACTTTTGATCTGGTAATATGCATTCGCGGTGAAAAATACAGCGATATGCTGCACTTCCAAGGCAGCCCGAAGCTTCAGACGACACTGGCCAATCCCGCTGTTCTTGTCTACCTCTTCATCGTTCTCGTCGTCAGTAGTATAATCAGGAGTTTCAGGGACGGCCATCGCGCCATTCAGAGCCACGCCCTTATTCTTTAACCGCTGTAATCGAAGCTGCGCTCTGCTATCATTGACCAGCTCGGTAGCACGGTCTAGCGCAGCCTGCCAAAGAGCTAGGGATTCTTTCCTTCGCTTCGCATTCTCGAGAAGCTGGCCCCGACGGAGCTGGGAAAGAAGTACTGTTCTCTCTTCCGTGCGGATAGATGTGTCGGTGGTCTCAATCATGACCTCAAGGACCTCATCGACCGTACGCAGCGGGCCATTGCTGGCGCCCAACGCCCGACGATTACTACCACTCGCTTCAGGATGGAGACAGGTCTGGCGAAGGCGGGTCAACCAGGTGCGCATTCTCTCAACAATCCCCGGGTCCTCTGGACTCCAGTCGTCCTCAAGAGGTGCGCCGAACGCATCGAGACCGCATTGTTCACACATCTCCTCGAAGAGTTGTCCATAATGCTGCTCCTCAATTGGAGTGAAAGGAGTGGTGATCACAATACGTTTCTGAGGCGGTAAGCGCAGTTCGTCGCGTATTTTATCTTTCGTATGCCGAAGAGCAATCGAATTGATGATGCTGACCAACACCGGGCCAAATCTTGAGTAAAGACGCTTCCATAACGAGCTTGAGTCGCAAAAGGGTCTGTACTGAAGGAATAACAACAATCCAAATAGATCATCGATGTTCTTCCGCAATGGCGTACCAGTCACAGCCCAGGCATTCTGTCGAGGGATCAAGCGAGCCACTTTTGCGGCATTGCTGACACCGCTCTCAATCATCTGAGCCTCATCTAGGCAGACACGCCACCATGATATCCGTACTAGAGGTGTTTTGCGAGTCTCAAACCGCTTTTCATGGCGAAGACTCCGTGCTGGCGTGGCACCAGCATAGTGTATCTCCCGCGAAATAACGTTGTAGGTGGTTAAGACGACGTCAAAATCTGCTATCTCTTCAATCATCAAGTCATCTGATTTTTCTTGTCCACGCCTGATGCCCGTGTAGTGATGCACCTTTAGTTTCGGAGCATGTTGCTCAATTTCTTGCTTCCATTGTTCGAGGATTGCCGGTGGTGTAATGATCAACGTAGCGCCAGATACCCGCAACCCATCAGGATCGGGTTTCAGCGTCTCTTGCGCGGGTCGTCTATTCAGGCTCATCAGAGTAATCATCTCAACTGTCTTCCCGAGTCCCATCTCTTCCGCGAGGATGCCTCCTCTCAAAAGATTCGCGGCATCACCCCATAGAGATAGCTGGGTAGTAATTGTCATGAACAGATGACTGAAGTAGCAGACGTTTCCATCAGCGTCCTGCATTTCCTGGAAAGATGCTGGAAGGCCATTTGGCAACGGCCGGTCGATGGGGGCAATGGTTCCATTTTCCTGGATCTGGGTTCCTTCCCTCCACAAAAGCCACCTGACAGCTCGTCTCTGGAAAGGGAAAAGCTCACACTCCAGATTATCACATTTGATATTGGCAGATGCACTTTCAGTATCCTGTGGGACGTGGACACTCTCGTAGAACTCCCGTGGCAACCACTGCCGATGATGCCCGAGTAGCTTCTCACGGCGTCCGCGATGCGTATTATCGAGGGCGGTTACATGATCCTCTTGCAAAACATACTTCCCAAAAAGTTCCAAAGCAGGATCTGGCAGATGATTGAGGCTAGGCGTCTCAAGTGAATCTCTCCAGAGGCCAACTATTTCCACCACCAGGGATTTGGTGGTCAAAAGTTGTACAGTGGCTTGATAGCACGCGGTTGGAAGACGATTGTTGCATCGATCGGCGGCAGTCAGCTGAGTGACATGTCTGAGCTGTTCAAGAAAGCCGGCCAGTCGCAAATCATTCACCACACAGGAGAGTATATCCTTCTTCTCTGCATCAGTTGTTGTTATGACCAATTTATAAGCAACGTAATCGACATCGGGACAGTCGAGAATGACCGTCGCATCAGAAAGTGAACCTGTATTTTTAATTTCGACGAGGACAGGTATTCGGCGCGAGGGATCGGAGAGGCCATTCGGAGTTTTATCATTGAATCCATATACCTCGGAGTAGTCCTGATGAAAATGGTGGCAAATTGTTAGCTTTGCTATGATGAGGCATAATGGAATGCGATTTATTACTTACTAATCGCAAAGACAACCGAGTCAGTGGAATATAGCCCAGAGGAATTCCATTTGACGATATACCCAGTTCATCACTCAAATTGTATGGACCAGACTTGGTGACCTTGCGCCGCTTGCTAGGGCGTCCATCGACATCAAAAGTATCGTTCTGCGCGAGCGCGGAGATGAGGGTCTCGGGGACCGCGCCTGGTACAGTAAGTTTCTGCTCTAAGGAGCACAATTCAGGGGCTAGAAGTACCTACCTGAGATATTGGTATACTCTGCGATCACGCCCATCCTGATAACAAGCGTCATACAAGTCTTCTAACGCCACGCGACGAGAAAGGACAAGAGGAAGATTCGCAATCGCGAAATCTGGGGGGCATCTTATCGATGCGATCACGTGGAGATACGCGTTCATAGCCAATAATACTGTGCTAGAGAGCCTCACCGCTTGAATGACGTTTCTCACCGCCTTGGTCTATCTATAGAGGACCGATGACGTTCCTCGAGCTCTCGAAAAATCGATCGCTCTCTCAAAGTATCAGACATACGATTGAGTATAGGATATCGCCTAACAAAATTTAACAAATAAAACTTTCTCATGTCTTTGTCTACATATTCTCGAAGTATCGTCTTGTTAAGCACCCTGTCGAACGGTTATATATTCAAAGCTAACGGGAAGCGATTTCAACACTCTTTAAGAGGCTCGAACTGATGGAACACCACCGTATGTAAGTTGGGTAGGTGTGCCTACCTAATACAGCCCATCTAAAGTCCACTGCGACTGGAAAAAGAGCGACGAGCGATGGATTGAGCAGAGCCACACCTTCTAAACTAAGCAGTAAATGTCTCTACGCCAGGGCTTTTGTAGTATGTATTCTAGCTAGTGAATTTAGAATGTTCCTAGCATTGGATGCCTATGGTCCCATAAAAACGCCAGAAATTCAAATTCTGAGCTGATTTTCCTTCGTGCCATATTGATATGCCTGCAACTCCCTAGAATAAGCCCAATATTGGTCTTGTTCTATTCCCCCGCCATCAAATCGACATTCGCGCCGCAACGAGGGCATGTGAAGCAGGAAGAAAAAGCCTCCGGCATCATCCGCCACATCGCGCTGCAGTGAGGGTTGGGGCAGTAATATGAACACAGTGCGCAGTCAGATAGTCGAAGAATTAGATCCTCTGAAAACTGTCCAATCTCACGCACAATATCTCGGAAGCCTGGTTTCATCGTCAAAGCGTCAAGATGCAGATGCACAGTTGACAAGACAAGCTCCCGGAGGCTCCGGTCAATCTCTCTTGTAGATTCGTAGACTTCGGAAATCACAGCAGGGAAATCGTCATCCTTCCAGGTTATTGCCACCAAGGCTGCAAACTGCTCTTCCGCGAGACTCCTGAGGGTTGGGATCATGTATTTGTCACCTGTATCGTATAGCATAACGTTGAAAAGTGTGGGTGAAACTTCGACTGGGGTGGTGTAGGGATCAAAATGATAAAGGAACCGAAGCATGGCCTCAACAGTACCGGAGTGATCCTCTTGGAGAGTGATCTGGCTTGTTTGAGACTCCTACTCTCCTGTTAGTGCGAACTTGTCTAGAGCTCTGGCTAGATGGCTTTTCTTACATTCCAAGAACCGCTGCACAGGGTTGCAAAGTAGTCGGATTGAGCAGAAAGAACAACTTTGTGCGCGTGAAAGCTCTGGCCACCAGAAATGATCGTGATATCAGAGAAAGTGTTGGAGTTGAAAAATCTTTGACCATCAGTAATGCTCAATTTATCAGAGTCGCTGAGCACTCACCTCTGGAATCCCGATTGGAGATAATCGGGGCTGTCCATCTTGTCGTAGGAGCGCTTGGTGCCTTGCTGAGAGTTCACCTTCTCGATGCTAAGTGCAATTTGAGACGGTGTTCGCTGAAAGATGTGATCAGATTGTGATGAGAGAAGAACGATGTGTGAAGAAAGTTTTTAGGGAAGAGGTGAGCGTGAGCAAAGCCTTGGGGAGGAAAATTTGGCCTATGTGTCCAAATCAGCAAGGAACCACATAGTCTAAGCAGGGGCAATAAGATAACTGGTCCAAGAATGCACCGCAGGCGATATTCCCAGTTGCCTTTGCTTTACCAGGAATCAACAGAGTAAGTTCGAAGACTGACCTAGTAAATGTCGGAAATGCTTGTCATGACCTAATCGATGTTCTTTCAATGCGGATTTTATCGAATGCTTGGGAACCCATGGTACTTTAGCTTCCCCTACAACCTTTGTTTTGCCAGATCGAGTGTAAAGAACAAAGTCAGGGATTATGGTGTAGCCGTCGTACGGTAGTACGGTGCCTTTGAAGCCGCCAAGCTTGAGATATTGTTGCTGTTCTTTAAATACAGCTCGGAAAGGAGAAGGAAGAGAAGAAGAGAGAAGAGAAGGCAGAGGAAGGAGGTAGCAAGGAAAATGCAAACATTAGGGCTCCACGGAGCACTAGAAAAGCCATAGTGCTAACCAGAATGACTAGGATATAATATAAAGCTGAGTTTCAAGTAGAGGCTATATATGAGAACTTCCATATTCGTGAATAGAGATAGAAGGACGACTAGGTCCTCCATATTATCACTGACGTGACTTCCTTTATCTAGGTGATTCTTCCAAAAAGAGAGGGCCTATAAAGGCATTATCTAGCATTATGGCAAAAGCCATGTGGAGAATTCCGGTCGAGTGAGGAGGCTAACCTTACCTCGTGCATATAAGCGAAGCAATCTCCATTCCTATATTTTCATGGCTCTATTCTCTTCCACCGTTGATATCTCTGATAATGCGTATTCCCTTCACCAAATGCCTTCGCCAATCATGCTAGGGTTTTCAGGGCTCAATAAATAGTGCCTACCTTTATACCTCTGTCTTGACTGCCCCAATTCTTACTCCATCCATCCACCATGCTCAACATCTTAAATGATGCCGGGTACCCGCTTGTTATATATCTGGAAACCCCTCAAGACGGCTTTATCAGCAATAATCAAGTGTATCTCTCCTCTTCTCCCCACCTTCTGCTCCTTCAATACTTGCTTCACTCTGTTGGATTCCAGCACACCTATTGGTGTCACTCTTCATAATCGTCCCGCGCGGTATGATATATCTTTCCTCGGGTTTGAGCAACATAACCCATTCTGTCTAAATTAATATCTTTGCCACATAGAAAACCTACTCTTGAAATGTTCATGTTACCAGAATCGCTCAGCTGAAAAATCGAACACACCAAGAATGAATCTACCTCGGAGATTCATCTCGCTTCCTTCATCAACCGCACTGGTTGTTGGCCCAGGAGTGTGCGAGGCACTGCTGCCGGGCTTTCTCGACCAGGAGAACTCGAAAATATTGACTTCTGGTTATTTGTGAACGCATCGCAATATTGATCATGCAGCTCAATGTATAGAAATTGAGGAGGAAAAGCAAAACCTCTATGCTTTCGTTCATTGCCCAGAGAAGATCATTAACCAGGAAATGATTGCGGTATATAAATTTCCGATGGCCCATTGCTGGACTTGAGTCCCAACCAAATTTTCATGGCTACCAGGGCTCTGAATTCGATGGAAATTCGGGCGTCCCTTGAAGAGAAACGGGGAACACAATAGTGGGAGGATGCTGCAAGAGACCGCAATTGAGGAATCTGCCAGTCTGGAGGAACATACCAAGCAGGAATGGGTGGAAGGTGTGGCCTCCAGTAGCAAGCGTGACCTGATCCAACAATCCTTCCCTCCTCGCGGCAACCCCAGCCTGGACTCTGGAACCAGTGATCAGGAGTCTGCTGTCAATCCGCCTAAGGGAACACTAGTTTCCTTAATTAACTATGGTACGCAGCCAGTCTTGTGCACAACGTCTCCTCATAGGGGTGGCGATCGAGGCCAAGATGTCAAGGAGGGTGTGACATTCGATCAGGGCCCTCGCTCCCATGGCGCCATGATTAACAAAGACTTCGACACGTCGTCGCCGGAACCGCACGACCCAGAGGAGACCCGCCGACACATTTGGGTCAAGCTCAAGTTCCGGCCTTACCCTCGAGAGGTCGTAAAGGTATCCCAGACGTACGTGAGTGAAGCCTCGCAGCAGCGTGAACAAGAGGTGTACCCAAATGGTGCAACGGCCGGACATCGCCGACATTCTGAAGCATTGCGACCTCCACTAAGCGGACATACAAGATTGGGAGATACCGTACGTGTGCCTCGAGTTCCAAGACTATTTCGACGCGACTCACGCGGCCGGTCAAGATCCGCAAGCATGCCAGTCACAAAATGCATCGAAAAATAGCCTTCGCCATGCTGAGGTTGCTTGCTAGCAAAAGGTGTCTCAGGACTCATCAAGTTGTGGGGGGCAAGGTCACCCTGACACCTGAATGCATTCCATTCTTAATTATTCCTGTCATTAATTGCCTAGACAAAGATGCTATAAATAGCCAATGAAACAGACAGTCCTCAAACTCCTAACTCGGCGGACTACCCGGTCCCCTTCCCAGCATACTTCGCACACTACTCCGACCCAATGCAGTCATATCATTGTATACCGTCTTCGCACCGCCCTGAGTATCAGAGACGACACTCCCATTAGAAGCTGTAACAGATCTTGAATAAGACACCCCATTTGCAACGCCGGAGAACTCATCAGCCGTGTTACCAGAAGAAATTGAGCTTGACCCCGTGGCCGATTTATATGTCGCATTGCCGGACTGCGTGGTGTGGAGCTGGGATGGTCCGGAGACGAACGTGTAGGTTGATAGACCTGGACCACCGGTGGATTTAATTTCAAGACCGCGTTCCATCCACGCATCGATTGTTAGAGAATTTGCGGTAATACCGTAGGTTGCGTTGACGATGAGAGGATAGTTGAAGGTGGTTTCATTGGAGCTTGACTTGCTTCCGAGTTTGGAGATGGTGTTTTTTCCAGAAGTCAGTTGCGTGTTGACTTGGCTGTATCCTTGTTGGTTGAGGTAGCCGTAGTTGGAGAAAGACAGCTTTTGTGACCACGAGTACTCGGAGGACGATGCAGTGAAGGTCCGCTCTGCCGTTACAGAATATGATAATGTGTCGTTTCCGCCGGTTTTATTCTGCGCCAGGTGTCGAGTGACGGTGAATTTGGGCGCAGGGGCTTCCACATGAGGACTTGTTTTGCCGCGAGTAGCCAGGGCCTTTGTGCTTGTCTTGTCATCGGTGTAGAGGAAGATGTTGCCAGTGACAACCCAGTAAGAGCCCACAGTATCAGCAAAAGTGGCAGTTCCACCAGTAATATTCAAACCTGTAACCCGTATCTCAAACGAATGATCCTGGCCATCTTGCACCAGTGGAAGGAAAGGCGAGATATCAATCTCCGGTTGGCGAAGATCGAAGGCGTCAATACCAACAATCGGGCGCCAAAAGCCAGGTGCCACACCCCCAGTGAAGATAACGGGGAATGGCCATACGACGCCAGCAAGAATACCATCAATGTGGAGTTGGATCTCCCGGAAAGGAGAGTACCCGTAGAGCTCGCCCACGGTGCTAGTGAAATCCTCTGTATCCTGCGAGAAAACATTCGACCACCAGAACTCTTCCTGTGATTGACCACAGGCCGAGATGGCAACCACAGCCCGCGATACTGTGTCGGGAATTGTATAAGAGACAGTCGTGTTATCAGTCGGAACCGTGAACGCACTGGAGGAGTTCGAAGCAGACTTCTTGGCCGAGATAGGATAGATGATATCCGCGGTTCTCGCATTCTTCGTGTAGGAGAAGTGCGCCGTTAGCGTGACATTAAATGGTCCCGTATAAACATCCGTGATGATATTTCCCAGATCAAAGATCAGTTTCTGTGGCTCGGTCCACAATGCGTTATACTGCGACATCTCCTTGATGTATGTCCATACGATTCCCGTAGATGTTGGCTCAGCAGTTGAGGTGCGGAAGACCTCTGCATCACCCAGATACATCAATGCCAGTCGATCATACTGGTGACCGCTGGAGGTGACAGTCATGTTGATCCTGACGGTATCGAATTTGCAACTTGGGGGCTCATAGCTCCCTGGATGTCGCCGATGTTAGCACGATTTCCATACCAGCAAATCTCTCAAGGCATTGCTTACCAACAAAGGGCACGCCATAACTTTCACCGAAGGAATGCTCCATCAATAGCATATCCAGGTCACAACGATTGTCACTTATTGGCGCAAATGTGACAGGCTGACAAACCTCAAACACATCAAGCGCACCCGTTGACGAGTATATGGCATAACCAAACTGAACATGCCAAAAAAAGAGCTGCAACCCCAGAACCAGCATGATGATGTTGAAAGCAAGAAAAAGGCCTAGCGTCCAAATCTCCCTCCAATAAACCCACTTGGCTAGGTACGAGGTGTTGTATTCGCCGTACTTCCTTCTGTCCTCTGCCCGAGCAAAACGACGCGGATTCAAACTCAAAAGATAATTCAGTACCAACCACACATCCAACAAGACGAAGACCGACTTCCCAAAAAGCCAAAGCAGGAACAGGCAGCCAACAAGTTTAACGGCGAGGAGAATCGGCTTTATGTTGAAATCATGCAGCCAGGTCATCAACGACGCTAGCAACGACTCGAACAACGCCATCATCATCATGCAGGCTGGCGACAAGCTAGTGGAGACTAAACCGTGTGCTCCGCACGAGGATGCAACATTCACGGCCGATCATGCAGGCCAGGCCGCGTTGACCCCCGCAAGATAAGCTCCAGGGGGAAGGTGCCAGGCACTCCAATCGGGAGTTCGGCACCCGTGAGGAGGTCTTGGTGCCTCGCTTGGATGGAGATTGTATTTCATAGGATGGGGATTCGTCATGACGAGGCTTGTTCTGGGAAGGATTGGGGTTGAGTGTTTTATTCAGATAGCGTTTGCCGAGCATCGGCTGATACTATAACGTCGGTGGACTAGCGTTTTGTTGCTGCCGACGGAGTTCCGGGGGTGGTACAATCTGTCTTGCAGATAGACACTACGGTAGACACTGCCTGCCTAAACGAGTTACAGGGGAATATTCCGATTCTCGTTGAAAGCTCCAAAGGTCCATTCAGGTTTTGGTGGTCTATTGTTGTGTTGCCTGATACCTATAGTATGGAACCCCCAGCCAAGGGTCTACCGTAGCCATCATTCAATGAAGAGGAACAAATTTCATCGCTGTCTAAGCTAACTCGGCCGCAAGCCAGAGCAGAGAGTGAAAGCAAAGTATTGATACAAAGGAAAAGAAAAAGTCGAGGAGACACCAAGTCTCATGTATAAGACAACCAAGAAAAGGAAAGAAACGCTCCGTAGCCATGCACACCGAAAAGTCTATACAAACCAGCAAATCACATAAACAGGCGCCAAGCACCAAGAATCAGAGCAGCAGTACCGGTGCAGACACCCCTAAAGTAAAGAAGACATAAGTTAGCATCATTCTACCCGACGATAAATGAGTTCGGAAACCATACATCAGCCACTGCAGCGTCGAGAACTTGACAGCCTCGACACGCTCCCGCAGACCAGCAACCTCCTGCTCGATCCGCGTCTCCGTTTCCTTAATCCGCATCTCTTGGCCATTAGCCTCCTCGCGGATCCGGCCCTTCTCCAGGTTCAGATCCAATCGGACGGACGCTTGTGTGCGGCCAATCTCGTCGCGCAGTCGGGAGTTAAGCTTTGCGAGGTCCGCTGCGATCTTCTCGTGTGAGGAGTGGGTCAGCTGTGCTTCGGTGGAGTCGGCGTTCAGGAGTTCAGAGCGTAGCTTGGCGAAGTCGACTTTTTGGGTGTATGTTGATCGCTCCGAATCTATGACGAAACCGGGTTGGTTAAATGTTTTCAGGTATAGGGTGCGAAGCAAGGCTAGCGCACATGCCGGGATGCTTACCTTCGCGGAGGACCATCGTCCGCGTCAAGTTTTGAATAGACTCCTGGATGATATCATTCAACACCCGCATCATGGCCACAGCCTGTTCCTCGCTGAACCCCTCGGCCTGAAGCCTCTTGACGAAGCGGAGGGTGTCAAAATGGTGATCACGAGGTCTAGAGGGCGTCGCATGGAAAGCACGCTGAGCGGGCTTGAACGCAGCGACATAAACGCCATTGTGACGGACTGGACTGGCGAGAGGTTGTTCCCCGGCCGGGCGTGTCGTGATTGAAGCAGAGGGGCGGCGGGAAACAGGAGAAACGAAGTGGGAGTCACGGATAGCGGTAGAAAAGGCTCGGGAGGACTGGTGACGAGCGGTAAGGGATTGGATTTGGCGATTTAGAGGACTCCAGCCCTGGGAGTAGTTATAGGTTGTCGGTCTTTTTGTGAGAGCGGGACAATGTGAGGGAGTGACGGTTGGGCGAGAGGAGGAGCTGTTCCAGGTCAAGCGAGGGAGTAGGCTGCGCGGCACCTCCGCGACGTGTTTTTGAGACGCCATGGCTCGAGAATAGGGGTTCTATTCCATGCACGATGGAGATAGAGAGCGACACTTTCGTGGTTTCAAGGTTGGATGCGATTTGTGACGCAGGCAAAGAATTGGACGGATGACTAAAAGCGGATCGGAAAACCTTGGAAGATCGACGCTTTCCCCGATGTGCCCCGCTAATTTCCGGGAAACATACAATCTCCTATCAAAGGACAGACAATCATCATAACAGTTCATGGAATTAGGATCGATTTCTATCGATTATCTTTGGACAAGTATCTTTCAGAGCAACCGAGAACCCCTTCTAACGGGTCCTTCCAAGCTTTTCAATATGCATACGCTATTTCGCAACATCATGCCACTTCCGCGGATAACTCACGGCGCGACTCGCTCCATCATTTAAAGGTCAAAGAGCTCCTTCAACTGCTTCATGGTGTCCTCGGGACCATCAACCGAGTGGCCGATCGTGCGGGGGTCTGAGTAGATCTCATAATCGTTGCCACCGGGGAAGCACTTGTCACCGAAGAAGTGGATGGTCTTGTACTCGATGCCGGTGATGTTCTTCTCGGCCTCGACGTGCTGCAGGCAGTAAGTCTTGTCCCAACCGGTGGGGAAGACATCGAAGGAGATCTGGCCGCCGACGGAGAAGCTGTGGTGCAGAACAGTGGTCAGAATTATGCATTCACGGTATATATCATTCTGTTGGCGCAAACTTACGTGAGACCATAATCGGGGAACTCCTTCTTCAGGGCCTCGACCATATCACGACGGATGTTGTGGATCTTGTCATAACTAAATCCAATGTCAGCCAAACTGTCCTCGCATATCCTGCTATCTCACAGAGCATAGCTGGTTCTTCGGGAATATGTAAACATACGCCTCGAACTCATTCCGCTCCTCCACACTGGCATTACGTCCAACGGGGCTAACATTGATCATGCCATTGCGGAACTCAATGAAAGTACCACGCTTCCTGGGCAACTTGACGTTGGAAATATAACGAAGGCAGAAATCGGCGAGGTCCTGGTACTTGTCCTCCCCAAGCCACTGAATGAAGCTGTTGCTGTCGAGCGGCTTGCCCAGGCGCCAGGCCACGAGGCCGTTCTCGGAGAAGCAGAAATCGAACAGGCTGGTGACTTCAGTGGTCGCATTGCCCAACTGCTCCTGCTGCTTAACGTAGTTGGAGCCGCCGACCTGAATGGTGTTTTCTAGTTAGATTCGACTGAGGACGAAGGAGGAGAATGGGAGGAGGCACGGACATATCCGATGGCGCACTTGTGTCGCAACCGAGAGAGCAATTCGTGCATCTCAGGGGTGGCGGACTAAATAAACAACACACTGTGTTAGCAATTGCTTTGTTAGAGGGGTGTTTTGTCGCAACTTACCCGCCGGGCCTTGCTCAGGGTCTCGTCAACATCGAAGAGGACAATGGTGTCCTTGAGGGGACGGTTCTCCAGAGTGGGGTAAACAGCTGTGGCGGTAGTCATTTTGGCGACGGAATTAACAATGTCAAGTCAAAGAACAGAAGAGAAAAACCAGCGAGGCCGGGACGGGGATAAATATAGACCTTTGACGGAGGGGTGTCCTTTTTGACCGCAAGCGGTGAGCGCGGGTGGGGTGTTGGCTAGCGTGGGCGATGGTCCAGAACTATTGGAATTGGCGGGATGCTACCTAGACCATTGGATCAAATGACCAATGTCTCAATCATACGAAGAAGGGGGTTCTATAGAGAGACGAGATTGTAAGGTGGTCAAGTTGCTCTGCAGTGGTCAAGTTGCTCTGCAATGATGACATGGTTCACCAAGATGGGACCTGGTCAGAAAGTTGCGTACTGTAAATTAGCCCCTGTTATCGATAAGGAGTGAAGTCTGGCCAATCTTGGCATGGATCCTATTCAATCACAAACATGATACTTGTAACTCTATACACGGGAAAGAGTTTGTTCCTTGAATAATGTATTCGTATTTCTACATAGGTTATCTGGCTAAATGGTATCCGAGATCTTGATCTTGATCTCCACAAGATTTGCATGTAAGATCCCCCCCATTCCATCCAACCCCACTTCTGTCCATAGAAAGCAAGGCAAAACTACCAGACCAAACGCCAAAGTCCAACCAATATCAAGTCCCATCCTATCCTCATGCAATCCCCTACCTTCCCATCGTGGTCTGGAACACCTTCGCCGCAAGCTCACTCAAGAGCCTCGCCCGATCCGGCTGTGGAAGGTCCAAGAAAACCTCATAGACACTTTTCCCCTTCGCATCACGAACAGCACCCAACCGATTCCCAGCCACAGCACCCGCCAACGCACCAGGGACATTCCCCACGATAAAGCCCAGCGCACCACCACTAACTCCACCAACGATCGCCCAGAACCGGCCCGTAGGTCGAGTACGCCGGTTCCCCTCATCACCAGCTTCTTCAGCGAGGCCTTCCTCGCGTAGCATCTCCTCAAAGACGGACCCGAACTGGTCGTCATCGCGCTCGGCGCGACTACCGAAGCCAAAGGTGGACCATGGGAAACTGCGGCCGCCTTGGGGGACTTCCTCGTCGACTTCTTCTTCGGCTTGTTCGAAGGCGCGGGTTTGGTCGTATTCGCGGCGGCGGGTTGGGTCGGAGAGGGTGTAGTAGGCGTCGTTGATTTCTTGGAATTTTTGGGTTCGGGCTGGTCTTTCGGGGGAGTCGGCGGGGACTCGATCGGGGTGGGATTTTAGGGATTCTCTGGGAGATTGTTAGTCTAAGTGATGTTTCTCGAGGATATCGCTTGTGTCTGGTGATCTCTGGTGTTTGCACTCTTGCGTTCTACTCACCTTTTGTATGCGCTGCGAATCTGTGGCTGGGTCGCATCGCTGGACACGCCGAGAATCTTGTCTGTAGAGATCGTTAGGCTTGCTTCTTGGGCGCTGGAGTGGGAATTAGAGTATAGACATACAGTAGTCTGGGGTTTCTGTGCGGAATAGATAGTGGTTAGTTCGCTATGCTATAGTAGTTGTTTAATAAGATACTTACTCGGCATGGTGAAGTGAGGCACACAAAGCAGGAAGTGGGAATGAATTCTAGAAAGCACTGCAGAAGAGCCACGAGTATAAGAACCACGGTCGACGCCAGTGACGTCGTTCCAGCCTGATAAGTGCCTCAGGCCATGAATTTAGCAGGCCCAGACATGTGATTCCAGTTCTCAGGTGTCAAGGTGTCGAGGCATTCAGGCACCCGAAACCCAACCACTGGGTGCACCCAGCTGAAGTACTAGCGGTCTCACTATGAAATGTCCAAGCTTACGTGCGATTCGCTCACCCAGCCACCGCATTTTCCTTTTCTCCAGGGGCACTCAGATTAACCCCTCTTGTAGGCTGATGAAGTTCACGACCTCCTCCAGATCTGGTCTCCATTCCACTCCATACTCTGTACATTCCTGTTCCTGTCACTTGCCACGACATTGCAAACCGTCCCCGGTGGGGTCATAGATTGTACAGTACACTCGCGGCCTAGACCTGACGACGTGCGCATCGCTGCAGCTCTTAGCGGCCTGTCCTGCATCTGTCTCTTTTCATCCACTTCTGCCCTTGCCACACAGTGGTCAGAATTTGTCGGACTGTCACGAGGCGCAAGCAATTCTTGAGCGCCGGCATATCCAGCACCTGCAACATTAACATCTACATCTACATCTTCGGCCGGATCTACTCTCTAGACAGCTTCATTCTACAATCGTCAGCATTGATTGCGACCCTCTCTTCTTTGATCGCAATCGAGATCACTGTGGAACAGCCCCAGTCAGAAACTCCACTCGCAAGTCCAGATCAAACGAGAATTGAACAAAGACACGCATCCAATCCCAATTCCCGCCATCTGAAAAAGGCTCATCGCCAACACCCACAAACTCACCTTTCCAAACCCCCAATTCAAACCACTTACCCTCACCTAAACCGCAATCATGGGCTGGTTCGATGGAGCCTCCTCCTCCACAAAATCCTCTTCAGGTGGCGCCTTCGTCCGCCGCCGGGGGTCACCAACCCGCAGCATAAAAGGCCACCACTCCTCCTCCTCCAGCCACCACAAGGGCTACTCCTCAACCCACCACGGCCGACACTCCGCGCCCTCAATCTTCAGCCTCGGCCGAGGCACAACAGGCCGCTCCTCCAGTCCATCCGTCTTCTCAACCTTCTCGTCGTCGTCGCGCCGGGCTCGGCCACGCGAGGGCTTCGTCCAGCGCATGATTCACTCCATCAAGAAGCTTTTCCGGGATATTGTCCGGTATGCGCGCAAGCACCCCGTTAAGGTGTTTTTCTTGGTCATTCTGCCGCTGTTGACTAGTGGTGTTTTGGTGAAGTTGTTGGCGATGGTTGGGTTGAGACTTCCGCATGGGGTGGCGAGTGCGCTTGGTGGTGCTGGTGGCGCGCGTGGGTTTGGGGGGATGGAGGGTGCGATGGGGGGTGTTGGGGGTGGGAAGGGGTTGTCGGAGAGTGTGAGTGGGTTGGTTAGTTTGGCGAAGATGTTTGCTTGAGCTTGCTTAAGCTGGAGCGAGTGTTTGTGGTTGAGCCCGAGATCACCTACCGATGATAAGAAGGCGAGGTTCGAAGTTCGAGGTGGAGTCGAACTTGCAGTCAAGCTCAAAGTCGAATTTCCTCGCAACGGGTGATGCATCGATGACCCGTAACGACTGTCATGAATACCCTACAATCCTCGATTGCACGCTTGTTTCCTTTCCTTGGTGCCTTTTCACCGTTTATGCCCTGTTTTCATTTCCCCAGTCCTTCCATTTCCCTGCTACCATTCCACCACCCATTGCTGTGCTAGTCTTTGTACTGGGAGGCTTACTCAATCGAACCACTGTCATTGCGAGAAAAGCATTCGTTGAGCAGCATATACATTCGAAAAATTTGCCGCCTTAGAATGAATGGACAAGACCTGTGACTTCAGCAATGGAATACTCAAACAGAAACAAAAGAACTCAATGTAGAAAATGAAGCGAGGGGTGTGTCCGAGACCCTTTTTAAAGTACAATACTGAACTGCCCCTCATATGTCGGTGAAGTAAGTGCGTAGGTACCCAACGGTGGATATGGGGCCCCATTGGACTTCCCTCCATTGAGTCTAGGCTGATTTGTGGTCGATTCTCACTGGTAGGGACTCTATTTTACAGGATTGTGGACGGGGCTGGAAGAGGTGGAAGAGGTCAGAGTGGTTGTTCAGTGTGTCATTGCCTCGAGGTAAGGGCTGGGATTTGAGGCTGTTGGGTGGTAGGGTACTTGGGTGGTGTAAAGGGAATTCGATCAAAACTGGAGGTGAACACACAGTACAGATATGGGTATCCTTCTTTGGAATTCGATCTACTCTATTACACTTATTCTGCTTTTGCTTTTGTTAAATCAAATCAAGTTATACAGATAATCGCTCGGCCTAAGTCAGGTGGAGGTTCATACTCAGCTCACCCCCCATGAAACTCGGCCTATGACCGCTGGTTGCGCTTGTTGCGACGACGGGCAGACGACTTGGTAGTAGCGGTAGCCTCGACGATCTCATCAACGAGCTCCGCAGCGGTCACATCCTCTTCCTCCTCCATAGCCTGGGACGAGCCGAGCACGCGACCCACAGTCTTGCGGTACACCCAAATGGGCAGCTTGCAGATGACCGTATCCCGCAGGGAGGGACGCTGAATCTCGTCAATGTCCAGCAAGAACTCCTGCTTCTCGCCCTCCTCAGATTCCTCCTCCAGGAAGACATTGCCAATAGAATCCACGATCAACACCTTGCCATTCTCTGCAACGACACGCTTACGCTCGCCGGTAGACACAGCCACGGCGGGCTGCTCGGTAGGAGTCGAAGTACCCGAGGCCGAAGCCGAGCCCACACCACGACCATTCCGACCACTCTTCTTCTCCTTGCGGTTCTCCTTGTCCATCATACGCTTCTGACGACGGTTCATAGCCACCGCGCCAGCCTCGGGGGCCTCGGAGCTAGGAGCAGGAGCAGGGGCAGTGGGAGTAGCCGCGTCCACACCAGGAATCCCACGCACACCCAGCTCATCGCCCCAAGCCGCACGGCGCGCCTGACGAATATACCGATCGACAAACTCGCGCTGCCGCTTCCAGCCCAGATACAAGGCGCCGTAGTGTGCCGCACCACCGAAGACCAGGAACAAGCCCAGCAGCACGGAGCCCAGACCGGGACGGAACCGATCATAGTAGTAACCAGTTCCCTTCCAGAGAGGGAAACCGTTCTTCAAGAAGTGGTCATAGCGCTCGCGGCTGGGGCCCTTGAGGACGTTGGCGACGAGGTTCAGGCGTGCGGAGCGGGCATTGGCGTCCTTGATGGCGGCGTCGACTTCGCGCTTGGAGGGACCCTTGTTGACATTCACGCCCTTGGAGGACTTGGCCTTGGTCTTGTCCTTGGAGTAATTGGCGATGAAGGAGCGGCGGACCTTGTCAGGGTGCAGGTTCTTGGACTTTTTGCGGTGGGCCTTGACGATTTGTTCTTGATTGGCATTGGGGCGGACCTCGAGGAAGTCTGTAAGGAGGAAGGTGTTAGTTTGTTTGTCTTTGGTAGCGCAATGCATGGCAATTGCAATCGTGGTGGTCATTGCCATGGGCAGTTGGGGCCACGTACCGTAAAAGGTCACATTGGTGCCTTCAGCTGTCGCGAGTTCATCGCGCAGGCGGAAGATCTCGTAGTCTAGTAGGATATGCTATGAGTATGCCGACGAGGAATTGAAGCCATTGGGGAAATAGCGGTGATATGGGGATCAAATTGGGGAAGTCAATGTGGACACCTACCTTCTTTGGACCAGGCGGCGACCAGACCGACCAGCGCCAACAGGAGCAGCGAGAGAGCGGCGGTCTTCATAATTACAGGAGAGAGCGGTCAACACCGCAAAGCCGAGAAGTGGTGCGGAGCAGAACGGGGGAGGGAAGGGAAAAGAAAAGCAGGATTATGCTTTGCAGGGGCCCATCGGAAGAATCGAGGATCACAGCTAGTCGACTGTCAGTAGCCAGATGGTGGATCGTGGAGGAAGCACCACTCAAAGTACGGAGTGTACACTAAACGTGTCTGTTTGGGCCAAAAAGCGGTCGGCCTGGGACACTCCACAACCCACAACCTTCCGACGTGGCCCAATGGAACATTTACTGGTTTACTAAGGAAGATGGAAAGAGGGGAAGTGTGATGACTCTCATGTACATCGACGGAATTTTCCATTTTGCAGGTTCGAGAGCCCTTATATAACATTGTAATCCCCCATTTGGGCTCTACTATCCCCCCTCCTCTCCCTCTCTCTACTTAAAGATGGAGTTGTCTTGGTGAGGCTGTCCTTTTTCCGCACCCAGCCAGAAAGAGGAGCCCACCAACAACAACCAAACCAGAAAATGGGACTGGGCTATTCTTAGCCGTTCGCAGGCACAATTGAATCTCACAAATTGGAAACCCTCTCTAGGCAGTCAAAATATCTCGTACTTTTCGTGGCTGAGGGCAGCTGCAAGAAATCACTAGGCTGACGAGTTTGACTAACGTCGAAAGGGGCAAAGGCTGACCAAAAAAAAGTGACTGCCTCCTTTGGACTGCTACTGTTGGTGCCTTCCCCTAAGTTACTAAGTGTCTTTCTCCGAATCTCGTGTCCTCGTGTCTTCCTTTCTTCTCTCTCTCACCTTAACATTTTATCCACCACCCGACACTCTCACTTCCAACCTTCCTGGGATTTCCGCTCTTTCCCTCTACGTCCTTACCTTCATCATTCGTATCACCACTTCCATTCCCACTCTACCGCCATGGCCATCCAAATCCCTATCGACGTGATCACCTCGCGTTTCGGCGACCGATTCAACAGCATCCGCAGCCAGTCCATGAGCTCCCGATTCGCCAACCTGCGCCCTGTCTCGGAATTCCTTGACCTCAAGCGCCTGTCCAAGCCCGCCAACTTCGGTGAAGTCCAAAGCCGCGTCAACTACAACCTCGGCCACTTCTCCAGCAACTATGCCGTCGTCTTTGTCATGCTCAGCATCTACAGCCTGCTGACCAACTGGTATCTGTTGTTCCTCATTGTGTTTGTCGGCGCCAGTCTCTGGGGAATTGGCAAGCTGAACGGTCGTGACCTGGACCTGGGATTCCGCCGCTTCAACACCTCGCAGCTGTACACGGCCTTGCTCTGTGTCGCGGTGCCCGTGTTCTTCTTGGCCTCCCCCATCACTACCATCCTGTGGCTGATTGGCGCCACCGGTGTGACCGTCTTTGGCCACGCCGCGCTGATGGACAAACCAATTGAGAATGCTTTTTCCGAGGAGGCGGTCTAGGTGGTCGGCCGCGAGCTCCTTACGATATGCCCCGATGGGGAAGACCACCGGGGGCACGAATGGGGAGACACAACCGGGGAGGACGTGCGCAGTGGGACGAGTCGAGGCGAGTGGAGGAGATTGAGAGCGAGGAGGAGGATGAAGACCCGTATGGGCGTGAGCTGGTGCGGAAGGCTCGCGCGGGGTATATGCGACAGCTGGAGTATGACAGTCGAGGCCCGCGCAGGCGCTCAGACTATGATGATATGACCGACGAGACAGAATCGGTGATGGATGGAGGGGAATTTGACCTGTACGATCATGAGGATGGCACGGTGGCCTATGCGGTACAATTGGCCATGCGGGATAAAGAGGATCAACTGGTGGAGAAGGCATTGGAGCGCATTCGCCGCGCCCAGATGCTAGGGAAGAAAAATGTGCGACTCTCACGACGCGAGCTGGATGCATTGGAGCGCAAGCGTCAAAAGACCGACAACGAGAACTCCAGTAGCTCGCGTCGCAGCAAGCAGACTGGCAATGCGACCAATTCTCGTCCGGTATCTCGACGAAATGCATCTGCAGTGCCCGAGCAACAAACGGGGCCTTACCCACATTTTGCCCCGGATCCTAGCTGGGGTACTGGTGCGCATGGCCGACCTTCGAGCTCGTCGTCCGCGCGTCCACGAACCCCGACGATGCAATCGTTACGGCCTCAACAGTCGAACTCTCCACTCCGTCCAACATATCCACAATTTTCTAATCCTCCCCCCAATGCCCGTCCACAATCGATGCAACAGCCAATGTATGCCCGGCCCTTGCCGGACGACCCTCAATGGGCACCGCCATATTATAACGCCATGGCGATGAGCCCCTATGGGACTGAACCACCTCCTTACCAGCCGCAGTTGCCCACTGATCTTCGAGTTGGACCTCAAAGTCGAATGAGCTATCCTGCGGGGATGTCACCGATCCAAGCCCAACACCGACAGTCTCCTCCGGAGGGTCGCCATTCAATGGGTGCCTCGCAGCCGCGGGGTGGTCGACGTGCGCAACCTGAGTCGGAGTCGGAGATGTCCAGCTCGGAGGGAGAGGAGACTGAAAGCAGTGAGGAGGAGGAGGAGGATGAGGATGAGTTGCAGATTGTCAAAGTGGTGCAACGTCCCTGTTCATCGGGAGTACAAAGGCGGACTGTCTCTGGCGGTAGTCGAGGCAGTCGAGGGAGTGGCGGTGGTCGCGCGCGAAAAAGTCGATGAGGATGATGGGCCCGTGTCTCTTTCCCAAGAAAAAAGCCCTCTTTAATGTGTTTCGGTTTTTATATGGGCATTCGTTATTTGTGTTAATCCCCCCTCCTTCGGTATTGTCTGTGCTTTCTTTCTTTCTTTTCTATGGGTTTCAGCAGCATATGTGTTGCTCTTCGGCGTTTGGTAGATCGGGACCCCTTTCGTGCATAGATCCCCAGTGCATACAATGTCATGCATCCACATTATCCAGATCATCCATCTTGAGACTCTCGTCCACGTAGACTACTTCGAGGCTTTGATCTCAGCCACACATAGATCGTAGATCAGGGTGGCAGGGCAATCAGTCAACAACATTTCACATTGCTCACGGGTAATCAGAGCACCGGCCAGACCATCACGAAGTACTAACAATGACAAATAACTTAATTTTTACTCTTACTATTCCTTCTTTGCACAGCCTGATTACTGTTAACGTCAGAACCAAGCCAACTGTGGATCCCCATATTACAAACTGCCAAACTGGAAAGAGAAAATGCCGATGGATCCGCCGCCCGTGAAGTTTTGCACTTTTCTCGGCTCGGATTCCTGGCGGACCCGATGACGTCGCCTGAAGATCCCTGTCCTTGTCTGCCTGTCCTGTCCTGCTTCCTTATTACAAACCGAAATTTCCCTTGCTTCTCTGGACGTCTAATCTGCCAAGGGCTTCGATTTCGATCTGCGTCTTTAAAATATCCTCCTCCTTCCCTCTCACTTTTGGTGTTTACGAGCAACTGTTGACATACTTGGCCGATCTCGGCTTGCCGTATATCCGACTGTACTCTGTACATTGTACACTCGAACGTTCCCTGGTTATCCGAGCGCCACCACAACATATCCTGCGCCCGTTCCTTAATTTTTATTGTTCAGGGTCTGCTGTTGATCATATTTAAGTGTCGAATGTACTGAGGGGGATTGTGTTTTTTTGCTATTGACAGGTCTCCGGACATAATAATTGGATTGGTGAGTTGTGTTGTGTTGCGATTGTCTTTTGAGTGTTGTGTGTTTGGTGGCACCGTCTGCCTAGGTGTTCGTTGAACGTTGCGCATTGACGGTGCATGAACGGGTTGTTTGAAGGTTGATTTCGAGGAATGCGCTTTGACTAACGCGGTCCACAGTATTTTGCGCAGAGATAAATTGTTGATATCTCGTTGAACCGAGGACTGCAATCGCGATCTGTGGAGAATTGTCGACTTCTCGGTCTATCGCGCATCGACAAACATAACTACTACCTTTAATAATTTGACCCGAGACACGAAGACGTCGCCAATATGTGGATTATCTCTTTCTGGGTCTTCCCCCTCATATCAGCCTGCATGTGGGTTGGTAAGTGACCCTCTACCAATTAAATACTTGCGTGAGGCGACCACAATCTAATCAGATGCATCAGCCTTGCTCATCACCATGCTTTGTGTTTGGGCCAAGGACGGAAAACCAGTGTACCCCAGTATGGAAAAGGGCCAGACCATTGCGTACGTTCCCTAACAGTCACCAGCAAAAACCCTCTTGGTTTCGCAGTTTCCACTAACTTCCACCTCAATCAGGTATATCTCCGACGTGGGCGCATACGGACTAAAACCGTTTTTCATCACGGCCAGTGTGATTACCGTCGTGTTCTTGGATCTGGCATTCCTATCAGAGCGCTGGCTACGCCATTCCGGTCAATTAGTCCCGAACAAGGGTCTCTGGGATAAACTATGCGCCATTGCCTCGATCATTTTCGCCATCGCCGGTGCAGCAGGTTTGATTCTGCTATCCATCTTCGATACTTATCGCCACCCACATTTGCACGACGGGTTCCTGGTGCTATTCATGTAAGTTCCGAACAACCCTCGACCTCGGTTCCGTCTGCATGGCACGAACGCCCGCTAACCAAGGATCCCACCATCTCCAGTGGCGGATACATCATCAGCGCCATCCTAATCTGCGCCGAATACCTCCGTCTCGGCCTCTCCTACCGCCGGCAGCACCGCGTCCTGCTAGCAAGCTTCATCATCAAAGTCACGTTCGCAATCATTGAAATCGCACTAGCCATCGCCTTCGGCATCTGCACCAAGAGCAAGGATAAATCGAAGAAGAACACCGGCGCTATCCTGGAGTGGGTCATCGCTTTTGTCTTTACGGGTTACGTGCTCTCGTTCGTGGTCGACTTGTTACCCTCTGTTCGCACGCGCACACATGTTCCCCAGGGCGAGAAACATGCGAGTATGATGACTACTCCGCGGGACAGTGGGGATCTGCCACCGCATGCTTCGCTGGAGGAACCGTTGACGACGGATTCGATGGGGCCGAATGCGGGCTATTATCGCGGTCAGCGCGTTTGATTTTGATAAACAGATTTCCTGCTTGGTTGAAGTGGGGAGGGTGACTTGACATATAACGATATACTGTAAAGGGATTGTGGAGTTTTGATTTTGATTTTGCTTTTTTTTGTTTTGCTATTGGCGTTGCTATGACACGTCATGATGATGCTTGACACGTTGATGCATTTTGTTGGAGGTTTGTTTACTTTTTGATGATTTGATTTGATACCTTTAATGTCTCTGCCATGCTGTTCATGGACTTTCATCATGATCTCCGTGCGGGGTTTGCGTTTGCTTCATGTATATGTATGTATGTATGTATATTCTATCTTGCTTGTCTGATGTCTGTCAGAAATCGGATAGGTATGTTCATTAGATGTGCAAGTTGATCAAGTGTTTCATTCCGAGTATGTTTCTGAATGAAGTTCGTATTTTCTATGCTATGTATTCCACGTGTAGGATGTATCTCTCATGCTGCCATCATTATCGTATCCACGTATGCTATATCATATACAAAATAAGAACAGCCCATGCCATGCCAATGACAATTGTAATGGCTCACCCCGAACCCAGTATATCAATCGGCAATGATCAAATCCCAGCATAAACCAAAGCCTGGAAGAGAAAAAAACAAAAGAAAAAAGAAAAAGTGAAGTCCAGTCCCAGCAAATGCCCGAAACGTCCAAAACAGATGGATGCTGGATGCGCGTATGTATACCCTTCAATCAAAAAGGGAAACGTCGGTCACAAAAAACAAGAAAGAAACCATGGAACGAACCACCCATGAAAACCCCGATCCCAAAAAAAAAGAAACCCCCAAATACACTGGGCCCAGGATCAAAATCACCCCTGGACCAAAAGTTTCTGTCGTATCAATTCCTGCATCCCCGCATCAATCCCAATCCTCTCCAAATACCCCCTAACCCCACCATACCTCCGTTCCAAAAACCCAATCATATCCGGGACATAATCGGGCGGACACCTCGTATACTCCTCGCCCAGACCAAGCACCCTAATCTCGCGCATACGCTCCTCAAATTCAGGCACGAGCTCTAGTTCCGACCGCGAGTAGTCGTCCGCGACTGCGTCCATGCGGACACCTGCTAGGAGTAGTGCGAGGAGAATTATGATTCCCGTGCGGTCTTTGCCTTGGGTGCAGTGGATGAGGATTGGGTAGGCTGTGTCTGTGGCGAGGGTGGTGAAGATGGAGCGGAATTCGGGAATGCTGGTTTCTAGGGTGTCTTGGGCGAGACCGGTTAGACCGCGGGGTTGCATGATTGTTTCGCCGATTAGGCGGATTGCGTCTGGGCGGTAGCCTGTTAGGGCGAGGGTGATGACGCGGCTGGGGATTATTTGTTAGTTGGTGATTATTGAGGTGGATTAACAAAACAAATGACGAGGAGGGACGGTTCGGATCGAGGATTGGGGTGAAGCTGCCAATCGGGAGGAGGGGGGATGTGTGATCTGCGATGTGCGATGTGCATCGCCCATGCGCATGCAAGGGTCCGGTCCGGGTTGGAGAGTACTTACAGATAACTAAACCAATCGAGTTTACTGAGCAAAGCCCGTTCAAAGGCCTTGCCCGTTAGACTGATGAAGAGGCGCTGGGAGTCGGGAATCTTGCAGATGTGCTCGTCCGGGTCCGCAGGCACAGGGGCCGAAGTCAAGTCGATGTCGTCGTCGTCCGCCGGTGAGCCTGCACTGGCGATTTCTGCACGCCGCTTTCGAGTCGCCATTTGGTGCTCTGTTCTGTGGGTGTGTGTTAACACCAGCTGTAATGTTGTAGATAGGGTAGAGCTGGGAGAATTCCCAACATACTGTGATCGTAGATCGATGACTGTTGCAATGTGCAGTTCTTCGGCTAGACGCCGCTTGTCGCGCTCGGAGGCATCGTCGGGCTGATTATACAGCGCGTCAGCATGGGATGGTCATTTTTGACAGACGACATCTCATCGCGCTCTGTCGGAGCTTTGACAAGCTTCCGAGGAATGGGGGGTAATTACCCTAGCACTGCGGTAGAGAACACCCTCTTTAAGAACCCTGTGTCACATTCAACAGTCAGCATATTGCAATCTCAGCGGACTCTCGCTGCAAGAAACCCGGGGGATGGGCAGGGAACCACGCACTCCGCGCCGCAGAAATGGTTAATCGTCCGGCCGACATCGCGGAAGTTGATGATATTATCAAAGGGCCGATCGGGCGAGTCTAGATCGATACTGGATTGGCGAGCCATGGCTAGCGTGGGGGAAGAGGAGGAGAGTATTTAAAGAACTAGGTTGCGGAGGTCGAGCGAGGCTGGTGCGAGCATAGAGATTGAAGTCGAAGCCGGAGGTGACGTTGGAGTTGGAGTCGTGTTTGGGGATGGAAATCCAAAAGCAAGAAGCAAAGCAAAGAAGTCAAAAGATAAAAAGCAAAAACAGAAAGCAACCAAGTCGGTTGTCCGTCAAATGTAATTCCAAGTCGCGTCGCGGAACAAGTGGAGAACGGGGCCGGGGCTTCGTTAAATTGGTGCGCGAGTGGACAAAAAAGTGGGTACAAAGTAATTGATAAATAAAATAGTCAAAGACTCAAAGCAGCCTTTTAACTGGGACTGGAGTAGCGGGATAGGATAAGAGCCTTAAGAGGGGAAGTAAGTTACTGGGCTTGACGGGTTAACGAGTTTAATGGGGCCAACTATTGAGAAGCCAAAGGAACCCAAGGACCCATCGGGTGGAGATGCAGGAAGCAATAAGTACAGAAGGGATTCTAGTACAGAAGCTAATAAACTGCGTCAGAGGAAAGTACCAAGTAGCGGTGGACGTTGGGCAGGAAACTCGAAACTCGAAACGTCGAGGCCAAAAACTAGGAAAAGTAGGAACGTCCAGACCAAAAACTAGGAAACGGCACTAGACGTGAGTGACTTGGTATTCAGTACTACTTACTACTACTAGTCAAGTACATCAGTTCACTCCGTAGTTATTGTTACTCTCTTCGGCCCTGATTCTGGACTTCCCCGGGGCTCCACAAGCTTAGGCCAGTGTGTCATCAGTCATCAGTCATGATCTCGGCTTTGTTCATCATCCTGTCTTGGAACTCTTGGAACTCTTGGATTCTTGACTAGACTCTTTACAGTACGGAGTAACTGCCTATAGACAATACTCTACACAGTAACATGCACTCCGTATAGACTTATAGAGATACTCACTCCCCTTCCACCGCCCTTCCACTCCCCTCCAGCCCTAACAGCCCCACCGCAACAATTGTACTAAACAAGTGTACTAAACATACTCCCCCCGATTATTCTTCCACCGCGGCTGCAGGTACGCCCAATCCTGATTAAAATCAAATCCAGTCCGATACGCCCCATACGCGACCAACTCCACCGTCTCCAACGCCGCCCCCTCATCCGTCAACGCCCACAAACTAATCGCCAACGTATTCTCCCCCCGATTATTGATAATCCCCGGCGGGAACGGGAACAGCGTCTGCGGTCCAATATGCGGCAAATAATGCCCAAACTGGTACCCGTTCATAAACACCTGCACCACCGCACGGGTATTAGCCGCCGCCCCGAGTTGCAGCCCGATCGGCACGTCCAGATCCGCGTCTAGATTCAGCTTGAAGGTCGTGGTGTAGAAGCGTCCCGCTGCGGTGGAGACGCCCTCGAGCGGGGTCGAGCTGCCTGCGCTCTTGGGCGCACTGTACCCGGGTAAATGCCAGCCTAGGCGTTCGCCGTAGAGACCGCCTTCGTTCATGGGGCCGCGGACGGGGTCGATGTTGGCTTCGCCGCCGGCGTTGCCTTGGATGCGCCAGGAGGTGAAGTTGTTGCCGCCGAGGAGGGTTGCTTCTAGGATACCGCGCGGGTTTTGGGTGCCGACGGGCTTGACGTTGTTCTCGTCGTGGCCTGTGTAGTCCATTACGACGGTGAGGACGTTATCGGTGGCGAGGAGAGAGGAGCTGTTGAAGGTTAACACGGCAGATGTTGAGGCGAGGCTTGGAGAGCCCAGCGCGCCGCCGACATAGGCGCCGTTCAACCACGCTGCCCAGCCTGCAGCGACGCCGTTTTGCACCGTCACGTTGGCGCCGGTGGCATTGCCGTCGAAGCGGCCGCGGTACACCTTTGTGCCGGCGTGGTATCCGTAGTCGCCTGAGTACAGGACGGGCAGGGAGAGTGGTGCGACGGAGTTGACCGACGTGCTCTTGTTGCAGACTGTCCAGCGCGAGTCGTCATAGTCTTGCTTGATCTCGGGCAGTGTGTCTTGGGACTTCCAGGATTTCAGAGATGGTAGGGAGATCTTGGAGTTTTCGGCGCCGGGGGCTGAGCCGATGAGACTGCCGTATGCGGTCTTCTTGGTTGAAATGGGTTTGCCATTCCACTTGATCTTGGTGACCTTGGAGTCGCCGGGGTATACTCTGCGTAAGAACGTCAGTAAAAGTCTTTAGACGGCTAACCTGCTTGTCTGGATCAACTTACTCGAGTGAGGTGGTATTCGCATTATCGCCAATCAGGCTCACGGTATCATGGCTGATAGTCGCCTCGCGAACCAGATACGGTCCCAGAGCAAGGATCTGCTTACTAGGAGACACGATTGGGTTCTTTGACGTGGGCACGGCAAAGAAGTTCCATGCTGTCTCCTTGTCCAGAAGATAAAGCAGATTACCATTGGAGAACTTGACCACGGTCGTGCCCTCTCCTTGGGTATAGGAGTACTGCGTTACATTGCTCGACGTGGTCGAAGTCAGGTTCGAGTTACCGTATGTCTTGAACGTCAAGTGGGACGGGGCATTCTTGAAAGCGAAGACACCCTGTTGTCCGATGTTCAGGTAGAACACGATCACATCCACGTCGAGAGTAGCATAAGTAAGAACCTCAGCGGATGAGTAAAGCAAGCTGGAGGCCTTGCCGACTTCATAATCCGTGACAATAATCTTGCTTTGGCGACCATCGAGTTCAATGTCCGGAATGGTCAAGGCACCTAAAGAGCAGGCCAAGTTAGTCAAGACCTCACCAAAGTAAAGGCAGCCCGAGATGAATACATACCAGCGGTAGTATTAACATTCAACGAGAACGTCGTCACAGCACGAGACGAACTCGTACTATGCGCAAGCACATAGAAACCCGCCTGAGTCTCCGGGTTCCGCAACGCCCAAGTATAAATACTAGCATCAGTAGTATACCCCGTCCCATTCCCCTCCATCTCCGTCTGCAACAATCCCTTCGAAACCCTCGTAAACAAACCAATCAACTTAGTCTGCTTAAGCTTATCCTGAATCTCTCTCGTCTCCCGTAACGGCGCCGCATAGTCATAAGAAGTATAAACGACCGGCGCCGCACTATGTCCCCAATTCGTTCCACCAAAGACCATATACAAACTCTGCAGCGTAATCCGCGACCCAATATTATTCTTGTAATAGACATCGGCGAATTCAGGCGAATGCTCTGCAGCACAGACGTCGTAGAAATACCCACCCCACGGCTGGAACCAGCCGCCCTCGAACTCGGGGAGGAATTCAGGCTGCGTGTAGGAGTAGTTCTGGAACCATTGGTAGTAAGTGCGGACTAGGTTGAAGCCGGAGTTGACGTTCGTGCATGAAAGTCCACCGGGATACGAATCGAGGCCGTAGACGTTGACTGCACCGCCGACGTCTTGGTAATCGGTCGACCAGCTCTGCGACCGCATACCCTTTTCATTATGCGTGCTGGGTACAACGACACCTGCCTCTGCGAATGCGGCTGCGATCTGCTCCATGTACAGGACGAGAGTGTTGGTCGCGCTGTGGGTGGTCTCCTGGAGTTCATTCTCGTGCTGGTTCAGGATCACCGGTCCGCCGTTGGTGATCTGGTTATCTGCGATGATCTTGCCGATCTTCAGAACCCAGGGAAGCCATTTATCGTAGTATGATGAGGCGCTGGTGCGTTCACTGCCCATTTGACCGTTCGCTGCCCACAGGGCAAATCCACCTGCCGAGGTCTCGGCGTTGACGTACGGACCTGCGCGGGCAATTACATACAGACCAGCTTGTTTGGCGTAGTCGAAGACGCGTTGGATATCGTGGGCGCCATTTTCGAAGTCAAAGGTATCTTCCGAGGCGGAATGAAAGCTCCAGAAGAAGTAGACTTGATATAGTGTTAGCTAAAATTCAGCCTCAATTGAGCAAGGCAGCCCTGAGGCATATAGTATATCGGGATTCACTCACGAGAAACCGCATTGAAACCATTCGCGCGCAACTTCTGAAACACATCCAGCCACAACTCCGGAACAGGAAGACGCATGTAGTGAAATTCACCCGCAAAGACAAACAATCTCTCCCCCTTCACAGAGAGACTATATTTATCCCACGTAACATCAGTAGTCTTGCCATTATCCGTCGCAAAGACCAGGCTCGACAGCGCTCCAAACAGGAGGGGGAGAAATGCGAAAAACCGCATTTTTCGAACAGCTCTACCTAAGCAAGCATTACTAAATTGGGTTTTTTTAGTGTTAGCTACAAATCACCGGTATAAATCTGTTTTGTGTACCTCGGTGCTCGCGATAGTAATACACCGGTCGAGCGTTGGGATTGGTGGATGTTTTCATGACGATTATTGACGCTTTGGGCAATTCTCCTGGAGAATGCGGGGTGGGCAATTTCGCTGCAGGGGACAGGGTCCATAGCGGGGTGGTCTGGGGTTGCAATCACCATGTAAACGGGGGTTTCGCTCGGTTGAAAGGATATATCGGATCCTTCAATGGCTATATCGGGACTTCGGGATGATGTGCTCTTAATGGAAAGCTCGAGCGCACAGGTTCTTGGTGAAAAGCCGTAAAGTCTCTCGGTAGTTTCGTTGCATACCCCGAGCAATTGCTACTAATTCCGGCAGACGGGTCAAATCTCCAGAGAATGTCAATTTATTAGGAGAATATAGGAGAAAAAAAATCAAGTTAAAGATTCGTGTATGTACTGAATAGACAACGCCACCAAAAAGTCCTGGGTAATAATTTCCGATCCCAGAGCGCCACGATAAAACCAGCCCATTCATCAAAACAGTTGCCAGAACTTGAAAGTCATTAGATCAAAGAAAAAGATAGATCATCATATTAGTGCCATCAGAGGTCCTCAGAGAATCTCGATTCCCGGTGCATACTAGGGGTATCACCAATAACAGGCGGGGCGGGGAGACCTTGTTCAGTAGCGCTATCGCGCAGGGCCTGCAGGTCCGAACTTCCAACGGCCTCGGAGCTTTGGCGCTTGTGATCAGTGCCATTGGTCTTGAGTTCCTGGGAATTGCGTGTGACGGTCTTCATGAAGCTTCGGCGAAGTCGATGTCTCTTGCTCTCTCCACTGGAATTGCCATTCTGCGTAGCCTGGTGGCTGTTGGTAGGCTCTTCGGTGAAAGACCTGGTGGTTCCACCGTTCTCACCGTGCTCGGACTCGAGGTCTTCAGTACTAACTGGGTGCGAGCTTAGCGCTGCCCCGCGAGGCTCGATTCTTCCGGTGAGAGCAGCGCCCCCGGTGAATGCAGACTCGCTGTCGGTATTGTAGTCTGGACTGGGCTGGTGGGGGTAAATGGGTTGGGGTTCGCTTGGGCGACGAACAAGTCTATCGCGGAACCAGGTCTTGAGCTTCGAGTCGGCGCGTGGGCTGGTGATGGGCTGAATGTTGTGCATTGTAGACGGCCCACCGGTGGCAGCAGCATCTCGTGGTCCGGTTTGTGATCTCAACATACCAGGACGATCCTCATCCTGGGCAGGCTCATACGTGAGACTGACTGGGGGAGAGATGGGAGCCAAGAAACTTGTTGTAATATCTGGCACGGTATCATTCTGGCGAGGAGCCTCTCTCTGCTCAAGTGCAGTTTCCTTTGCAGCTGGGGTTGTTGTAATATCTGGCACGGTATCATTCTGGCGAGGAGCCTCTCTCTGCTCAGGTGCAGTTTCCTTTGCAGCTGGGGCTTCGGGTTCGGGCTCTGGAGCAGCAGCGGCAGCAGCAGCAGCAGCAGGTTCTTGAGCTTCAGGGGCAGCAGCGGGAACTTCTTCGGCCTCGGGGGCAACAGCTCCCTGGGCCACAGGGGCTTCCTGGGTAGTCTGTTCAGTGGCCGGCTCTTGAGTGGCTGCTTCTTCTTTGGCCTCCGCCTTTTCTTCTTGCTGTTGCTTGCTCTTCCGCTTCCACATAAACAGCTTCAGCCCTTTGCTTCCACGCTTTTCTGATACTGAAACATTGGTTAGTTTTAGAACGCCTGCTGAGAGAACGACGAAAACTCACCACCGTCACGCTTCTCGGCTCGACTCAAACTAGCTTCACGCTCTCTCTCGATCGCAGCGCGTCTCTGTTGCTCCTCTGCATCGAGTCGCGCCTCTAGCTCTTCAGCTCGCCGACGCTCAGCTTGGTCCGTAATCTCGTCCAGCGCGGGTTGAACACGAGTACGCGCAACGGCCTCGACATCCGCCATATCCATGTACCGTGATGTGCCGATGTTGACCCGATTAGTAGGGGTTTCCTCCGCTTCCGCGACCTCCGCTTCCTGACGAACCCGCTCTCGGGCTGCTTCGTCCCATTGCTTTTGGATAGAAGGCGGCGCTCGGCCAGTCTCGGCGTATACTTTCATTTCCATTTCGTGGATTTGAGCGTCGACATTACGACGGGCTGCTTCCATCAGCAAGTCCCGATCCTTTTGTCGCTGTTCATCCACTTTATTCAGTTTGTTTCGCAAGCTGAACATCTGATTACGAATCTGCCTTGACTGCTCTGCATCGACTTGAGTTGAATCCGCATCACTGGACGTCCTCTTTCGTCGAGCAGACAAAAGCGACCGTTGAGGCTGAGGGGCAGTGCCATAGTACTGCTGCATATCAGCATGCTCATCACGCATGCGGGCCAACTTTTCTGCGGCCCGCTTTTGCGCCGTTTCTTGCAGAATCAAGGCTCGCTGGCCTGCTGATCCGGTTGCTCCGCTGACGGTTTTCCGGGCTTGTAGCCGACTTTGGCCCTTTTGAGCTGCAGAGACAGCCGGATCCATAGTTTGGGCCTCACCGGTCGGACCCGTGATATCATACATGTCCCTCGCCATTACGAGAGCTGCAGCATGGAGTGAGTTCCTGCGGTTGCGCTCCTGGACTTCACTCGCGATGGGCGGGGAGGAGGTGTATAGACGAGCATTCGTTTTGGCCGCGTGGGTAATTCGGCTCGCTTCCATCGCGTTGTCTAGATGGGCCAGAGGACCCTCGTTTTCTACCTGAGCACGGTGCGATAGACCAGCAGCAGAGAGCGCCCAGTTCGAGTCGGGTGCGTTGACCGGTTCACTGGGTGCAGAATCCGCCCTCTGGCGAGCCGCATATGCACCGGTCGCAGCACGGCGCGCCTTATCTTGGATATGGCCCGATCGGGAAATATCATGCTGAGGACTAGTCTGTTGGTTCGCCGCCTGGCTGGTCATGGCTCTCTGCTCTCGTACTGCAAGGATAGCTGCTCCCAACCCCTCTGCACTATATTGAGTACTTGGTAGAGGAATCTCGGGAGGGCTGAAATCCTTCACGTGGAACGCGGCCTTCTCGGCGTCGGTCAGTCGGCCCGGGCGCCATACTTCGATGGGTTTCTGATTTGCATGGGCCAGGGCGGAGGCGGCGGAGGCATGGCTGAGGTCGGTCGTGGCGCGTGTTGCTCGTGAATCTATTGTGTCGAGCATAGCTTATCAGTATGGGGGGGCGTTGTCTTCTCATCGTAATTTACGATCGCGTGAGGAAAGGAAGGGATGCCTTACTCAAGTATTGCGAATTGGATGCGGGGGTATCACGAACAGACGCCTTGCGTCGAGGCTGCGTTGCATAGAGTGCAGCAGTCGCGGCTGTTTCAGGGGAGACGCATCAGAAGTTAGGGATCAGTGCACCGAGCGAGTGGATTGTGGTATGACGATCCGTAAGGAGTAAAGAGCTTACCATCGTCGGCTAGCCGGGCAGACCGGGGCCCCGCGGGCATTTGCTGTGCAGTTGCCATGATAAAGGAAGCTGCAAAGAATCGGGAGAAAAGGGCCGAATCTACATTCCTTGGCAAGGGCAAGAAGAAAATGATAGCTGGCAGTGCAAGAAGATCAAGTTAAAGAGGAAGAGAAAAAAAGATGGGAATGGGATGGAAGCCCGGAAGCTTCCTTACACCGCGTGACGTCGTTGGCTGCAACGGAGGATCCGCGAAGGAAGAAAAAAAGTGCAGACTTTCCTCCCCCCATTGCATCATTGCATCATCGTACCCGAGTCTATCGATCGATGAATCAATGAGAGGCGCCGCCCTTATGCGGGGAGGGCGCACTAAGTTACTTACAGTGGATCCGCAAGGTGGGACTGAGGAGCTCAACTTCCGCTTTCGATTCGTTTGGTGGTGACGTGGGGACTTGGGAGGCTTGGGGGCTTGGGAGCTTTTTTCTCTTCTTCACATTTTAGTGGGTCAAGGCCGATCAGGATCTCCCTGTGGTTCGTTCACGTTGTGATGCTAAAGTCCCCCATTTTCACGTTTTTCACGTCCTCGTTCATGCTCGTCATGATTACCTGGGGTACTTCGGGCTTGGAGGTGGGAATGTACTCTGAGGGTAACCCTCAACAGGTACACCCAGCACCGATAGTGATCCCCTCGCCGACAAAGTATATATAGGTTTTGCTGTAAGTTGCATCAGTAGACCTAGAATCTCATATACCATTCAAATATCGGGAGAAGGATAGAGCTCTACCCGCTTGATGTAACGGGACGACTGCTCAACGACCCAAAGATCTGATTTTCAAGGGCATGCTAAGAGAGCTATTCCATATGCTTAGTTCAAATTCATATACTCAACCTTGTACGTTTTTTCTTCACCCTCTGGGCCTACAACCAGGCGGTTAGCAGGACTATACACTGGGCCTCCTGCAAGATAGGTACCTCGCAGTATTAAACTTGCCTCCTATCTTCGAAGAACATACGTACCTTTCCGCTAATGGTTATTCGGCAGATGCACAAATAGTTTGAATGTTTCGACTGGGCTAAAGAGAGCCACAGCGCAACTCTAGCTGTCTGCTCAAGACGGTTGTTACGGGAGTCGCGCTATAGAGGCTGAATTTTATCCACCTCAGACACTCACCTGTGTATCGCACTCCTCCAACCTGCTCCTTATCATTTCTACACTACCAGAAGACCGGTAGGTCGGTGTTACAGAGAGGTCAGTGCGTATGGTCAAGAAACATGGAAACTGATGTATTGAGCACTCGGCGGGTATGTGATTCACTGATGTTCAACTTCATTATCCTGACCCTTCTTGCGGTCTGGTGCAAACGCATTTCCCTCATCTGTGATTGAAGTTGTAATTCGATGTCCAACATGCGAGACGCCGGATCCGCCAATACGCAGTCCAGTGGCAGACATTGCCGAGGGCTTAGCGTTCGCGATATTCTGGTATGTATCACCCAGTCTCACAAATCCACTTCCATCGATGGTCACATTTTCGAACCTGTGGCCCTTCTCTTTGATTTCTTCAGAGATGACGAGATTGAGAAGCTTATCATTATCGCCAAGGACCTTGACAAGCGTTGGGATACTCTCCGGTTCGACTTCCTTCAATTCCTCCTTATACAACTGCTTCTGTTGATCCTGGAGAGCCGGGAACAACTTCACCAGGTTATCGTCGAGGTGGCATATTGTCTCGATCAAGCTTTCGAAGTCGGCCTTGCGGTATAAAGCCCACTGTATCTTCCTGCCAAAACTTGATCCCTTCTGTCGACGCTTGGTGGCTTTTCGAAGTGATAAGACGAGCTTCTTCACAGGCTTTTGGGCTTTCTCAAGCTCGGCCGCTTCCTCTGGAATCTCCAGGATTTCCGGTCCGTCGTCATCTTCGTGTGATAACCTGAACTTCTGTGATGTCTTCTTTGCATCCTGGAAAGCATCTTCAATCAAGGCAAGCCATTTCATGGCTTTCTTGATCTCCTTTTCCTCCCAATTTCCTTTTGTTGAATAATGCTGGGGGATCGAATGGGGTCTGGAGCAAGCCCATAGCATCACCCCATCTAGTGAACTCTAGCTCTGCCGCCTCGAGTTTTGCCAGACAGAACCCAGAGTCTGCTCCAAAGGCCCGACCGAGCTTGACATACTGAAAGCACTCAACGCAATAGACGAAAGTTCCGGGGATGGAACCGACGGCCAGAGTAAAGCCAGCCAATTCCATCTCTGTCTAGTAAAGGGCAGCAATTGAGAACGGTGTCAGAAATGATGTGGGAGTTGAAGCAGAATGTTTTCCAGGAATACCACGAGGAGTATGTTCACAGAGGAAAGTCAAATGGTTGAGACACAAGCACACTGGCGCGGTTTTATCTGTCCTGTCTGAGTTGAAGAGTTTAGCCTCAGCCAAGGTTGCGCTTGGTTTGGACGAAGAGCAATTGAACATACCAGAGGAGATAGCGCAAGAATCTGAAGACGAAATCAGTGATGGCGAGATGGATGACCTCGGTGACGACGAGTCTAGCGACGAGGACTGGAGCTGGGCAGCAGATATACCTAATGTCGACATCAAATAGCAGGTAAAGAGGTGTGTTTTAGCTTCATAGGCGCTTGAGCTGCTAAGCCTTACACAGAAATCAGGCATGAATAAGAGTGATAATGTGACGTTCCCAATTGAAGACCAATATTTTGAGGAAAATTTCAGAATTCAAATGACCTAGAGAAGATTAGATAGTATCTCTACTTTTTTTTTTTTTGGAATATCAATATGCCGAGGTGCCAGGTCTCCACCCATTGAAGTCCGTGCATGATGGCATGACATCCGTGGTGGAAACACTCACGAAGCTTAGCCTCTAAGCCAAGGTCAGCCCAACTGTACTACACCCACGCCCTCCCCTCTCCCACCCTTTACCCACGGCGACATTACTCATGCGCCGCAACGAACAGTTCCGACCGGGACGGGAGCCCCTGTCATATCATCCCAGTCTGACCCTTCGCCGAAGTCATGTTTCTGGTCCTTTTCCGTTCCTCAATCCCACCTGGGCGCGGTACGCGCCCACCTCACCCCCCGGACAAACCAAGCCTGAAAAGAAACCAGACACAACACCGCCAGCACCTGAACCAGCATCCACTCCTCCAGTGAAGGCGCGGTCAATCGAGCATCTCTGGCGCTCGCGCGACAATCGCAAGGGGAGACATGCGTTGAAAGTTGATTATCGCGCTCCGACCCCAGAGACCGGGTATATTGCGCCACCGCCGACGACAACTGTCAGAGCTGTGGTACGAGGTATCCTGCGGATGGCGACGTGCGCGCCTTTCTGGGATGTCTCATGGCTAGTCGCTGTTACTTTCACACTTGGATCGGTGATTTGGATCATCAATGCCTTTTTCGTGTGGTTGCCGCTCGTGGATCCGGAGACGGAGTTCTCGGGCGAGGTCTTGCAGGGTGGGGGGATAAGTGCGTTTATCGGCGCGACGGTGTTTGAAATCGGGAGTGTGCTTCTATTGCTTGAGGCTGTGAATGCTAACCAGACTGGTTGTTTTGGTTGGGCTTTGGAGACGGCGTTGAGAAAGGCGGAGAATCATGGGGCGCAGACTATTACGGAGGTCAAGCCTAATGAGGATGAGTGTCGACATCATCATAAGAATAGGCGGAATCTCGTTGGTCTTGGGAGAGACTTGTCTCATCAACTCTCCCGTGATCTTTCGAATGGATATACGACTTCTTCGTCAGACGGCAAGTCATTTCGCTGGCTTCCGTCTTGGACTGAATTGCGGACCCATTACCTACATGAGTTGGGTTTTCTTGCATCTCTGATACAGTTCATCGCGGCTACGATTTTCTGGATCGCTGGTTTTACTGGTCTCCCCGGAATCATCGACCATATGAGTCAACGAGTGACCAACGGTGTTTACTGGGTTCCTCAAATAGTTGGCGGAACTGGGTTCATTCTCAGCGGATTGCTATTTACCCTCGAGACGCAGGAAAAGTGGTATCGGCCAGCTTTTCGTGTCCTCGGCTGGCACATTGGTGTCTGGAACTTCATTGGTGGCATTGGTTTCACTCTTTGCGGTGCATTGGGGCCTGCAAGCCTTGCGTCGGGTGTGGAGTATCAAGCTACTCTTGCGACATTTTGGGGCTCATGGGCATTCATGATTGGATCGACGATACAGTGGTATGAGAGTTTGGAGAAGTATCCGGTTGAGAGCAAAACTGATGATAGTGCATCGATGCAAAGCGATGTGTAAATGTAATGGGCCTTATTGGGTCTGATAACCTGTTTTGTTTCATGGCGAGCTATGGGATACATTGTACATTTGACATGAGACTGAAGATACTCTATAACACATGACCACCGCTCACTTATTATGTGGTTATAACTTGATAATTCACTTGATCATAATCGTAGCAAAGTCCTTGACTCTGGCTTTACCAGAGGTGAAGCATTTCGAGGATATCATGGCGCGCGAAGAAAGACCGATTCCATTTGCCGAAAACGTCTGGAATACAGGACATTAGCCAACTGAAACATCATCTGCGTGGTGAAAACTTACACATGGGAATACTCAAGCAGCAAATGCCCGCTTGGATGCTACCAAGAACGATCATGGTGTGCTTGACACCACCGTAGGCCATCCAGTCATAGGCAAAGAACGTCAGGACAAAGCTGAACATGTTCTTGAAAATAAGCAGACAAGTGAACGCCTCGATCGCGATTTCACCTGTAATCATTAGCGATGTGACCTGACACATAACGCGCGACGACTGCAACATACGATGGGCATCGACAATATAAAGCGACGCAGCGACTGCGCCCATAACCATTCCAATGATAACGAACGCAAAGAAAACATCCGGAAGCAGCCAGTGATACTTCATAGTATTACTAGCCGTCCATCCAAAGCCATAGAGACCCATGCATGCAAAGACCAACTGGAAGACGACCAGCAGGATGCGGAACTCTGGCTCGTATTTACCACGATTCAGCTTCACCATGAACTTGGTCATGGAATCAGTCAAGACACCTGCAAGAATCAACCCGATCATGGATCCTATAAAGGCTCCACTGTACAGGTAACCTGTTTGGTCCTCGTGGAACCAGAGTGGTGGACCCTCGAAAACAAGGGCGAGGATGACACCGATGAAGACGGCCCAGCCGATGACTACGCCTTGAATCAGGCAAGCCCAGAGGATACCTGGATGCAGGAACAGGGGAAAAGGGCGGAGTAGCAACTTCCAGAATTTCTCATCCGTCTTGCGTCCGGTGAAAATTCTTAGCGACCCAAGGAAGGAATTCCTCTCCTGCGGAATATGTGTTGCAGTCACTTCCGTTCGAGAAGCCCCATGTGCGGCTCCAGTCTCTGGAACAAACGCCTTGGATTCATCATTGACGGGATCGCGGAGCGCCAAATGGGAGTCAGTAGATTCGCTGTGCCCAGGTTTGTGCTTGAAATCGGTATTAAGATCGTCAGATCGGCGGTATGCCGTTTCAGGCACGAAGAAGATCACCAGAGGCAGCGAAGCGGCCAAAAGGATGGCCACAAAGTAGAAGGACCACTGCCAGCCGATAGTCACCGTCATCTTTCCGACGATGACGGGTGTCAAGAATGCAGCACCGAAGAGAGCTACATTGGATACTGCCATGCGCTTGCCTCGTTCCTAAATTGATAAAGGTCAGTCTTAACTCTCGAGAAATTGACCGAGACATCTCACATGGACAAAGTAAAGATCTCCGACGCAGGCATTCACTAGTCCCTCGAATGGGGCCAAAGCCACTCCTTGGAAGATTCGTGCCCATAGAAGGCTCTTGTGATTCGTACCGCTGGCGCCAGCCCAGATACAACTCGCGATCATCAAGAGATGTCCAAGCAGAAATAGATGGCGTTTACCCCAGACTCGAGCCGTAGGGACAATCAGGATTCCTGCCACGCCTACGCCACAAAGATGGTATCCAGTGAGCAGCGCTGCATCCACATAAGTGATTTGTTGGACATCGGCAATTTTGACCGTGTTGGCGGCGAGAATGGAGCTAAGCGTTGTGCAGAGCACTGTCACGAAGGATAGGATCGCCAGGATCAGGTCGCGCCTCCAGAGTGGCCAATTCTAGTATCGCAGAATATCATCAGCTTCGGTATATAATGAAGTATGTATTGTGATCCCACATACCAACGGGTCATTTGGGTCGTCGCTCGGCTGGGGAACGAGAATCGTGGGTTCCTTGGTCGTCCAGTCATGTTTCAGCCCTGTGGTATCGGCGTGGTCGCTCCGATCATCGTCTTGTTCGTAAATGTTGGAGGTACCTGGAAAGTCGCATAGCTATTAACACAAGCTATCCACAGCATGGACGAGATGCAAGCTCACCAGGAACATGCTCGTTCTTGACATCCAGCACGCCTAGGCCCATGATCGCGGCAGTCAGGCGACACGCCTAAAGGTGTCGAAAGCTCGACGCGAGGAAGTTGATAGTAGCTAAAATCAAAACCAAGGTGGAAGGCACGGGTGGAGCTCAGGAGTCACGCTTCTATGGACATCGCTCGACTCAGGTGACCAACAAAACCAAAGACTCTCAACTTGCAGTTTCAGCACACATCACACCACTGCCTTTAAATGCGATCGCGACCGACAGATAAGGAGGTTCTTCTTGTATGGTGGTGATGATCGAGGGGTTTCAAGAAGATTAGCATCACTGACGAGACCAGGCCAGGACTAAATCCGAGGAAACGAGACCAGCTGCGGTGCGAGTTGATGTCGGGGCTGGCGTGCCCCCTCTTTCAACTCGGCGTGATTGGCCTTTTGGAAGATAATTTCGAGTGCAACGGCAGGATTGGTGGAACGGGGCAGATCTGCGTGCTGCAGAGTACCACGTACCTCTTGTCCGAGGAGATCAAAAATGACCCGGAATTCAGGGTGAACGCATCCAGAGGTTTCATATCCAGCATGGCCACCGAGCCCGGCTCGACGGCCAATATGCTACGAACAGTCTGACACTTCGAGAATCAGACGGGCACCGGCGCCAGAACATACGAGATCTGGAGCACAAACTTCAATAATCTTACCGGTGGGAAACCCTCAGCCAAACCCAAAAACCGGCGTGGGAGCTTTCGATCGGCGAGACTGGGAAATTTTGGCCGAGGCATCACATTCGTGGCTGTTTGGCTCTCTACGGCTTCCCAGACAATACCTATGGGAAGATTTTGACTCGATACTTTGCGGATGCCGCGCGGCCCATGGCTTTTACCGTGATCCAATAATGGTCGTGCCTCGCAGGACATCAGAAAACCTACCACCACCTTCAATTAGCGGGAGAACCCTTGAACCCTTGATTTAACCCCAAAGGTGAATACCCCAAAGCCAGCAGAGCTGGGGAAGGAAGGCCCCACTGTGGAGATGTGGGGACCTCTGAACCCTGTTCATTGGCGGATATGGGACTGTATGAAGGCCGTTCGTGTATTGAAGCTGCTTATTCGGCGTGTTCATACTGGGGAGATAGCAAATGCCACAGCCACATGAAGGCATGACAACTATGCGTATCTCTACGCTACGCTACAGTACGGCTAGTCTACGCATTATTCTTTTGATAAAACATAGCTAATGATCAAGTCATGACATGATGTACAACAATGGTGCGAAGTATATAAACTATCAAATTATATTTCAAAATAAAACGCATTTTTTTTCGTTTGCTTGCTGGTGTAACTTGTATGAGAAGTTCTTGAACGCCCCCGTCCTGAAACGCCGAATCCTAACATGATCGTAATGGTTCGCAGTTGAGATACCAGCACAAATTTAGGGCTATGAAAAGCCCAGAGATCTATTTCCCATGTTCGTAGAAGGCTGTGGTCCGAATCAAAGCCTGTTATCTTTCGAGGCGAGTGGATGCCACGAAGGTACGATGGTTGTGGGCTGCGCCCACTATGGCGAGGCACATATCGTTCATCAGATTAGGATACTTCGCGACACACGAATTCAAGCTCCCTTGGCCATCTGCAAAATGCTTGTAGCGTGTCCGGGTCCTCGCCGCAAGACATGAGCCATAGACGTGTAAACGAAGATTGATGTCCTTGCTGTGCGATCAAATCATGGATATCCAGAGGCTCTCTTCCAGGCTCTTCTCGCGCAAAAAAGAGCTAGAAGTGAACACGACTGGACGTAAGCGCCAAAGTTCCAGATCCTTCAACGCTGGAAACTGTACATCCCTCACCACATCGTACATAGAAATGATTGCAGTGTTGGTTGTCCCGCAGTAAAGGACCAGGCTTCCGAGGCCTGGGAAACACCGCCTGGCCTTCCGAATCAGATCCAGAGTTGGCTTTCTCATGATCAACTTTGTTCCCCAGTTGATTTCAATAATCAAGCTGCGGACATCTGGCAAAAAGTCCATGATTCCACCGAGCATCAAACCATCGTTGAATTGCATGACCTCGTTGTTACTGATACTGAGGGAGCGGCACGTCTTGCGTAGATGAGGGTAATCTCGAAGCATACAATATACTTCCTCAATTCCTCTCGCTTTTCCGGAGATTTAGCCTTCGACAGTCCGATGGCTAGGCTTGGAGTAGAGGAGGGAAAAGCGGCTGAGATTCTGGCCACTTCAATCTCTTCAAACTGGAAATGAGTAACGAGACGCCAGAACTGTCGGCAAACAAGTGCCAAGCTCTTCATGTCTTTCCGTGATCGTTTTGGAGCCGAAGGTCGTTCTGTAACACTCTTGACGACGAAATCTCCCTTGAACGTTGATGTGTGGTCTGGCGTGCGAATGACGGTGGACATGGTGGCCATATCTAAGATCCGCAATAGAATCTCATCGGGTAGTCTTTGGAAGGGTGGAATTTGACCCTCGGGCGAGTTGATGAAAGTCATGTCGAATTGTTCGGCTCTCTTGAATCAGAACGAGAATTTTGCTCTATGGCTTTGGTTTGGAGCATGGACAAACCAGGTGCTAGAGTCGTTATTTAAGGATAAAAATACTCGATCAAATTGAATATGGAATGCCCTAAAAAGGTGAAAAGAGGGCGATCATGGTGTAGAAACATTATTACTACACAAATATAGCAGCATTTCTTTGTACTAGGTGGCTGTCAGAACAAGATCTTCGAGGCCAGGGCAGGTTTCGAGTATCGACTTCGTGTAAAGCCGAACAAAGGATGAAACCATCACACCCCACTGCTCGTTTTGTATCCTCAGCCTCAAGAAGCCTTTGGGAGGAAAGCCAACCATGACTGATGTTCGCTTATAGACAAAGGAGAAATGACAAAGGACAAAGAGTATGTACTTCTACTTTCAGTCTGAGAATGAAAGCCGGTAACTAATCCAAACCTGAATTCACTTCCTTTCGCAGAAAGCCAATGGAGGAGATATCATAGAATCGAGTCACTTCCATCAACTCTTTGCACGAACTGGTCAAGTCCGGCAGTAACAACACCACTCAAAAGCCCGGGCGAACTCTTGTGGAGTATTCCCACGCATCGTCGGAAGTGGAGCATCAACGTGGAAAAAAGAAGCGAGGAATGACAGTCTCTCATACGCAGCCTTACAACTATAATGCAAGAGCCAGGCTCTATCTACAACTCCCGTGCACAAATACGTAATTCATAGACTCTAATACTCGCGCCACAAAAGCCACGGAATTCAAAGCCGTCGAGCTAGCTGCATATCAGGCTCTTGGTAAGGATGACAGAAACTTTAAGATTACACCAGCTCTATTCAGACATGATGGTCCCAACTGGACCAAATAAGAGTTAGTTCTCCTAATAATGACTAGAAGGATCCTTTCTCCGCTCCCTGTTTCACTGGTGACTGATAAGACGATTTTGAAGTTCTGTCCTGTTTTCAGACTTATGAAACTGCTGTAGTTGTTGAGCTTATTAGGATACAGGAGTACTCAGTTAGAATATGCCATTCGTTCATACTGAAAGGAACGTAAATTGGACATTTCCTCTCTATAAGCATGTTTGATCTTTCTCGCTGGCTCGGGTTCTAAACCCACGGCAACTTAACTCCAACAGCCACGCTCGCGAGTCGTAATACAAGATACACCCAGCCGGAGGCAAAACACTATTACAAAGGGTCCAAGCCACTGGTTCCCAGCATCCAATAGTTACAATAGCGGTAAAAGCGCGGTATATCCAATTGAGGCGTCGAGTGCCAACTGGATCTGCAAGTCCCCCCTGGTCGAGACCAAACCCCCAAGTTTGACTTTGTTCAGCTGTAGCCTGCAGGTCGGCAGCTACTTTAAAAGGCGGGGAGAGCATGTCGCTCCTTCCATTCCTCAACCACCCCCTGTCAGCTTTATCGTCATTCCAGACATCTTGAACTTCCCTCAATTCCTCGAAATTCTCCGAGAAACAAGACACAGACAATATGAAGTTCACTCAGTTCACTCTGGCTGCGGCCGCTCTGCTGGTTACTGTCTCTGCGCAGGGTCTGGATGCTCTGCCCGACTGCTCGGTATGTTTCTCTCTCCCTTGGTCCACTTTGTATCTCCCGACAGAATCCCCAAGAACAGGACTAATGATCAATGGTGATGTAGAAATCTTGCGCTACTAGCTCCATTCCCGCCAGCTGCGGCCTCAATGTCCAGTGCATTTGCGCCGACAAGTCTTTCCTCAGCAGCATTGCCTGCTGTGTGGCTGACAAGTGCTCCCCGGCCGATCAGGAGAGTATGTAACACCCGACTTTAAATTGCTCGAGTATCCACTGACCAACGTCTTCTTCATTGCTGCAGCTACTCTCCAGGTTGCAAAGGGCATCTGCTCTCGCGGTGGTGTGACCGACCTGCCCAGCACCATCTCCTGCACCTCGTCCGCTGGTTCCTCCTCGGGCTCTGCCGCTGCTACCGGCACTTCTTCCGGAACTTCGACCGGCAGCTCTACTGAGACCAAGACGGGCAGCTCGCAGGCCACTGGCACTAACACCACTCTGTCTGGCTCTGTTTCTGCCACCAAGACTGGTACCTCTACCACTGGCACGGCCGCTTCCAGCGCTTCCTCGTCTGCCTCCAAGTCTGCCTCCTCTGCGGCTGCTACCACTGGCGCTGCTGTCCTCGGCCAGACCCGTGACTCCTCCCTGCTGGCTGCTGCTGGTGCTGCCGCCGCCTTTGCCATCTTCGTCTAGGCATGCAATGGCCTGGTGGCCTGGTATGAATGACGGATGGATGAAGGAACGAGATGGGATGAATGCTCAATGCTTTGGCGTTGATTGTGCCTTGATAGGCTGGTCTATATGTAATAATCATGACATACTTAGTCAATGGAACGAACGCAATAACTCTAATGGTACACTTTTCAACGGGGATGGTCAAGTAGCCGTTGTATAAAGAATCAAGACTTTAGTTGGCCTCCTCGCGCGCGTCCTCCAGGAGCTTGCTCAATCGCTGCTGGCGCTCCTCACGGCAAGTCACGAACACCTGTAGTAGAAAATTAGCTTACGAAGTCTCTCTCCAAAGACAAGAGCGAGTAATCAACATACCCAGAACCACACCATCATCTCCATGAAGACATACGTGAAGACTACACGGCTCTTCAGTTGCTCCAAGCCCGAAGGAGCCATCTTGGAAGTATACGACGACACCAGGTAGCTACCACGTGCCTGGTAGATGAAGAACGAGATGCCGCCATACAGGGCAAACCGCAGGGCAGAAATGCTGACCCACACATTCCAGTACATCGTCAGAGACCGTGTGATATACTCAGGTAGCTTCGCCAGAGCCTGAAGGTCCTCGGCCGGCAAGTTCGAGTTCCGCAGAGGTCGGATATAAGGCAGGGCCTCGGTCAGGGCATCGTGGAAGGGGAGGCTGGAGAGGAGGATCAGGTCGACCAGGGCAGCGGCGAAGAGCAGGACGGAGCAGATGACGAAGGGTGATTGTGTGGGAGTTGTAGCGACCGGGAAATCCTGCAATTGATTAGCTTTGTGGTTGACTGGTGGTGCAAGTAGTTGGGCATGCGCGTACAATCCTCAAGGCCTCGCCCATCATAAACACCAGGTCGGAGTCGGTGATGTAATTCGGGTTCTTGACAAGATACCCGGAAATGATGATCAGAAGCACGGCGTGTGCCTGAATGAGGAGTTTGGACGAAAGAAGGGCCATCTTTGCGGTTGATGATGCTGTTGGAAGGTTGGTAATGGGAAAAAAGTGGCCTTTGGAGATTGGACTGGTCCGAGTGTCCGGCATGCCAAATCGCATGTGGGGAACAGCAACCAGCTGCTCCTCCGGTCGAGAAACCCCACTACAACAGGTCGCAGGGGCGGTCGCGACAAGCCACGTTTAGTTGCGAACAAATCGCAAGGTCTAATCTTTGGTCTCGTCCTTGCTGCTAGTTATACCGCATATTCGACTGTCATAATCCCTCGATCGCCATGGCGGGGCCCATCTTCAACACCGAGCGCCATGTCAAATATTACCTCCGCTGCCTCAAGACCTTCCTCCCCTCAGCCTATATCTCCAATGACTCCAATCGCATGCTCCTCGCCTACCTGACCCTCGGCGGTCTAGACGTTCTCGGTGTTCTACAAAGCAAAACAACCCCGGCGGAGCGACAAGGGTACATCGATTGGCTCTACCATTGCCAAGTGCCCTCGGGCGGCTTTCGCGGATTTTCGGGCACAGACTTTGGTGATGAGAAGCGGACACCGGATAACGAAGCTTGGGATCCGGCCAATGTCCCGGCGACATTCTTTGCGCTGGTCAATTTGCTCATTCTGGGCGATGACTTGGCCCGGGTGAAGCGGAGGGAATGCTTGGAGTGGCTCCCGAAGCTGCAGCGTGAAGATGGAAGCTTTGGAGAAGTGTTGGGTCCTGATGGGACTGTTGAAGGAGATAGTGATCTACGATATTGCTGCTGCGCATCCGGGATACGTTATATCCTACGGGGACATTCTGGAAAGGGCGTTGAAGATGTGCCGGATATTAATGTGTCTAAGTTAATCTCATTTATCGAGGCATGCCAGGTAAAATGCCCGAGTACTAAGTGTCTGGACTTGACTGATCGCTTTCTCTTCGAGCAGAGCTACGACGGCGGAATGGGCGAGTCGCCTTTTCGCGAATCGCACAGTGTGTATCCTTTTCATCCCCTTTGCGCGATACTTTCCTGACCAAGCGATCTAGGTGGTCATACATATTGTGCAGTTGGATCTCTGCACTTTCTGCGTCGGGGAACAGATAAAACCCCGTCTGCCCGGCTGCTGTCTCCGGGGTCGAAGAAGTTTGAGGGTCTGGTGGGCTGGCTGGCATCGCGGCAAACAGACAAATTGCTCGGCGAGGAGGATGGGGAGGAGGAGGAAGAGGTAGCTGATAACGATAATGAAGAGGAACCCACAACTGCTGAGGTTGGTGGAAGGCCAGCGACCGAGTCGGTAGATGACCTGATCCGTGGACTGTCGAATATGACGCCGTTATCAGGCGCGACAATATCTTGCGCTGGGTTCAATGGGCGATGCAACAAACTGGCTGATACCTGCTACTCTTTCTGGAATGGTGCAGCACTTAAGGTATGTCTTCCGATCACCCTCAACAGACCCCACGCTCATCAAGTGTATAGATGCTGGATCGGTATTGTGTGATTGATGAAGAGCGGAATCGGCAATATCTTCTAGAAAAGACACAGCACCTGGTCGGTGGCTTTGGAAAGGGCGTTGGAGATCCTCCCGGTAAGGCGAAATGTTTCTTCGAGCAGCACTTAGATACTAATCGAATTTCCCAGATTTGCTTCACTCGTATTTTGGCATGGTCTCGCTTGCATTTCAGGGCGAGGCTGGACTTGCCTGGGTTGATCCTGCGTTGGTCGCGACTGAAAGGACTGTTGAGCATTTGAAGTCGCTGCCATGGTGGTCATGAGTCGACTGATTCCAAGCAGTGACATGTAATTACGTCATATGATTTACCCTGCATGGAGCGAACCTTAACTGAAGCGTGATGTATACACAGGGGCTGCTTATTCCCGATCTTGCTTCATAACACTTGTATTCATCTCCTTTCTTCGTTCTGATAATACCCACCCCTTGTATTACTTTCGAGCGGATTGTGGTGACTTCTGCCCCATGACGAGATAGAAATACGAATACAGCTCCAGCTCCGTCTGATGTAGTTCCTCCCACACCCGCCGAATCAGGGCATCAGTGTCTTCCTTTGACCAGCCCAGTGTCTTGGTAAACAGACACAGCGTTTTTCCCTCCAGAGCGCGCTTTATCTGCCATCTAGAATCACTCCCTATTATTTTCAGTTTTGGGTCGGCATTCCAATCGCCAAACGATACCTACTCGTAGATGCTCTGAAATTAGCTTCTTAGGCCCTAATACACGGGATATGTTACCTTTGAATCTTTTTTCCTATCAAACTCACCTTGAAAATCTGTTGCTCAAATTGCCCAAAGCCAGCCGAGTGCATCAATCCCTTCTGCTCGGCTGCTACATTGATCCTCTTTCCAAACTTGGCCGCTGCTTGGTGCATCAGTGCCTCCCACTGCCTAAGCGCTACTAATCGGCTCTCATCCTCTAGGTTGTCGGTAAAGAAGTGCAAGTCATTTTCCCATACTTCCAAGCACCCACCCGGGAGCAGATGGCGATACGTATTCGCGTAGAACCCTTCGTAGTCGGCAAGCACCCCGCCGAGTGACTGCGCATGAATCAGACGAAACGCCTGTCTTGCAGTAAACGGCCAATCACCGTTAAGCTTATGTTGTTCGAAATATCGCAGATCAGGAGCCATATAGGTCACATCGTGGACATGTGATTTCGATCCTTGGAATGGCTATATAGACCCTGCCAGACTTACAAAGCTAGGAAATGCTTGAGTGAGGGTTAGGCATTTTTCGAATATCAATTTTCTTTTTTTTTGATTGATGGCAAAAGTTGACTGCCGAGTGCCTTGTCCTAACAGGGCTGTGGTAATAGCAGCTAGGCAACGCCAAGGTTGGCGCTAATCTTGTCTTTCCAGCCAGAGTCCAACCGACATTCGTATCATGATAAGTGGCAGAGGACTACCAATAATTTGCCAACCAGCCAGTCCTCTTGACCGCAGTCTTATTACTCGTCCAGTACCACACACACAGACCATCACTAGGCGATCGTTTAGCCTCAGAGCCGCAACGGACACCCCGAGGACCTCACGACCACTCAAAGAGACTGACCCAGAGGCTGTACTAGATTCATGTTATCACCAACAACGACAAAAATCGAGGCAAGATGGAACAAGACTGGTTACGTGCACACAACAACCACACATACGAGAATGGACGCCACTATTACGGCTATAAGCCTGAATTCCCCTTTCCAGACGACAAGAAGGCCGTTATGGCACATGGGCTCATCAACACCGTCTGGAGCCACCTTCTAGACCAACGAACCTTTGTTGCTCCTATAGATCCGATCAAGAAAAACCACAAACTGCTCGAATTCGCCACCCGAAGCGGCTCATGGACAGTCAGGGTGCGTAACCCAGGTTGCGCTTCTCATGCCGCGCCTGATAGGCATGGATCCATCCTCCCACTCCCTTTAATGGGGTTCCCTTTGGTCCTGTCGGCGCTGACTGTGACCCCCGCTCGGCTCTTGAATCAGGAGCATTTTGATATGCGGTCCGATAAGCCGCGATCATGACAATAGCTTTACGCATTTCATCCGATCGCCCTTCTGGATAGAGTCGATACATGAGTTCAAGCAGTCCGTCTGAAGACGCACTCGAATCAACTTCTTTCCATTCTATGGAGTCGGCAGACTTGTCAATCTCGTCGGGGCTCATCTTCCGCAGACGTAACTGACTAATGTTGTCACTCAACCGCCAGAGACCTTGGCTTTTATACTTTCGCGATGCATTGGGCACAAAGAAGCCGTATGTAGTCAAGCATTCGTGCTCCCGGTTAACTTGCTTCGCGGTGAGTCGATTCCAAATGACGATATTATCATTCTCGCTCTCACGATGAGACAGGTAGAAATCAAGGAAGTCAATTACGTAAGGTAAAGACTCCATATCGAGGAATTTACCTGGCTCGTCATTGGCATTGATCTGGAACAAACGGCTTAAAATGCACGGGACTAATAATGTGCCAGGGCCGCATGCGTCGTCGTGGGTTACCACCAGGTTTGTCACCGGTAGATCCATAGCAACTCGCACCAGGTCATTGCAGATCCCGCCACGCCTCTGATCTGGATCCACTATCGCTCTGCAACATTCAATGATGGCATCAGCAGCCTGTGCGCTCGAGAAAGTGGGCTGTTCTGGGTGCAGGATATCGAGAAAGGCCGAAATAGAAGGCATTCGGGGAAGAGTCTCCACTTCCAGGAATTCTTTAGCGACACCGAGATAGATGGCAAGGTTCAGGCTATATACAAGACGCAACGCCCAAAAACGAGCAGTTTGGCCCATACGAATGATGCCGTACTCTTGGAATTCTTGCTTAGCCAGAGAGCAAGGCCGCTTGCATAAGGCACTGAGCATCTTTACCGGCAATGAATGGCGATATGATGTTGGCAAACTAGCCGATTCATCAAGAAGTTCCGTGACTCTGTAATTTTTGTCATCGCCGGTTGTCTTCAAGATGGAAAACAGCTGCTCAAGAAGACCCCATTCTGCACCCTCGAGAGTAATTTCGTGCTCCTCGCAGTACTTTTCAATCCATGTTGCGAGCTCATAGTGACTGCTTGCCGCCATACCCTTATATTGTGCCCGCTGGTTCAGACGGTTGGCCGTGCTGGCTTCAAGCTGGCGTAATGCAGCCTCCCCAGTGAGCACGATGCCGTTGATTAAATCCAGTATGCGCTCCTCATCTTCAGATACTCGGCAGCCTTGGGAATTGAGTGGCTTGTAGATCATATCATGCTCGATTTCAGACCAAACGTGCATCACTAAAGATCCCACTTGCACTTCAACGGCAACATCATTCCAGCTAGGCTTTTGCAATTCTTGAATATCTTCGTCTCGTAGTTTCACATGTAGGTGAGTTGCCTTGTATCCTGGGAAAGTTCGTATAGGCTGTTGAAGCCCTCCGGAGTCAGCCCTGGCCTCCGGTTTTTCAACTGATTGAAGAAGCTCTTCTAATCCCTTCATATTTGTCTGAGACACATGGCCCTTGTCTATCCGACGAAGGACGTTGAATCGTGCTTGGATAACGGACACAACTCGTTCAATGTCTCCTGGGAAATAAAGTGATATCCGCGTCCCACCAAAGTCATGTAATGCAGCAAGCATGTCCTCGGGGGTCTTGAAAGGTTCCATTTCCTCATCGCTAAGTTTCAGACCGAATTCATGAGAGTAGTCTTCCCATCGTCGGCCCTGTGCTTCCACCGCGTCGCGCAAGCGTCCGCGCAAGACACGCTCCTGGTTCCTTCGAGCAATAGTTCCTTTGGCAGATTCCCAGGACTTGATTCGGAAGGTGATAGGTGAATGACGGATATTCGAAGCGTCCAAAGCTCCAGAGCAGATTCTCACAACCTCTCTGGTGTAGAGCGTCATGGTGTCTATCTTCTTGTGGAAGTGACTATACAGCCGTTCTAGGTTGTAGTCGAATTCCTCGTTGGTCTCCATCGTGATGTAAACTTTCAAATTGAAAATCTGCTAGATGCCCAGTATTAGCCTCAGCTGTTCATTCATTTTTCTTTTTGGCCAGCAGTACTTCGATGCATCTCCCAGAGCTCTGAGGCATGGACAACCTTTGTCACTGGGCCCCGCTAGAGGCCCTGCTCAGCCGCATCAAAGCGGGGTTGGTTGTTCTTCATCGGCGTGAAAAGAAGAGAACTTGCAGGTGGCGGTGAGACAGGGCAGTGTGATTGCCCCAACTAATGTGATCTGACGTGTCCGCGCAGATAATATTGGACGCCACTCCTCAGTACTTGACTGACCCGGGTTGAGAACTATAATGATGCCCGGAATAATCATGAAGGTTTGCCTTCATGGAGATAAATCGAGAGGTATCTACTCACTTGGAAGAAGTGTATACATCCATCGTGGCATTTGAATTATGGCACCATCTTATTCTCAGTACGTACGTGATATGACATCGCGAAACCCCAGTCTAGGCGCACTTTCCAGTTTCCTCGGTCATCAGCCCCGAACAACAAGCAACAGTATTGTCAATTATGTCGAGATTGAAAACGCTGGAGGCCCAGGTTCGCTTCAAAAAAGCAGCACCAAAGCACTCGCGGCTCAAGTGGATTCTGGTCTCACAAAAAGCATTTTCGCGATCGTAGAGAATCTCCATCCTGATGATGTAGAGACTCTTGGTTCCTCGCTAGACATTGACCCATTCTTCTTTTGTGGTCATATCGCGTCTTCCTACCGGGATATCGAGAATGCGCCCCCGCCACCATTGTTGGCTTTACCACCATCTCGGATCATCTCTCGAAAATATTTCAACATTCACTATCAAAAAGTGCTGGATTTGGGCGACGAGTGTACCTTGCGCCATGTACCTTATACTCTCAGTTTGGCGGGGAACATCCCGAGAAGCATCCGGCGTCTACCAGCCCTTTCGGGTAGATCAATTGGTCTCCTTCGGACATGCACCTCGGTCATGAAGAAAGATTTACCGAATGGTCTGTGGGTTTGTGAGTGTATTTCAGGTCAAACTCCCCAACAAAGCCGTTGATACAAAATATAGGTCTGATTCTCGTGGACCCCACGGCCGGTGCCATGGTGTACCCGGCATGCAATGCTTTGCCCGTTTTCGAAATCAAGAAGCCCCAATCCCCGCGACGTATGGAGTCGGAAGAGCTCCATGATCTGCCAGTATATTCTACATTCCGAGTGACAGACATTGCATGCCCGGATAGTCGACCTGTCGACCCAGGAGAGGAAATGCTAAATCACTTATGTAACTTATTTCCCGGGTTGGGGGCGAAGCCAAGTTTCCTGTCGCTTGCTCATTATCCGCTTCAGTCTGCAATCAGTGACTGGATGCTTTATGGACTGTTGATGAGCCGGTACATCAAGTACTACGAGTATTCCTTCCCAACTGTGCCATCGCGATTGGAACTTTTCGAGACAGATGATCTTCTGGATCTTCATAGATGGCGGCGCCGTTGCCAACAAAGTCTGCACAAACTGCAGATGACTAGACGGTTTGTCGAGCACTGGCGAGCTAAGGAGCAAACCCCTAGCCAGGTGAGAGAAGCTCCATCAGACCAGCTATCGAACTGGGACCTGTTGGTGATGGACTTGAGATATCTGGAAGAACAAATTGAGCAGCACGCTCGCTCTCTGGAGGCCCTCAGTCCCATCATGACCTCCCTGGTGCAGCTCATAGACTCGCACAAGTCCATCGCACAGGCGGAGGATATCAGGCGGTTGACTTACATTGCAATAGCTTTTATCCCTTTGACTTACATTACCGGGTTGTTTAGCATGAGTGAGCCATACGGCCCTGGTCGTAAGTACTTTTGGGTTTATTGGGTGGCTGCCGTACCAACTGCTGCAATTGTTATGGGCTTATTAATGCTGGATGGTAGAATTCCGGCACTGTGGAAAACATTGAAAGAGGTCTTCACTTGAGGCTGGCCGAATGGAGTCACCAGTGTCCTGTTGGGTCAATATTGTGTCATTTTGGACAATAGAGAGGTGCCGATAAATATCAACTGCTTTATTCCTGTATCTAAAACGGCTGCCTCAAATCCCAGGCCCCAAAAGAGCTGACGGAAAAGGGGCTGAACGATAGTATTTGGACTAGTGGATACTGCTGGCTAAATACACTGACCGGACCGGAACAGCTTTGCTCCGTCAAGAGCTGCCAAACTGGTAATCGAACCGAGTTCAGAGCCACGTGATTATCGGCAACCTTTCCATTTTAGGTCCCAGTTCTTGCCTCACGTCGACGTCTTTAAAGCTTTCCGCGCCTTTCAAACCCCCGAGTCTTCTCTGCATCGCCAAGCCCTTTCTAAATCCCTGCTGGGAGGCATGCGCTCGTACACCGGCTGGTGCGTGCACGGTCCCTCATGATCATTCCTCCTTTTTCTTATCAGAACAGCATTTCTCACAAATTCTTGTAGCTTGACTTGCAAACAGAGAAAGTTGAAATGCGACGAGTCTAAGCCAGCATGCCGCAGATGTGTCAAAGCAGCTCGAGACTGTGCTTATGGAGAACAGTCTATCTTCCGTAGCCAGGAGATTAGCTCAAAGCCAGATCGAATACGGAAAGTTACTAATGATCATCGAGGCAAACAGGCCAATAGGCCCAGAGAGGAGACTACCTGGGTAGACCTTCCATCCGAATGTATGTTTCAACTTCAAATTCAGTGTCATATGCTAAGATCAAACAGTCACGTTTGTTCAAGAGAGCTCCAGGATTGTAGAGGCAGGAGAGGCAACCGTGGATTCGGAAGAAAATGGTACAGGCAGGGCGATAGATGATGTTGATGAGGACAAACTTCCTGAATCCTACTCAGAATCACACGACGTCTCTGTAACAGCGCCTTCCATTCAACATACAACAGCTACCGATCACTGCACACTGCAAGAACACGATGTCTCGCTTTTCAACGCCAATCAATCAGAGTCCGAGCCTTTGGAGAAAGTCCTTGCCTCGTATCTCTTACGGCATTTCAAGCAAGAACCAGGCCAATGGTATGTACTAATGTCTTTCCTGAACTACTCGTAGATGCTATCGATGCTCAACTTCTCAAGGATGGACCTTTTCGACACGACGTCTTACTTTTCTTCAAGAGTGCCTGTCATTGCGGCATCAAGGACTTTATTGAAATCAGCGGTTTGTGCTCTCTCTGCGAAGCATCTGCGACATGTCTGTCGAGTTATGAGACAAGCCGGCGTGGACTTTGGGTCTATTCCCAGATATGTCGGTCTTCCTTTCTCAAACGAAGAAATGTGGCGTTATCACTCAGCAAGATATTACGATCAAGCTCTTGGTCATCTCAAGATTGCGGTCAGCTCAGATTCGTATTCCCATACCTTACCTGGTAAGGAAGAAATGCTTGCTGCCGTCGCAATCCTTTGCACTTTTGAGCTGATGGATGCTCCTGGGAGTGCATGGAAAGCTCATCTAAGCGCGTTGCCTCTCTTTGATGATAGAGCTGCCTCTGTGCCAGTTCATTCTTCGGTTATCATCCCTCAGACGGCCGTAAAAGGCCCGATATTTTGGAGCCTGGCGAGGCAAGACTTGTTATGTGCCTGTGTGTTTCTACGCCATCTACTTGCGAGGATAGATTTCTAACGAACCCCTCAGGTATCAGCGAAAGTCCAACTCGTTTGGACTTGAAAGACATGCGACTGTGGCAAAATGCGGGCTTGGCCACGGACGAGAATGGGGAGCTCCTACCCTACAGTCCGTCAGATGTGATGGAAACCCAGAATTCCTCTGGAATTGAAGAAGATATGAAGAGCAATGAACTCACGTGGATTCTCGGCAAGATTGCAAATCATCTCACGGCGGGGGATGCTCTGGTTCCGGCAAACAACGCAATACCACGCCATCAGCGGCCTCTGATTGGACTGAGTCAGGAGCATCTCCTAGAAAGATGGAATATGTTGATGGCGGATTTAGAGAGATGGCATGCGTCTCTTCCCGCATGCTTCACTGCGACCGCTCGAACCCGGAGACTAGGCAGCGCAGCTTGGGGTTTCGAGCTGAGCTTCGATACCTTTGAGCAGATCTGGTTTGACCTGCCATTGTGCGCAGCAACAATGCAAAGCTATCACCAAGCGAAAATATTGTTATTGGCGAATGAGCCGCAAGAGTCAACTGCCATTCGATCAACTGTGTCAGCACGCTTGAGATCCTACCGGCATGCTCTTCGAGAAGTCGTCTACCATGCTCGGGAAGTGTGTGGCATAAGTCTTGCCAACTCAACAGATTCTTTCAGAGTCAATTCTGTACAAGCCTTGTTTGTTGCTGGACAAGTATTTCAGGAGCGCAGCGAGCAGGAAGCGGTTCTGGAATTACTTTCTGGAATTGAAAGAGATCTCGGCTGGACTACTCGATATCATGTGGCCAAGTTGAAGGATGAATGGGTAAAGGGAAGAGAAGGCAATCACGTTGACCGTGAAGAACAGAGCCATGACTCCAACTGGTTTATTTCGTAGCACTGCTTGCAGCTGCAGTGCTTAATCACAAAAAATAATTGCTCTCAGAATCAATGCCAACCTAGAGTGACCTTTACTTCCATCGCCTGAAAAGTGGGTTGAAACCCAAGTCCACACACGGAATCCCGCAACATGTTCTTGCAAGGCAGTCGCAAGTACCCCCTCTGTAGACCTAGATAATGGGGTGCTATGAGACGGGTAATTGAACATATCCGACTCATTATACAAATCTAAGGAATCGGGTGGTTCCTAGATCAACCCCTTCTGTACAGGTAAAATAGGAGCCATTGGATCGACTTGCTCTCGATACTCTACTGCCAGAGCTTCATAATGCATGCCATATGTCACATCCTTTCTATTTGATTTTTAGTGTTCCTTGTGTCTATTTCGCACTACTATGACGCTTTCTCCACCTCTTCTATCTCATGGATCAAATGAGCATCCAGGCCAGCAGATCTGGCTTGCTTTTCCAGCGCGCTACCACATTCTCGAAGATGCGACTCCTTCTCGTTCGAGTCTTCGGTAAACTCTAACTTCCGATATTCACAATTCAGATAGCCAGTACCTAGCAAAGAATAAAGGTCAGCCAAGCTTGAATGAAGATAGATCAAGCTAGAGGGACACACACCTTTGCCCTTCAAGTAGCCTGTCCAATCCTCGGTAAAGTAGTGCAAGAAGCCCCCGTGAGTCACGAGCGCGATATGCTTCTCCGGGCGGTTGTAAATCCAGTTACGCATCTCAGCAGCACGTTGGTGAATGGCTGACAGGTTGGAAGCGTAAATCCCTTTCTAAAAGAATCACTTAGCTCATAGATTTCTTGAGCAAAAAAGCCGGAAGAATTACCTTTGAGTTCCATGATTCATCAACCAATGTGGTGTCCAAATTTGAAGCATCCCATAAAGGGGCAGCGTCGGCGATCATTTTCGGGGCCTCGGAGATTGTGACTTCAGCGTCATGGCCAATGTCACACGCCAAACTACTAATCTCTTGTGCTTTAGGCACCAAAACCATAGGTATCTGTCGTTTCTCCAATTCAGGCGCAAAGGTGTAGGCGGCAGTCTGGATAGTGCGTCTGAGCGGAGATGCAAGGATAACTTCAACGTCTTGAAGGAATGGAAACTTTTGTTGGAGTTCTTTACATTGAACTTTGCCAAGATCTGTCAACAATGCATCCCGCAGATGGTGAGAGTTCTATAAGCTGTGTTAAGAGTGCTGGCGTTGACTGAGAGGGAGGTATGGCGGGGTAACTGTACGTTGACATTGTGATCGCCTTGTGCATGGCGAATGACATAGAGAGTCGGGGCATCTTGGGCTACGAGAAGGAAGGAAAGCTTGGTCTCATAATCGCAGTAGTTGTCGCAGGAGTCAATTATATATGGCCCGTATAAGTTGAGATTTTATTTCTCACTAAACTTGTGGAGTCATAGGAATTTCAAGACCAATTCTGCAGAGACTGAGAATATCGTAGTGTGAGGCTGATCTCGGGTCCTCTACTACTTGAGATACGGACTTTCTGAAGGGGATATTCCCGAGTTTTACTTCTCCATCTCGGCTCGACTTCCAACTCCATCAGGCTCCACTTTTTTGCCCCTCCTTCTATCTCGACTAAACTCGATAATAAATCTAGGAACAAAGGGAGCGGAGTGACTTCTCTAGTTACAGGGCAATCATCTATTAGTCACAGATCTCCTCTTCCCGCGACAGGATATTTGGTCTTTAGTCTACATTGCTTTTCTCAAGGAACATAGTTTACTATACGTTTACAGATACAACGAGGCAATCTTTTTCCTTTCTCTCTTCTCCAGCCCCATTTATATCCAGATTCATTCTGATCTCGATCTCCTTCCTCCCAAAGCAACATGGCGCAGTCATTGCGTTTGCAGGATAAAGTCGCCATTGTGACCGGTACCTCATCCGGTCTGGGTCGAGCTATCGCTGTTCGCTACGCGCAAGAGGGCGCCAAGGTAGTCTGTGCCGATTTGACACCAACAGCCCGCTCCCAAGAGGAAGCTAGGATTACGACACATGACTTGATTACCCAGAAGAGTGGTCAAGCCATTTTTGTGCAAACCGATGTTGGCGATGCCACGCAGATGGAAAACTTGGTTGCCGAAGCCGTGAAGGTGTATGGAAGATTGGATATGTATGAAGCCTATCAAATCACTTATCTTTACCTAAACCACTTCCTCTAATCGTTTCTAGCCTAGTCAATAATGCTGGAATCAGCATTGAAGCACGCTTCCCGGCTGTTCTCCATTTAACCGATGAAGCAACGTGGGATACGACGATGCGAGTGAATGCGAAGTCTGTTTTCTTGGGTAGCAAGTATGCTCTCTCAGCCATGTTATCTCAGGAGCCGCATGCTTCAGGGGACCGAGGATGGATCATTAACATTTCATCCATCATGGGGATGATTGCGGGGCCCGAGAATCGTAAGTCTTGCAGTCTACACGTACTTGCAATCAGTGCAACTAACCTCCAATCATCATAGCCTCTTACTGTGCATCGAAGGGAGCTGTTAGCCAGCTCACCAGGCAGATAGCCTTAGATTATGCCCCGCATAAGATTCACTGTAATGCAATTTGTCCTGGATGTCAGTTGCAGTATCGATACTTCATGACCATCAAGGCTGACAATCGCAGATACCCAAACCGCTATCTTCAAGGAGACAACTACTTATCTTACTCCTTGGGACGATCTCAACCGTAGACACCCATTGAAAGGTCCAGGATTCCCTGATGACATTGCGAAAATGGCTGTTGTCTTGGCAAGTGAAGATGCTAGCTGGGTTACGGGTGTCTGCTTGCCCGTGGATGGCGGATACACTGCCCGCTAGGAATATAAGGATTGGTATCATTTTAGCGGTTCAGAAATGGTCTGGAGATTAACGTATACCACTTATTGTGATAAGAAATCCAACGAAGTTTTCCTCAATTAAGGGTTTAGTTAGAGTAACGTAAGAGTAGCGTAGATCATCTTCCACAAGATTGGTAAAGACAGTTGGATTAATGAAAGAAAATTGCCCTGAAAAGATATATCCCGCGTGATATTATCGCCATATTCCAATGGTAATCCCTGTCTATCTTGCGCCCAAATTCTAAATCTAAATCTGCATCAATGCTTTTTCCAGTCCCATTATACCTTGCTAGCAGTGCGCCTCCATAGACGGTTTCCCTTGGCTGAACTCTCCTTGAATGCTTCCTCAATCTGCTTGAAGCTTCTTCCTTGTGTTTCGTGCATGAAGAGAATGCTCACAATGACGGTAATAACACAGCATCCACCAAACAGAATATAGACTCCAAAGTTGCTCTTGGCAAGTAAAACGGGTGTGATCAAAGCCACGGTAAAGTTACACACCCAATTACTCGAATGACAAAGTGTTGTAGCGGATGCTCGCGTGCGCTGGGGCTGAATCTCGGCACTGTAGACTTTGACGGTGATACCCCAAGTGGCGGAATAGAGAGCGGCAAAGAGATAGATGCAAATGATGACAATCCAGCGACCGGCGCCAGTATTTTGATGAACAGAATCTCCAGCATATAAAATGCCCATCAAGAACATCAGAAAGCCCATTCCGATACCGCCAAGGATAATGCTGCTTCGGCGGCCCCATGAGTCGGCATAGATTAGCCCTGGGATTGTCACGGCAAAGATCAAAAGTGCTGATACACCGGAAGCGAGAAAGCTTGCTTCTGAAGATGCAAGACCGGCGTTTTGGAAGAGTTGTGGGGCGTACTTTAATTCTCGTTAGCTATCGTGATGTTGCGTAGAAAAAGGGAGGTTGAGTTACTTGAACATACATAAAGCACTCCATCGATACCACTCAATTGCTGCATGCCCATCAGGAAAACGCCAAGCGCAGTCCGGGCTCGGACATCCTTTGAAAAGATATCTAGAACGGTGCCGGCACTTTTCTTCTCGGGGCCAGCACTAACGTCATCTTCCTCTGCGTCAGACTCAATTTCTTGCACGTGTACTTCAGCCTTCACTGGTTCGCGGTCTGCGAGAGTCACACCCAAATATTCCCACGCCTCTTCGGCTTCTGCATAGCGACCCTGAAGACCTAACCATTGGGGTGATTCTGGCAAGAAAGCCAGAGAAATCCCACAAATGATCATGGCGCAGGCTGAAAGAACAATCCATGGTGTACGCCATGAGAGAGAGGATTGAACGCCGGAGGTTCCATAGCCGACAAAATACCCTATAACCAATCCAAGGGTACAAGCAAGCTGAGGGCCAGTCGTAAGGGCACCTCTGGTTTTGATGGGTGAGATCTCACAGATCAAAACAACCAGATTGCCGAGGAAAAGGCCTTCCCCAACACCTTCAACAAGCCGACCAACAACAAACATAGCGATATGGATAGCTCCCGCTTCGATAGCACCCCCGAGACCGAAGATGAAAGTTCCGATACAAATGCCCTTTGGCCGACCGAGGCGATCGGCAACATGACCAGCAAAGAACGACGAGAGAGCAGCTGGGACCAGGATAGAGGAGACAATGAGGCCATGAATAGTTGCATTTTCACTTCCCCCGAATTCCGCTTTGAAGTCCTTCATGTCAGTAACAGGACCGATGATTCCTGTGTCCATCCCGAAGAGCAAGCCATTTGCGGAGCATAAGATGCAGGCAAGTAGGTACTTTGGTGGATTCTTCATTTGGGGTGGAATCAGGCCCATGATGTTGTCTTTTCGAAAGGGTTCTCGGGTGAAATTGAACCAAGTTGGCTTGGACAATATACCATCTGTTGAGCTTGTCCGAGAGTGAAAGGGTTCGTAGATGGATATCGGGACATTAGATCATTTAAGTTAAATGTGAACAGATGGGAAATTCAAAGAGCCGTGGCGTCAGCCCAAGCCGAAGACTTTTCTACCCCTCTATACATTCCAGATATCTCCACAAGGAAATCTGTGGGTGGAGCTATTTTTCACCTACAATGTACCACTAGATCGTCTTTGCTGGAAGGAGCGAGGATACCACTGCAATTTTTCTCCGTGTACTTGAGATAGTGACTCGGAAGTTGTATACTTTGCGGTCTTGATAGTACCCCGTAAGTTTCTAGAGATACAGGTCTTCACCTCCTGCTAAGCATTCTGATCTCATGTGTCAAGAAATGAGAGTTCGGTAGAACTCCGGCAGAGTTGAAAATACTAGAAAATCTGAGGCGATCTCGGCCCGAAACTAGTAATCGAGCCGAGTCAGCCTACATTGGTGAGCCAGGAACTTGAATCTACAAAGCACTCTTTACTGGGCTTTGTCATGAAGAAGACTAGAGACTATACTTACTTACTGTGTAACAAGAGCAAAACGACTCGAGTCGCGGGCCTTCGCAAATTTCAAAAAACCCCGATTACTTAACGTTTGAGCTCGGCTGCGTTTCTTAAAATATCCACCTAGTGTTTCGGCAAAGGCATTATCCAAATCCTGTCGCCAACATGATAAGCCGGGAAGAGCAGTAAGATGTGACTTACTACACCTGGATCCCGAGATTGGATACGCTTCCATTGACTTCCTCCTTATTAAGATACCTCTCCAAATTTATCCCAAATCCGTACTTCTGATAGCCCAAGGCATTATCACTTGATCTCGCTGTCAACTAGTGACGGATAGGATGACTTTGAAAATTGTCGTGGGCTCAAACATTTGAATCTGGGGGCTCGTTGTACAGATTCAGCATATAATATCAGTACATTAATATTGTTAAAATCCCGCCATCGGATCTCTCTATGATCAATTTTGGCTCAAAGGATCAATTCAGCGAAATGGAAGGAGATTGGCCCCTGTGTCTTTTGATATTTATTGAATCACCCATAACAGGAAGTGATACATACCTTCTCCTTATTAGTACGAAGCTTTCCATTGATGAATACCCCGCTGCTTAAGCTCTCCTGCTCTCCAACGCACAATACTTTGTCTTCGTCCAGCACTTGTTGGTAAAATACATTGATAGCCTCAAGTTCTTCATCGGTCACATCTTCATGGCGATGTACTCCTCTCAACTTTGCTCGTAGTTGCTGTGACCGGAACCGTTCGTTAAATATAATAAAGTTTTGTCACTCGAGAATTAGCTAGTTCTTCTTCCAGGCAACCAAAGAACCTCACGTGACGGTGATCGAGGTCGTGGGAAAGAAATATGTGATAGCGTGTTTGAACTTGGAATCAGTCTGTTCTTTATTGGAGATATAATGCTCTCTGTAAGACTAAGATGCAGTGGGTTCTACTCGATATCGGTACACCATTATCTTTGTTCTACTTCTCTTTGTCGTCTAATCTACTTATCCTATATTGGTCGAGTCTGACGCGGCATTGGGAACATTCACGCAATAGTGGCTGGCTGGCAATGACCCTCCTACCAGGGTCACTTCGACTACTTCTACCGAGAATACGACAAGCTTGTTTTCCCAATGACGATCCACCCAGACGTCTCTGGGAGGCCTCATGTGCTCCTTATGCATGAAAGGTGAGACAGCCCCCAACTAGTGCCGATCGAGGGTGGAGGAAAAGTGGGCCATTAAGAATAGGCCTGGGGAAACACGAGCTAACGAAGTTACAGAATCATTGAGTATATCAAGCAGCATGAGGGGGTGGAATGGATGACATTCGAGCAGATGTGTGATGAGTTCAAGAAGAACAACCAGCCGACGGCCGGGGCGTTGATGCCGGCGGCTCGTCCTGAAGGGGTGGCTGCAGGGAAGGTGATCGGGAATGGATACCTGCTTGGTGTATATCTACCTATCAGTGAACATTAGTACATGGAGAGTCCAGAACTGATGGATGCGTACGTAGGCTATCCAATGACTGAATTTGTTGGCAATCAACCACTACTATATGGTCTGTTTTTGTCTATCGGTATTCGGCCGGAAATCATAATATGCATGTCGTTGATACATATTATGGTTGTACCGCGTGTCATAGATAGGTGATATGTTATGGACTTGCTGTCCAGGTGCATTATCATTCAATTAACAAATTTGCGATGTACTATACGATGATATACTAGTGTAAGTGTAAGTGTGACTCTCGCAAGACATTTCGATCCCGACTAAAGTAGCGAGATGAGGCATTTGAGGCGAGCACTACCTCTGGCAGCCACTGAAACATACATATTGGCTCTGCAGAGCTGCAAGAGTATACAAGAGTACAACAATATCATGATGTGTTAATAGTATCAATTATAGGGATACATACTGGAGACATTACCGCAAGCAATATTGTCATATTCTAAACGAGCACTTCCTATTTCGAAAAACCCATCATAACCATGATTAAGTTTGCACCTTTTTTTAACCGATCGCTGCTTGCTAGATAAAAACCCTGTGATTGGTTGCGGAAGCGATGAGCGGGGTGGCATGCATCACTTTGATTGGTGGAGAAAATATCAGGGATGAATTAATAATTGAACAAAGAATTCAAAGAAAAAGCAAAGAGGCAAAGCCAAATTCTCATCGAATCCAGGTTTTCAACACGAAGTTAGTCATTCGAGCATGCATTTCTTGGAAGATTCTATATCAATAATCAGAAGAGGCGACTTATCTATTTTGCCTGAAGACCTTATGTAACCAAACATGGCGATACTCTTCTCGCCTCCTGTCAATTAGCAAGCCGACAGTCATTCCCGAGAGACTGCCAAGGTACAGAACCAGCAGAAAGCCTACGGTGACCATCCGTGGTGTTGGGCCAGAAATTACGTCGGTTCCAAGTGCTTGTCCAAATGGTTCCGAGGGGTCGCCCCCAATCATAAAGCGTTGCTGACATGTCGCCGAGTCCCCGAAAAATAGAAACATGGTAGGAACCATGTGGAATCTGACGTCGGTGCCAGACGTTGTTGTTGTATACCTACTGTTATCATTACCCGACTTCTACATGATACTTAGTCTTCGTATATTTCTGCAGGACACGCCGATGGCTTGACGCTGTCGCAGATGAGTTCGATATGTAATAATATCGGGGAAGGGTTTGCCCGAGGGGAGAGTTATTGTAAGTCAGTTCTAGATCCTTGGGGAGGTATGGGAGTGCCTAGAGACTGCAGATGGAAGTGAGACAACTATAGTAGTAGATAGTAGTAGATAGTAGTAGATAGTAGTAGATATCTCTCGCTGGCTGGGGTAAGTGCTACTTGGCCTGGTGCGACTCTGATCGGACTACACTGTGAGAGTCGGGATGGCAGTTTAGAGAAACACTGTGCAACATCAGTCCTGATGGCCCTCTATCTCCTCTCCATAGTAATACCATGTCCTCGGAGTAAGGTTCTTATGGCGGCACTGGCAGGGCCGCTGTGCGACACGTCTGTTCTGGTTGTTCGTCTTGTCTCCTTGTCCAGATTTACTTGTGTCCGGTCAGATTAGCCACGGGCGGGTGGATGCACCTAGCAAGGTCTTCCCCGGAAGTCTAGGAATGGGAGAGCAGCGGCGGAGAACAAAAGTACAGTACTATACCCTCAAGAGCACAGACGGTAGACGGAATGACGATATTTCATCTGCTTCACCGGCGACCTGTCTCAAAAACAATCCGTTCCTTCAGCTCTGACTAGCTTGAGCCTTGATCGGGATTGCTGTGAGTGGTTGAATTGAGGAGGGGAAATGTCATCATAAGTGGACTGGTTGAGACTAACAAAGGACTCCACCGACCACAAGTCTAGAGTCTAGACACACTAAACACCGCCGATCTCGCGCACCCAGAGACCCTAGGGCTTGGGTTAGGTTTCTGCTCCGGCGCAAACGATGACGATGGGGCCTTTTGTCCACTGTGAAAGGGTCCTGGGGGAGGGGGAGTGTAGTTAACCAAGACCAAAGGTTGCACAGCGGATTTGATATACACAGCGTACCCTGTGTCGCACATAGAATCACTGACCCAAGGGTGCCAAGTTGTGAAGAAAGAACAGCCCGGGTCCATAATTCTTAAGTTCTTCCAGATTCTTCTTCGTTAGTTAATAATCCTGGGGGGAGTGGCGGAACCCTGGTTGTCAACTGTGTGAACCACCGGAACACGACGGAGCAAATTTCTTTAGGCAAGCGACCGAAGATCGGCAAATTGTCGCGTGGTCTAAGAAGAGAGAGACCGTGGACAAAGAAGCAACCCACTAACCGTTGACTCTCCGGGGAGGACAGTACTAGCTTAGTTTTTTTTGGTGTTGGTGGTTCGAGAGTCTGGACTCTGGACGGTTTTCTTTTGCCTTCGACTGGCGACACTCGGTCCTCCGTTCTTTGGCTTTCTCATCCTTCCCTCTCTCTTTTCTTCTTCTTGACAACATCCTCATATACTCATCACCATCACCACCATCCTCTCCCTGCCCCGAATTCCTGCAGGGTTGCACTAGAGCGGGGATCTCCCTGTTGGGCGCATTATCACCGGCCCGTTTGCTGATTTGGGAGGAGTCATCGCAGCAACCGCCGACTTTTTCTTTTCCAGCCCAGCCAGCTGGCAGCTTTGGCTGTTTGGCCCACGTCTTGTCTGCGCTGGCCTTTCTTTGGCCTGCTTCCTCGTCCATCTGCCCTTTATTGGACTGCCTAGTCTCCATCCCCAATTAACATCGTCGTTCCTGTGCCGGTTCCTGCATTCACCGCCACGTCGCATCGGGTTGTTCGTGTCTGTCAGGCCTCTCATCAGGCAATCACCAGACCTCTCGTTGTGACTCCTTCCACCGGTCGCCGCTCGATCGCTCATTAATTGAGCGTCGTTTCCCCCCGCCGTTCTCTTGTCCACCTCCAATGCTGTACAGCGTCCGACCTTATTCCCACCAGCCTCCGCGACGCCTTGCGGCCTCGCCTTTTGCGCAATGCGAAAAATGTCTCAGATCATCGACGCGCAACGAGACTCTCTCGACGCGATGGACTCTCCCCGCCTTCCCCAATCGCCATTAATCGTGAATACGTCTGCGCCTGCTTCGCCTGCTCTTTCATTGTTCTCCACAGCAGGCCACAACCGCGTCTCTAGTTCGGTCTCTTCTCTAGTCCCGTCAACTGGCCTGGGAAACTCAATGGACAGCCCCAGCCGGACACACTTGACAGGCGTGAAAGAGGAACTCTGCACGCGAGATTCGCTCGAGGATCAATATTTCCGTATGTGGACTTGATATATACCCAGTGACTCATCGTGGGGGAATACAGTGGCTAACATGACACGATTGACAGAGCACTTTGAGTGTGGGATACCTACCGCCGACGAGTCTTATTTCCCTAGGGACCCCTCCGACGGCTACGGCCTAAGCGATGCTGGAATGGATGTTCCCCACTCGCCTAAGAAGCGCCGCTCTGATAGCTTGTCAATGAAGGGCGTATCGCGCATCGGCTCCCACATGTCGACTGTCTCGTCCCGTTGGAAGTCTAAGCGTGCATCGGGGAGTCCCGAGCGAGATATCTACCCCGATGACCTGCGCTCTCGCGCCGACTCTGCGGCCTCTTCCGCACTCGCCAGTCCCATCATCTCCACCCCCGTCAGCCGCATCGACTCCCATGTCCCTCCATCTCCTGCCCACACAATCTTCGAGGAGCGCGTCAGTTTTTCAGGCTCGCAGCCAATCGATATCGCTCGCGCGAACAGCATGAGTCAAGATGATGACGAGGGCCAACAAGCCACCACACCTCTCCTTCCCCCATTGCTGGGCGACGACCCTACGAGCATGATTGCCTCGCGTGTGCAATCTCCGTTGCAATCGCCTTCCGTTGCAGATGTGAGCGAGCCCGCGCACTACGCTTTGACCTCGGATCCTCGATTTGTCGCTGTGACAGGCATCCCCTCTCCGCCCCTCTCCTCCAAGCCTTCCATGGCGTCAATCTCCCGACCACGTGCAAGCACAGTCCGGACCATCTCTGGAGAGCCAGCGCCATTCGTTCTCACCGATCCCAAAGATGAGTGGGCCAACAAGCTCGGCCACGCCAATTTCAACATTCAGCCCGAGCCGTACGTGCCAGCCACATGTGATCTGGAAAGCTTCCACCAGCTTCGTGCCGACTGGGACATTGCGCGATGCAACTTTGCCAAGCACCTTGTCCGCACCGGCGAGCACTATGGTGTGACTTCCAACATCTACAAGATGACCGGTGAGAAGTGGGAGTCCATCGACCGTTCGTGGCGCGCTCAGCACGAGGCTATCCTCAGTGGGCTCGGCTCCGTCGATAGCGTCGCGCTCACCCTGAACCACGCGGATCTGCGCCCTTGTGAACAAGTCTGCGTCCCTCGATTACACGACAACGCCAAGTTCCCCGAGATGGGTGACGAGGACATTGTTGGGCCGATGACTGTGTCGCCGGTGGCTGAAATTGCAGGCCCCTGCCGCACGAAGTCGCTCAAGAAGCGTTCCTTCTTCCGCTTCTTTTCAGACCTAGTTGGCCGGCCATGAGCGATGCGCTCACCTATATTGTTTTTCCTTCGCATACTTTCAAGCGACTTCGCCTACGATAATGACCTATAGACTTCCTGCAGCTCGCGCCCGGCGATATTTGGTTTTATCAAGCCATTCTCCCAGACCAAGCTCGCACTCTCACGACTAATGTCTCTCTTTTCTGTTTTGATGATGACTCTTACGACTCACGGTCCGGATTTGCGACTACTGCTCTCGCACCGGAACCATGCCTTTCCTTCGTCTCCTTCGCTTCATGAGTCATTCTGTTTTTATTCTCTGGATTCTTATGCCGGGACCGCCACACACCGGCCCAGCTGGGTTGAAACCCCGTCCATTCCTTCTTTACGATATACCCACGACTTTTTGCATACATCACATGTCATCTGCATCCCATAGACTTGACTCCTATCCTGTTATTTTCTTGGTTCGATTTCAAAGACAAAAAATGTACATACCTGCTCGTTGTGATGCTACCCATTGGTGGGTGGTGGTCGAGCTCTTGCGCAATACATATCTTATGTCTCAGATCAACGTATTTTGAAGTAAAGTCTAGCAAGCTTGGCAAGAAGCGCGAGACCAAGTTATGCTTCGCACATGAATTCGTCACCTCGGAGGTAAGTGGGATTATAGTTTGCTTCTCAAAATAGAACCATTCGCCTACTTTGAGCCATGCATCTTGTTGGGATAATTGAGAACTTAGAGTATCCTACCAAAAGGGTCTGTGTTCTCATGGTAGTAAGTTCGGGGCTTTGTTCTCGGAGTCCGATGGAGTTCTCGGGGTCTTGCGTTCGGAAGCTCTCGGTACGAATATGCTCTTTGTCTGAGGTCTGAGCGGGGTTTAACCGAGCTGCCCAGCATATGCGAATGTCAGACCATCTACGTCTACAGGAATCTAGAATTATCATCCTCGGAGACAATCTATTATTCCTCTCTGTTCTAGTAGAACATGGTCTTTCACATGATTAAACCGATAAGCATGCCCGGAAGGACGCCCGGCCTATGTCGCTCCGTTCTGAGCCCTGGTACAAAGAACCTAGAACTATATCTGGAGGTGGATATGTTCTGACAGCATCTGCGTTTCTAATGGGCAAAACGGGTGTCAGATGGAGTGTCTTTAGTGAGGTTTCCGTGATCACTTGGCACTTAGTCTTGCTAAAATAAAAAGAGACTGCATCCATATTGACTCGGGACGTACGGCGGTAGGTTGCTTAAGGCATTATCAGTAGATAGGTGTTCAAGCGTAGCCATATTAGTTAAGCTATTCGTAGGTGGGCCAAGGTTCATCATTGAACCTAAATATAGGTGCAAGCATAACCGTAGTTATAGGTCTGTCAAATGAGGGGGAAGAACTATTCTACAATAATGGATGACAACATCGCTGGCTAATAATGTCTCCAACGTGTATTCCTATACCTGATACCGTTAACAGATCATGATAGTGTTCTCTTGTATACTCTTCTAATTATACAGAGCTACCATGTATGTTTCAGTAGCTGCTATAGGCAGTGCTCGGCTCAAACGCCTCATCGCGTACTAGTCAGGATCAGAATATCTTACGAGAGTCATACATTTTAGATCTCAAAGATGAGAAGCTGCTTGGATCCAGGTCTGGCTTGCCTACCATCGCACCCATTATAAAGGCCCAATTGTAAACTACGAACTCGATTCATCACCCGATAAAGATGCGATAATAACTTCCACTGTGGTTTTCGAGTTCTAGATTTCCAAAATTGGTTTACGCCATTCCAACTGCCGGATGAAAGATGGAATTTCGAAACAGAAAAGTCACTTGCTTTTAACCATTCTTCGATCGATGAGCGCGAATATAGAATTTACCGAGATTTGCGGCGAATTCGATGTCCATATGCTTGGAAGAGAAATGGGATGGGAACTAACGCCGTTGCCAAACACCCGAGTAGGGTGCTTGCCCACTGCACTCCCATGTTTTCGAACATCTGCCGAGTGAATAGGGGAAAGCTTGACGCAAAAGCTGAACGAAGGATGATGTTTGCCGCTACAGCAGATGCGGCACTGCGAATTGTTAGTAAGCTGTTTAAGAAGCATAGAGGGAGGTTGTACCTACACGGGCAAATAGGCGTCAACGAGATAATTAAAGCATGGGAGGAAGATGCAAAGAATTCCGAAGCCAATGAAAACCCCAGCAGCCGCCGGTGCAGCCCAGTGTATTTCAGAAGTGAAACCAGTCCAGCCAAACCTAGGTAAACTTGATTAGATCATTTCCTAATGTTATATCTTATAGAATTGGCTTTTCTCACCAGAACAGTCCAACGGCGAACATTGGGGCTCCTATCATGGTTGGACGGAGGCGCCATTCAGGAACCGGAACATCCCCATTCCTTGCCAGCTGTGCAGTATACTGTTTTTGTTGCAAGAGAATGAATGCAAGGGCCAAGACAATACCAATAAGAAGGCCGATAAAGTTCAAACCGGCAGCCCCTGGGTGCATGCCATGTATAATTCCAAAGACGAAAGGATATGCTTCTAGGAGCGCGTATACCAGACCGTAGATGAAAGACATATAGAGCGAGATGAGAAGGAGGACGGGCTCGGTGACAAGTAGCCTCAGTGGCCGGGCCAGATATTTTTCAACCACATCAGCAATCTCGAGTTCGACCTCTTCTTGCCTTGCATGTATGCCCCAATTTCCTGAACTTTTCCGAATGGAAGCAGCCTTTGCAACGAGGACACATGGGGGATATGATTCCTTCAGAAAAAAGAGAGAAAGCAAGCCATTACCCAATGCAAGAATAGCTGGTATGTATAGCGTCCATCTCCAACCAAGGTAGCTCTCGACTGTATAGCCACCAGCAATAGGTGCAATGAACGGGCCCCCGAATACTGTCAAAGCATACAGGGAAATGGCAACACCGCGATATGTATTGTCGTAAATATCGGCAAGCAAACCAGGTACAACAGTCAATTGACTAGCGCCACATACCCCGGCGAAGAATCGACAGATAATAAGCGTTTGGACGTCCTTGGCGACCGCGCAGGCAATGGTAAATATCCCTTCTCCGATGATGGCAATGACCAAGGGAGATTTTCTTCCCATTAATTCAGACATCGGTGCCCAGATCATCGGTCCTGTTGCAAAGCCTAACACGAAAAGAGTCGTACAGAGTGTAATTACTTCTGTCCCGACGCCAAAATCACTGCTAGCCTGATCAATCCCGGGAGAGAACATCGCACTGTTCAGCGAAGCAATAAATGTACCAGAACAAGCCAGTATAGAGGTGAGAAGCCTAGTCGTTCATTAGTGTCGGCTCACCAATCAGGTTGAGTGATAGGATGGTAATTATGATTAGGGATGACCACGCAAGATAATCATTTTAGTGAAGTAGTAGGCGGAAAGGTGCAAGAGGATGAAAGGTCAAATATAGAGGCAAGGGCACTTACTTTGTGAATAATGACCAATTTTGAGGATTCAGAGAATCATCAGGACCTTCAAAGTCAACAAGATAAAGCTCTCTGTCTGGAAGAGCTGGTGGAAAGGGCCTCCCTGGCCCAACTAGCCATTTCCCATTTGTTTCGCCGTCAGATCGTGCATAGTCGTAGCATGACATCTTGTCTACTTCGTAGCCTGTCATCTCGAAGATACCGCATAGGCAGATTCTCTATATTCCCATTGAAACGTGACCAAACGGTACTCAATTTATAGGTTACTTATGACACAACCGGGTGCTGCGGCAATGCGGCTAGAGCTGTGTTAATAAATCGTGGATCCCGATAACTACGATCTACACCAGAGAGAGATACATAACAATTGTCCTTAGGCGCCGTAAATACCGCAATTGCCGTAATTTCCGCTCATGACAAAGCTATCTCATTTCCAGTTTCCTTCAGCACCTGATTTGGCGACATAATCATAGCGAATGAAGATTTCAAACCGTCCCACGGGTATTGCGGAACAAGCCTAACGTGGGATCTAAGGCAAACCAAGAATGCCGAACCCGGATAGTTAGAACACATTTGGCTCGTCATAGTTGCCGTGCTGAAAAAAGAGTCAGTCTGATGGTTCCATGTCGATTGAGTATCTCAGTCTCCGTGGACACCACGCAAGTCATCGCTGTAGCTGTAGCCGTATCCGTTGTCAATTTAATCCTGTTACTTAAATCTATGTTCATAGGGAGAAGATACCAGCTACAGGAGCATCATAGATTTAGATTTTTAATAATGTAGGTATCCTTTTAATCCTTCATATACAGAAGACCAGAAGTTTCAACTCTTAACATACAAAGGCTTATTGTACAACTGAGTTTCTTGGCTCTATAGTATCGGCTTTTTTGCTGGGAGCTAGCATGCGAGCATGGGCGTTTCATCCCAGCCCACTAAATACCGAGGTATCGATCATATCTGCGTTCAGAAACTGATCAAGATCAATCCTCTGAAGGCCAGGTAAATCGGCTACCAGCGCACCCAGCCATGAATATTCCTCGGAGTTAGGATCGAGTTGTGGCGGCGACTCACGCGGTCGTCCCTGCTGATGCACGTGAAGCGCCTCACCAAGGATCGCTACATCATCCTTTCTGCGCTGTTGATGCAGCATCACAAGCAAGCAAGCTGCACTATGAGCCTCTCTCATGGTTTCTGTATCGTATATGGAAGCAACCAGCCCCAAAGTTTGCATTGCCTCTGGGAGCATGGCAAGAGAAGACCGCGTGTCCATGACAAGAAGGACGCAGATGATTTGGAAAGGCACATTAGCAACTTGATGCCATGGAGAGCAGTCTATGACCATACTTCGTGCGCAATTAAGACCTTTCTTCAATAATCGTAACACCTTCGCCGCGAGCTCGGAAGGGATATCGAGGTTTTGGGTATGGATCCGCCGAAGGACACAGAGAACGAGATTACACTGAGCCATGACTGACGGTGGCTGAGTGTGAGTTCCATCCAGAAGATCTGAAAGTGTGGATGTGAGATCCGTCTCATCCTTCGACCTGCTTGGGTCAAGGCTAACGGACACAGGGAGGAGTCGGAGAAGCTCAACTGTGCAGTCGCCGGGCTTCTCCAATGGCAGTGCTGGGAGATCGTCTTTTTGGAAAGACACCCTGGACAGACCGAGGTCGTAAGAAGTCCACACGTTCAAATGGTGTGCAACACCAACAAGACGTTTCTGAATCTCTACATCGCACTGGACCCTTTCCGGCAGAACCGAATGCGGTTCTGGGTGGAGTCCTGCAGCTTCGACTAGGTGCATCAAAGTCGAACTGGCAACCCACGTGGAATGTGGCGAGTCAGTCATACGTAGATAGATAGACCGCAGAGTCCATCCTGTCAACAGATCGATAGAAGGAGGACCGGAGAGATGCTGCATGTCTAATACAGCGCAAGCTGTCCGAACGAGACGTAGCTCCGTGACTGTAGCGTCTCGCAGCGAGAACAAACACCCAAGAGCCGCCACACCCGCTAACGTGGAATCGTAGAGTTCCCATAGAAGGGGAGATTTCCAGCGTAGCTCAAGTCGTTCGAAAAAGAGATTCTGATCGATAAATCCATAACAAGGGTGGACTTTATCGAAATACACCTGCGCCATAGCCTTCATATTTTCAAGCGTCGTGGTTTGAAGAATTGGCGAGGCCGACATTGTTGAAGTGATTGGAGATGTCAGTTGTCTGTTACCAATGTTCCAGCTGAATAGATTGAGCTTCGGTGCTTTGCTGGGGTCAATTTTGAGTCCGAGTCTTCTCATGAACGCGGCACCAGAGTTGGCCTCCAGTCGCCGCACCAGTCCACCCCGATCGGCCACGGTTTGTTCGGCAGCCTCGACAGTGCTCGGAATCGGGGCACTGCTGGAGGACCTGCGTTCGGGTTGTGAATCTGGTGTGGGACCCCTCACTTTTCGGGGCCTTCGTTCATAGTAACAAGTATATCCCCAAGACGTGCATGTGCAACAGGGGTCACAACCGTCGCATTTTCGTTTGCGTTCTCTACAAGGAATGCAAGCTATTCGGGCCCGTTTCCGCTTGTTCGGTGTATCAAGTGGTGCATCCATTCCGATATGGCCACAAGGGGAGATGGGTTGTGTCTTGGTGGATGCTGCGGGTGTTGCGGAGATGTTAGCCCAGCTGGACCCGCCTGATTACTCAGCAGTTTTCTGGCACGGGCAGTGGCAAGTATGGAATTCCACTTGACTAGATGATGCAAGCAATCGTGTGGAAGAAATTAGAAAAGTGTTACGTCGCTTAGATTGTAGCTGAGCAGGGTCACACTACAGCTGGCCGTGGTTATCAAACCTATCATGAACCTTTTTTTGATCGAGGTTGATGATATGGACCAATCTATGTTTTAAACATCAATTTTCTCATCCTCAGTCCCACGCATGGTTGATACTTTTGCGGTGCCCAAGTTGAGATTAGAGCGATTGAGGTGACTAGAATCATATGCGTCCTGTAGAAGAATAATGTTTCCAGAACCTCAATGTTTCTATCTCTTGATATCGCGGAGATTTCCGCCCCAGGTTATGGTGACATGATATCACGTGATTAATGTCGGACAACCCTCCGCAAGTCTGCATGGACAATCACGCGATGTTGCATCCACTGAGTCACCAGAAGTCAAGGTCTTTTGAGTGGGAACACCAATCTTTCTCCCTCATACAGCTTTCCCTTGCCAGATCAGATCCCAATGAAGCTTACCTGGTATCTGGTGGCTGCGGCCGCCGTCGCCGTCACAGCTTCTCCGCACCCCGCATACGGGCAACAACAGCCGCTCGGGAGCTTGCTACCAGCTTCCCAGGGCAGTATCGAGGAATTCGAGAACGCGCGTGTCGATAATTTGATCCGCCTGGATCCTCTTCTGTCCCTACACCGTCAACTTGTTGAGATTGAGTCAATCTCTGGTAACGAGCACGATGTGGGCATCTTCCTTGCGGACTTCCTCGAGAACCAGAATTTCAAGGTGATCAAGCAAAAGGTTGCCCCGGTAAAGGATAAGGAGGATGGCGATGGTGAAGAAACGCCCAAGACCCGCTACAATGTCTACGCCTACCCTTCCTCTCTGCAAGAAAAACCCTCAATCCTTGTCACAAGCCACATCGACACAGTCCCACCTTTCATCCCGTACTCGGCGCACCAGCCCGACTACGTGAGCTCACCAAACTTAGACAAAATGATCCTCGCCGGCCGAGGCTCCGTCGATGCAAAGGGTAGCGTTGCGGCGCAAGTCTTCGCTGTCCTCGAGACTCTGAAATCAAACCCAGACGCAAAGATAGCCCTCCTCTTCGTCGTCGGCGAGGAAATCGGCGGAGACGGCATGAAGGTCTTTTCCGAGTCAGAGCTGAACACGGAAAGCGCCTACCACACCGTGATCTTCGGTGAACCTACCGAGGCAAAGCTCGTCTCCGGACACAAGGGCATGTTGGGCTTTGAGGTCCTGGCCCACGGCAAAGCCGCGCACTCGGGATACCCATGGCTCGGCAAGAGCGCTGTCTCGGGGATCTTGCCGGCATTGAGCCGCGTGGATGAGCTGGGCAATATCCCTGTCAGCGAGGGAGGTCTGCCTGCGTCCTCTAAGTACGGCTCCACCACCCTTAACATCGGAACCATTCGCGCGGGCGTGGCCACGAACGTCGTCCCTGCGTCTGCGCGTGCGGATGTCGCTGTTCGTCTGGCGGCTGGTACACCGGATGAGGCGCGGGAGATTATTCGTCGGGCTGTGGAGGATGCAACCCGTGATGTCGAAGCCGATGTTGAGGTTGACTTCTCTAAGCACAATGAGTCATACGGTCCGCAAGACTTGGATACTGATGTGGATGGGTTTGATGTTATGCCCGTCAACTATGGTACTGATGTGCCTAACTTGAAGGTTCGCGACGGTGTCAAGCGTTATCTCTATGGACCTGGAAGCATTTTCGTTGCTCATGGTGACAATGAAGCGCTCACTGTCGCAGACCTCAAGGACGCTCTTTCGGGCTTCAAGAAGCTGATTGGCGCTGCTCTTCAACGAGAGTGAACGGTTAGGCCTCTGCCTACATTGTCTTGAGTCACGATACACAGGATTGATTGTATATACCAAGTGAAGTCATTTCAGGTTTTCTATAATGATCTGTGAAAATTTTCACCATTTTGAGGTTCTGCAATTCTCTTCAATGGCCAGAGAATACAGCGGATAATACAACTAAGTACAAGTCCAACAAACTTTCAATGCCGGTGTAAAAGTTACAAAAAAGACGAAACTCCAATATCTAATGAAAAATCAAACAAAGGCAGCCAGGCGCTACTCGGCCGCCTCAGCGGTCTTCGGCTTCCGCTGCCAGCCAGTCTTGAGATCGCCAGTCGGCTTAAACCGTGGCAGCGGGTGAGCCTCGGTATTAAATACATGGTCCTCCAGGGAAATGAAATCCCGGTCTGAGAACAACAAATAAAAGTACTTGAGCGTCTCGGCCATCCAGAAGCTCTCCATATTATCACGCGTGGTGGGTGGGATAGTGTCGGCATTGGACAAGGACGTGAAGCCCTTGACCCGTTTGATGGTGGCCTCGCCGTCTGCCAGTTCAGATTCTTCCCCTTCTACCACGGCGGTATACTTGACAAATGCTTTGAACATTTCCCAGCCCCACTCGCGGTAGATCACATCGCCGGTGATGCGGTACATGTAGAACAAGGACTCGACCGTCTCCGGTCGTTGCAAGTTGTGGCGGTCCATGTTGTGAATTTCAATGTCCTTGCGCCAGGGTTCAGAGCCATCAGATTTGGGGATGAGCGGCTGGGATATGGACTTCAGTTCCGACGTAGTTCCAGAAGCAGACTTGGGATCGGGATACTTGTCTCCTATCATGACAGGTGGGGAGTCGAGAATGAAATGGGAGATCTCGGGGGCTAGGCCTGTCGCTGTTTTTAGATATGTTGCCCAGCAGGTCTTCATCAGCTCCTTGGAGATGAAAATCTCCTCCTCGCGCTGCTGGGACCAATCTGCGGATTTTCTTGCCTCTGCAAGGGGCCGGCCGCCGGTAGCACCGAGAGCATATGTTCCCGGGAGGAAGCAAACCAGGTGGTCCATTTTAGGGGTAAGGCCTTCCTTCAAGCCGTTGGGACGCTCTCCTAGAACCATCAACTGTGCGTTTTGAGAGAAGGCAAGCAGATGTTTGCGGATGCCAGCCAAGGATTCATCCCAAAGCTCTTTGTAGACAGGCTCCTGTTCAGAAGTTTGGAGATACTGCTTGATCAGGTACTCTATAAAAATCTAAATTAGCGTAGCCCTTCAAGAAGAGGCCAAGAGTATAACGAACCGTAGTATGAATCACCTCGGCTACCCAGACGAATGTTCTCGCCATGGAAGTGGCCCGTCTTAGGATTAATGTAGATAGGAACGAGGCCATCTTGGGGGTGTTCATTATCAATAACCTCCATTACCTTCTCAACGGCCCTCCAATATTCAGCCTCGCCCGTCAGCTTCGCCAGATATTTGAACTCAAGCTGAACTGAAGTTGCCTCGGCAGTGGAAGAGGCACCTCCATCGCCATGCGATGGCAAGCCCTCCGACTTGTTCAAGTTCACGCTGGCGTAGGGGATACCAGAGGGAGACTCAAACGCTCCAAGCAAGCGGTCTCCAAGATCAGCTGCCATTTCGATGTACAAGTCCTCGCCAGCAGCGCCGACATCATCATCCGCAATTGGGGCGAGGTCTGGATATTTCGTCGACAGGTGGTGTGCGGACAGCAAGCCTCCCAGCATACGGATGGTCGTTTCGAATGTGCTCACGTCGTGGTCTTGAGTATACTTTAACGAAGTGGCGATCCACTCTCGCGCATGACGCACCTCGGTGGTGAGGTTCATGATCATCATAGTATCTAGGGCATCAACAATGATCCAGCCCATGCCACCATCCACCATGTTTCTGCTTCGGCCCGAGACCGGGTTATACTCGTCCGAGCCTGTGGTTGTTGAATATCAGCTTGTCAATTCTTACAGCGCAGCTCGCGAAGTTTTCTTACCCCAAGCATCCTTCTCATATCCTTGCCAGCTGACAACAAACGCATCCCGAACCTTCTCCCTGCGCGCGTTCCAGTCGACGTTCGACATCGAAGGACTCTCATCGTCGAGTGTCTGCGCCCATTTCCAGAGTTCAGCCCCGACGTCCGACGACTTCGAGTCCTGCCATACAGGCATCGACGACATATAGTACCACAAAAATGTCAACGCGCACACGCCCAGCACAAACAGCGGCCTCCATCGTCTCCGCGGAGCCGTGCGCTTCGGCGTAAAGTATGGCTTGTCTTTGTACATGGGGAGAGTGCGGTCGTTGCCTTCGAAAAATCCTCCTACTTTATTCGAGAGTCCTGCCGGGCCAGTCGAGAGGCCGAGTCCTGCAAGGCCTTGATTGGAGCGAGAGCGGTTGTCCTGAAATGGGCTCGTGGCAAAGGAACGTCCCTGAAATGACATGATTATCCTGGCGAGCCCGTCGCAAAATGCGTGTCGGTCCTGCGACTGCCTAGTATGCGAGCATGGGATTGTGCAGCGGTGTTGGCGCGTCGGTTTCTTGGGAGATGTGGTCTTGGAAGCTCAACGGTGGCGGCGAATGCGCGGGGCGGGCTTGTCTGTCAACGACGGCGGCCTGGAGGTATCAAGGAATTAGCAAGGTGCTTGTAATGTTTCTCGATTAGCAGCACAAGAGCAAATGTACCGTCTTGGAGTTCCTTGCTCGCGGATTTAACGTAGATGTTGTGTTGGATCGCAGTTACCAGTCAATGCGAACATGCCAACGTGTGCTTAAGTCGACAATCAATTTCTCCGATGGTACACCCGGGGGTATTCTTCGTCCCGTAGCCGAGAGAGAAATTATCCGCGATCTCAAATGTATCCTGAGAAGGTCGCCTTTTCGCTGTAGTTTGATGCGATGTTGAATTGTTGTCAGGGATAGACACTACTGTCGGGGAAGTGGAGTAAATATGAAGCTCAGTCACCGGGATGAACCACACTAAGAGGGCGGAATTACAGATTGCCATCGCAAGTAAGTCGGCGCTGAATCTGCCAGTTATGAACTACTTTCTATTCAAAACCTGTAGGGATTGATGGCTTCCAGGGTTTTTGTGACTTTATTTCCCAAATCTCATTGCACACGTACAATTTTAGACTGTCACTCCCACTCGAGGTTAGTCTCAGGCTACGAATCTATTACCAACAGCAAGAAGCCATCGGAGCACACTAACAATTCCCGTTGGAATGATGCATGGTATTCTAGACGGCGGGTTTCTAACAGGATGAAATTGTATGGGCGAGCTGCCCAGCAGTAGATACAATTACAGCTTCTGGTACTCCAGCTTGCCTTCCAACTTCTTGGCTTCGGCCACCTTTCGCACGGCTTTGTTGAAGTCATCCTGGTTGATGGCATCTCTGTAGTCCTTGATCGTAAATAGACCCCTGCAGAGTTGTTAGTAAAACACGGGGTATTTGTAAGAAGGATGCACTTACGCCTCAGTCACCACATTACGCAGATCGGCACCGTTGAGACCGTCACTCATCTTGACCACACTCTCAAAGTCGATATCACCCTCCAGTTGTACCGTGCTCGAGTGAATCTTGAGAATCTCCAGACGACCGACCTCATTAGGCAGAGGAATCTCAAGCTTGCGGTCCAGACGACCAGCACGCAACAGCGCAGGGTCGAGAGTATCCGGCCGGTTGGTAGCCATGATGATCTTGGTCTTTCCGAGATAGTCGAATCCATCCAGTTGGTTCAGCAACTCCATCAGTGTTCGCTGAATCTCACGATCTGCTGATGTACCCTCGGAGAAACGACGACCACCGATCGCATCAATCTCGTCCATGAAGATAATGCAAGGCTCGTGTTCCTTGGCATAACCGAACATTTCTCGGATCAATCGAGCGGATTCACCGATGTACTTGTCGACGATGGCGGAGGAAACCACTAAGAGAAGGAAGCGCGTTAGGGATGGATGTCGGTAGAGGGAGGAAAGTTGTACGTACCCTTCAAGAAGTTGGTCTCAATGGAACTGGCCACTGCTCGGGCCAGCAGAGTCTTACCCGTACCCGGAGGACCATAGAGTAGAACACCCTTTGGAGGCTTGATACCTACTCGTTGGAACAGCTCCGGGTTCTTCAATGGCAACTCGATGACTTCCCGAAGCTCTCGGATCTGGTCATTCAGACCACCAATACCGGCAAAGTTGACTGACCCAGGATCCTCCAGAGACATGTTGTAAACCAAGGGATCAACCTCACGAGGGAGCATCCGCATGATGGTAAGTGTTGTCATATCCAAAGCAACTCGCGTGCCTTGCTTTAGCTTGGCTTTGTCGACCTTGGAACGGCAGCCGACGACATACCGTGGCCCCGATGATGCCTTGACGATGACTGCGGTGGGAAAGAATCGATTAGCTTGGAGACACGAGAAAGTCCAGGAAGCACGTTAAAGACATACATCGCTCTTCATCCAGCTGTTTCAACACCTCGCCGATGATCTGACCAACACTCTGGAGTGCCTTGATATTCTCCTCCGACACATCAAATTCCCGCTGGAGATCCTTGATGCCCATGCGAAGAGTCTTCAACTTGGCCTCCCATTCTCGCAGCTCCAACAAGCTCTTTTTATAATCTTCAAGCGCCTGCTCCCGCTCGGGGTCGCTGCCGCCGGTCATGATGGGCGACGAACCGATTCGTAAGGGATGGGGTGTGAAAGGATGGGTGAGGCTCCAAGGGCGAAGGTCTTGGAAGATGGAGAAAGATCTATAGTCCAACGGGTAGATGATCGGAAAGCGCAAATGGTGGAGATGATAACAAGGTCCTGCTGGTGAGCTACCAAGCACCTGGTCGAGGAGCTTCCAGCAAGGTCACCTGACGACGCGCTCCAAGATCAGGTGACTTGCATCATGGTCAATATTAGTCATCTACGCTGTGCACCTAGTTTCATGCCTGACTTTTGCCCAGGAATTAAGGCTATAAGGCATCACAAATACCGACACCTTAACATCTTGACGCCTCATGAATATGGCTTGCCAACATGCTCTTTTCGTCATTCATTTTGTCCAGACGGGCTGGATGCGACGTTGGATGCTTCTCCAACCAATGGATCTTCTACAATACTGATTCTTTTCGACAGCACATGCCCATTGATTTTTTGAGTTCTGACGAAAAATCTGCAATGTGTCACTCTTTGAATCTACAGCTCAATCCGTATTCTAGTCTTATACTACAGTCACAATGTCAACATGACCATGGAAAAAGTTCCCGATTGTCGTCATTCGGTAATCCCAAGGCACGATTACTCCAGAGTCCTTTGTGGATTGGATACGGCAACTTGGCAAGTCACAGACGAGTTGCTCGGGCAATCACATCATAGCAATCAGTTTTCCTCCCGAGGGCGACGGGAGATCTCGCAGGGAGGAGCCCACCGCAGACGGTCGGATCAACCAGATAGCCAGCCAAAGCGTTGGTGATGGCCGTCGCTGGCCGTGAGAGCCCCACTGCCGCATTGGAAAGAATCGGAGGACCAGCTGTGACCTTTCCCGGCTGAACACTGTAGTGGACAGTATTTAAAGCATCGGGTGTTCCCGTAGAGCTATATTCTCTTTTGCATTACCAGTATATTCATTATTCGTTGTTTACTTTTACTTTGGTAAGTCTGATAGCTCTTATAATCTGGCCCCCCCTTCTACATCATACCCCGCCAAATCTGCCCCTCCTCCTCCTTCTTCCTCTCCTACACTTCTCTCTTCCCACACCTTCACCTGAACCACCAGACAGGAAACCCCGACAAAACAAAGGTAACCTAACCTGAGCTTCGGTGACGGCCGTGGCCAATTGCCCCATCGGCATTTGCTGAGCTCCAAGCAAATCAGCCGTGTCCAATCCCTTCTCCCCGTTCGGCCGGTCTTTTTGGGTCATCGGTGAACCTGTCTCCCCGCCGTTAGTCACACGCGGCAACTGCCTTAATATATACTACTACCTGCGCTGCTTTTTTCCATCCTTTCTTTGCAACCAGACTGATCTCATTCTCCTTCAGATCTTCTATATCCAACATGCCTATCTCCAAGGTTCACGCTCGTTCCGTGTACGACTCTCGCGGTAACCCCACCGTTGAGGTCGACATTGTCACCGAGACCGGTCTCCACCGCGCCATTGTTCCCTCTGGTGCTTCCACTGGTAAGTAGCAAGGCGCTCTTTGATCTAATCTCTCAATTGAAAGATTCATCGGAGCTAATGACCGTATCTAGGCCAGCACGAGGCTGTCGAGCTCCGTGATGGTGACAAGACCAAGTGGGGCGGCAAGGGTAAGTGATGACGCACCTGATCATCAATTAGAAGTGTGAATTAGGGAAAACTAACTCGAGTGCTTCTATCACAGGTGTCCTCAAGGCCGTGAAGAATGTCAACGAGACCATTGGCCCCGCTCTCATCAAGGAGAACCTTGATGTCAAGGACCAGGCCAAGGTCGACGAGTTCCTCAACAAGCTCGACGGCACCGCCAACAAGGGTAGCCTTGGTGCCAACGCCATCCTCGGTGTCTCCCTGGCTGTTGCCAAGGCTGCTGCTGCCGAGAAGGGTGTCCCTCTCTACGCTCACATCTCCGACCTCGCTGGCACCAAGAAGCCCTACGTCCTCCCCGTTCCCTTCCAGAACGTCCTGAACGGTGGCTCCCACGCCGGTGGCCGTCTGGCCTTCCAGGAGTTCATGATTGTCCCTGAGTAAGTTGTCATCTAGAGCAGTGAGAGCAACTCTCTCAAAAGTGACCCCATTCACTAACGCATTCCAAACTATAGCTCCGCTCCCTCCTTCTCCGAGGCTCTCCGCCAGGGCTCTGAGGTCTACCAGAAGCTCAAGACTCTTGCCAAGAAGAAGTACGGCCAGTCCGCTGGTAACGTCGGTGACGAGGGTGGTGTCGCTCCCGATATTCAGACCGCCGAGGAGGCTCTGGACCTGATCACCGATGCCATTGAGCAGACCGGCTACACTGGCAAGATGTCCATCGCCATGGACGTTGCCTCCAGCGAGTTCTACAAGGTCGAGGAGAAGAAGTACGACCTCGACTTCAAGAACCCTGAGAGCGACCCCACCAAGTGGATCACCTACGAGCAGCTCGCCGACCTGTACAAGCAGCTGGCTTCCAAGTACCCCATTGTCTCCATCGAGGACCCCTTCGCTGAGGACGACTGGGAGGCCTGGAGCTACTTCTACAAGACCTCCGACTTCCAGATTGTCGGTGATGACTTGACTGTCACCAACCCCCTCCGCATCAAGAAGGCCATTGAGCTCAAGTCTTGCAACGCCCTCCTCCTCAAGGTCAACCAGATCGGCACCCTCACCGAGTCTATCCAGGCCGCCAAGGACTCCTACGCCGACGGCTGGGGTGTCATGGTCTCCCACCGCTCCGGTGAGACCGAGGATGTCACCATCGCTGACATTGCTGTCGGTCTCCGTGCCGGCCAGATCAAGACCGGTGCTCCTGCCCGTTCCGAGCGTCTTGCCAAGCTCAACCAGATCCTCCGCATCGAGGAGGAGCTCGGTGAGAACGCCGTCTATGCCGGCAAGAACTTCCGCAACTCTGTCAACCTGTAAATTGTAGTCTTCAGATGACTGCATGGGTTTGATAGGAACGAGAAAAAAGGATGGTCCAGTCTCGCATAAAGGGCTGCCATCCGTTATGATTATGAATTTAATAAGATCTTCTGAAATACAAGAATGTTAAAAGAAAAATGACCACCCTTCAATAGATTGTAGTATTCAGACAATCAATGTAAACAATCACGCCGCAGATGTCAGTAGAATCACGATGGTCGGGCACCAAGGAAGCCGTGACACGTGACCACCCCTCCTGCGATAAGTGTCCCACTTAAAATTTGCCCTCGCCCCTCCATTCACTACTGTTGGAGTAGCATCCTATCGTCGGGCTCGCCCTCTTTTTTCCCGTCCGTTGGTCTTGCGTAAAGCGCATCTTTTCTTTCACCTCTTTCCTTTCGACCGAAAAGTCTTTCACTACCCAACATGGCGCCTTCAAAGTGGGGTATGTTTCTTATCCTCGTAGTATCCCGAGCCGCCATCGCGAACTAGGAGATACAACCACTTTCTGTTGTCGACAAGTCTCCAGTCACTGACTGACTCTCTTCGTGCCTTACAGATGAAGAGGAGGACAGCGTTTCGCCTCCCCCTCCCGTTGTCCGCCGCAGATTCGACGACGAGGAAGAGGAAGATGTAAGAATCCTTTGAACTGGATCCGAGACTTCGACGGCGCAACCTAGAAGAACATGCGCGCCAGAATCACGCCGCTAACATATACCCAACACAATAGGTCCTCGACTCCTGGGACGCCGCCGAGGATTCCGAGGTCGAGCGCGAAAAGGCAAAGAAGGCCGAAGAGGCTCTGGCCAAGGCCAAGGCCGCTGCCGCCGCCAACAAGAAGACCAAGGCTCAGCGGATAGAGGAACACCGCGACCAGCGCCGACGCGAGGCTGAGGAAAGCAGCGACTTCGACGAGGACGAGACCGAGGCCGAGCGCCGTGATCGCCTGCGCCGCACCGAGAAGGACGCCGACCTCCAGCACGCTTCGGACCTTTTCGCCGACATCGACATGAACCGCAACCGTGGTGCCCCCAAGGCCGTCGTCATCACCGACAGCGCCAACCCTACCAACTCCATCGATCTCTCCTCGATGCCCCTGTTCAAGCCCACCACCAAGGACCAGTTCGCCCGCCTGTCCGACGTCCTTATCCCCCTGCTCGCCCCGCAGTCCAAGAAGCCCCACTACGCTCTCTGGGCGCAGGACTTTGCTCGCAGGCTTGTGAAGGAGTTGCCTAGCAGTGATATCAAGAAGATCGCTAGCGCTTTGACCACTGCTAGCAATGAGAAGATGCGTGAGGAACGTGCTGCTGACAAGGGTAACAAGAAGACCAAGGCTGCCAAGACTAAGGTCTCGCTCAACTCCAACCGTGACAACCAGATCGACAACACTGCCTACGGTGACGATGACAATCTCGGCGATGATGACTTCATGTAATGGACGAAACAATGATCGCTTTTTGCTCGTTCTGTTTTCCCCTTCTTTTTCCCTTGTCTGCCATTGATGTCCTTCTCTCTTGGCTTTGAATGTGTGACCCATGAATATACACACTTCAGCAAGACAAGGGACTCGTCTGATGTATCCTCTCTTCTTTCGGGGTTCTGAGGTCGCCCTTTTCCTTTTCCCTATCATCTTCTAACCTCATATGTCTCCCTCCCGAATACCAACATGTACATCCCTCTTTCTACCTCCTAAGTCAAAACGCTGCACAAGCCCAATCAAGCATAGACCAAATTAACGTGAAACTTCGATTAAACCTCTTTCCCTCATAGAATTTCCACGCTATCTACTCCTATTTTAGGGACAAAGTTTTGATCCGTGGTATACACTGGACACTTACCTCTGCATGCGTATATCCAGGCAGGGGTGGTTTCAGAATCTACAAGGTCGATATGGGATTGTTCATGAACTAAGTCGAAGGTTTGATCAGCATACTGAGAGGGTACAGTAGATTATAGAGATAGAATATAAGATAATCAAATCCGATCCTCAAGTCGGGAGAGGTTATGGTTGGATTCAAACTCAAGTTTGTAACCCTCCTCGCCGGTGGCCTAGCGGTCCGAAAGGTCTCGCGAAGCTGCTCTGGTAGCTGTTTCTAACGGTGGCCGGCTGTCTAGTTAGTGTGCCGTGAAGCTTCTGTGGAGCTCGGCTAGGCAGCGGGTGAGTTCTGGGGTGGGTGGGTGGAAAGACAGATTGAATTCTGCGGTTATCTTTTTTGTATTTCTTATTTATTTATATCATTCTGATCTACTTGATGATGGCTATTTGTTAACATTTTTTTGAATCTTTTTAAAGAGGTTTCTTGTTGTATAGAAGTCTTATCTGTTAGGGGTGGTGGCCAGATGAAGCCCTTCGGGATGCTGTCGGGAAAACAAAAAGTACAGAGAGCGCACGGGGGCATAGTTGTATGGGGAAGTGGAGATTCGGGGTTCGATTCGTGGAGACAGCTTGTTTGCTTTTCTTGGATTTTGTTTGCGAGGGTTCCAAGTCTTCAATGTACATCTATTCTCTGTGTGGCTTTGAAGCCACGCATGCCACGCTTCTCTCCCCCACTCCACTATGCACTACTCTCGCTTTATCATGGAACAGGCCACAGAGCCTCCTCAAAAGTATCCAATACTTGCTTCCACGGTGGACGAGACTCCCTCGCCTGTAACAATCGGCATCTCCTCAGCCGACACGCGAAATCTCGGGTACTTTATAGAACCACATCCAATACACTGCAAGTGGAACCAGTACTCGAATCTCGAAGTCAACCAAATCAAAAGGTGTCGAGTAAGCTATTAGGACAACATGCCAGCAACTATTTTCCGTACTCATCTTTGTTGCGGAACGTTGAATTTTGGGACGCGCAAGGATCATATATGACAAGCCCATTACTATAAAATCGACAGCCTTGATATCAAGATCTTCCGTAGAGTTCTGGCGGCCAAGTCTCAAGGAACAGAAAGAGCAGTATACCTCTTATCTGCATATTTCTCAGACAAAGGACATATGCAAAATTCATCTTGAAGAAAGTATGGGGATCAGCCATGCCCCCACTCAAGGGTGCTTTCTTCCAGACTGTCCTCGTCATGTGAAGACTTGCAGCAGTTCAAGGGTCATCAGCTTCGATACTACCCAAGGATGCAAGCTTGAAGCTTGTCTAGAATAAAGTTGCAGGTCTTGATGCGGGCTTCAAGGATTACCTTCTGCCAAGGTACATCAGACCCAGAAAATCCATCTATGACTTGCTATTGTTAGTCTTCGAGATGTCGATTGAGTATTAAAGTACGTTGTTCAATCAGTACTCCCGTCTAGAATGAACAATTGCAAGTATAAGGTCTACGAGATGTACAAAAAAAACCAACTGGAATAGGGGACCGGGTGAAATTGGAAAATAAACACATTGAATCTTGCTGGAGTGGGAATAGAGACAATAAAAGAGAGAGAAATTCCACTCAGCCCCTTTTCTGCGCTCGCCTCAACCGAATATCAAACTCCGCCGGCCGACCCACACGATCCCGAACACGTGCAAGAGATAGGGTGCCGGTCCCAACCAAGCCACGCTGCGGTGAAAACAAACAAGCGACTTGCATAACCACATCCGGGAAAGAAATGTGAAACGCCTCCTTACCAATTCGGCATACGGTTGATTGCGAGATCTTCGCACGGTGCTGAAACCCCCTCACTTCTTTAAGACGCAGCCTGGACAGGCTCGGCCTCCTCGGCCTTCTCTTCGGCGGCAGGGGCGGCAGCAGCCTCCTCCTCGGGCTTGTCCTCCTTGGGGGCGGCACCCTCGGCACCCTCGGCACCCTCGTTGCCATCGGACGAGGTCCAGAGGGTAAGGTTATCACGCAGAAGCTGCATGATGAGAGTGCTGTCGCGGTAGCTCTCCTCGGACAAAGAGTCGAGCTCGGCAATGGCGTCGTCGAAGGCCTGCTTGGCAAGGTGGCAGGCACGGTCAGGCGAGTTGAGGATCTCGTAGTAGAAGACGGAGAAGTTCAGGGCAAGACCAAGGCGAATGGGGTGGGTGGGGGTGAGATCAGTCTGGGCAACATCGGTGGCGTTCTAGATTGCGGATGTTAGTCGCTGTGATGAAGACGGTATGGCACGATGAATGGAGCCGGAGTTACCTTGTAGGCCTCGTGGGCGGCAGTAGCGGCAACCTTGCGCTTGTTTCCAGAGGCGAACTCGGCGAGGTAACGGTGGTAGTCACCCTTCCTGTGAGAGGAAATCGAGTCAATCTCAATGGATCACGTCGAAAATGGGGTATTTTATAACGCACATCTTGTAGTAGAACACCTTGGACTCGCCAGTCTCGGCCTTGGGGATCAAGGACTCGTCCAGAACGTCCAAGACATCCTGACAAACCTTCTCCAGCTCAGTCTCGATCTTCTGGCGGTAATCGCGGATGATGGTGACGTGCTCCTCAGAGCCCTTGGACTCCTCCTTCTGCTCGATGGAGGAGATGATGCGCCACGAGGCACGGCGGGTACCAACAACGTTCTTGTAAGCGACGGACAGGAGGTTGCGCTCATCGACAGTAAGCTCGCCACCAATCTGTATAAAAAGAAAGTGTGTCAATGATGGACCCGCTGGGGTTAGGTTAGACCAGAGGCGAGGACGTGTGTATCATACGTTGGCGACTTCCTGTTCAACTAGTTAGCGCCGAGATCCAAGATAGAGCAAAACAACACGAGTGCGACTAACCTTCATGTAGCTGACCATCTCTAAATGAGTGAGAAAAACATCACATTAGTCCTGGCAAGTCCCGGTAACCTCGCTCCCCGTGTATCTTACCATCGTAGCGCTCGGCCTGCTCGCAGAGCCTCGCGAGGAACGTCTTGCTGGTGAGGGGGTCAGTCATGCCACATCGGGGCTGTCGCTGGGGGTCCAAAATATCCTTACTTCTCACGCTGCATGATGAAGATGCGAGTTAGCACGTGTCAAATCTCCCAGAATGAAAAGGGGTGGATGGGCGCGAGGGGAACAGGCAGTGAGAAACGGGGTGGGATTGCGATGGCGGTGACAGCTCAGAGAGCGCCCGATGGAGGGGCAGACATAGACCAGAACGTACCTCAGAACCCATATTGACGGATATTTTTTTGTAGGAGGAGTTGATTTGGGAGGATGGTAGTTGGGGAGGTTAGATATCAAGAGATTCGAAAGAGTGGGAGATGCAGAGGAGGAAAGTGATGGAGGTTAGAGGAGGACTAAGTGGGGGGGGGAAGGAAAGAGGGAGGAGAGAGGATGGAGTCGAAGTGAAGGAGTTGGGGGTGAGCATCATAACAATACCTCCTGTATCCTGTTGACAGTACAAACAATACAGCTGTATCCTTAATACCTCTGTACCCGGTACCTGCCCGTACCGAGTGAGATTTAATGTTTCACTGCCAAACACCGTGTCTAGGCCTAGTCTCGGGTACTTTGGGCAGACGTCCAATACTGCACATTACATTTAATACATGAGGTATATTTCACAGCTGACGGGCTATGCAGCCCAATTGTCCAGATCATCCCAAGTCGCTTACGAGGCTCTGCTAGGTTATCGACCTGGCCTGGAAAGATTGATTTACCTTGAATGTAGATGCTCCTAAAGTGTACCATCTCAAATTGTGTATAGGCTATCTGTACGATCTCCTACTGGCGGATGTCTGTTTACTTTTCGCGACCGCAGAACCATAGGTTGTTTGGAGGCATACAGACGGGCAAACATACAATACCAGCCAGGTACCTGCGTAAAGATGGATTGTTACTCTACATTAGAGAGATTGGTGACAAGTAGTCTCAGTTCATCCAGAATGCTCGCTTTCTTTCAAAGGATTGAACATTTGAGGCCTTTTTTATTAGGCCACGATATTGAGAAGAGAAGGAACCGCGCCATGGTGGGTGTCGGGGTGATGCAGGGCAGAGACAAGGTCTAGGGACGACAATGACGGAATCGAACCTTCCAGCACTGGCAAGGTTGACACGAGGCCTGGCTATGATGTAGTAGGCAGTTCACCCTGCCACCCATCAAGGTGTGGTTGATCTTGTTGTCAAGTAAATATATGGTCAATCAATTATCAATCATGCACTTTAGGCCATTACCTAGTAAATAGGACGTAGCCTGTCGTCCCTTGGGTTTAAATTGCTGATAGCGACCATTGCGTTTTTCTAGTTGTCTCTGCCCGCCACACCAATATATACTGTTGAAAGTAGTCAACGAGTAGTATACACAAGCACCAGTCCTCAGCAAGAATCTTCTATTTTCGAGCTATGTTCGACTTCCATTTGATAATAAACAACACAGCAATACCCTTGAGCCCTTCAAAATATAGAATCTAGACTTTCCTGTGCCTATCTTTGTCCCGGTCGCCAGACCCGATGAAAAGCCGTGAAATGATTGTTAGCTCGATTTTCACTCGGCCTGAACGAGTCGGCTGTCCTATATAAACCATACAACTGTTGTCGGAAACCAAAATGAAATCCAAACGTCATAATTTCCCTTCCGTCATGGGCAGCGATTGACTCTTGCTTAGGACCGACTTGCATATGAGCTGCATACCAAGTCCCAATGCCGAGAGAGTCCCACGGGCCGCCGTCCAGCATTGCGATAGCTCCTTTACGAACAATTTCTCTGCTCTAAATTAACATTCACGAGTATTTCACAAGCCTTTTATGAAAACATCGGTAAGCAAAGTGAATTCAGAGGCCCGATCTCCCTCGGGCAGAGATCTCGGTGGCCTAATGGGGACGAGTGGAGGCCGTACGATTAATGATGATGCGCAAGTGGATGAGCTAGATTCAGCCCTACAGGCCAGGCAAATTTAGCGTGCTTATGCATCTTGCCACTGGAAGAAAACGAGAAAGCGAGCAGGATAGACCTGTCAATCGTACTCTAAGAATCTTGTGAGGGCCGGAGGAACATCTTGCGTCTGTGAGCAGACCTATCCCATACAGTAGACCACCCGCGACTATTGCCCGAAGAGAGTAGTTATCTGTTGAGGCTTCCACTACTCTGAACAAGGTAGTGATCAGTCATAATGCCTTTTGCTTTTCAAAAAGACCCCGCCAGGACACCAGATCATCGTCTTCGAACAAGTCAATTATGGACCACGACCCAGCGGTCCCAGCCGCCAGACGAGTCAATTGTCTGTGCCTCAGTCGATCTACCGTACTGACTGCAGATTTTGGTGACAGCGTAGGACGTTTCGCTTGCCAAGGAGAACAGCAAACTCCATTGGTTACATCCGATAGGCATAGGAAAGATGTAGCCTAGAGAGAAGCCCCATAATTCATCCCAGCTCCCGGCTGAGATGCCGGGGACACCTGACGTAAGTACCACCCCAATGATAGAGAATATCAGCCATCGCATAGAAATCCACGGCTTTCAAGGAGGAATAAACCGACACATAGTTCATAAAGTATATGACATGAGGTGGAGGAACATAAACCTGCCATAACCATGTATCTATAGACCTTGGAGGCGGCTTCCACCATCAGGCCCTTCCCGTGACTAGATCTGATCACGGGACGTCGGAGTTCAGCCCTGCGGCCCCTTGCTGAGTCAGCCACAACCCCGATCCATCGGAGAAGGCAAACAACTGGATGAGAACACGTTGTGTCTCCGCTCGCCGCCGGGTCCCTACCGATTGTCGACAAGAAAACCCAGCTATAACAACGCTCACTCGCTCTTGGTCTTGTAAATTTTTTGTCTTTGGCTGGCCACCGGTGATACCCCATGTATCGCAACTAATCCGGATTCCTCGCTCATTTTCATTTCCTTTTCTGTTTTTATCTTTCTTACCCCGGCTCTATCTCCGCATCTTCCCCAACTGTCTCCTTCACAGGGACCGCAACCTCAATCGGCCCGACTCCCACCATGGAGAACTCCTTTCTTTATACTCCAGCGGAAGCGCTGGAGCACTTCGATGTCTCGGAGCAGACAGGTTTGACTCAAGGCGCGGTTCTCGAGTCCAGGAAGAAGTACGGCTCTAATGGTAAGCCAATGCTTTCAGCCGCCTTAGCGCGCATGAAATGCGAAATGCGAATGGAATCTGACGCAATCACCCATAGCCCTTGCCGAAGAACCGCCAACTCCCATGTGGGAGCTGATCCTGGAACAATTCAAGGACCAGCTTGTCCTGATTCTCTTGGGTTCGGCTGCCGTGTCGTTCGTCTTGGCTCTCTTTGAAGAAGGCGACGATTGGACTGCCTTTGTTGACCCTGTCGTGGTACGTTCTGCTTTCCTTGCTATTCTAGTTTTCCGAAGTACAATCCGCTGATCTAATACTCTTATTGTTTAGATTTTGACGATTCTCATCCTCAATGCCGTGGTGGGTGTTACCCAGGAAAGCAGCGCGGAGAAGGCAATTGCGGCTCTTCAGGAATACTCGGCCAATGAGGCCAAGGTCGTGCGTGATGGCAAGGTCCAGCGGGTCAAGGCCGAGGATTTGGTCCCCGGCGATGTCATCCATATTGCCGTTGGTGATCGGGTCCCCGCCGACTGCCGTCTGCTCTCCATCCACAGCAACAGCTTCCGCGTCGATCAGGCTATTCTCACCGGCGAGAGTGAGAGTGTTAGCAAGGATACCAAGATTGTCAAGGACCGTCAGGCTGTGAAGCAGGACCAGATCAACATGCTCTTCTCCGGTACCACCGTGGTCACTGGCCACGCCAATGCCCTGGTTGTGTTGACTGGTGGAGCCACTGCCATTGGTGATATCCACGACAGCATTACCTCCCAGATTTCCGAGCCCACTCCCCTGAAGCAGAAGCTGAACGACTTTGGTGATATGCTTGCCAAGGTCATCACTGTGATTTGTATTCTGGTTTGGCTGATCAACATCGAGCACTTCAACGATCCTTCTTTCGGCGGTAGCTGGACCAAGGGTGCGATTTACTACCTGAAGATTGCCGTTTCCCTGGGTGTCGCTGCTATTCCCGAAGGTCTTGCTGTTGTTATTACTACCTGCTTGGCTCTGGGAACTCGCAAGATGGCCCAGAAGAATGCCGTTGTTCGCTCTCTGCCCTCCGTGGAAACCCTGGGTAGCTGCAGTGTTATTTGCTCTGACAAGACCGGAACTTTGACCACCAACCAGATGAGTGTGGAGAAAATTGTCTACGTGAACAGCTTGGGCTCTGGACTGGAGGAGATTGATGTCGAGGGTACCACCTTTGCCCCCGAGGGCAAGCTCACCCGCAACGGCAAGGTTGTGGAGAATGTGGCTGCATCTTCATCGACCGTCGCTCAGCTGGCCGAGGTTTCCGCTCTGTGCAACGCCGCTACCCTGGCCTACGATGCTAAGACTGGTGCGTTCTCGAACATTGGCGAACCCACCGAGGCTGCTCTGCGTGCTCTCGTTGAGAAGATTGGTACCACCGACGCTGCCGTGAACAAGAAGCTTTTCAGTCTCCCTGCCTCCGAGCGTCTCCATGCCGTCTCTGCCCACTACGAATCCAAGCTCCCCCTTCAGGCTACCTATGAGTTCTCGCGTGACCGCAAGAGCATGTCTGTCCTCGTTGGCAAGGGCCACGAGCAGAAGCTACTTGTCAAGGGTGCCCCCGAATCGATTCTGGAGCGCTGCTCTTACGTTCTGCAAGGTCCCGAAGGCTCGCGCGTGTCTCTCACCAAGAGCCACGTCAAGTTGCTCTCCGAGGAGGTGGTCGAATACGGTAACCGTGGTCTCCGTGTGATGGCCATCGCTAGCATCAACGATGTCTCTGGAAACGCTCTGTTGAAGAAGGCCTCAACCACCGAGGACTATGCCAAGCTCGAGCAGAACATGACCCTTATTGGCCTGATTGGTATGCTGGACCCTCCTCGTCCCGAGGTTGCCGACTCTATCAAGACGTGCCACCAGGCTGGTATCCGTGTCATTGTCATTACCGGTGACAACCCCAACACTGCTGAGTCCATCTGTCGCCAGATTGGTATTTTCGGACCCCACGAGGATCTGACTGGCAAGAGCTTCACTGGCCGTGAATTCGACAGTCTTAGCGAGGCCGAGCAGATCAAGGCCGTCCAGACTGCATCTCTCTTCTCCCGTACCGAGCCTACCCACAAGTCCAAGCTGGTTGATCTCCTCCAGTCCATGAACCACGTCGTTGCCATGACCGGTGACGGTGTCAACGATGCTCCCGCCCTGAAGAAGTCCGATATTGGTGTTGCCATGGGTACTGGTACTGACGTCGCCAAGCTGGCCGCCGACATGGTCCTGGCTGATGACAACTTTGCCACTATTACCGTTGCTGTTGAGGAGGGTCGCTCCATCTACAGCAACACCCAGCAGTTCATCCGGTACCTGATCTCGTCTAACATTGGCGAGGTCGTCTCGATCTTCCTGACCGCTGCCCTGGGTATGCCCGAGGCTCTGGTTCCTGTTCAGCTTCTGTGGGTCAACCTGGTTACGGATGGTCTTCCCGCTACTGCTCTGTCGTTCAACCCCGCCGACCACGATGTTATGAGACGCCCTCCTCGTCGCCGCGATGAGCCTCTTGTGGGTGGCTGGCTGTTGTTCCGTTACATGGTTGTCGGTACCTATGTTGGTGCTGCCACCGTCTTTGGATATGTGTGGTGGTTCATGTATAACTCTGAGGGTCCCCAAATCTCGTACTACCACCTGGTAAGTCTTTATGGTCAGAAGTATAAGATGATGTATACTGACAGTTAATCTATAGTCTCACTTCCACCAATGCTCTGCCCTGTTCCCCGAGATCGGCTGCGAGATGTTCAGCAACGACATGGCCAAGTCCGCCTCGACCGTTTCCCTTTCTATCCTGGTCGTGATCGAGATGTTCAACGCGATGAACGCCTTGTCGTCTAGCGAGTCGCTCCTGACTTTCTTCCTGCACAACAACCCCATGTTGATCTATGCAATCACCCTGTCCATGGCCCTTCACTTTGCCATCCTCTACATTCCATTCCTGCAGACCCTGTTCGCTATTCTGCCCTTGAACTGGAATGAATGGCAAGCCGTGTTGCTCATCAGTGCTCCCGTTATGTAAGTTCCCTATCACCCTATCTTCGGTCTTTGACCTCTTGCTAACGCATCTCCCTAGTGTGATCGATGAGGTCCTCAAGTTCTTTGAGCGCCAACTGTACAACACCAAGGTCACCGTGGCCCCGGCTGCCCAGAACGGCAGTGTCGGCAAGCCCAAGAAGGCGTGAAGAGCAAGATCATGAAAGATAAAATGATCCGACGATCTCGCATATACAAGGAAGAGAGGGTGGAATCACTGAGTTTTTGAATAGAGAACATGTTAGATGCTGACCTGTGACAATCGGATATCTCCATGGAATGATGGAGAAAGTATCTGGATCACCACTATTCCTCTTTTTATACCATGACGTTCATAGATGAGACTTGCAATGAGACTTTGATCATACAATTCCCCCTCTCTCTTCACATCCCCTGTAGAACATCAGCCCACTACCTGGTTTAACACTCCACGCTTCCCCCCATTCCAACGGGGATCATTATCCCGAAATAGACTTAGACTTCCCACCTGAGACCTTAAGAGATTGACCCTGGACCTCCTCGCCAAGATCCAAACACTATTTAAATATCCGATCGATTTAAATACCCGAGAGCTACCTAGCACCACGGCCTAACTCCAAGAACGAAGCCAATCCCGAAAGCCCAAAGCCAACCGTAACGCCACTTATAGCCTGAATATACCCCAAACCCATAACCCACATCCCGTGTCTGCACCCCCGCACTTACGCACCTGGTCATAAAGAAAACAGAGTTACGTCGAGCCTCGGCGCGTCTCAAAGCGATACCTGTTACTGGTGGGCTTCTGTTTAGCGGATACCAAACGACACTAAGGAGGTTCCGGGTTGTGGGCTGTCGATGGAAAGGATCGACGGGGTCGCGCACCCCGGATTGTGGAGTGGAGATGCGGAGAGATGCACTTACGACGGGGAGGAGGTGTTACATTCTGGTGTGACTCTGCCCGCTTCTTTCAATCTTGGTTTCTGACTCGTGGAAAGGACTCGAACTCGGTTTCCTTTGAATGCTTAAGTGCCGGGGCACTGATTACTCTGCGGGTGAATTCTGTCGATCCCCTGCTGGGGGATGCGGGTATTTAGGATTGAGGATTCTTTTGGTATTTAAGTATACCCTTGAATGCTGCGACGGGACTGTGATCGACTCTTTGCTTTTTTTCGTTCGCGTTTCTTCTGCTTCACGTACAACACGAGATCTACGGCTATAACCGCCTCTACTGCTGTTAATTCATAGCATCTGGTAGCATCTCCGGTCTAGACGGGACCATCCCACGCCATGGGCTTCAAAGAAGTCTTCAAGAACCGCTCCGGTCTGCGCGTCGATAATCGCAAGACGACATCCGCTGCGACATTAACCCTGCGCCAGAGTCTCTGGCCACTCAGTCTGGTTACGATTCTATTCTTTTTATGGGTATGCCTCGCCCATCTTCAAAGAAATCGTATTTGATATAAGACCAACCATACTCAATTGCTCCCCAGGGCTTCGCATACGGTCTCCTAGATACGCTCAACAAGCACTTCCAAAACACATTACACATTGACCGCACCCGCTCAGCCGGTCTCCAGGCTGCATATTTCGGGTACGCGTTTCCCCTAACCCCCGGTCTCCAGAACCGTCAATATCGATCTTGGACGATGGCCAGAAGGGAGAATAGCCATTCAGGATACTAACTCCCGCAGCGCATACCCACTCGCCTCGCTCGGCTACGCGAACTGGATCCTACGTCACTATGGATATAAAACGGTCTTCATCTTCGGTCTCACACTATACGGCATCGGCGCACTGTGTATGTGGCCGGCAGGTCTACACCAATCCTTCGGCGGATTCTGTGGTGCCACGTTCGTGATTGGTTCTGGGTTGGGATCTCTCGAGACCGCTGCGAATCCCTACCTGACCGGTACGTTTCTCTCTATCTTATTCTCACATAATAAAACTCTCGAGTATCACGGGTATACTGATTTCACGTCTCAGTCTGTGGTCCACCCCGCTACGCCGAAATCCGGATCAACTTCGCGCAATCCTTCAACGCCATCGGCACCGTCGTAGGACCCGTACTAGGCTCGTATGCATTCTTCACCACGACGAATGATAACGTTGAGGCACTGCAGCGCGTGCAATGGGTGTACCTGGCTATTGGTATTTTCGTCTTCTGCCTCGCTGGCGTCTTCTTCGTCTCGAATATCCCCGAGGTCACAGATGAGGATATGGCGTTCCAGGTGGCGACTACTCATGTTGACGAGCAGGAGAAACCGTTTTGGAAACAGTGGAAGTTATTTCATGCTACGTTGGCGCAATTTACGTATACTGGTGCTCAGGGTAGGTCCAATCGTCATTCTTGTTATTGTCTCTGTGCTCGTGATGTTGCAAACAGCTAGGTGATGAAGGCCATATGCTAATAATATCAGTTGCTATCGCGGGTTACTTCATCAACTATGCCGTCGAGACCTGGCCCGGCACTGACAGTGCCAAGGGCGCGAAACTGCTTGCTGGTGCGCAGGGTGCATTCGCCATGGGTCGATTCCTTGGCTCGGGAATCATGAAGTATACCAAGGCTCGCTATGTGTTTGGCATTTATCTGTCTTGTTGTGTGGCATTCCTAGCTGCATCTGTGACCCAAAGGAATCAGACCGGCATTGGTACGTTTCCCCAACACCTCCTATCCTTATTCATGACACCTCTAACTGGTTCTCACAGCGATGCTCTACATGACTCTCTTCTTCGAATCGGTCTGCTTCCCGACCATCGTGGCACTGGGTATCCGCGGCCTAGGCCGCCACTATAAGCGTGGTTCGGGCTTTATTGTTGGAGGTGTATGTGGCGGAGCAATTGTCCCGCCTATTTTGGGCCATGTCGCTGATATGAAAAACAATACTGGGTTTGCATTTATTGTTCCTACTATGGTAAGCTCATCCTCCTGAAAACCTGGACAAGCTCTCGATAACTGACACATGTTGCTCTGATAGTTTATGGTCGTTGCGTGGACATATGCCGTCGCGGTCAACTTTGTCCCTTCGTATAAGCTCACGGTGGACAAGGTCGGTGAGAGTACGGTTGGGCTGCAGAACCAGAATGTCAAAGATGAAGAGGCTGTTGTTGAGACGAGTGGTGACATTGCTGAGAAGGATTCGGGCCATGCTGGTGCGAGTTTGGACAAGGAGGGTGGACCGATTCATATTGAGCGGTAATTCCCTGAATATCGAGATAGATGGTTGGCAAGGGGAGTATGTTGGCTTGCGTCAATATAGCTGGTAGTTAATGTGCCTATCCCCGCTGGGATAGAAAGAATGAGACTTACGATTTTATGCGATAATCAAAGAATGACACTAGTATACTGCTACAACACGATGTAATGCGATACAACTCGGGCTTGAAAAGAGCCTCACAGCTAGCGCTCTCGATACTTAGGTGCGGATCACGCTATAAGAGAGCCATTTTATGTCATGATGCAAGCAGAGATGCAAGAAACAGAGGTAGTCTATAGTGGTGGGTGTGGTGTAGGTAATGCAAATCTGACAGAAGAAAAGAGGTATCTGAGATACAGAAAGGAGATAGGTGTCATAGGGAATCTTGACAGAGAAAAGAGCCGCTTGACAGAGCAGAGTAACAAACAAGAGGAGTGAGCCAAGGAGAGTTGGAGCGAAGGTGGAGGCGAGAATCAATCACGACCAAAAACAATGGTCAGGCAAAGTTGACAGAATGCCACGGGACGCCAATAGACATCGTGTATCGGAAATGCAAACAATGAGAAACACGTACACTGGCTGTGTATGGAATCGCAAGAAACATGGGGGGTATATGAAAAATCACAAGCGGGAACACAAGGGGAATAGGAACAGTAACAGTAACAGCTCTATCGTCTAAGAAATCGCACAATGACAATGAGAATCGTAGGAGTGAAAAAGGGGAAAACCAAATCACATCAAATGGAAAAGCATCAGCAATATTACTCGGCAACAACCGGCTTTGCAGTGACCTCGCTAGCGGCCTCAGTCATGTCAGCCTTGATATCGCCGTCTTGTGTGACCGGCTCTGCGACGACATCTGCCAGGGCCACTCCAGTCTCAGATGTCGGAGAACGCAGTGAAGATGATCGTGGGGGTCGGGCCGGACTGGACTCTAGCTCCGGGGCGGGCTCGAGTACCAGTTTGCGGCTTGATACAGGAGAACTAGCCTCAGGGACCTGTGCATTTGACACTCGGGGTGTAATTTCGCCATCCGCAACAACCGTGCCGATGTCTTCCTCCGGACCGTCAAACTCATCAACTTCTTCTATCTCGTCTTCGAAGCCCTCGTCATCTTCCTCCTCTTCAATAATCTGACTCTTGCGCGCCGCAGGGCGACCGGCAGCGGGAATTGCATCACCGGAATCTGCAGCCTGACCAGGCAGGGGTGAATGGATCACGCTGCCTGAGACCATCAGATTGGACGTGTGAAGCATGGGTCCCTTAAAGGCGGATCGCTTTCGGCGAGCAAAGACTAGACTCGAAGACGGCGAGTAGAGAATCGGACCAGGAGCGGCTTCATTAAAGGCTGATGACATGGCATGATCACCTAACTCTCTCTGAGGCCCACTGGGCCCACGTACCAAGCGAATGTTGCTCGGGAAGCGGGCGGAGGAGCCAGGCGTAGTAGGCAGGACTTTGATGGACGAATGAGGAGATTTGGAAATTCGCGCCGTAGGCGTCGCGATGGTGTCGATGCTATTGGACGAGATGGAAGATGCTTTCGAGTGCGCACGGGTGTGGTGTATGCTGCGTATGGATGAGACAGAGGATGATGTTGACTTACGACCACGCAGTCCAGCTGACGACCGTCGATATGAGCCGCGAGGGGTAATGGGAGATGGGGAGAGAGAATTGCGATTGCTGGAATGGCCGGTGTTCAGTGGCCGAGGCTGACGGGGGTAGGAGTGCCTGTTCTGACGATAAGAAGCACTACTCGGAGCCAGACTGCTGGCAGTGGAGATGCGCTTCATTTGAGTAGGCGTCACTACCTCCGCTGGAGGCTCGCTCGCAGGAGATAGCGATGAGGCCTTCTTCCCAGAATCGTGGCTCTTCGCAGGGCTGAACTTTTCCGAGAGGAACTTGCGCGAGCCACCTGACTTTGCACTGGGAGACTTGGCCCGCTTGGCAGACTCAACAAACCAATGCTTAAGAGATGCCAGCTGGCTGAGGATGGGATGATGGCGTCGAGGAGTGCGTCGACGGAAGAGTCCATGGTGCTGCGCTAGCTCTGGCTGAGATGCACTGACATGCAGCATACTAGGACGTGACCTTCTCTTATCCTTTGGAGGAGGAACGGGCCGGCGACGGACGGAAGTCGAGGCCGACGTGATTGAGCGCCTGTCAGCGGAAGAATCTTTATCGATGGGCGCTGGGGGAACACTCGTATCGGGTGAATGAACAGGCAATGGCTCGGGAAGTGCAGGAAGCTCTGGTACCGCCAGCTGGGATGGTAGACTGCGCCTATCACGCCGTCCACGGTCCTGTAGGGAAGTGACCTGGCCTTCTTCGTCGACTTCCACCAAAGCCGAAGAAAGCTTCTCTAACCGACTGCTGGCAGCGCTTAGTCGGCGGAGATTCTTTGCCTCGACTTCTCGCTCTCGGCGCTTGCGCTCTCGTTTTTGTTCTTTACGCTGCTCCTTTTCAATCAACAGGGCCCACCATCCAGCCAAGGGGTCACATCTTTGCGCCAAAACATTCTCAATAACCTCGTCAATGTTGACACCGGCACTCTTCATCCGTTGTAGAGTCGTCTTCTCCAGCGGTGTCGTGAACGGCGAGGGTCGAGGAATCTTGAGAATAGCAAGTTGTTCGGGGGCATGCTCTGCGAGGAATGGATGCGCGAGTATGTCGTCGAGACTCGGTCGAATCAACGGTCGTTTGGAGAGAAGAAGGTTGATCAATGCTTTGGCCTCGTCTGGGAACTTGTCGTTGTATTCTGGCTCCTCAGTGAGAATTCGGCTCTTGGTGACTTGGTCGTCATCGTCATCGTAAGGAAGCTCGCCGGCCAGAAGCGCGTAGAGAATGATACCCAAGCTCCAGACATCGACTTTTTCACCCGCATATTTCTCCCCCTTCAACATTTCCGGGGCACTGTAGCATATCGTCCCGCAGAAAGTTTGTAGATAGCTCGCCTTGCCTTCATATTCGCGCGTGAATCCGAAATCGCAAAGCTTGACATTTTCATGCTTGTCGAGTAGAATATTCTCCAGTTTGAGATCGCGGTGTACGCACGACTTGCTATGAACGTAGGCTACCGCGCCCACCAGCTGGGTGAATATCCGTTTCACTTTGTCGACAGGGAGGGGCCCGTGGCGCAGGAGGTAGTTGTAAAGCTCGTCGCCTAAAGACAGGTCTCCGTTAAGTCCATAATTTTTCTGCGCAGTCGCCTCGAGTTGCGCTTTTCGACCGACATACCAGGACAGTATTCCAACACCAGCCACACCAGGCTCTCCGTAACGACGACTTCGTAAAGGCGCGCGATATGAGGATGGAGGAATTGACGGTGATGATGAATCTCGCGGGCCAAGTTGGTATCCTCCTTGCTGGAGGACTTGAGTACTACCTGTACCAGCCGTCAGTAACCTAGTTCCTCCAGTCCTGCGGTCCTTCCCATAGCGCGATCCGTACCTTGGAGCCATTGGTGAGTTTGTGCGATGCGAGATAAACTTTTCCAAAAGATCCTTTCCCAATCAATCTCCCTAGTGTGTAGTTTCCCACGCTTCGCAGATCCTTCGACGAGAACTCCCTGGAGAAGGGGCGTAGGTCAGTAAAGTGTATCCAGTAGAAGGATCGAACGAGGCTTACTCGAGTAGTTCATTGTAGGAGTTGGCGAGCTATACACACACGCGACCAGATTGGCCGGTCTCATTGTTAGTGACATGTTCCCTCAGGAGGTCATGGCCGCCACAAATAGCGGGCCGCGATCCCTTCGACGCACCTTTTCCTTTTGTTTCTGGCTTTGCACCCCCGCTCTCGTCCTGGGCGGCATGTGTTATGATCGATCTCCGGGACTGCCGTCGGTCACGGAGATCTCTGCGCGTGTCGGATAGGAAGTGGTGGAGTCGTGGGCTGCTCGGACTTGGTGTTGCCATTCAAACAGACACGGCGAGTCGGGGAAACAGGTTCCGGCGGGAATGTCGGGTGGTCGCAGGGATGCCGTCAGGAGGAAAGGGAAGGGATGGTGGGTCGATTGGAAAGAAAGGGAGAGGGAGACTCAATGTGCGGTGGTGTAGGTTGCTGACAGCAGTTGGATGTTGTTGAGTGGAATGTGGTGGTCTGTACAAAGTTTCTAGTGAGGAAGACGTCAATAGGAACGTGGACCGACCGTGTGGAGTTCGGCTGTGGACTCGAACGTTTTTCATTAGTTCATACATATTATTACAGTAGTTAAGTTACCTATTCTTAGAGGATTATATCATATCATACACGGGACCGAGCCCCTGAATACAAATTGACCTCGTTTCATCCCGTCAACAATACTGTAGTGATGATTATTTCCATCTAGGTCGCGCGTTGTACATTTTTTGCATATTTTGATCCACTTGACTACTGCAACTTGCAGTTTTTATTTAGCACAGCCTGTTTTTTAGGTATGGCCAACAAAAAACCGGTATGAGATTGTGAGACCCTGTATACAAGAATGAGACTGCATCAGACACCAGGCAGAACAATCTATTCCTTCTACGCCACTACGCCATTTCGCGAATCCCACGTATCATATATCACACAACAACATCATCCTTTCCTCGTTGTCATTGCCCCCAATTTACAGACGCGCCCTCATTGGTTGGACGCGCGTTGATGACATGGACCAATCACACCTAAGCCGCTAAAGCGAGATCCAGCAATGATTTCGTGGCGGTACAAAAGCCTGAGTCTCGAAACCACAGGAATGGATCAGCAAGGCATGCTTCAATCCGGTTTATTTGAAAGATCTTTCCAATTCTCTTCGAATCATCCTTTGAATCATCCTTTGAATCATCTTTCGAGATGGCACAGATACCATTTTTTGGTATATGTAACTCATGACTACTAAGATATTCTAAAGTTATTCGGGGTTCAAACTTATGAATTAATTTATCACGCGTCAATAGGCGCCGGGGAGACGCGGTCATAACGTAGCAGGGAGGTGACAGCGACATGGAGAGACCGAGGGTCGGTTTTATGGTAAATTTTGAGTGATAAGCTGCTTAAACTATTCCTAGGTATAATATTTTTGTCAGAACAGCTGCACAGCAAGCAGCCTTAACCCTTTTGACTACTTCTTCCTCTGCCTTCTCCTAGGTCTGAAAAACCTATGCGTAGATATTGCTTCTCACAATCGTGCGCATAGTTTCGTAGGGTTGGGCAATATCACGGGCTTGTTGATCTGCGAGAGTCACAGCGTTTGTAACGGGGATGCAGGGACAGCAGGCTCGTTGGAGGAGAGCTTACGAGTCTTCTGTAAGCAAGCCCTGACGTTCAGATACGGTGCCGCCCACCCAATAGCATTATTGCATACCGAGCGTAAGTGGGTCAGTCAGTCGCAAATCGACCGCATCGGCGAGGTCACCTAGAGGATCCATGAGCTCGATAAGATGAGTGGGTAATCCCTTAAATTCATAGGTCATGTCGGCTCAACCGATCCTGAGTGAAACCAAAGTTGTTTCCAAGGATGCTGACGATCCTCCCGAAGCAAGGAGCCCACACGGTAGGGCACTCAGCTTCGGGCAAAGAACGCAGAGACTGCTACCAGTCAGAAGTTACCATCTTCTCTGCCCTCCAACGCTCTGGGGAGTGCTATCCTCAGTCTGTCCATTCGTCTATCCAGTCGTCTGTCGATTCGACTGTCGATTCGTCTGTTGATACCGCATTGGTCAAAATAAATAGATTCTGTTTAATACATTTTCAATGCCATTTAAACATATGATTTTATAGTGCTAGATCTCCTCGTAAGCAGTGGAATTTTGCCGCAAATCACCTAAAAATGGTCTCCTGTAACCAAGATGATAGTTCAATCTCCACTGAGACACTCAGATATGGCCTGGTTTAATTCTAAATAAGTTCTCAAAATCCAAAAATTCGGCTTCAGCTTCTGCATTGGTCCCCTATTTGAATTAGCAGGCAGATCACATGATGATTTCCCTTTCCCTTCACCACTCTTCTCTTTACATTCTTCTGTGCGTCCTTTGATAACTACACCAATCCGGAGAAGTAGCCCGCTAGCGTCTCTCAACGAGGTTACTCGCCGACTTAAAGCTACTAGGGCTACTATGTCGACTGGGGTGACAACGGCTATGATCGATTCAGGGCGTTATACTAATATAGAAATGGATTTAGAGAATGATATAGAGAGAGAGGGGGGCGGGGGCGAGATACAGAGGAAAGGAGAAAGATAGACCATTAGGAGCATTCGGAAGCAGACTAGATTACCTCCTAGTTTATAATGTGTGAAGGGCAGGTAGCCTTGAAGACTGTATAGAAATACTACTTACACAAGGTGGCCGGCCACTATCAACCACTGTATCTAGTGCTAGATGTGCGAGGGCATTATCGCCCGGTCTTCAGCTTCCTAGGCCGCATTGAAATGTAGACATACAACACCTAGTTGATTCCAATCGTGTGATCTCAATACGAGTCAATTATAGATTTTTATTGGAATATCTTCGTTGCATTCACTACATTCCCCATTTTCTACAGGGCTGATCCTGGTTGATCTGTCAGCTGCGAACTATACATCACTGTATTAATGCCTGTTAGGCGACATGGAATTTCGAGACAGATCATCCTAAGCCTAATATATAAATTACCTCCAGGAGGCATTTGCGAGGGTTGCCCATCTCATCATAGTGCTTTTATCCCAAAGTAAAACGTCCAAATCCCCGATATGGAGGCCCAAGAACCCAAAATTCTTTGTGACGCCCATGAGAGGGCTTTTCTTGAGAAGCGAATAAAATGGTTCTATCGAGCTCTAAGCTACAACTGGGTCATATTCCCTCTGACTGCGATAGTGTCATTTTCAGTGTGATTCTCATGCCACTATGGATGATACTGATGTCTATCTCGCGTAGCCCTCTACGCAATCAGCCTAGGTATATACGATTTACTTGTTCAACCGGGCGTTCTGTGGACTCCAGACTACACTATCATGGCTCCTATCAATGTTTTATATCTCTTGGCTCAGCTCCCACCTTATGCCAATCTTTGGGGCTTGATCATGCATATGCATCCATTCAAGTATGCAACATCCCCAAGGACGCGAGTGGGCCAAAATTTAAGATTTGTCTGGTGACAAAGGGATCAAATATTCAAGTAAGCGTCGGCGAGCTTCCGGCCCATCTATCCTGATGTTTCTTTCCTATAGCATTGACAAATTCACAACAGACCGTGCTTAACTCAGTAAAGCTGTGGCATGCATGCAGGCATTTTACCAATATCAGCTTCTTCGTGGTGTTAGACTCAGCCCAATGCCACCTTGAGAGCCTGCTTCCAAGTTTCGTGAACGTGGTGAAAGTACCAGACTCGTTCCAACCCTCTCATGCTAAATACAAAGGAAGAGCATTAGAATGGTTTCGTCGGCACTTACAATTATCAGAAAACGATTGGGTTCTCCACCTAGATGAAGAGACTGAGATCAATGAGTATTTGGTAAAGGCATGTTTTGGTTTTATTGAACGAGGCACAGAAGATGTTGGGATGGTAAGCTTTCTTGTTGTCGAGTATCACCAGCTCATATTTATGAGATACTGGAGCTTTCGCAGGGAACGATATACTACACTGCAAACAGTTACTGGAAGAACCCATTTTTGACAACTGCTGAAGTTTCCCGAGTAGCTGAAGACTTTGGGCGCTTTCAGCTGCCAGTCAAAAATTTTAAACGTCCACTACTAGGCTGGATGCATGGATCCTTCATATTGATTAATGGTGCGGTGGAGAATGCTGTTACTTGGGATACAGACTGTCTTGCCGAAGACTTTTGGTTTGCTTTTCATGTACGCCCCTTGAATAGCTTGAATATCGAGAAATAATCCGATGATTCTTGCAGGCTGCTCGACAAGGTTTCAAGTTTGGTTGGATTCATGCCATCGCACGGGAACAGCCTCCAACTAGTTTTCATGATTTGATTCAGCAACGCCGAAGATAGTATAGTGGGATCATGTCAATGGACAGTTGGTTAGTCAAAGTGGCGCTTGCCATTCCCATCCTAGGCTCTCTGGTCCATGCTTGTTTGTAAGTAGTCAAAATCCTCGCTATCCCTTTCAGACTGACACCCTACAGGACTATCATCACCTTCATTAGTGACTGGAGAATATCAATGTCTCATGTCTTCTTCTTATTGGTTTTGTGGAACGTTACTGTGGAAATACATAGTTTGGCTGTGGCCAATTTGATACAAGATTTGCATTTGGGTACCATCGCTCCAGCGACTATGATACTACATGTTCTTCTTACATTGGCTTGCGCGCCTTTTGTCCAATTATCGCACTCGCTTATTTTCATATCGGCTTTGATACGGGCAGCGCGATATTTCGTGGTGATCAAGAAGATATTATTCTCTTTGTGTCTACTGAAAATGAATTATCGTGCATACTTGAGAAGACCCAGCCCTCTCTGTCGAGCGGTTCCAATAGCTGCTCTCAGCCACGCAGCCTCGCTAGCACAATGACGTTGGCCTCTGAGAGAGTCGAGCACAATTCCAAGCGCCGGTGTGATTGATAATGGCCCGGCTAGTAGCGTCTCATCCTCTAAAATATATTCCACAGATTGACAGACGTGGTGCACCATAGAAACGTAATCTCGGCGGTGTTCAAGAGAAGGGAGTGAGTTTACTACCCCCGAGACAAACGGAAGAACAGGTGTCGTAGTATGATCAAAAATTTGGCGGCAGAGATTCACCACCCCGTACAGATTACAAAGGCCTGACCAGAGCATTACTCGTGTCGCCCACAGTAGTATAAGTGAATTGGCGGTTTCGAGGTTAGCGAAATGGAAAACCACTGGGAAGAGATTCATCAGAGATGCCGTCTTCGACAAAGGGTCTGGTCGAGATCGAACTGGCCAGTACAATGGATCTGGCATGGCTTGCTGCATCTCGTTGAATATTCCATCCAACTTCTCGTCAACGTGCCAACATTCGAAAATCAGGGCATAACAAAGGTCAACCCGTTCAGTCTGGTCAAGACTGAATAGTAAATGCACACGTTGCAGGATTGATGGGGCGTGTGCCAGGCAATCCACTATCCGAGTGGAGGGCGTCTTTGGCTTCCCTTTCCAGGGATACTCCATCCACGTAGAATCGTAGAGAAAGCTTGAACTGTGGCTCTCCAAAGCGTACAGGATCTAAAGCATGGTTAGTAAGAATTTATGGATTTCAACCGCTAAACTTGACTTTGCCTTGACAAGCCTAACACTTACCCCCGGAATCCGCACACCAAGAAATAATTGGTGACCTGCACCCAAGGAGTGGGCCTCAACACCACGGGCCTGAACCAAAGCCAGAATTCCCTCGCAGTGGCTGAAATAAGCTCCAGATCCGCCGCTTGGACATTCCATCGCCTCGTAAAGACTTAACGCCATGCATGCGGCAAGGGTCCCATCATCCCTCACAAGATTGCGATCCCGTAAAGCCTTTTGTAATTCCTGGAGACCCTGTACATAGAGATTGTGACTTTCTTCGACCAATGCGGTATCCTGAAACTTGCGTCCAATCGCTGATGCGGCAACAGCGGCACTTGATAGTTCCAGGGCCTTGACTTCCGTTGGCAGTGTACCCAGCAATGTGATCCATGATCTAGAAGCCAGAGGAGACCGTTGTGAAGGGAAGCAGTTTGCAAGAAAAGCTTGAACCAAACTATGACAATTGTTGTGTCTTTGTATTAGTGCATTGGCCGCGCCCATCTCCGGCATTGAATGAGTCACGACATTAGCAAGAGTTGCTGGAAAGATTGATTCGTCGGGCGATCTCCTTGAACTATCCATCTCATTTGATAAAAACCCCCACTTTTGCTTCAGCTCCGAAGCGGGCGGTCGTAGAAAAACATGCTTCTTCTTGGCTGCAGGTTGCACCAGTACGAAGACTCTATCTTTTTGATACCCGCCGCATACTCGATTTGAACGAGTGCATTGACCACATACTGGTTTATTCTTATCGCACTAGCTTCGAAATCAGCTTCTTGCTCACGAAGGAGAGAGATTCAGAATATGAGATTTACCGCAATTTTGCGTGCTCGGCAGGTATTGCAACCCTTCGATTTCCCCGCGACTCCTACCATGATGTATCAACGTGAAAAGACAGATTATTGACCGTGTTTTTCTGAGGTTATCAAGATGCTGCCACCGGATCTCCGTGAATTAAATGTACAATGTGTTGAGAAAGAAGGAATGGGCTGACTCGGCAAAATGTTCACGCGTGCGATATCAGTCCCAGCAGGCTTCACTGTGGGTGTGATGATGAGGCCGAGCTGCAATCCCGGACTGAAAATATCGTAAGGCTGTGTAGAGGAGCCCTGCGAGTAACAAGCTCTCGGCCCCAGCCCGAATCCTGATGGATTATGGATCCAATCTTCAAGAGCGCTAAACCCAAAAAGGCGTTGATCTTGCGAGTGTCTCCACCAAAGATCCAAGCCGCAAGATCCCACCCTAATAAAGCATGAACGCAAATATCGGAGAAAAGACATAGCCACCGTATTGAGAAGAGCGGCCATCATGGAATCGGAAAACAGGCTATATAAGAGGCAGCAAGGACGTCGGATGATTAGATTTTCAGTCAGTTCAACCAACTTCATCAATAATTGAACGCCTGCGGCTGAACCCGCGGCACTCATACTTGCCTTTCTATTGAGAACTCTCATTTCCCTCCAAAATCATGCTTGACGATCACTCAAAAGTCAGCATCGCACAAATTCTGTTCTACATCCCAGCCATTATTCTCTCGGCATACCTAGCATTCCATCGCCACAAACGTCCTCGCATGACATGGTTAATCATACTATTCTTCGCACTCAGTAAGTTCCCTTACAACGGTCCATTGCACCTCTATCAAAATCATACCTAACAGTTTCCCCTAGTTCGGCTCACCGCTGGGATTTTGGTGATCATTTACGAACACAAGCCAAGTACAGGAGTCATGATAGCCTCTATCATCCTTCTTAATGCAGGCGTTTTTCCCTTGGTAGCAGCTACAATGGGATTAATTCGAATCATGTGAGTACACATCCCATACATACAGCAAGCAGCTCCTTAACACTACCCATTACCCAGAGTCTCGAACGAGGACAAAATCAATCCGCGAATTAGCCGGTGCTTACTTTTCTCCCGCATGCTATTCTTCGTGGGCCTTGGTCTCCAAATCGCAGGCGGCTGTCTGGAGGGAAGTGACAGTACTCGCAATGTGGAAATCGGTATCAAGCTCGTCAAGGCAGGGTACAGTTGTGTAGGGGTATTTGTGGCTTGTCTTCTAGGTGTACAAGTTTATTTCTGGAGGGTCGCAAGGTTGCCGGACGTGAGCAAAACGGTATGTTCATACATATCCATGGACTCGATGGCTGAACAAGTGACTAATATTCTCTCGGTAGATCCTTCGAGCTATGGTGATCGCTCTACCTTTCATCGTAGTTCGCACCGCCTACCTTTTCCTTTCCGTTGTTCATCCAACTGATCTCAGATGGAATGACTTGGCGGGTCCGATTACCCCATATCTACTTTTGGGACTTCTCATGGAGTATGCCGTTGTTTGTATTTATCTCGCTACTGGTTTCATCATTCCCGTTCAGCGAGCTAAGAAGAGTGAGAGGGTACATGGGCTTGATGGATACTCATCGGTGGAAGAGCTGTAGGATGTTTTGACCCATGAATGCAAATCTGAATTTTCTCCGAATCTTATGTAATTGAGATGTTCGTTTCCCAGTGATATTGTTACAAGGAAGATGTGTCCGCCCAGTTAAGTGCGGAGATGAAAGATATACAATGATAGAATCCACTCCAGGGATCGGGTTATCTCAAGATCGGTCCTTGGAAATATCATCCATGGATTTGCGGGTCATTGACAAGTCAATCAGACCCAATATTGACCCCAGAGCTTCTTCTCTTCATCAGTACCTTTGAACTCAAATTCAACGGGTATGATATCCTCAAAGCCTTCTTCCAAGGTAGGTGCCTGGTATCTGCGACCATAGTCTCCAAAGGCGATGCCGGGGAGAGACTTTCTCGCTTCAGGGTTCTGCAGGATCCACAACATCAGTAATGCATTCACGACCTCGGTAGAATTGGAATCGAGAATCAGCACGTACCAGCTCTTTGTTCGAAGATCGAACAGCATTGTTGTGCTTGCACAATTCTGGTGGTGTTAAGAAATGGATACACCGGATGGGCACGTTGAACTCTTTTGCTAGTTCCGTCCAGAACGCTCTGGTCTCGAGATTTGCATTGGTATTGTCTAGAGAGGTGTCAGTGATCAATGAACTGACAGCTGGTGTCATTTTCAAGCGAATCCGTGACTTACCAACGACGACAGATTTCTTGGCTTCGAGGAACTCGCGAGCTACCTTTAGACATTTCGGGCGCTGGCCAAGTCAGTTTCCATCTCGTAAATAGATATGCAGTAGATACGTACTGTTCCCAAAATGTCTTGATTGACACGTTCATAGCCCAAAGGCTCCAAGTTTTTCCAGAAATATGTGGACTTTCCAGACCCTGGGCTGCCGCAGAAGATGACAAGCTCAAGGGGATGTTTACGGGTGAATGGTTCAGCTATGAAAGGACATCAGTTGGTCAGCTTTGGATGCAAATGGGTTCTCATGGGCTGTGGATTACATTCACGGGGCGATCCCGGTGCTGACTTGATATATGCCGCTGGGTCGAAGATATCAGGAACTTCCACTGGAGGATGGGCAAGGAAGAACTCCTCTGGCGTCTTAAACACCATGCCAGCATTTGTCCCGAATCCACTGAATCCCTAGTTAGAAGGCATCGTTATATCCAAGTGAATGAGCAGCTCACCGATCGACATTCGAGTGATCTCCAGGCCGCCCCGCAGCATCGCCGACAAAGAAAGACCCCTTGAGATCTATCCCTGATACATCGAGATCATAGTCATCCTGGAACTCGCGCCACATGCCCAAGCGGGGCTTCCTGTACTCTGGGTCTGTGGTAGCCGCATAAACGCTGATAGGAATGTCCAATTGAGTCATGACGGCGGTCATCTTCTCTTTAAAATTGGACAGACTTTTGGATTCGCTGTTGCCATGTTTGATATCCTTTTGGACCTTGATCATCTTCTGATTGGAGAAGATGACAACTTGGTAGCTGGAGAAGCATCAGTAAGCATGATTGTGTGTGATTGTCCAAAGGATACAGACATACCCTTCCGAGTTGAGCTCCTGAAGCTTCCCCGGGACCGCAGGGTCCCACCATTGCCAGTCCTTTGGTGACTTGGGGAAGGTATTCCCCGATAGAGTCTTGATCAATGTTGAATCCTGATCACCGATTAACATAACTGCCCAGCATGCCAGTACTTCACCCGAATCTCAAAGAGGCCCAGCAGATATGAGATCACCCACCAAATCAAAAGAAGCTATCCTCCGCGCGTGCTCCGAGACCGTCTGCGGAGCACTCTTCTCAGGCACATATTTCCCGACAATCAAGCTCGTGCCCAAAATCCGCCAAGTGATGGGCTCGGGCTTCTTCTGGGACGCCGGCGTGAAGAAATTGGCGACTGACTTCTCTGTAGAGCACGAGTCAGATCTTTCCAAGCTCCTTGATAGACGTGCCAAGAACTCACTGGTAACAGTTGCGACCTTCCGCCGAAGTGGAGGTGGGGAAACTGCCCGAGTGGGGGAAGCAGCGCGCTTGACTCCCCCTTCGGACATTCTGAGGGCTCGGGTGAGGGAAATCGTTGTGACGGTGGTTTGATCTTGAATGCGGAAGTGTTGTTGGGCTTCTGTAGGGCTGTGGTGGATTGCGATGGTGATTTGAGGTGACTGTCGGAGGAGCGACGCGCCCGCGGGAGCTCCACGAAACACGAAGTCACATGGTCGCCTCTTTAACCCTAAAAGGGCATATGAACATTTACATCTGAGATACAAAATTATAGAGTAAGGCGATGCAGTGTGTGGTCACTTTCATATTCATTATTAAAATTGAATTTTTTTTTTCCTTATTTCAATTCGGTTTGAAATGGTGTACCTCAAAACAAATTGAAATTGCTGGAGGCTCCCCGGGTATATGACAGCCGACTAAAGGTGCCTTTCTTCAAGATCACCCTGATAAGAAGCAACTACTTTGCTCGTGTATCCAGCGACAGCCGATCTGCCGGTTCCAGACGGACTGCCGACTTGAGCTGTTCCCGCAGCCCAAGCAAATGCTGGGAGGCCGTCTTCATAGTCTCCTGGTTGCTTCCATCTTGCACGGTGATAGATGCCTGGAGGACATAGCTGCCAGTCTTCTCCAATGGAGCCATCTTCTTCAAGGGAGGTAGATTCCGTCTGGGCTCCCGAGGCTCTTTTTCACCGGTGGGATAGTGCAACACGCGGTGCAAAAAGATGACAATATCATTGTGAATGAAGACATCCCCCTCGACCAGATACTCGGTCACAAAGCTGGGACGATCAGATTAGCTGGGCGATCATAAGATCAGGGTTACGCCACTCACCCATAGCCCCACGCATTCATGGATGGCTCGATGTCTCCGCGCGGTAGAGCAGCGCTGGCCATGACCCGAGTGGTAATGGCCGACCGGGTGGCTGCTTCAGGAATATCCCGGAATTCGAGTTTCCATGCCTGTTGGTCGTAATCATAGACATGGGCAATGTCAGGCTGGGTCAGGGTGGGCGGTTTAGACTCGTCCATCCCCGCCATCTTAGTATCGGCGTCCGGCGCTGACACGGACTTGGATGCAGGTGCAAAATCCTTCTCCGAGACGGGACCGACAACCTGCGTGTAGAACATGCCACCATTGAGCATCTTGTTCACGCGTTGCAGGTCGCCCGCGCTGGCCTGCTGCAGATCTTGGCTGCCGCCCACACGGCCGGTGATGAGGCCAGGCTTGCGAAAGGCCTTGAAAATAAGCCGACGCTCAAGAGCATGGCGAGGCTGCATGGCCGTCAGCCCGGCCAGCTGCTGGAGGAGCCCATGATGCTGATGGACGGGGACCGAGGCGAACAAAAGGAGCTCGTGCATCTTTTCTTGGACCAAGGCCAGCAACTGGTACCAGTACCAGCACAAGCTCAGGCACCAGCAGCACTAGCGAAGCACAACTGGAGAGTTTGATGGGTGCGGGTGATTCCGGACGCGTTAGTCAGGGTCCAAGCTTCCCAGGTGGCGCGATCCACGCTTATCAAGAGCGATCAAGTAATTATGTGTGTCGGCTATTGGGTAATGGATAACAATAGGACCACTTAGTTCATCGACTTGTGCCTGGCTTTCTCATGCCACGAATATGCACATTCACCAGTGTTTCAACCGAGGGATCGTCCAAGAACCTGAGAAAGTGCCCAAAACCCTTAGGTTGTCTTCGTGCAGATAGGTAATTTTTTGAGGTGGAGTGAATATGCTTCCCCAGGTCTCAGCGTTGTCCAAGGGAGGAGGGAATGTGCGTTTGTCAGCCCATCCGAGGTCGACTGTTCCACACTTGGAAGGTAGTTGCGGGGCCAAAAGGAATTTGGGGGAGATCCGATCAACGTTGCACAACCCTATGAAAAGTAGGAATGGGATTGGAGCCTGGGGAAGATAATAATTGGTGGACGAGCCAGCTCAACTGGCAAAAGAAGATCCTCCACGAAAAAATTGGGGAAGCTTCACCGGGGATGCAGAAAGGGGAATAGATCGGAGATATCGGGGGGAGGGAAGTAAGGCTTGAGATCAATCAAAAATGACCAAAGCACGGAGGTCAGAGTGGCATGCTTCACGGAGGTGCGGGGGAAGGATGAGGAGAAGAGGAGAAGAGGAGAGGAGACGAGAGAGGAAAGTGTGTCCTCCACGGCGCCGTGTTCCAATGAGAAATGAAGAAGGGCCTCGTCTTTACTGTTTAGAAATCGTGTTAGTCCCGACAGCCTCAAAAGCGTAGGCTGTTCCGAAGATGGTGTGACAATAATCCAATGTAAATCACACAATATTCAATATTAAATAACTAATGACATATGACATATGGCAATGCTCCAAACTACACGGTATAAACGAACAACTCCACACGAGTTCAATCCGTTTAACCCGTGGGAACTGGGAAAGAAAGCGTAAAAACCCGTCGGCGCCGACCACTCGGCTCGTCCCAATTCGGAAACGCTTAAGCCGCTCGCTCCATCGTCCTTCTTATCTTCATCGCGTTCTGCTCTTCCCTTCTCTCTTCCCCTCTACCCCTCGAACCGACTCGTATACATTCCATCACTATCAATCCTGACATCCTACGTCTATCAACACTATTCAGCTCGGTTTCATCACCCAATTCCTCACCTTACTTCCCTCTCTCCAGTTCGCGCTCTTTCCGCTACTGGGTTGGTTCGGATACTACCGGACCCGTTAGATTTCCCACACCACAGTCTTCCCCCGTGAATTCGACTTTTGAAACTACCGAAAACCCTCCCTTCTCAATCAAACCCACCTCACATCAAAATGCGTGCCTCCGTCGCTCTCTACAACGCTGCCCGGACTCCCCTGATCCGCTTCGTCGGCAAGCGGTCCGTCCCCAGTACGTGAAATTCTGCCCTCCCGGAGGAGCTCCGCCCCCCATACCAGATCAACGAACAACCCATGCTAACAACTTCACTTTAGAGTCCATTGACCACACTCCTCGCGTGCACCCTGCCTCCCCCGTCAGCGCTCTTCCCGACTCTTTCGCTGCCTACCGCGCCAAGGCCCAGCAGCACGGCCCCCTCGGTCGTGCTCAGTTCAGCGGCCGCGTCGGAGCCCAGCCCGGCTCTGCCCTGGGCCCTGTTGTCCCCAAGGCCGGCGAGTTCTTCGACCGCACTGAGCTGCCCGCTCGCTTCGGTCGTCTGCCCTGGACGCAGGCTGAGATCGATGCCGTTGAGACCGGTGGTGCCAGCATGTACGCCTAAAGTCTTTGCCGGCAGAGATTTCCGTCTCGATCTTTTTCCTTTATTTCCTCTCCTTGAGTCTACATATACCATGAGCGATGGGGTACGATACTTCTCATGATAGAAGTTGCACGGTGGATGGGTCTATGATACAGTGCTGGTGTCGCTTGACACCTATCCTTCGATGTTGATGACGGCCGACCGGAGTCGGGCGATGATACCAATTCCAGCTGCAGTTGAAATTGCAGCAACACTCGGTCCTACGTACTTTTCTGGACCAAGTTATACCCCCATATTGCCTGGATGATGGTCGCCCTCCGCGGAAATCGCCCCATCGCTGCTTGTGGCATGGGCCGTTACCCGCTGGCCTTTTTTCATATCCTTTCATATCCATTGGATTCCCCTTGGTCTTTCTTCCCGAATCTGGCGCTGGTGGTTGTCTTTTGGGTGTTCTATTCCTTCTTCCAAGCGCAACATACAGCTTCTCAAAAGCGGTGCGGTTTTTTTTATTCTTCCATAGATGTGGACATCGGGTTCCTTGAATGGACTCGGTTGGAGACCATTCTCCTTTTCTTGGACTTTACCGTGACATATTCAGCTCTGAGAGCAAATTGTTCGAACAATGAAAAGATTCTTCTCCAATAAACGTTATACCTTGTCAACACTGTAGTATCCTAACACTCTACATCCCTGCACCGCCGTTAGGGTACGTGGTTTCCCCGCACGTGCCGCCCCAAGTTCCCCAGCCTCGACATACCAACTACGGTAACCGCCTTGACGTCCACAACACCACGCCAATATGGGTTCAACCGCCAATTCTGGCGGCCGATTGACCATTCAGGAAACGGACGAAGCGGATAACCCCACTGTCACCTACATCTTTTCGGGGCAGGACACGCAAAACTCAACTTCCTCGGGAGGGGGCAGGGTTGATATTCTAGTAAGCAACGTTTCATCTTCTATTCGGTGTACATTCCCGAGGGCCATCCGTCGGATGTACAAGCCTACTCGATGTACATTATGAAGGTCTGTTCAAGAAAGAATGTATATCAGACGTAGCTATGCAATGGTGCGCGAAGTTCGGTTCCTGCCACATGGCTTCATGAACTTGGTTGCTGGCGGGTTCCTCGCCCGAGACCCAATGCATATGGAGAACATACAGATCCTTATGTCCAATTCTCCATAGTAGACATGATTTTATAGCTTGAGCATTGTCTTAGATACTAATCCCAATACTCAAACAGAGCACAACCTCGGATTCTTCCTTATGGTCCACGAAGCCGCTCATCGCCTATCTCAGCGATGTGTTTCTCCCTTCGGGATATCCTCAGAGTGTGAGCGATGACTATGTACCGTGAGTACATCGAAAGACATCTCTCCTACAATACTAAACTTATCTTTCTAACAAGTACTTTAGCTACCAAGTATTTGTGAGTCAATTGGCCAGCCCTCATCGCCAATACGCAACCCATCGCCATAGAACCCCTAGCTTTTTATTCAACAGGCCTAACGAATACCGCTATATCACAAATAGGACTCCCTTCAAGCATTCTGCAGCTCCATAGCAGGCCTTCTCTCCTCCCGCGCAGTCCTACAAGGTACAATAGACCCTTCCTTCCAATCCACAACCCCCTGACCCCCACCCCCTCACAAAACACATCCCACTAAACCACACCCAGGAGTCGGCGTCGGCAACGCAGACGCCTCCCCAACATCCGCCCTCCTCCTCCACATCCTCCAAGACACATCAGGACGTATAGCAACGATCCTCTTCGCCCACCGCGTCGGCACAGCCCTCGAGCCAGAATGCAAGACCTACCGACTAGCCGCAGACGTCTTCAATGACTTTGCCATGATCCTGGATTGTCTGTCGCCAATGGTGCCGGCGGGTGTGATGCGAGTATCTGTTCTTAGTGCAGCAGGTGTGCTGCGTGCTTTGTGTGGTGTTGCGGGGGGGAGTTCGAAGGCGAGTTTGAGTGCGCATTTTGCGAAGTGGGGGAATTTGGCGGAACTTAATGCTGTATGTTTTTCGAAGATTTCCTTTGCGGGATTTGGTTTATGGCTCGGGGTTGTGGAAGTGTTTGAATGAACAACAAGGGACTAACTTTGTTATAGAAAGACTCGTCGCAAGAGACTGTTATCTCGTTGGTGGGGATGCTGGTAAGATACTCCTTATACCTAACGTCTTGTCTTACCTCTACGAGATAGAACGACTAACCATTCTACACAGGTCGGTTCCGTGGTCGTCTCACAAGTCACAGGATTCACAACAACCTGGATAGCCCTCCTCACTTTACTAGCCCTCCATCTCAGTCTCAACTACGCCGCCGTCCGCTCCGTCCAAATGACAAGTCTAAACCGTCAACGAGCCAACATCGTCCTCTCAGCTCTTTTCGAGTCAGACACAGACATAAACCTCACAGACAAGTCAATCAATTCCAAACCAGACAGGTCTGAAGCGGATACATCCAAGCTCCCGCGAACCTGGGAATGCCTCACACCCGCACAAGTCGCCTCCCAAGAACGCATTTTCCAACGTGGCAGCGCACTGCAGTGGACTTCTCTTTCCAGGGATTCGACAACGTGTCTAGGTAGTGCCGAGATTGGCATTTCACTTGACTCATTCTTCAAACATGCCCGACGCTACACACATCCTACTTCCCCAACCAGCGGGGGTGGAAGTACATCCATCCAAATAGCCCTCCCAATCCAACAACTAACAACACTCTTTGCAAACGAATCATACATACTCTTCCTCTTCCCTTCTTCGGGGGCCTCAAGTCCGAAATGGCACGCATCCATTCTGTTAAAGAAAGGATGTACCGTGACCGATCAACTGAAGGGCTGGGCACATGCGCTTCTTGCGGCGAGGGTTTTATCCGAGTCTTCGATTTCTTCTTCGATAGACACACATTCGTCTCGGACGAGCCAGGATGTTTTTGATGTTGTGGCGAGTGTATTAGATGTTTTGAATCGTGGGGAGAGGTTTGGGGGGTATGTGGCTGCTTTGAAGGGAGTTGGGTGGGAGGTTGATATTGGGGCGTTGGAAACTAAGGGTGGGAGGAGGGTTAGTTTTGAGTAGAGTAGGTATCTAATTTATTGCTGATTTTTGACAGTGGGTGGTGCAATGGAGGCAATGCTTTATTGACATCGTTCCCTTTGCCAAGGATGACAAGCCATGGCTTCGATGAGAGCTGCACATGATCACGCGAGCACTGCATCTGCCAAGCGTATACCTATGCCGAATACATATCTACAAAGCTACTTCTACGATTTACGATGTGAACACCATATAAATCGGGGTATCAAGTCTATTGATCGAAGAAAGCACCATCCTATCGTAGCAAGCTATCGACACAGATCCACCGTGCAAGTGCCTGAGTGAAGAGCGTGACCCAAAAAAGGTAGCACCAGATGATGACAAGAAAAAAAAAACGCCCAAGCCAGCCCAGATTTGCCAGAGGCTTCATCCAGTCTTCTATATGTAATGGTGAAACAAAATGGAAACAGAAAGGTATGTGTTGTCTTCTCCCATCCTGACCCCCATGCTCACATCTGCTCGTACCGTCCTCGTAACAAAGCGAGTGCAGATGGAGCGAGGGACCAGAATTCAGGGAAAGACATGCAATGCTCGCTGGGAGACACTGATAATGCAAGGCAAAAAGGAACAAGAGAATAAAAAATACAACGCCAGGTTCGTATGCTTTCGATGCATCGTGCTCTCATACACCGCCAATGAACGCTAACAGAATAGATTCGGATCGGGGTCGGGTCATGTGAGATGCGTTTCGGGAGAGATGATGTGGAAGACGGGAGAGGGGGTATGTATGTAACATGTGGTTTTTGAGTTTCGGATCATGCGAGGTTGAGGATCGATGAGAGAAGAGGTTGATAAGTGACAGAGTATGTATAGAGTCGTTGAGAGTGTAAAAGTTGGTCGTGTCGTGATATGAGGGTTGGTCATGGTCGGTAAGAGGAAATGTAGGGAAAATGCAAGCTTTTTAATCGTCCAGGCCCAGAATCTTTGGATCCCGAGAGGCTCCACCACTGCCGGCGCCAGAGCGTTTCTTGAAGCCTAGCTTCATGCCCATCTTCTTCCAAGGGTTGTCGGTTCGCAACTTGGGGCTGTGGATGGGGAGATGCGGCTCGCTGGCTGGGGGCGTGGTTGGTGGAGTCATGGGCTCTTCGGCGGTCGGGCTCGATTGCGGACTCGAGTCGTCCGTGAGTGCGAGCGAGCCCGATTCGCCAGATGTGCTAAGCAGGGCGCCTGACGCACGCTTACCAAGGGCGTGCATCGCACCGAGCGAGACGGTGGAGCGACCGGCAGTCGCGGGCAGGTCCTTGGTAGACGATTGCGGAGAGATACGCTTAGTTCGAGAGCGAATGCGCTTGACAGGGTTCCCCTCGTACGATGGACTGGACAAGTCCATAGTATCCTCTGGGCCAAAGGCGGAGTCGAGTTGGGCCAGCATGGACGGCGAGGTGGTGTGGCTGTTCAGAAAGGGCAGGAAGATAGACTCCTCCATCAAGTCGTGGATACGTTTCACAGCCGAGTTAAGCGTATCCGGTGTTGGTGGGGTGGTCACATCACGATAACGGAGGAGACGGTCTCGAACCTCGCTGGACAGATTAACTTCACGTGGCGCACCGGGCAGGATGTAAGCCATCATCAACCGCTGCCAAAGCATGTGCAAGTGTTGTGCCTCGCGCGTCTCAGGATCCGTCAACGCATCCGGACCCACACGGGCAGACAGGGCTTCATATGTATCTCGATAACGGTTGGCCTCCATCGTAAATTCGAGCGTCTCAAGACAGTGGTTCTGCGAGAGATAGGCCATAAAGGCGGATAACGTATACGGCGGGGCGGCGGCATTGGCCAGGACCTCGTTCAAGGTTGGTCGCAGAGGACAAAAGGCTCCCGCCGAGACGGCCAGGCTGACCGGTCGGGAGCCGGATGATTCCATATCCTCGTCGGAGTCGCTGTCCGACGAGGTGGGGGACAGTTCGGGGGTGGTGGATGGGGAGAAGTTCCAGAAGAAGGCGGGCGCCAGGGACTTCTTTTTGAGCATCGCGCTGAGCGTGCGGCGGGGACCGTGGAACTTGGATCGTTTTCTCACCAGTCCGCCCCTAGGTGCTGGACGAGGCTCCAGCTTGGACCGGAGAGAAAAGAGAGTAGGGTTATTGGTGAGGGAGGCGGAGGATGTAAGAGGATCTCATGGGAGAGAGTAGTAGAATAGGGAGAGTAGGTTGGTTCCGAGAAAGATAGTAGTATAAGAGAGGGAGGGAGAGAGAGTGGTGTGTGAGAGTGAAAGATGAAGAGTAAGAAAGGTTGGAAGTGGAGTGAAGATCACAGAGGGAGGGAATGATGGAATCGATATAGTCAGGACGTCGTCAGGTAGAGAGAGAGGGAGACCAGGAGGGTACCCCCAAGGCCAAGGCGACAGAGCGGCCAAACAAGAGAGGAAAAGGGAAAAAAGGGCGTGTGGCTCCACTTTGGCGGGAGTTCTGGAATCATTCGTCGATCGACTATCGTGTTAATTCCATTTATTCTTTTGAGTGGGAAAGAATAGAATAATGGAAAAAATGGAAAATAATTAGGAAAATAATAAAATATTGGAACCGTGGCAGTAGTGTAATTTCAGGGTAATCAATGGTAATTAAGGTGTATTAACATCGTGAATGACTAACGCAATTGGGCAGACTCCCGATTATGTAAGAAGCGACCTTTGACGGCCCAGGTGGATCAGCCCAGAAAAGATCGAAGAATGTGTGGTGGCAACGCTGCACAATCAGACTTTCTTTGCTGCTTCGAGAATGGTAGCCTTCGAACTGATCACCTACCTAAAATTGCAATGCTACCTTCTGAATTAATGATAGCCTACCAAAATTGTCTCTCCTTTTTCGATGTACAACTCCTGCTAAACCACCGTGGTTACGACAAGCGCCGGGCGCAAGGGATAGTAATCCCTGGGGCCTGCAGGGGGGGTCCTACAATGGACCAACGAGGTCACTACATGCCATACATGGTCATACTTCAAGTACTGCGCTCCAGAACAATCATGACAAGTATGACCACGACAGCCTCCAAGTCAGTCCAAGCCCCATTCGACTATCGTAGGCTTATTTCTCTTTTCTTTTTTTCCAGAATCCAAATCGTCCATTCTGGAAGAACCAGTGCGTGTGCCCAATCCTTCCGCGTGGCGATTTTCCCTCGTGGCCTGCCTTCCACCATCCCTCTTCTCGACGGTCTGCACATCCACTAGTCATACGCCTCACAAAGCTGGCCTGTTCCTATCATTATCATAGGATAAGAGATCCTGTTCCCTGACGCCCATGAGAGGGCTAACAGGAAGGAGGCTAACCGGATCAAACAGGACAGATGATAAGCAGCACAGTGATCCAATCCCCAGTCTGAACTGACCCACGGGCATCCAACATAACGACGCTAATCACGCCAGTATCCGGTCTCGGAATGTCAATCCTTCCTAAAGACCCACGGTTCAACATGGTCCATGGTCCAGTCAGCGTGTCCCCTGTGCCCCGCATAGTTTTAGTGACACGCACATCCCCTTGCGTATCGCTGGAGATACAAGGGGGGTCACGTCATTTTCTCAAACACTACCGCTAGTGGAGTCAATTGTATTGTCATGCCCGTGTAATAGGTTGTGCCTACAGACTTCTCTCCTACTCGTCACACTGCCACACCAGTTGGGTCTAGCGCAGCCCTTCAAGGTGGGAAGAGGATGTGAATCGCCCTGCCGATCTCCCTTGGTATGCTTGGAATGTGTAGTCGAAGCTTTTGATAGACAGCACCTCCGGACCAGAATTTGACATTGATCATGAAATCTTATTGCAATTGTGTTACCTCTGAACCAATATCATCAGATCGTCAAATTATTTGCTCGCCATGATCTGCACACAAGGGTGATCTCGGAATGTGCATTGGCATACACCCGAGATATTGTTCTCAAATGCCTGACGGTGGTGGTGGCAAGACCGGGCGTTTACGATAACAGAGATTTTTTTTTCTCTATCCTCACATAGGGCCCGGGTTGAGGTTCAGGGCGCCAATCCTCGGCGCCTTTTCTCCTCCTTTGATATGAACCAGTTCGGTCATCACCGAGCCATCCAGAAACAAACCGAGGCGCTCAGGAGTAAAAATGGTTATCACCTTTTTCCTGATTCAGCAGAGAACTGAAAAAGCAAAGTGCCAGTAAAGTCTAATTGGCACGGTGGCCGGAATCTGAGGCCACTAGTGAACATGGGTTCTTGCGGCTGAAAGGGCAATCAAGACTGGTTATATTAGTCTATGAGCACACCTGCCTTTCAGTCGTCTCGATTCATCAGGCACACATTTTCACTCTTGTTTAGTTTGGTCCAATGCTACACTGGCCGGTCGCGGAAGTAACCGCCCTCGACCTTCTAGAATTCTAGAATCCCCGCCGAAGCCCCTTGGCGCTCGTACCCATGATCGCCACACCCGAACAGAAATTTTCTTTTCTTTTCTTTTTTTCCTGTCAATAATTTTGCATTCTTTCTTTTTTCTCTCCTTGGTCTAGCTACACACCTACTTGATTTAGTAACTATGTACAGTCATCATTAGATATTTACTAACGTGGGGGCTGCAAGACTTTCGTAGCGTGGACCTCTTCATTCTCTATGACAGGCTTGGCTTGGCCACCATAGACGATCAATTACGTTAATACAAATACACACATCAATCCTTAAACCTAGTACAAATCATAACTATCAATAGATGAACTACTGTGAAACCTTCACACATAGCTATGTAGCATGCAACCACCGTGCCTGACGCCTGCTTAAAGTTTTCGCGCCTGCAGGGATCAAATTTTCAAGTTCGCCACCAGACGCCCTGTCCTCCGGAGATCTCTCCGACTCCACCTAGCCTTCAATTATCAGCATCATGATTCAACTCCTCGTATGTAGCAGAGTCGCATGAGACAAGCATAGACCATCACCGTTACTGGTCAATGGTCCTGTCCTATTTATCCCGAATCAGAATTTTCAACGCCTTCTCTTCCTACAGCACGCACTACTGTACTGTTACTACTGTATACTACTCTCCTCTACTCCACTCCGAGTCTAGAGAAACTCAAGCTTGTGCTTCTCCGTCCTCATCTCCGTTTCCCGTCCGGAGAACACTCCCCGGTGGCCCACACGGTGACTATGCCGTACGGGAATCGGTGAATCATTTCGTGGGACCGATGCAAACCGAGAGCCAAGAGTGGCCGAGCGGTCGGCCCCAGGAAGGCTCCAGATCCTCAGGGACTACCGTAATGAGGACCGTACGGGATGACGGGTTCCACACTCGGTCGGAAACCTGATGATAAGCTCCTCCGAGAGCGGAGTCTAAGATTTAACTATCGAAAGACTGATAGAGTGATAAGATAGATTTGGACACCGGGCTGAATAGTCACGTCTAGGTAGGTCTGGCGACATAGTCAATGATTCATTCGTGACACTCGAATGATACTGGGTTTCTGCAACCGATCACTGTGGCACCGAGGCAAAGTTTGTTCAGCAGCACAGCAGCATTATCGCTGCAGAATTGTCTTCCCTGTACACGCATAGAAACATGCCAGAAGTGCAGTTAAGACTGACATGGATCTTATGTACTACGCAGTAGTGTTACCTCGTACAACATGAGATTTCATCCGTGCTCCGTGCATCAAATGCTTGTTATTAGGATCTACGGTTGACTGACCGGGGTTTGCTGGGGATAAGGTTTAAGGAGCTGGAACTGGCAAACTGCAGCTTGCAACTTGCTCTGAACAAAGTACGTAGAACGGAGCCCCGGGTTGCTGGAGGCTGGAGCTGTTTCGCAAACCTGTCGCGTGCAGAAGTGTATCTTGAGAGGTGTGTACGACTAGGATTGGGTCTCGTCATGGTAGCGTGTTGGTCCTGCATGCTGCGAGCTTCGTGCCACTGCATGCTTCGAGGGCGTCTACGGAAGAGTCGGCTCGTCGAAGGGTTGAATAGTGCAGTTGTGTTTATACTGGCCGTTAGAAGATGGAACATTGAGGGATATTTAGTGATTGTTTGGGGTTCTTTTGGTGATAGTAAAGTATGGGTAGTGTGTACTACCTGTGTACATTCTTTGCATAACTACGTCGTGCTCGATACACTCCATAATCTACAGTACTCTGCACAATTAACACTCTGGCATCTGCATGTCCGCGATTCGAACGGTAGTAAAAGGTAAACAGTTTCAATGGCCACGGGTGAATCGATAGATTCTCACCGTCTCTACCCTCACACCTCAAGCTCAGTCTTGGCTGCGTGTAAGCACCAGCTATCGACAGCATCTCGCAGCCTTCAGCTTCCATGCACATCCCGCAGGCAGCAAAGCCCTATCTACAGTTCCCCCTACGTGGTCCGTATAGGCCGACACCTCCGAGCTTCCATGTAGCTTCGACCACCCTTATGTCTGGGCATGCAGCCCCACTGCACCTCCTCGTCCGCCGAGACGTGGCCCCGACATAAACCACCGGGGTTGTAAAGGAAGAAGGGGAAAAAAGAATTGGACCCTCCAACCAGTGACCACTAGCAACCAGAATTACCAAACCAAACCAGTCCAACCCCCCAACTCCCAAGGTCTCCAACCCCATCTCGCATGCAGCCAAGCCTGCCTCGTCCACGATAGTCTGACTAGCGCACCCAGCCCAACCCCAGTCAGGCAAGACTCGCGCACAGAAAGCAATCAGACTGATCGACCAATCGACAAATACGCGACCGTACGAGAGAAAAAAGAGGGGGGAGGAAACATTTCGCGAGTCGTAACGGAGTTCTAGGCTAGTTCGCTCCACAATTTCCCCGACCAAGGCCCATCGGACCATCGGTAGCAAGGGTTCCCCACACGCACGGGATCATCGCGCTTTACTTGCCTGCTTACATTACCTGGGGAGGCCTGGGGGACTTGCGCTGGGGGGATTGAGAAGGTCGGCTCGGCTGTTTAGCGGGCGTCAGACTGGGGATTTTTTTTTTTTTGGTTTGGAGGAGTGCAATCTCGTTGCTGGCGCTCGTTAGTTGGCGGGGGAGAGGTGTGTGAGCTGTCGAGACTCGAGCCCCGTGCGCAGGATCTTGTGTGTCTTTGAAGGGTCTCGTGTGTCCTGACCACTCTGGTCAAATTGTTTTGGTAAGCAGGAAGAATTACCCATCGACATGTTCCTGACTCTTGATGGCGATGCGATCACTGATGGGACGCTGGTGTAGACAATTGCAAAGGAGAGATCGAGACTAGCTGCGTGAGGTAATTACCTTGTGGAAAATTTTAATCGCCATCAAGTACACATCATTTGATTGTATATGGTAACTTCCTACTACTCGGGCGATAACTAGGATCCTTCCGAACGTTGTACGACCCCAGAGCGCAATGCTATGCGTCGACCAGGGGCAGTGCAGGAAATCCGTGGTGTTAGACGGTTTAGAAGACAATTGGAGGTTACACAAATCGCTCAAAAGACGTGCGATAGTACAGTAGCAGCGATTAATCGCTCAACGGACGACATGCATAGATATTATTATTACGAACCAGCTCGCTTCCATCCCCGACATCATCAGCAACATACATATCCAAATCCATACTGAAAGATAACTGACGTACCAACACGTAATCATGGACACAAGGGAAAGGATCAATGGCAATTTCCACTTCCAACTTTCATACTTCCATTCTTCCATCACCTTTCCATCCCGTCTAGAACTACGGTCCGTTCAGAACTCAGATGTCCACAGTAATCCCAGAAGATCCGTCACGCGAATCAACTTTCAGCAAAACAAGCAGAAGAGCGATTAACAAATCCAACCCAAGCATCAATCATCGCCAGATCGCCACGGTCCAGAACTCTCCCGCGTTAATTCTTCCTCGATCGACTCCACCAGATCCAAAAAACATCTCAAGCACGATGCTACTACATACTATGTACTACGTTGTTACTCCTGTACTACTACATCCTTCATCTTCTCACCAGCCGATCAAAAACGGAGCACACGGCAGAAGCCGCAAATGACCTCATGCGGCCCACAAGTATTAGCCCAAAATCTTGTTTCCGACGCGGCCGAGTAGCGCTAGAAGATTCGAACGCCGTTTCACGATGCTCTGGCTGGGCCGACACGGGCTGGAGGCATGGGCGAGAACGGGATCGTGGGAGATTAACATTCTTTCCCGTGTACTCCGTAGAGTATGGTGGATTCTTAGAATTGCACTTAGCCAAGTTAAAAGTCAAGTTCGCTGCACGCTGTGGGTTTTTACAGACGCTGTGGTGGAGTAGATAGCGGGATGTGCGACGGGCGTGGCTCAGGGCCGGGCGCTACTTGAAACAAGAACAGCACTAAACCAGGTCAACGTGCGGGAGACTGAGAGAACGTTTTTCTCTTCGAGGATATGATGCATATGGCTGGGTAATTTACCTCATACATCTAGGACTAGAGCTAATCATGTAAAATATCATAGTTAAACTCGATGCTAAAGTAGACATATCGAAGAGCTCAATTAACAAAACTCGCCAACTTGCCCCTCCCACCCTTCCCATCTACCACTCATAGGCGTTCGCACGAGTCTGTGTTGCTTTCAACGCAGCGCTAACTACTTAGTCAAAAGTGTATGGGCGCGATGACCCGACGGACATGCCATTCGGATCTGGGTGTGTCTACAGGTGCCGCTGGGGGATCTGCATTACCACGACACTGGTTCTGCACTTCCCTCGCATTCCGTAATTATGCCCATTTTTCAGATCCTGGGATTTATTGCGTGCACTCAATCGGGATGGTGTGCTGCATTACCTTGTTTGGCCTGTTACGCTGACAGGGATCTCGGTTTAGTCTTCGTTATTGTACAGGGGTGCGCACGCTGTGGACACAACTTCACAAGTAGGGCTAGGATGGTGTGGTCCAGACTTGAAGATTGCGCTGGTGTAGATAGTTTGGATGTAACCCGGATTGAATTGACTGCTTGGCGCCCGATTGATAAACGTGCTGGGCTCGTTGCAGGTTTCGGGTTGACAAGAGTCTGATATCTTTGCTATGCATTATTGCATCGCCAGGCGGAATGGAAGACATCCCCGGGTTGTATGTAGCTGCGTCTGCAATAATGCCCACCTCGAGGCGAGATGTCGTCAGTGGGGTCCGATCTACGATTGCAAAGTCTACTGTATTCCAAAATTGACCACCGTACACACTACTATATCACCATACGGGTGATAATGTGTTCTATCAGGGGAGATTCTTGCCAGTACGGCCTTCTAGTACAGATAGTAGAGACCTTGAGATTCAATGTAGAGTCATTATCATCTAGCATGCCCCTATACTCATGACACTACCAATTCATACTGCAGCTTTACTTCTTAGTCCAGACGCTTGCATCATATTCATCCATCAATTCGGTATACTCCGGCCCAGCTGCAGCCCATCCTTTAATTCCGCCTTCCAGAATCAAGCTCTGCATAGTCGTGTCTTGTTGTTGCTCCAAGTAGTCTGCAAACCAATTCGCCGTACGAGGGCCGCGTCCGTTGCATGAGCCTACCAGACGATAAGTATGGACTGGATTATCAATCAAAACATCAGACCCTGAACTTACCACAGTACCAGATAACATGCTTCGCGCCACTACTGGATAGAAGTGCATACACTGCCGGTAACGTCGGATACAGACTGTGTGCTGGCAAATTGATCGAACCACGAATGGTACCACCCTGTCCGATCATGTTAGCCTCAATTTGACAAGTTTCACCCTTCCAACCCAAAGATCGTCCACCAAATCAAGTCAACGTAAGGAGATACCCTTTACATACCTCGAAATCAGTGCGCCGCACATCAACAAGCACAAAGTCCTTTCCGGCCTTCTTCCCGTCCCGGAACCACTGAAGAAGCTCATGGCGGGGTAACAAGGGTACAACACACTTTGGGGTAGGATAAATTGCATGCCAAGGGACCTCTTTGGGAGTGTTGTCCGCCATTTTCGGGATTTCAAGAATGCAATTTGCCAAAGCAAGCGCTGTGAAAGGTCAGAGATACTGAGTATTATTGTCTCTCTGGCTTAATTTCCCAGGGTCACTCTGAGGGGTGCTCGTATCGCAGGCAGGCAGTTTAGCCTTGGCATCCCGTTCTTGTTCGAGCATTCTGCGAATGTGATTGGCTTGAATGGACGCACTAGCGCAACAGTTGGTCACATGGATGATATTAGTGTCATCTCCTTGCGATTTGATTGGTTGAATATTTGGGTGTCCATGGAAGATTTGTTCTTAGCAACATCCTTTTCCATTCTTTTGGAGGGATCGACTGCGGGGTGAGCGATCAGTTGGGCTCTTGCTTTTTCGACATTCAATGTTTGGGTAAACACTCGCGTGTTCATAGAGGTTTCTGGTCGATGAGGTGCTGCAGGCTATTGGATGATACCATAAACCAGAACTATAACGAGCCTGACAGCCAAGACTATAATGGTTGATACGTGTGTAGCTGATCAATGGGGGAAGCTTGCATCCATGTTTGTATCTGTCTATGCAGGACCTTTTGCATGTTCGTAATAATCCCGGTTCAAGCTACGATGTTGAAAGTGCTAGCTACTTGAATAGGAAGGTCCAGTACAAGACTTACTCGCAAGGAAAAAGCAACTATCAACTCCTCATAGACAGACGGAAACTATATGCCGATAATGATGCAATGGGCCATATGATCGATCACTCAGGTATCTCCTACGTACTCCAAAGCTCCCCTTGCCGATTAGCCCTGATCAAAGTTTGACTGAAAAGTGTGGCATCAGGATAGAGACTGGTCTGGATCAGGACAGTAGAAGCAACAAAAGAGAGTTTGTCAGCATCTGAAAAATGACGTGTAGGACTCACAACCCATCTCATGATACTCACTCAGCCTCTCTCTGGTGATGAAGTTCGAGGCCTCGCCCACGTAAGCCACATCTGTCTCTTCAAACTCAATAAAGCCAACATCTAGCAACCACATGATCACCCCAGGACAACTCTCGTGTAGAACCAAGGCTCAGGCTCGGATATAAGCAAGAGATACTCAGCGGTGCCTGTCAAAACCACCGCAATCGTCGGATCCGAGATCCGGCCGATGGGCATGAGGTTTTTTGGTTTGTGGCGTACTGGGCTGTGCATGGCTGACTGAAAAATGTGGGGTCTCGATCTGTATAGGTACCTAGTTAGTTAGTCTTTCTAGATGACTATATTCTAGATCAGCATCAGTCGGGGAGAAGGCCGTTGAAGACCGGGCTTATTGTAATGGAGATCAGAGTGTTGACCCATTCGCTTAGGTTATTTTAATATAATGACTGTTAGTCTGTATATCGTCACGCCACAATGGCGTGACATCGAGTGTAGGTGCTAGCTAACTCAAGTCGAGTGTGTAAAGGTCCAGGAAACCTCCAGATGATACAAGACTCGTCAGACTACAACTATGATGAGCTTTTGCCTTCTTGGTGGTGTTTTGGTTGAGTACTAGAGATTCACCCTCTTCTAACAACGTGTCTCTTCTATAACGTAGCGAAGTTTGTAGTTTGAACTAGAGGAAGCAAATATCAGTCACATTTCTATCATTTTCTCATGAGAACAAGTGGTCTCGAAGATGTTCGAACCGGTTTCTAATAATATCAGGTTAAATACCTGTTTATCATTAGGAAAGTTCGCTCCAGCAGTAATTTGGCACACAATAACATATCACTTGCCAGTTTACCATCAGTATCGGCTCCCTCCTCTCTTGGTAACTGATCCGAGAAATAACACGCTCGCCAACGGTCAACAAGCAAAACATCCCCTCCCTACGCAGAAAGTGCCACTTGCTTTACTTTCAATAATCGACCTATCAGTACTCGATCAATATATAGATATGCATTCAAAACATACCTCCTCGGGATTACTTCGGGTGATATCATCCCACTCTTCCCGCGCCTGCATTAGGTTGAAACTCATCTCGGGATATCAAGTTTGACTATACCCCCGCTCGCACCTCCTCCTACTCACACCCAAGACTCCAAGTGGATTCCTCAGTGGGCTAGTTCAACTTGTACTTTATTATGATCATATCTAGTGACCCACTTCTGCTGCAAATCTTGTGAAGGCCTATTCTCTAAAAGGACATCATATGAATTTCTGCTTGTCGGCACTTGTCCTATTGAGCTTGGTGAAAGCACTAGTATTTCTGCAGCTTATGCCGAGAGGCAAGTCCCTAGGAATACCTAAGGCTGCTATAGTTAGAGACCTTGTATTTAAATCATGGTTCTATCACTACTGGAGCTTACTATTGTAGTGAGAGTGCTTACTGCAGTTACGGGAATATCAAATATAAACCCCATACTAGAAGAACCTAATCTAGACCAGAAGTACAAGGTCTGAACCGACGCGTTAATAAATTCAAGCGTAAACAAAGGCGAACAAGCCCAATAAACTAGGATGATACCTTTTTTACTAGTCTGGTACTACTCCTACCTAAGGTACCCTCAATTCTACATTGCTGCATTTATGATCACCTTATCAGTCCAAGCCAACCACACGATCATGAAACCAAACCACATCCACGTAACACCCTTGTCTTTCATATTACCATCGAGCCAAGTCCATCAAAAATACACTTGCACAAGCCAAGCCCACGCCCTACGCAGATACACAACCACACCCTTGCCCCCTCTTCACAACACAGCCACTCCACTCCGGCAATTATCCACCCACCCACCCACCACATCATGCACACAACGCAAAACAGAAAAGAAAAGTCTCTGCCTAGCCACGGCACACCTCACCATCCCCGATCCTTGGAGAAATGCAGTAGCCTCACAGCCCTGTTCCATTCCCGGCACCGCCAAGAGTACAGTAGTACCCAACTGCGGGGATCGAGGGCTGTGAGTGGTCTAAAAGGGAGGGAACCCTGTCAGTACCATGCAGCGCTGCCTGTGGGGGACTTGGCGAGTAGATAGAGCCGAGACCCGAGGTGCAGATTTGGGGAAGGCCGAGAAGAGTGGGAATTAGATTTGTAGTTTGGCGTGAAGAGGGAAGGGTATACGTGGATTGTCAGGTTGTGGTGATATCAATGGATGGAATCAAGGATGATCTTAGGGATACTTGTATACTTGTTATTTTATTCCAGGTGCTACTGCAGACTAAATCCAATTTACCTTTTACCTCTGCAATACCATACCGTCCTGAATCGACTAGAAGAATGTTGAAATCAAGAGGCAAGCCAGTGAGCGTGTCTATCTGGATATTGAACAAGCGGGTGGCGTGTTTTAGTTCTATATCTACTCGGATGGTGTGGTGTGGTGTGATGAATTGAATGAGATCATTGGCAGAGCTGTCTTACATGGTTGCTCAGTGTTAATCCCAGATTTGGTAACGTTCTGCAGAGTAATGTTGATCTGTGATGCCGTTGAGGTGTGACGACGGAGGAGGTGTTTGGATCGGGATGTTTGGTGTTGCCACCCCCTTATACCTGGACGGGAAATGAATGTCATGTTCTCAGACGAGGGTTAATCATTGTATATTAAGAATGAGCATGAATGAGATCATTGTTTGACTTTAAAAGTTGTGTGATGCAAATGGTGGGAAAGGACACGGGTGGAAGTGGGCAGGCGGCTGTTCCATCTCGTAGAGGGAGAACGAGAATAGGTCGTGATATGCTCACACCGATGGTTACAACAATAGGATAACTTGCCAGATCGATACTATGGGAGTAATATTGGATGAGGCATGGCGACAGCATGACGCTCAGAAGACTATTGTACTATCCTGAGCCCAAGGACAGTCACATAGAATCCAGGCAAAATAGGAAACTCCGACCAGTGATCTCTAGATCGTGCTGAGTAGCTGCCCCTATACACGATCACAAAATCCGTAGAAAAGCAAACTCCCTTCCCGATTCGAACCCCCAACTTCTCCTTCCACATACAAACCCTCCGCGATGGACAATCTCCATCCTACGATGCCTAGCGAATAGCCTCATTTTCACACCCAATAAACGTAATACGTATATCGCCCCCCACAACCTTTGAAGAGCCTCCAAAAAAGACTTCAATAGACTCTCCTAAGTCTCTAGTTTATATTGATATAAGAAACGTATCTTAAAAGGTACAAAAGGATAGGAATAGCACTATATCAAGCAAGCAAAAAGAAATGTCCCCACTCCACTGTCCAGGATAGTCCACACAAGCTTCATCCTGATTCCCTTTCAGCCAGTCACCATTTATAACAGTAATCTCAGTACCCTTAGGGCCATCAAGACCGCTAGACTACCGGCGAGGACGGTTACCGATTTGAGTTGGAAGACAATGATAACCTATCTATTTTACCAAATTTGGGCTCCTTTTGCTATACGAACAACACTGAGAGATCAAGCCGCAAATGTATTAGCTGTCAAAAACAGCGAACCAAGTATATACCGCTACACCACACATGTAAAGACCACAGAGCCGAACATGACAAAGGAAGCAGATGGAACGAGAGAGGAAAGAAGAAAAGGGGGGAAACAATGCTATCTTATGCCAAAAACACTAGGTAACCAGTAAACACAAAAGACTCGCTTCTGAAACGGAGCAAGAGCAAAACAACAGGAAACGATTATAGACAAGGCCAATAGATTCGACAAGGGGATGAAAACAAACAAGATACTCAGGACAAGACGATGGAGGGATTCAAGGGCCAGCGGAGTATATGCAACAATGCGGTCCCTACCAGAGAGAGCGGGATGAATCGCATGGCCGGTGCAGTTGATCAAAATTGCATTGAATCCCGGGCAGATGAAGATGGTGGCGCATGGAGAGATAGATCATCATGAGAAAACAGCCCATCCAGCAGGAGGAAACCCCGAACAGAAGCAAAGAGCAAAGACATTAAAGCCCATCAACGAAATGGGATGGGGAAAAACAAACACACAGCGGGTGCTCATGAATAATAGCGAGTTCTCAAGTCCTGGGTGAATGGCCTGTCGTTCTTCAAAGGAGTGCCATCCGTTGTATTTCCAGCCTGGGAAGAGTGGCAAGTCCCGTTCCCAAATCCTCTGCAACAATATGCATTCCAAACTGCATGCCATCAATGTAATTCCCGAGGAGAAGACAAATGGCGCAGATGACTTGAGAATTGATAGGGGTTGAATCGGAAAGAAAAGCCAACCCCCTAGATCCATCCCCATCGGTCGCGAAGAAATTTTGGTTATTACACGGCGCGCAAACGCCGGATATAATGACGAGTGAGGAAATATGGGAAAACAAAAGACAAAAAAGATCTCTGAAGTTCGCCGTTCCGAGCCGTAGCACCATGAAAACGAATGATGAGACGTAACATCAATGAGAAATGAGAAAACTCGTTTCTACCCACGGTCGAATGAAAACTGTAAGTCGAAGTGTCGAATGGGAAGAGAACGAAGGTGTGAAAAGGGATGAGAGTAAGAGAGAAGAAAAGGCCAAGCCGGTCCAACCTGCCAGACTGGTCCGTAATAACGGACAAGTCGTAAACAAGTTCGAAGCAAGCAAGACCTAGACGAAGCAAGCCACCGTGAAAATCCCATGTCGACGTATTTTCGATTCTTCGGCCATTATGATGACGACATTGGTGGGTAGAAAGAGCAAAGAGGGAAACAAAGGCCATGTTCAATCCAGAAGACGTGTTGCCGCATCAATTGGTCAAGTCAAGTTCAACCTGCAATCCCGAACATGATGATGAGCAAGCCGCCACGAAAGCTGGAGAGATGAATTCACGGGCTAAGGATCACCTACCGCAGCACAGAGCCTTCATCAGCTTCTGGACGAAAGTGGGCTGCGGGTCGTTGTTCCCTTGTCCACCGATTTGCTGGCTACTCATCCCTGGGTTACCCGGGCTTCCCATGCGACCGGAAAGATGGGCGTTGGAGTTTTGGAACTGGGCCTGAGTCGATGCTGCTGGAGTCGTGGCTTCCAAGCCCCCGCTCTGGCGTTTGGGTGGCACGCCGCCGGCGCTTCCCCGCTCGCGCGTCTTTCCAGCTCCGGCTTTGTTGGCTGGGGATGGAGGCGGGGGCTGCGCGGCGTTTAAACGATCAGCGGTGACACCTGGTCGTTGGCTGTTGCGAAGCTGGTTGCCTTGCATGTCGCGTCCCGAGGAGCTGTGGTGCTGCTGGTGGAGGTGTGCCTGTGATGAGTAGGACTTGTAATCCCAACCGCGGCCGTTGTTCAGCTTCATCCAGTCGTACTCTCCATCTTCCACCTCTCCGGCGTTCTTGAGGGCCTGCGTCAAGATATCGCGCAGATAGTCGTAGTCAGGGGTATCTTCGAAGCCGAGGTTGCGAACGTAGCTCAGGTATTTGTTGAACTCTTCTGCAAGGCAAGTTAGCAATTGAGCCAGGTGACAGGAATCGAGAGTTTCAATGACGCACCAGGATATCCCTCGCAAAGATCTTTGATAGCGGTTGTCTGCTTCTTCTCGCCAATCTTCTCATACTTTTGCTTGTTGGTAGCAGCCTTCAATCCCTGCCAGGGGAGACCGCCTCTCAGGAAGTACATGAAAACGTGACCAAGGGCCTCCAGGTCATCACGTCGTGATTGCTCACGACCCAGATGTGTGTTGATACTCATGTACCGAGCAGTGCCAGACAAGGACTTGCGCTCGCGGTAAGGGATGTGCTGCTTGGTCTTGGGATCACGGTATTGCTTGGCCATACCGAAATCGACGACATGAATGACGTTGGCGGCCTTGGTTCCTGGGCGGCCAATGAGGAAGTTGTCTGGCTTGATATCACGGTAGATCAGGTTCTTCTCGTGGATGGTTTGCACACGCGACAGCTAGACAGATGGAAAGATTAGCTGCAAGGCCTTTGTTGTAAATAGCTCGATTAGCACAAACCATCTGCTTGGCGACCATCACAACGGTTTTGGTCGAGAACCGGCGGTTGCAGTGATCAAAAAGATCCTCGAGAGAAGGTCCGAGAAGGTCAATGACGAGGATGTTGTGCAGACCCTCCTGTCCGAAGTAGTAGACATTGGGGATACCGGCTGCGATCGTAAGTTAGCATGGAAGAAAGGGGGGCCAGTGACTCGCGCATCCTCGAAACAACTTACGGCATCCGACCAAGATCTTGTACGTCCGGTACTCATCACGCAGCTGGGGAGCATCACTCTTGCGAGGTTCCTGTTTCGGTCAGCATCACGGTAATTTCTATCACACATGGGAAGCAACGGAGATCACGCACGAATTTGATAGCCACCTGCTGGTTGTTCAGGAGGTTGGTGCCCTCGAAAATGACACCGAATGAACCCTCACCGATCTTCTTGCCCACGCGGTAGTGGACACCCACTACATTCGAGGAGGAAGATGCCATGGCGAAGTATTGCGAGGGTGGTGGTCTGAGGAACGAGTCTTTGGATCACGGGGGGACGGCTTCACGGGGGCAGGCACGTGATTTAACACTGTCTGAACGAGGCGCAGTCAGCATGATGATTATTCAGGAGCACACGACCGCTAATCCAGAGAGCCAAACGTACACCGCAGGGGATTCCTGATTTGCCCTGAAAGCGATTCCCGATATCTCAATGGGAATATGCAAGGCTGGGCCGATGTACTAGAGCACGCAGGGTCGAACGGACGAGCGAGAAGAGTCGGATTACTGGGCGAAATGACGGGCAGAGGAGGCTGCAATGGGCGCTAGCGTAGCAATCTGAGTGGAATTGAGACCTGCTGAGGAAGAATTGACGAAAACGAGATTCTCCAAGGCCAAAAGCTGGGGTGGTTTCAGGCGGATGAGTCTAGGAGGAGCGAGCTGAGGAGAACCGGGGGCGGTTTGCCGAGACACGCAGTAGAAGCGACAAAAAAAAAAGCGACAAAAGGAGCACCCGGAGGAGGACTCGACTGCAAGCACGAACAGTCGCACTGAGCAGAGGGTTTCCGAGGTAGGAGGAGGAGGAGAAGGGGAGGGTGGAGATGAGGAGAAGAGAAGAGAGGGAGAAGTCGAGTGAAGCCAGGGAGCGGAGAGTATTGGGAGTGTATTCGGTACCTGTTGACTACGGGGGAGACACCAGAATTGGCGGTCACATGGGGTCACGCCTCGTATTGGCGTTACCGAGCGTTACCGCCTTTTTCGCGGAAGGTCTCTCGAAAGGTCTTTTGTACCGAGTTTCTTCACCAGTTACCAAAGGTGTAAGATAACAGTAATACTGTCCTTCCGATGTTCATCATTCTTCCCTTTACAATCCATGGTAGTTATCTCTCTACGTAACTATGGAATAATAACGAAGACTCGACCCAACATCCTTGGGCGCCTGTGAAACATTCTCATTGCCCTAGGGCACAGACGCGGCGGTATCGTACCTGTGCCTAGCGCCTAGTGTAGTGCAGCTTTGTCCGTTGGTCCTTGGGGGTGTTTTTTTTTCTCCTCCTCTTAGGCTTGGACGCTACCCTGCAGGATCAGGTGCTGCAGGCACGGCCACAGAGCCGGACTGCCTAAAGTTTGACTAGATGGCCGGGTCCGAACGGGAGACGAACTCCATACGAAGACTACAGGTTAGCTACTAATATGGAGTTGTACTGGATGTACAGAATGTTCAAAATCATCTTATCAGTCACAAGTGGAAAGATAGACTAAAAAATGACCTTTAGAAAAACCTTGTAAAACAAGAAGTGGAAGCATATCAACTGCACTTTAGTAAGTACTGTAGGAGCGGGTATCGCCGTACCAGCGGATTCCAGTATTATAATTGCGAGCCGAGTTTTCTCAATGTTTCGGTTTTGTCACTTTCTTACTCTTTACCGCTCCCGTATTGGCTGGACTCGGTGGAATGCGCCTAGACGAGAGGCTAGAGCAAGCGGTAAGATTACGGGGCTTGGCAACCCGACCTTGGATGGTCCCGGCCCTAAACCTGAAAGAAATTAACTAAATCATGTCCCAAATGCAATCTAAACTATGAAGTCACTGCGATCGACCTTCTGCCTTGGAAATCGAAGCAAGATCTTTCGTCAGTCTAGAACAGAGCTAGCCCTAGCCTTGCACCTACATGTCTGGTACCCAGCCCTAACAGCTGCTTATTTATTTTGCAATTACGGGGCCAGTCTTCAGGTACAAAGGCAGATAGACTCTAACCCCCTGGTCGCGGAATTGACACGTCTTCGTCGACCCACCACAGGCGATCATTACATAGACTCGCCATCACAGAAGACGGTGCAGCAGAGTTTAGTAAGAGAAAGTTTCTAAGAAAAAGGTTTCAACAGGCTCGACAGGACTTGAATGCCTCGCGAGAGCATTGAATAGCGATTCAATTCTAGCAACTGGAAAGCATCGTGATACAAGGTCCTAAACGGACGGATGGTCGAATCCAGCTCTAACTGGCCTATTCATCGTCGCCAACATCCTCGGCTTCACTACCGAGTTCCTGTTCAACCAAATTCTCATCTCCGTCGCTGACCGGGTCGGCATCCTCGTGGAATTCGTCCTCATCTGAGTCTTCTTCGCTGCTGGAACCACTGCCATCGCTTCCATCATCACTCCCCGGATCGTAGTCTTCTTCATCCTCGTCCTCCAAGTCTTCAAGCTCTTGCTGGGCTTTCTGCAGTTCACTCTCTTCTTCAGCCGCACCCTCGGCGCCAACAGTGCCATCTTCAGTTTTGTTGCCGCCATTGACATTGTATTTCTTCGCCCGACGTGCCTCGGCCAGACTGGCGTCTTGGAGACCGTGGCGCTTGATATAGGTGTCAATACCGTCAAAGTCCGCCTGGTCGATCATCGAGAATTCGAATTCTTGTGTATCATCCTCAGTGCCGCCACTCGGACGCGCCAAAATGTTCAGGTTGAAGGTGCGCTGGAGGACCGAGGTATAGGACACAGACTCGATGGTGTCGAAGGAGAAGAATAGGAGCGGCTTCTTGAACGCAAAGAGAATGCCAGATGAAAGCAGGAAAAGGTAACCTATTTGGTAGACGAGTCAGTAAAGCGGAGGCGAAAGTGAGAGCGCCATTCTCAATGACATTTTCAAAGGAATTAGGATGTGAACGTACCTTCTTTGCTGCCCCGGAAAGCCTTGACATGGTATGCTTTCTCGGATTTGCGATGCGCCTCGGGCATCGCGCTCACAAATTGCCTCTCGTCAGGTCGCACGACACTAGTAGTAGTCAAGTTGTCGTTGAGAATCTTCCGAATAAGAGCCTCAGCAGTCTCGCCAGCATTATTCCCAATCTGTTGCCCTGATCCGTTGAATGCAGCCTTGGCTGGGCCATCGGGTACCGTAAAGACCATACATTCAAATGTGGTCATACCCTCCGGCGGCGGCGTAACTCCGTCAGCATATTCGGGAATGATACAAAAGTTGAATTGCTTCTGCGTCTTCTCGGGCACAGGGAGGCACAGGGCATGGCCTAAGAGCGGGCAACAAAGAACATTAGCAACCCATCTTCAATCATGAAAGCAGACTCAAAGCGAAATCGAATGAAAGGAATTGGAAAGAAAACACGAAACATACGAATTCGATCCATCGGGATTCCAAACTCCACCTGTTTTGTGGTCTGGTTCCTCGCACGCAAGTACCTGCTTCCAGCAGTGACCTCAAGCGTGAACTTCTTGCGTTGTGGAATAGCAAACGAGACGTCCTCAACCGAGAACTGAATGGGCGCATCGCCCTTGATATCGACTGGCGCCTGCGCCGTTACTTCTGGCCCCCCATTTTGTATTTTGCGTTTCTTCGCGGCTGGACCCTCGCTGGGCGGCGGCACGAGCGGAAGGGAAGCAGTTTTGGCAGTCCTGGCCAGCAGGGAGGAGGTATATCGAGCGAGATCCTCAAAGAGGGGTGTGTGCTGCGGCGTAGCTCCTAAAATTTCGAATTGAGTCAGGTTTCATCAGTGGGTGTTCAAGAAATCGGCGTCGGATGGCAAGGCGTAGATATGCCGCCAGTTGGGTACGCACCGATCGCATCATAAACTCGTTTCTTGAGGGAGGGCTCGGTCGCGAACGCCTCCTCGATGGCGGTAATGGGCTTGCCTGCGGAATTGATCGCAGCGAATGCCATGATTTTTTGCAACTGCCCAGGAAAGGGGAAGCAGTGCAGGAGAGATTGACGAAGAGAGAGTTGGAAACTAAGATTGAGAATGAATGGGCGCGGACGCGGAACCACCCATCCTAAGGGTTCTCCCCTGGCGGCCCACGTAATAGACTGGAAATGATAGACCCTACATTCGCCACAGTCTAAAGCTCAGGCTTACTCGAGATTAGACAACTCTGGGAATATCCGTAAAAGAAAATGGCACCCGGAGGGTAATAAAATTGGTCGCATATGCCAGACTAGAATACAGTGGAAATTTATACACATCGCTATCTTTGAAAAAGGAACAGCCCATCTCTCACACCCCCTTTGTGCTTCGCTCAAGCGGTTTGCTTGACCTTGCCAGCATTCTTGCTTGACTTGGGAGCCGCATTCTGGCTCATGAAGCGCTCAATGAAGTTGGTGGTCTCAGAGTCCATCATCAAGTTGCCGTTCTCATCCGTTCGAGCCTCTCTCGATTGGATGCTCTGCTCAACCTTCATCTTCTTCAATTCACCAGCAGGTGTCAAGATAGCCTGGCTGGCAAGGTATTCCTGGCGGTATTCATCCATGACCTTCTCCCGCACGTATTCCTCGTCGTGGCGGGTTCGGAATCGAGAGTATTTGTTACGCAGTTCGTCAATGATGGTGGAGGGGAAAGGTGGGTTATCCAATGAAGGCACCCAGGTGCTTCCTTCGACTTCCATTCGTGTTGTGTCGAACTCTCCATCTTCGTACTGCGGTTCCTCCTCGGTAGGCCAAGGAATGCGAATGTTCAGGCCAGAGACATATCGAGTGAATTTGGGCACCTTGCTCCAGGAGGGTCGCTCGACGTATGGCCTTCCGGCATGGGCGTGTTGTACAATGTAGTCTTTGGTGGCTTTACCGTCGGTCATCGCAAAGACCAGTCGAACGTCGTCCATTGGTACCGGCATGTTCTGGAGAAGAACATCGCTCTTGATTCCCATCGAAGCCTTCGCCCACTCGGGAACATTGATATCGGCCTAAAGAAAGTATCTCAATTAGTGACTCCAGTCGGGAGAAAACAGATTGTCCGCAGATGGAACAATAACAAGGTAGACAAGGGGACTCAATCGTACTTCATTGACGTTCTTGATGAGCAGAGTCTCGCTTTCCTCGTTGACCTGAGTAATCTCTTCGATCTTGCCTTGGTCCCGACCGCGAATAACGCAGACTCGATCTCCGGGTGCGAAGAGGATGTGCTTTCGGCGGAGATGTTTCGGAACGCGCGGTGGGTGCATCAGGGCAGGATCAAGGGCACCATAGGTCGTAGCTTCCAGCCCTGTATCACGCTTGGGAGCCAGCTCTCCCTTCTTCCAGTCCTCCCAGCGGGCGTTTCGAGCTTCCTTGAGGTTGTCGATCATGGCCCGATTGTATTCCTTTCGTGTCCGAATGGTGTCCTTGCGATCCACCAATTCCTCCTGCTGTCTGGCCCGGAAGAGCTTCTTCTGGGCCTGCTTCCTGGCCGCAGCCGTCCTTTGGATGACCTTTTGCATGTTGAGCGAGTGAGGGCCAGCAATGGCTAAATCGTTGCTGCTCGTCGACTCCGTAAAATGCGCGGACGGAAAATTGCGGCCGCATCTCAAGCCACGTGATGCAATTCCAATTACGTGGATTATGTAATCTCTATATATCTGCCGGAACACCTCCTCCATACAACCTTGCCCTACCAAGTGATGAAATCAGGTAAAGATGCAGAATCTTACACTGAAGGAGACACAAATGATAAATTATTATTCCCGGATGTAACCCACACACCGAAACCTAATGGATGTCTCTCGGGCATATATTTCTGTGAGTCTGGATCAGCTGGAACCTGGATTCGGCACCTAGCCGGACCCCAAATATATACATTGGTAGCGCCCCAGGTATGGAACCACAGTGCGTGGCTGTAAATCCTGAACCTAGGCAGTCGAGAATGCTAAGAGGCCCAATAGCTACAAAGCCTTTTACCTATGACTTGATTTGGAGGGTATTGTAGGTATGTTTCATCTATAGGTAGTACTTCAACCTAAGAAGCCAAGGTAGCCTATATCTAATATCTAATTTACCCTAAAGTGGGCTGCGAGACTATTATCCGTTGACTGAGGCCTGTATGTTATACCAGGCAAATCTCAACTTCATGAGATAGGACGCACAATATGGAAGGCATGGAAAACTACTACAGCCCTTGATCAAAAGGACCATGACCTGCACCGCCCTGAGGTACATCTATGAAGGAATGATCTCCGCCCAGAAGCATCAGGTTATCCCAGTATTTTTCATAAAAGTCGACGACACCGTTCGAGCCTGCGAAACGCGTATCACTGGTGCTGGGCAGTGAATCTTGTCCAAGATAGAATGTAGCGTCCATAAGATCAACATCCAATGGACTGTGCTCGTTATCCAGAACTGTTGAGGTGAGCTGGTACTCGAGCGTTACGGGCGTGGTGAGGATCGAATTCGCTGGAAAGAAGAAAAGGTAATTAGTGATCTGGGTATACAAAGAAAACATCACTGGGTAATGGATCCACCTACCGTAGTCTGGTGCTCCGCTCGTAGCTTGTGACCCGATGGGAGGGCTCAAAGGCTGTACCTGCTCGGGCGTTGCACCGTGCTGCAAGTGGTTGTTCGTGACCTTGAGCATGATATGAAGGGCGTCGGCTGTCTTTGATGCCTCCGTAGATTGATGGCGCAGATGAGTCCAGATGTTGTAAGCCCTCTCAATCTCTTGAGAAAGCTGTTTCCTCTCGTCCAATATTACTCGTCGTTGCTCAGGTGACAGGTTCCGTTTCAAATCATAGCGAGACTGACAGGAGATTTCCAAGGAAATGATCATCGCAGCAGAACGGAAATGCTCTGCGACGATTGGCGAAAAAAAGAAGGAGGTGTAGCCCAACTGACCGCCGGAGCTGCTCGCATCGAAAATATCCGACTGATGCTGGAGTACCGTCCTCGTGGCATTCAGGCAATCTCGCCGAGAATATGCATATGCGGGGTCGAGACGGTGCTGCGCAAGATACCGACGATGGAGGTCACAGCGGGCCTTCTGATACATGAGATTGATATTGTAGCGGTCCATAATGGTGTTTGGTGAGTCTGCAATGGATTCACCCAGAGGTCGGAACTTTAAAGGAGGAGGAATAGTTGCGTGAAGGTCTTTCAGTTTCTCGTCCAAACGGAGAACTTCTTGATAGGGCACTCCCTTGACGGAACAGACCTTGCTGATAATTTCGGCGTCGGCAAACATTATTCTATTGAGGGCGACCGGGAAGAGGATTGCTGTTTTCTCTGTGAGAGATCTTGCAGGAGGCAGTACTGTGGCTGCTGGATCTAAGTCCTCATCCGTCAAATTGCGAGGCTCTTCCGTGTCCGATTGTGTCTGTACAGTAGTCGGCGGTAGACCAGCTTGCAGCGAGATGTAATGATCGAGAAGAGAGAGAATTGTCCACACCCGCCGGCGCATCTCTCCATCAAACACGGAGATCTCGGGATAATGTTTTGAATCTCTGTGATATCCAGCATGAACAGCTAGCCGGGTGGCCAAGCCGAGGAGAACAGAAGGGCCAAGATGGTTATCTGTGCTTCTAAGAATCTCCATTGCCACGCTGAGAATGAGAGTTTCCATGGTATAGCGACCCGGTGACGTGTAGTTGGACATGGTAAGGCATTGTGATGCGCGTCTGTGATATTCTGCAAAAGTCTCGGCGAGCTCACCGTCTGCTCGACCCGCGGTGGAAAATAACTGGAGCCCTGCTCCTGCGCATAGAATGCTGAAAAGATATGCAAGCCAGTTTATGGAAGCATCTTCTGGGTTTCTCCAGAATTGAGCGTACTAGATAGGAAATGAGTAAGTTCTTGAAAGGCTGAGTGTGTAGCGTTTGGTGGTTACCTCTTTTGTAAATGTGGGTACGTGCATGAGAACTTTCTATCAATCAGCATTATTGTCATAAAATTGGCAGGGGTCTGAGGCGTGATACCAAGTGTAGACTCTTTCGAATTCAGATAAAGAGAGATCAAACGGTCTGCAACTGGTCGAGGCGGTAGTGCAGAAATGAGTTCAGACTTGGGAGCAGATATTGTATTCCCGAAGAAAAGCTCCGGGCCTGAGATTACTGGAGCAAATGAATCATCGAGTTGATCTTCAGAGTATGAGACTTCGGTCATTTGGAGATAAGCCTTGACCTCAGTAATCTGCTTTTTTGATTAGCCTTGCGGTCCAAAGCTTTATCCGAGGGAATAGTTTACCTCATTCAATACTGCTTGCCAATGGGTTGGATCCACGTATCGGGTTCCATCTTGATCAACTACCATATTTCCAGTAAATTCCTTCTGCAGTTCTGATTGGCCTTGTTCTGTGCTGGATCCAGGCCGAGGTTGTAGAGTGTTGGAGATGAACTGCTGGGAACTTCCTCCGGCAAGACCTGGCCCTTGAGGCTGGACATTGATCGCAGATAGCTGTTCTATGCGAGTTTGTATCTCACGAAGATGCTCTTGAATTCCTTGAGATTGTGTTCTTGTCAACCCTTGGGGGCCAGTAAAATGGCACACGTATGTTCTATTGTGCTTGATGCAATTGTCGCAGGGCTGCTGCCGATTACATTTTAGTCTACATTTCCAGTCAGTCTTGAATTAAATTCGAATCAATTCATGATTGAACGATATTAGTATCTCAGCAAAAACGCTTAATCGACATATTATAGTAGCGATAGAGGAATTGCAACGTCATAGGATAAGAGGATGGGGCACGGACTTTTTCTGTCGACAGAGGACACAAGATAGCTTTGGCCTCGGCTTTCGTTTCTTCGCCGGTTGAGCGGTCGGATCCGAATTGGCATTTAAGTCCAGAAAATCCATCCTGGCACACAGTCAAACGCCTGCTGAATAAATCCGTGTGGGAGACGGACCTGAAAGGTGTGAGCGGGTCTCACCTTCTCGTGCCCCCTTCTCCTTACCTAAATGCAAGCTAACCGCAAATGGCTATATGGCGGGTCAGATTTCCAATTAACCAATCAAAAGTTATGGACATTTCACTAGCGCCGGACATATTCACGCTAGTGTCGGATTTGACCAAAATATCTCAAGATGCTAACCATCGGACAAAGTAGTATGTGGTCCATGGATGATCATCGGAGATGATATGCTGCGTAGATCAGCTTTAGGATATATAACATTCTTGGAGGCCCAGGTATATCTTGGCTTCGTGTTTCACTCAACATCTTCAAAACGATTCAAAATCTTTAAACATTGAAGAACCTCGACCTATCTCCAAACACTACATACTGTTACTGTTGCTGGTCCAACCTTGGGATAGTGTCAATCATCATGCCTGCCCCAACGAGATCCTCTCGATCATCTTTTAAAAACAGTCCCAGTCAGATGCCATCCGACTGGGATTCTTCAGCAGAAACCACCGCACCAACTGAGGCTCTCACTCCGCCCACTGGGTTCGATTCAACATGGACCGACTTCATGCCTCCAACCAATTCTCATAGCAATATCCTAGAACCGAATATGTCACAAACAGCGCTATCATCGGACATTTTATCTATGGATCCCGCATATTTGGAGAGAATTGCGTTCAGCCTTGAACAATTTCCACCAGAGCCAAATCCCACAAGCATCGAGTTTTCCATGGCCGATTTTACATCAAACAATATCTACACGAATACTCTACATTCACCTTCTGCTGTCCCGATGTCAATTTCAGATAGCCAGAGGAGGGTTGATATCAGCCACGGACCATCATCACTCGAGATAGGCGCATATTATTCGGCTTTTTCGCCCAATACGGATCAGCTACTGGACGTTCGCCGGCCTCAGCAATTTACTCCTTCCCCAGACTATGCAACAGCATTTGGTTTACCAGAACCTCAATACCTGAGCCCGGCGCCCCAGAAGAAAACACCAACCGAAGCATCGGCTAGGAGCGTCTCGCCTTCATCTCAAGACTCGGATGGAGACCGTCTTCAGGAAAAACGGCGGCGAAACAAATTGGCTGCTCGGAGACTACGCCAGAAGAAGATGAATCAAATGTCTGATCTCGAGGCAAGACTGGAAGAAATGACAAAAGAAAGGGATGATTTGAGATTAAAGGCTGCCAAATGGGAAGGAGAAGTGATGGTATTAAGACAATTGGTTAAGGAGACGGTCAAATGAGGCTGAATTATTGAATATCCTGATTGAGAAGGTTTTACATGTCAATTATAGATACCCCATACATAGAAACCGTTGGACATCATGGCGACATTGACGTATTCTACTTTATTCGATATTGCATAGACCACTCACTTTAAACGCTCCATGACTTTCAACAAATCAACCATCAACCCCATGGCCGTAATCTCACCTCCGCCACCTCCACCTTGAAGTATCAGTGGATTGGTCCCATATCGCTTGGTATAGATGCTGACAATCTGGCTGCCTTGAAGATTGGAGATGGGGCTACCCTTCTCAACATGCCTAAGCCCCACTTCGATGGCCCCGGTAGGTACATCGATACTGCCAACATAGCGTAGAATCTTGCCCTGCTTCTCCGCCGCATTCTTTGCTGCATCCATGTGGGCATCGAATTTCGGCAATTCGCTCATGAACTGAGCAATACCTTCTGCCGACGAGGGTAGTGATGAAAGCTCGAAGGGAATAAGTGATTCCACTGGGAAAGATTCGGGACTGGTGACTTCGACACCGATGACCCGGGCGATAATCGTAAGTTTCCGTGCAAAATCGAGGCCGTTTAGATCATCACGCGGATCTGGTTCCGTGTGTCCAATATCCTTGGCGTGAGAAACCAGGGAACTCCATTGTGCGCTTGATGTGCCATTTCCAGGCATGAACTCGCCTAACAGAAGCGAAAGTGTCCCGGAAAGAACTCCTTCTATCCGGATGATCTCATCCCCCGTTGCAATTAGATCCCGGAGCGTTGATAGGACCGGTAGAGTCCCGCCAACCGTACACTGGTGATAGACGAGGGCATTTCCCCGCACAGCCGAGGAGAAGATGTCATTAAACAGTGAAATGTCTTCAGAGAAGCCTTTTTTATTTGGCGTCACCACCGATATACCTCGTTCCAGAAAGATCGGGTAAGCTTGTGCTAGGGCGAGGTCGGATGTGTTGTCCACCAGAATCGCCCTGCCTGGAGCGGATGCGAGAAAGGCTGCAATTTCAGCTGGTGGTAAAGCATTGGATTTGGCCAGGGATGGCGAATTCGCAGCCTCTTCCCACTGAGTGAATGGGATACATGGTGAATACGCTGGCGCCGGGGATAAGAGCGTTTGGGTCGAGCGGGCGAGCAGAACGAGCTTTGGAGGGTTTGATAGTTGCCCGAGTTGCTCTAGGAATGCATTGCCAACGCCGCCAACACCTTTTTATACCATCAGTAACTCAGCTAGATTAGAGAATATGAATGTTAAGCGAGAGATGTATCAGACCCACGATTCCGAGAAAAATAGGTGTAGTCATGCTTCGCGAGCCCTTGTGTGAGCGATCCCGAAGTGAAAGTCTTCAATTTGCTTTGAGGACTTGAAATTCGTAGTGAATTTTCAGGAAGGTTGAACTAAAGTCAGGACTGGGAGTTAAGAAAGGTGCTTGAATTAAGAAGCCTCTCCACATTTCAGTAACTAGTTACCAGGTCGATCACCCACTTGATGACTCACCAGACTGATGGAGAACAGATCCATGAGGCATGAGGCACATAATCGGAAATGCCTATTGTTTCATGATGGTCTAATCATTTTTCTAGTCTTTCTTCATAAAGTCTGAATTAAAATGTCACCACTACAGTACATCTACGACACACACTATAGAGAAAGCTTGAACAAGGACGGTGATGAGGCCTTGGAGCCTTAGGCTTAAGGCCTTCAATCTGTCACCTCCATCTCTCTTCCTTTCATATAGTCAAAGACACATTTCCTTCTCGATGGCCTCTTCATGATCTTTCTGTACGATCGTCTATTCGTCTATATAGACTCACGAGTGAACATGACCTTATTTTTTCATACGTCGTTGGTCAGATTGGCGGGTGCCTAGATTCTAGAAGGGGATAGTGTCGCCTTTCTAGCTCAAAAAAGCTCGGTAATCTAGAAATAATCAGCTACTTCTAGCAATCTTGAAAGTTGGAGGATACTAACCTCCTCGCTCAAAATCATTCTAACAGCTTCCTTCTATCGGAACGATCCGCAACCATGTTGCAACTTGATCAGCATCTCGACACTGATGAGAGGGAATCACTGGGTGCATCTCGTCAACTTCTTGTAGAAAATGATCTTGAGGCCTTGTCTAACTCTGCCATTCTCACCAAGTGCCTTTCATTAAACTCGGTTTTTTCGATATCATCTTCATTCGCCCGCCTGATTCAAGACGCTCGTTCTCGCCCAGAGCTTCAGAGCGTCAATGAGATTGGAGTTGGGCTACAAGGGGCCGTGTTTGAGCAAGTTGGAGAGCGCCTAGTTTTCAAAAAGGAAAAGCCGGGAAACGAAAACCTGCCTTCAAATCTACGAAATGAATATCAAATGCATTCTGCAGTCTCCGATGCGTTCCAGTGCTACGGTGCTCCAACTTTCTGCCAGGTCCGAGTTCCTCGAGCTTTCGAATTTATTTCGAGGGCCAAAGAGGATCAATTTTGGAAGGATGTTTTCCCCAGGATTCCATCTGCCTACCGAGAATATGGAGATGTGGTGAAAATGGAACGAATTTTGCCTCTCCCCAAAGTTGTGCGAAAGGCTTTGCTGGCCCATTTTTATGGCTCTGAGAAGCCGCTGGACTCAACCGAGCTCGAACGCGCTCTTGGCAATACTAAGAACAAGCATTGCCTCGTAAGAGTGTACTTGGGCCAGACTACCGGTTCAATCGCCCGAGATCCAGTCTCACTGAGGAACTTCCCTCTCTATCTGAAGTCTATGAATGACTTTGTCATGGATGTCAAAACCATGGCAAAGGAATTTGGCAAAGCATATGCTATCATGCACTGGGCTGCCTGTGTCAACAGTGATGATGTGGAGTTCGTTCTTGGAACTTCCACCGTTCAAAGACAGGGATCAGATGCTGAAACATTTGACTTCCAGCACCGAGAGGTGGGACTTTATTTGCTCGACTTCGGGCAATGCGAGAAAGTTGATCTTTCGCATGAGCCGGAGGTGGTATACCAAGCTTTCAAAGGTGGTATGGTGACCGGTGACAATCGCCTCTTTATTCCCAATTACCAATCAACCCCTGATCTCTTTGCGGAATTCAGAAGTGGTTACTGCAAGGCTGGTGAGATAATCTTGGCCGAGCGGAAGCTGGAAGACAGATTTGACATAGAAGATTTCATGCGCGAGTACGAGGAGTATGCCGAGGATTTTCTTTGATGATTACTGGGAAAGCTCTTCCTCATTCGGATTTTCTTGGAAAATCCCAATTGTATATACAACTGCCTCACGTAAGGTCACCACGCAGCCCGCAGTGTGGTTATTGAATATTCAAAGTTGGTTATCGAACATCAAGCCATCGTACCTATATCTTTGCAGTAGATACTGATATCAAATCTCTCAACATCTCGGTGGCATGCTCGTGAATAGTAACATGGGTATCCCCTTCGTACTCTCTCAAGACGGCTTGAGGTATATGCTCCGCAAGATAACGCCCCCGTTCGACAGGGACGTTGACGTCTTTCGTTCCATGCCACACGAGGACCTTCTTTACTTTGATATTCTTTAAATCAAATCCCCACTCGGAGGTTAACATCTGTCCGTCCTTCACATTAGGATCCGCACCCTGCTTAAAGCTCTCTCGCACAGCAGCAATCATGATGTCCACTTTGTCAGGGTATTTCTCCGCGAATGCTAGATCTGCAGGTGGCATATTCTTCATTTGAGATCTCATCAATTGGTCCAACTTCGCTGGATCGGGGTCCTGAGCAGGTCTGCCAATTTTCGATATCATGAAATACCGAACCAGCCATGGCGCATATGCCACGAGGTTCAGAGTAACTTTCAGATCAATACTTGCACCCTTCGTGCCGAGTGCCCAAGGACCTGGCCCAGATACGATACCAACTCCAAGCAATTCATTCTCTGCTGGCTCATGTGCACACGCGAGAGCATGAGGTCCACCAGCTGAAACACCGATGATATAGTATCTCTCGATGTTCAGATGCCGCACTAACTCTCGGATATCGGCTGGCCAGTCGAGGAGCTTGCGCTTTGGCTGTGGAGAGGATAGACCGATTCCTGGACGATCGATGCCGATGATCCGCACGTTCAACTCACTCGCCGCGGAGTGGAATACAGCACTCTCCAGTCGGGACCCTGGCCAACCATGGAAAGCTAAAACTGTGGTAGCATCCTCATTGAGAGATCCAAATTTCGCATAGCCCAGTGCGCGACCATCGGAGAGCGTGATAGATTGCTTATGTCGAGCTTGCAGTGATGGGTCCTGCAATATGGAGGCGCTAGCCATACTGGTCGATCGGGGGGTCCTGTGGCTTTCGCAAGTGGAAGGAGCGCTTCTCACAGAAATAAACCAACAATGCGGCACCAAATTCTTGATCGGAGTAACGGGCTTGAAGGTTAATTTCTGTGAATGTAGTCAATGGTTCGGACTGACGGGTACAAAGTACGTGTCAGTAGCTAAATAGCGCCGGAAGTAAAGCGCTAACCTAGCAACTCGCGTCCAGTCATGAAGCGCTGTAAGCTGTAGCCTAGCGGACCATTCCACTCATAGAAAAGTCTCACTTCTCCTATTTCCGAACGACAGAAGAAAAGCAGACCAAAAAAATCCCTTGGCCCCCGGTTCTAGAACTATTTTTAGTCAGCCAGGTTCCAGCATCGAGACGCGGCTCCGACTCCTGTCACAATTTTTGAGGGGATGTGCTGGTATGTACTCATTATTTCTCCACCGCTTCATGCTCCTGGACGGATCAGGCCAGAGCCAACTCCAGGGATGCACGTTTCAAGTGGATCTGGAAGTCGGGAAGTAATACGAGGGGCGTAAGTGATTGGACAGGAGAAGGTGAAGGAGGTGGGGGGCCATATCGGTAGATTTGCGATGGTCCGCCGATGGGAATGGAGCTGAAGCCCCCCTTTTTTAGACAACCTATTGATGTAAATATTGAACGCAGAAGTATCAGATCAGTTTGAATATGACCAGGATGAGAAGAGAAATGTATTACAAGTTTTCAGCCGCGCAAAACTTCACTGGCTCTGGTAGTTAGTGGCCGCCATCTGCGCAGGGTGATGTGTCAGGAGGATTGAAGGTGCAGCAAGCCATTGGAGGGATCATCACTATGTAAACAGTCGAGTCAAGCATTCGAGGGACTGTAGGTATCCATAGCCACGCAACATGGATACACTGCCTTACAGTAGACCTCCCTCGAGTTACTCCGTACTCCGTACACAGTTCATTGTTTACATTCATTTTTCCTCACCATCAAACACGATCAAAGTGCGCAGAAACCGAGAATGGATCCCTGAAAGAAAAAAGAAAAGAAATATCATCAATAATCGACAATATTAGGCAGGATGTTTACCTGCAGGTTATGCGTTATCTGCACGCACCACGAAACAGTGTATAGATTTACATACTGTGGTGTTGTTATAAAACAGCTGAGGTACCCCGATAGTAAGTACCTTGGTCATCTTGGGCATTCTCCTCGGCCACCCCATTATGATCGATCATCTGGGGTTAGCGCATTTAGCTGATACTCTCAGCCACGGGCTTGGAGTAGTATCATATTATCATTGTATGAGATGTTGTACTGATAGCCCTAGCACGCGAGAAGATGTCCTAGACGCAGGCAGACAGCGAGGCGGATTGTACTAATTAGGACACGAGACTCCCTGTGCTCATATGTAGCAAGGCACGGGGGGTGGTGGCAGGCAGTCATACATTTCGTATCAAAACCATTACTAGGATGGGTTGTTGAAGTTTAGCACCCCCTTTCCTCAACTATGATATCAGAATCTCCGACCATGGCATAACCCGGGCATGTCACAGCCACGGTGGCTGTGGCTACAGGAAGAATAAAGAGTGGGCCTCGGACGAGACCTCAGACCTGTGACGCGGAAAGTTGGAAATAGACTTGCTCAGCCACACATAACCTGCTAGGGCTGGTAGAGTAACGGTATTACAATTTACGGGGGGAGGAGAGTCGAGGGAGATCCCCGGTCGCAGATACCGTAGCTACATAAGGTAACTATTGAGTAGTCAATGTTAGCTGAAACACAGGCCCCGATTGGGGGGAAGGAGGTTAGCCTAGGTGCATATCAGGCACACCTAGCCAGTAGACGTCAGCTAAGCGGTCGAGACATCCTGATAGAGTCACATTTCGATGCTCGAGTGTCTCTAGGAATGGTTTTTGAAGCCCCTGGCAGTCATCCAAGTCGAGTACTTTGGATGCGAGTGCTCTCAAAGAACAACGCCTCTGGAAAAATACAAAGGGGCAATTGATACACGAGACCAGCAGTGGCAGAACCACAAATAATAGAAACACCAATCTTACCATAAAATATACGACTACGTTACCAGGCTCCGCCTCCTTTCTCCGCTATCAAAGTGGTCAAATACCAACGTCCCGTACCTGGGGATACACACCAGATACCATGAGATACGGTCGGTACTGCCACCGCCCAGGCAGTCTGGCCTCTATCGTCTCCTCCACCTCCCCAGTCATCAAATATTCTCCTCCATCCCTCCATCGGAAATCTTCTTGCTTCCATCCTCTCTTTCTTCTAGCTGCTGCAAATTTGCTTGAGCTAGCTTTGTCTCTACCACCTATTCCCGTGAAACCCACGCCGTTGCGCCCCCTTTGAATCACAGTACGCCAAAACACCCTTTCTCCCTGAGGCATCCTCACTCCCCTCTCCCACCCATCCCGGCAGCCTGAACTTGTCCCTTTCCCAAGCCTCCTGATAGACCTGCCCTGGTTGTCTATCCTACCCCCTCTCTCCCTTCCCACTGTCTCCAACATCCACAGTGCTCTTCGGCTCATTCAACACCTCATTTGACTCCCGAAATCTCTTATCATTGCTAACATCGCTTTGCCCCGTGTCAAGATGGCTGAGATCCGTCGCAAGCTCGTCATCGTCGGCGATGGTGCCTGCGGTAAGACCTGTCTGCTCATGTAAGTACTCTGACATCAGAACTACCCACTCCGCATCATCCCCCTTGAATCCCCCTCCCTTCGATCAACCAACTGACACAACTTCTTTCAGCGTTTTCTCGAAGGGCACTTTCCCTGAGGTGAGCCATACCCCCGGGCTCCGATGCCCCCGAACCTAAAATCCCGGAATCTCCTATCTTTCAGTCGCCCTTCCACTACACAAACGATACTCCTTGCTCCTTGCTTCTTTACTCTCGGGGACCCGCGCCTACCCGCTCGCCATGCACACGTTCTGACTCTTGCCGCTCCAGGTGTACGTCCCCACCGTTTTCGAGAACTACGTCGCCGATGTCGAGGTCGATGGCAAGCACGTTGAGCTCGCCCTTTGGGATACGGCTGGCCAAGAAGATTACGACCGTCTCCGTCCCTTGTCATACCCCGATTCCCACGTTATCCTGATCTGTTTCGCCGTCGACTCTCCCGATTCGCTCGACAACGTCCAGGAGAAGGTTAGTGCCCGAAACTTTGAATACCTCTCGAGGAGCATCAAGCGACCTGCTTCTTCGTTGCCGGAGCCATGCTGACGCGGTCTTTTTAGTGGATTTCCGAGGTTCTCCACTTCTGCCAGGGCCTCCCCATTATCCTGGTTGGCTGTAAGAAGGATCTGCGCCACGACCCCAAGACCATTGAGGAGCTGCACAAGACCTCCCAGAGCCCCGTCACTGCCGAGCAGGTACGTTCATTTCGATATCGCGGATTCCCTTTCCGAAATCTCCGTGGAGAACGCTTGAAAACTAACGAGCCTGCTACAGGGTGAGGAGATCCGCAAGAAGATTGGTGCCTACAAGTACCTCGAGTGCTCTGCCCGTACCAACGAGGGTGTCCGTGAGGTCTTCGAGGCCGCTACCCGCGCTGCCCTCCTCAAGGTCGGCAAGAGCAAGCCCGGCAAGAAGAGCAAGTGCTCGATCCTGTAAACTACCCCGGCCGTGCAGCGCTCCGGCTCGAGCGAAACAACCCGACCAACAGCCGAGATTCGGGAACAATTTGGATAATTCTGATTCCCCCTGGAGAAATTAAAAGAGGTTCGAGGAGAGGGGGGGGGATGAGGCTGCTGAATCCCGCATGCGATAATCGTGGACAGTGTCGAATTCGGGCCATCTGAAGTCATGCAATTTTTCCCCCTTTGTTGTCGTCTCTCCATTTTGTGTTTTTCCTCCCCCCAATTCCCACCCCGCAATTTTCGTTGTTGGTCGCAGACTTCTTGTGTTTCTCCTCCTTTTTTGCCTTGATTTTACAGAATTTGTCTAGGGAGGCGTTGTCTTCATCATAACCCTGTGGGCTTTTTCTTCTTTTTCCTGTCCCGTCTTCCTCCTGCCCCTACGCCCTATTTACCCTCTATTTTCTTTCAATCCGACTCTATGGAATCTGGATCACAATGACAAAGTGCCTCAAATTTACACTTGTGGCAGTATAAAATTTTCTAAAAAAACGCATAACACCCGACAAGATTTCCCTCTTGGATGTAGCCGGTACTGTGTTAGGTAGGAGGTTTGGTAACGCTTTCTATGTGTGTTCTTCCGTCTACCTGACCTGGCACCGAAACTATGTATTCTCCTATTCCTGGGCATTCTGATGCCCTTGGTTATGGTGGATAGTTTCTACTCCCTCGCGAGTATGTCCCTAGTGAAGCACTTGACCTGAGTTCATTTTCTGATACCTCGATTTTCGCTAAATCAATGCATCGAACCGCTTTAGTCCGCTTTGTTTTCTTCCTCGCATACCAGGATCAAGGTCACAGATACTGTATCCTATAGATGGTAGGCACGTGGCATAGTCGGACTGGAGCCGGGTAGATAGAGTCGAAATGGCAATAATCAAGTGTCGCATACATACGCATGATAACCCAGCTCGATGAGGTGTTAAGCAGTCTACACAAGTAGAAGATCAGATTATTCCAATGATGACTTCATACACATAAGGCTTAATGCGAAACTATATACATATTGATCCCAACATAACATACCCAGCAAAATTACCTATTCAAGCTCAAAAGCCCCTCAATATACCGCCTCGCATCCATCCCCAAACCCTCCACCAACTTCGAGGGTGTAGTATCAGCCCTCGAAGCAGCCAGGTTCGACGAAGATGCACCGCCCAAATCACGGAAGAACCGCGCACCGCTGCTCATGCGGGTATGACTGGATGAAGAAACATAGTCGCTCGCCTTACGCACGATAAACGCTTCTCGTGGTTCAGGAATAGACTCGGGATCCGCGGATGAGGGGACTGGATTCTGATTGTCCTCGGTCATGGAGGAGAGCGCTGCGGAGGAAGATGCAGATGAAAGGGCGTGTGATCGGTGAGTGGGTGTGCTGTGGGTTGGAATGCGGACCCAGACTATCCACCACCCACGGCTGGTTTTGCAGGTGCGTTCTAGTTCCTGGGGTCGGGGGCGGGTGTCGATGTATGTGGAGAGGAGGCGTTGGTGGATTGCTATGCTCTCGACACGCGACCATGATTGTGTGTTTGGGGTTTGGGATGGAGAGGGTGATGGAGTTCTGGGGGCTTGAGAGGTCTCGTTTGGACGGTTCGGAGTTCCGAGGCCTGGGATGTTCGGGATTGAGGAGCGGATTGTTAGGTTTGATGGGTCGTATACTATGTCGTAGACGGGTTGGGTGCGTGTTGAGAATCGTTTGCTGGGATCGCCGGTCGTTTCGGACGTGAAGATGCGAAAGGCAGCTGTCGTAGGCGATGTTGATGATAGGAGGGGTTTTTGAAGGGGACCTAGTTGGTGGTGGATGCTGGAATAGAGAGCGGAAGATGATAGAGCTGGGGTTTCTGGGTCGAAGAGGAAAGTGAACATGAACGGTTGATGCTGTGAAACCGTTAGCCGGGTTGAAGAAGTTCATAAATGTAAAATTATACATACCACGTAGATTACTGCTTGGAGCTTCTTCATACTCTCGCCTGAAGAGTCTGCTAATCGTACGTGAACTGATCGATGGACTATACGACTCCTTGGCCGTCCAGCATCTGATTCCGGCTCTGGGCTCCCTTCTTCTATGTCGTCCAATGTGTCTAGATCATCGCGTGGCCCTAGTACGAAGCGGCCGGGGACATTGAGTTTCGTCTCAGTCCGGGGTCCATCCGTTAGGCGCTTGGGAGCCGGCGGAGAGCGTACATCAGTTAAAGAAGGTCCATTCTTCTGTGGGTTCCCCGTAGTGGGTTGTCCTGGCTGTGCTGAAGAGCTCTCAGGAGGTGGTGAGGATGGCGACGACGTGGGCGCTGATTTGTTAGAAAAGCTCCACGCAGAACCATATCCTAGAGTGAGGTATTTCATAACTGTGTCCGCTCCGAATGCTGACTTGTCGGCCAGCTGATCATTGCTGGACGGCGAGCTTCCGGTTCCCTTTTCAGGACTGTTCTCTTTCTGGACATCTGGAGGCGGTTGTGGCATTGCCATGATAAGAGGCCGAGGTATTCCTGGGGTATGTGTTCTTTCCGGCGTGGCAGGTTGGCTGGAAGCTCGTGCTCGTTTTCTCCGAGGCTTTCGTCGGCGTAGCGACGTCGGATCCCGCCCGATTCCATACGCCGCGTCGCCGTATCGGTAGATCCATTCCATCCAGTGGGATACCTGAACCAGGGTCTGTCGATCCACGGCGCCAGAGCCGGAAAAAACTACACCATCAGCTGGCCGAGGGTCGGTGTCTGAGCCTAACCATGCATCCTCACTGTCACGAATGGGCGCCGATGGAGACCCTTCGGTTTGCCCGGGAAGATCGCCAAATCTCGAGACAACCAAGTCCAGCAGGCCATCTGTTCGGGCGATAAAGTCTTCGAGGACTTCTCTTTCCCCACTACCCCATTCTTCCTCTCCGACACCAATGCCCAGTTCTCCTCCTGCGGCAAGTTTGATGCCGTTATACATATCCACGATCGGATTTCCAGACAAGAGCAGTTCCCAATTCAAAGTGAACTTTTCCCAGAACCGGTCCAGGAAAAGACAGAACGAAGATCTTCCAACACGGTTGTAGAGCTCGGACATAGAGAAATCGTGAAGTAGTAGGAATATGGAGTGCGCTCGGCGCAATTGTTGAATGAGCAGCTGCGGAGGTCCCATTTCTCTCGCTGAATACTGAAATGAAGGGGAACTTGATTTATCGGTCGAAGAAGTCTGGGCTGGATCGGCGGGTAACCGGGTGAGGTCGATTGACTGGTATTGTCTTAGTTATGTTCGTCATACTGTTCAGCTGTCTAGCTATACTCACGGCAACTATCCACCAATCCTTCTCCAGCTCGAGCACGACGACCCGCGCCTTATCAGTTTCGATGTACTCGAGTGGTTTGCCAGAGGAAAAGGTACTGTATAACGGTACGCATGAGCTTCGGTCATTTGCGGAGATCAAGAGAGTGATTCCCACCTGGCAAAGCTCACCATCCCCTGCGCTAGACCTATCTGGCGCAGCTTCCGATTCATGTCATCCCCAGAAGGCTTGCTGCCATCTTCTTCGGCAGTCGCATCATTCGTTCCTTGCAGATCGCCCGATCTCGAGGTGTAGAGCACAATCTGGTCCTCTAATGTCTCGTCCGTGGGGCCTAAAGTTGGGTTGTAGATGGCGAGATAAGATAGCTGCGCAGGTGTCACAGAATCGGTCTCTGTTTCAGGCATCGCATCGTTAGTGCTCGCTGCTCTAAATCAGCGATCGCAAGGCAGTTGTGGGGTAATTGCGTCGCGACGAAATCGAGGCACTGATGATGTTGACATCACGTGGCGACTTTATCGATAAGTCGGGCTGGTCCCGAGCAACGAACGGCTCTCATCAGCGGCTTTTGTAGTCGCAAGAGCAGCCAAATATGTTCATGGTTCGCGGTAGCAGTGCCTTTGGGCTCTGCAGGTACTCTCCTGCTGGTCGATGGCCTGCATACCGGAGCTATGCAACACGTTCATTTGATCCGCTTCGGATCCTCTTTTGCGGCTCCGACGACTTTAGCATTGCCTCCTTGAAAGCTCTCTACGACTACCGTCTGAAACATCCCGACCAGATTGCCTCTATTGATGTGGTCTGTCGGCCAGGGAAACGGGTTGGAAGGGGATTGAAGAAAATTCGTGAGAGTTAGTCGCTTTTTATCGAGCTAATTGAAGTTGCTTTAAGATCTAACTCGAGATTCAAACAGTGCCAATCAAGGAAGCTGCATCTGCACTATCTCTTCCCGTTCATGAGATTGATACATTCAGAGGATGGACTGTAAATATAAGCTTCTGATATGGGTTTATACTATACTGATTGTGCTAGCCCCCCGAGACCCCCAGTGGTCCAATCAACCTGATTATCGCTGTATCCTTTGGGCTATTCGTGCCTCCGCGCATTTTGAATGCTGCGAAGTATGGAGGCTTGAACGTGCACCCCTCCCTGCTTCCAGAGTACGTAAATTAGCCTACTGAGACGTTTTGAATCAAGAGAACTAACATGATCCAGCTTCCGTGGCCCAGCGCCATTGCACCACACGCTTTTAGCAGGGAGAACCAAGACTGGCGTGACACTTCAGACATTGCACCACAAGAGCTTCGACCATGGAACAATTCTTGCTCAATCTCCAGCTCCTGGCTTCGACATTCCCAACCCCGAGTCCTGTACTGTGCCCGAGTTGACCAGCGTGGTTTCAGTCAAAGGTGCCCAGCTACTTTATGATGGCATCCAAAATGGCCTATTTGTACCTCCAGTACAAGACGCAGGATGGCTATCTGAGAAAGATACCCAAAACCTCATCCATGCTGCCAAGATTATGCCTGAAGATAGACACATTGACTGGGCAAACTGGGACGCAGCCAACTTCAACCGACGCAACCGGGTCCTTGGCAACCTATGGAGCAAAGCACTCGTGGCGAGCAAACCGGGAGATGGACCTGTCTCATTTCAACAGAAGCGTGTCATCCTGACAGATGTCGACGAAGTGGACCCTCCCAAGGGATCCGAGACTTTCATAATTGTTCCTGGATTGCCATTCACGAATGCCCCTCACCCGGTGGAACCAAAGAAGAACAGGGCGCTTTACGTCTTCACCAAGGATGGAAAGGCGCTTCGTATCAACCACTTGAAAGTGGAGGGAGAGCCAGTCGCCGAAGGGCTGCGCGCTGCAATCAAGGCGCGCATGTTTGGTGATCGGTCTATTCAGTCTGGCGGTGCCGAGTTTACTCCTTTCCGCAACCCTCTTGTATGAAAATAATGCAGAATGTACAATATGATTCTATTCTATCACCCTGATACCCGTTACAATGCTGAGAGCCTGTATGTAAATTGTTTCCCGAGAAGTGATTGAGATTTCCGCCTGCATGCGCAAAGCCTTTTGAACTAATCTCAGTTTCAACGGAATCCAGAATCTAGATTGGTTAGCCATGCGTACTTCTTGCTAGGAATCAATGCAATGTTCATACCGACTTGGACAGCTTGGCCCGTCATAGAAGAGTTCTTCGCAATGGAAAGATACGCATCTGCGGTATCCTCTACCTCAGGCTATTACGAGAGTTAATGAGAAATCGCGTATCCTAGAAAATTGAGATCACTTTACCGTGTGCCCGAGCGCCGTCCTGTCCTCCCAGCCCTTGATCTGCTCGGGAGAAAATCGTTTTCCCTAGAATGATGTCAGGTAATGTCTTATACAGGAAAACTTGATGGGTTCCTTACCCATTCAGTAAGGAGAAGGCCAGGCAACACGGCATTCACCCGGACTTTGGGGCCCTGTGATTGCGCCAGGCACTTCATGAGGTGAATTGCTTTGTGAACCAACCATGATCAGCGAATTGTTTGAAGGTCAAGCATAAGAGGAATTACTTACAAGCTGACTTGGTCACGGCATATGGTATACTGCTACCACTGGGGACAACACCCTGCGATCAATGTCAATTTCAGTAACCAGGCGCCAATTAATCTTGATGCTAGGCGTACCGCAGTTGAGGAAGTCAGGATAAAGACACCGCCATCAGGATTGGCGTTGAAAGTGGGCAAAGCAGCCTTGAAAAGGTGAAAGTTGCTCTTGACATTAATTGACCAGCACTATCAATCATTGTTAGCCTTCTTGATGCAAGGAGCAGCGTGTTTCGGTGTTCAGTCACCTTATCCCAGTCTGCATCGTCCATCGCATCCAGGTCGCTGAATTTGGTCATCTTCGTCCAGCCCTTGTCTGGGTATTAGCATTTCCCAAAAAGTAAGCCAGGAAGAGCGACTCACAGCATTTGAAATGACCACATCGATGCCTCCTAGCTGTTCAATGGTGGTTCTCACGACATTGGTACAATCGCTCTGGCTTCCTGCATCCTATATCCATGAGAAAGTCAGCTACAGAGGTATTTTCGAGCGGGAAAAGACCGAATCTGCTCATACACCCTGGACAGTAATCGTCTTCACGTTATATTGGGCTGCCAGTTCCGAGGCAACTTTATCGGCTGTCTCCTTGCTTGATGCATAGTTGATAGCGATATTGCTTCCTTCTGCGGCGAACTTCTGAGCGATTACAGCACCAAGGCCTCTGTTGAAGTTCAAATTAGCCAAAGTTCTGAATTGACGTGCTTGATCTGTTCATAAAAGGGATGGCAATACCGCGATCCACCTGTAATCAGGACATTCCGACCGTTCAGAGAGTAAGGCATGGTGAAATGATGGGTTGAAAGACTGTGATTCAGATAAACTAGATCCGGACCCAATACCGAAATACGCAATTGTATCAGATATAATTCTGGCGATTGTTCGACGGGTCACTTCCGTTCGGGGGATGCGGGGCTAGTTATGCGATACCACCGACCCGAGGCGCGGTAGTTTATCAGGCACTGTGGGGAATGAGACGGGATTATTCCGATGCTGACAATATCCCTTCACTATTTTTATAGCGGAGTAGTTCTTTTGAAGAATAGTTATACCTTGCCGCAGTTATGTATTCTACAGTTGCTAATCATACAGAGACAATTCGTGGCGATATCGCTCCAGATTAAACGGTTCTCTAGTCCCCACATCGGTATGTGGAGGGGAAAAGTACCCCGGCGTTCAACTTCGGCCAGAATGCCGAGAATCAAATGAACCTTTCATTATCATGTGTATTTTCTTGGAGTAAAAAAGCTAACTGGGACTCATCTCCCATTAAATGGCATGGTATGCATATGCGCCGTAGAGAAGGATAGCGCTTACAGAGAACAGTTCAAAGAACGACCCAGCCACAGTATTCTGATTCCTTCATACCCCACCAAGCTCGTCGTCCAGCCAAAGGAAGCCATTGGACAAGGAACCTGTCGGCAATGGGGAGAAGTATCCGTCCAGAAACGCTCAGTGTCCGAACGCGAGCCCACGATTCCACGTAAACGGTCCGGAGCCTTGCTATCTCGGGCTTGGAGCCCCGGCCAGAAGCCCAACGGAAACAATAAATGAAGAATCGTATGAACTTCGCGGCAAGTATCATACACACAGCTACAGCTGGGCCGTTGGAGACGATAATATCGGGGTGACTGGAAGTGTACTGCGTAGGGAGTGGACGCTGGTCGGGGTGTCGTCCTAGTAGAACGAGAAGACAGGCCCAGAAGCAGTGGAGTGTCGAGAATGGCGCCGTCAAGTATGATTGATGTACCCGTCGTGCCCGTGGGATGGTGACGATGGCATAGTTCTCAGTCGGTTCCTTGCTGTCCTTCTGTTGCGCAATGGCGTCTTCAAATTCGATGGCCTTTTGAGCGCTGAGGTCATCCCCGGAGCTCACGACGTAGGTGCGGTAGGTGTAGATTGAATAGTCAAAGTTATTTTCCAGAATTGCCAACATTTCCGCTGTGTGTCCACCACTACCTAGCACGACAAGGAGGTGGACAGGGGTGCCCCTTCGACGGACTTTGGGAAGCGAGGCATTCTGAGAGATGACCAGAGAGACCAGGATGACCTAGGATAGCCAGCAGTTAGTTCTGTAGAGGATTCATCATTTGACGAGCCTATATCCAGACGCACAAGGAGCATGAGAAACCCAATTGCGGCTATCGAGCCGACTATCTTCAAGGAAAGCTCCCAGAGAATCTGTGGAGTCGAGGCCATGATGTCACTGCGGCTGCGTGCTTGAAGTAGGGGAAGAGAAGGCAGGCGGTTGCTATGGCGAAAGAGGCATGATCAAATGGGCAAGTAGCCAAAAAAGAAGCAAGCGACGAAGAAAGAGGCCGTCATCGCCCACAGCCTTTATGAAGGGAAGTTTCCATTTCCTTTTGAGCGAAATTGAAGCTGTCGCGTCCGCGCAACACGTGCCTCGAGTGGTCTGTGCAGCCGCAGCCGCAGCCTCAGCCTGGGGTTCCTGTTTCTGTTTCTTGGGTTTATTATTTTCAGGCTTCCGCCTTCCTCTCCCTTGCTACCACCAACAATCCGCGTCTGTTTTCATTGCTTTGCGTCTCGCGTCTGCTAACATGTCATGGCGCTCTTTTCAAAACGTCTGACCTGTTTTTACTGCGGTCGGCGCGCCACGCAGCCTGTCCGTGGGCAGGTTCGCAAATTCCACTGTGAACACTGCGAGGCCGATAACTATTTGGACCAGGTACGCTTCGCGAAACACAGGCCAAGACCTTTGGGAAGTTACTAATGAGTTGTCGCCCGATGTTACAGAATGGAGACATCACAGATCCGCCAGCGGAAGATACGAACCGTTTCAATCAAGGACCCGACGCCTCGAGCCCGGCCCTCGACTCGACAGACTTCGGGGGATCCCATTCATTTTGTTCAAAATGCATTCGAAACCAGCATTTGTTCAGATCATCACTTGCTGCATACTTTCCGCCATCAGATGACCCGACGGACGAAGAATATGAGCGCGGGTATGCTCAGTTCAAGAAAGGCCTCGAGGAAACATACCCGCAAGTTTGCGATGCTTGCGGGCCCCGAGTGCTGGAGGAAATTCGCAAGAAGGGCTACGAGGCCAAGGCAGATCATCTCCGTCGCATGATGGACCGCAGCAGAGCCAGCAAGACTGTACGGCAGGCTAGGGATCGCAGCTGGCAGAGCTTACTTGTTTACGCCGGCGCGTTCGGATACTGGACCAGCGTTGGTGGCCAAATTGCATGGGACGTGACGAGCTTTCTGACCAATCGGGGTCTCTCTTTTGATCCAGATATGTCTTCGGATACTCCAGTATCGTTGCTTTCCTGTGTGAGCCAGACAGCGCAGACGGGTCGTCTTCTCAGTGAATGCTCGTTCGATCTAGCTTCTACTGCAGGATATTCCCTCATCGCGGGACTTTTGTCTATCTGGTGGAATCCAAAGTTGCGCATGAAGGTAGAAGGACGAATTGGCAGATTTGCCGGGTTTGCGGAATACTACCAGGCACAACTGATCACCCTCGTGACTCGTTGCGTGTTCTGGGAATTGCTCAAGGACCCATCAGCAAGCGCTCTCGGGCCCAACCTTCCCCCAGCTTTGCATATCTTCATGATCGCTTTCACACTGTTGTCGGTTGTGATTTCACGTCGTGTGGTCGATTACAATACCCAACCATTGGTAGATTGGTCTGATAACTCTTGGGAGAAACCGCTGCGAAGTGGCGGAACATCCCCGGTTACGGGACCTAGTGCTTCGAGAGATAATCTCACACCGAGGCCTGCGACTGGCCCGCTCGATCAGCGATTTCCGATGGAGAAGCTGGCTCCTCCGCCGACGGCCAGTAAGCCGCCGTCCTTCCCTACTCCTCCCCGAGAAGTCGATGAAATGGAGTGGACCCCATCAGCACCTCAACCTGTTCTCCAGCCGAAATTCAGCGTCTCCCAGCGAGATAAGCCTGCTGTCTTCGATGGCCCTTCTCCTTTCACTGGTAGCCTGCCACCTGCTCCCAAGCCCCCGGCATGGAATCTCCGAAATCGGTCATCGACGAAGCCCATTGAGCAAGTCATTCAACCAAACCCATTCCATCGAAATTTATACAATCCTCCAAATCAGTGGCAGCTGAAAGCCGCGAGCCCGGAACCAGTTTTCCGGCCCCCATCATTCTTCCCGACGAGCGATCTCAATACCTCCACTGGATTGGAAACATTGTTTGAGCGTGCCTTCGACATTGACCCTGAAGGTCCGAAGAGGGACTGGAAGCAACCGCCGCCCAATCAGAAATCCTACTCTCCTCCTTCAAGACATCTTGTATTCCAATACCTTCGACTGGCTCTATTGTTGGGGTCTTTGTCCGCTTGGACATTCTCTCAGAATCACCAGCTCTCAATTCCCGGAAACTACATCGAAGCTTGTGCTTTGGGTAGTGCCAGTCTCATCGCAGGCTTTGCTCTTCTGGAAGCAGTGAAACGGCCTCTGGTACATTGGAATGGCATGGAGATCTTGGTCTACATCACTGAGCTTGCAGCGGCCGTTCACCTTGGCGCTCATCTGCCTCAAGGATCTTATGAGCGTGAATACTTTGACAGATACGGCAAATTGCTCCTTGTTTTCATGGCTGTTCAGGAGGGTCTGGGGCTACTAGCTGCTTACAAAGGGGCAGCATCTGTCGCGGGTTCTGAACAGCACCAGGAGCACGTCCCAATGTCTCCGCAGCCTATTTTACCGCAACCGTCATCCCCACAGCCGTTGTCACCAGTTCAACAGGCTCTTCCTTGGTCCCCCACCCATTCCACGTTCAGCAGCCCACCTCCAGCACCATCCGTCACTTCCCACTCTGAAGCTCCTTCTCTTTCCTTCTCAACCACCACCGGCGGCTCTAGCTTCTCTTCGGGTTTATCGACAGCCTTGCCACCTGCTCAGAATTACCAAATTGCCTCTTCTCAGAGCCACAATCGCTTCCCAACACCGCGGAAGAACCCTCATAGCTTCACTATGAGTGATCTCCGGGCGAGCGACCCCCCATCAGATTACGAGCAAGACTCCGATACTGAAACCGTGGCTACTACCACCACGACCATGACCGATGCCACCAACCGAAATATTCGGTACGGCCAGTATCCAAACTCGGAGTTTGGCTCTGCCTTTTCTCCGAGAAGAAACGAGCTTGGTCCAGGTATCGGCGGTCTGAGTCTGGAAGATCGCCCTGCTTCCCGGCGCGTTACTCGCAGTCAAACACAGCAAGGGCTAACAGGGCGAAGATTCCCAGCCCGGGCTGTTAGGTGATTCTAATGGCCCTTTCGCTCTCCTTTTCTTATGCATTGCGTTCCTTTTTTTCCTGTTACAGACTGTTGTCTCGTTTCCCCCTGATCTTTTATTTGCATGCTTATCCTTGAGTCGAACTACCATATCATTTCCTTCCATTTTGTGAGGAGGTGGTTGGTCTCAGCGAGCGTCACATTCATAGCGGCGGCGATCCATTGTTCCTTTTTTTTGTCTGTTCTTGAGGGCCGCCTTGCATATCAAGCTTAGTGGTTATGATGTAAATGATTCGACGATATGAGCTATGTGAATACACCTATTTGATTCTGTGAATCAACATTCGAACAACGATTTCCATCCTCCCAATGCTGAAACGACTCAACCAAATTTGTTGAGGCCTTAGGACTTTAGGCTCCTCCTAGACCTTCAATAGCATTGCCTATTTAGGCCATTATTCTCTTTTCTTTTCTACATATCTCTCAATAAACATCTTCTCCGTGCCTTTCATACGCATATAGTCCGCAGAATTAAGTTCCAATGGCTTGCAAATCAAAATTAAAGTAGATTATCTTGGACTACAGTCTTAATAACACTTGCTCAACCCTCTTCGAACCTGTCCTTCAACTGTAAATTCATGACTCTTATCGTTGCGTGGGAGGGGCCGCATGCTCGACATGAGTGCCGGCAATTTTGTCCGCATCTGTAGTGACAATGCCCTGCTCGGGATCAGCTGCCTTCTGCTGTATCAATTCAGTGACTCCAAAGAGATCATCCATCTTCTCGAGTGACAATCCTGTAGAAAACTGGTTAGCTATATGTAAGTCAGTACAGGAATAGTGTTCAACTTACCCTTGGTCTCTGGAATGAAGAACCACACAAAGAAGAACATCGAGAAACAGAAGCATGCAAAGATGATGTATGTTCTAGATAACGGAATTTCCCGAGTCAGCAACCCTGATGTCTCGCAATCATTTAGTATCAAACATGAACTTACCCATAACCATTCGCACCAACAGTAGTCAACATAACTGGCACAGCCCGAGCAACGACAAAGTTAAACAACCATTGCGTCGCCGCGCCAAAGGCCACATTAAGGGATCGAAGGCGCGCACTTGGGATCTCAGAGACGTAGATCCAGCAGACAGGGCCCCAACCAAATTGGAAGAAGGACGCAAAGAGGAAGATGCAAACCAGGGCAAAGTAGCCGGCAGGGATGACTGGTGCTCCCTGGACTGGAGGGGCAATGCGGACGTATAGACCGATGTACAGCATTGCCAGACCTTGGGCGATGGATGTCCAGAGAAGCGAGCGGCGACGACCGAGGGAGTCGGCGACGAAGACGAGGAAGACGCCGCAGCTGACCATCTTGACGATTCCGTAGACGCCTGTTGCGAAGAGATTGGTCGCGTTACCGACGATCCCCAACTAGAAGGAGATGATATGTTAGAGGTTTGGTCATTCTTGTTGCTGTATATAATGTATGATGATTTGTCAAGGTATAGGGGGAGGATGGCTCACGTTTTTAACTGAATGCTGTTAGTTTCAATTCAAGTACCATTCAATATTAAGGACAAAACTCACATATTTGAGGACTGTAGTAGTTAATCGCATTTGTACCGGTCATCTGCTGGCAGATCATCAAGAAGATGGAAATCATAGCACGATTGCGATTACCAGCAATGAGCCACATCTCCTTCATCAAATCCCAGAAACCGGAGCCGCCAATTAAAGCACGCTCCTGTTCTAACTGGGTCGCAATAGCCTGGAACTCCTCTTCCACGTAAGGGTGGTCAGCGGGAAGTGCCCGAACTTTCGACAAAGTCGCCCGTGCCTCTTCCCATCGGTCCTGCTTGGCCAACCAACGGGGCGACTCATTACAGAGGAGCATTCCGCCGAATAGAAGGACCGCAGGTAGGGCTTGCATGGCCAGAGGAATGAGGAACATAGCTTTGCCCTTGATATGCAAGAGACAGCCATAGTTGATCCAGAAAGCAAGCATAATTCCCATTGTGATGAAGAGTTGGTAAAGACCGGTCAGACCGCCACGGATAGCGCGTGGTGCATTCTCTGCGACGTAGAGGGGGTTGATCATTGAGGCTGAGCCAACACCGAAGCCGGTGATGAGACTGTTTGGTTTCATATTTAGTATGCACGTTTTTGAATTGGGGTTAGAGCTCCAGGAATGCTATAGATGTCTTACCGTCCAATATACATAGCCTCGAGATGGCCATTGGCCGCGGCTTGCATAATGACACCAAGAATTCCAAGAAGCGCTGCCCCAATCAGGGCATACCTTCTTCCCCATCGATCGGCCGCGGGAGAGGCAATCAGGGCTCCGAAGAAACAGCCTGCTTGGAGAGTGGAGACGATGTTGGCCGATAGATTAGCCTGTGCAGTCTTGCTTAGACCTGTAAGGCCATATTCGCTAGAGTAAAGAGAGTGGATTAGCATATTTCGCAGCCACTGGAGGGAAATCGACAAAAGAAAGAGTAAAGACTTACGACATAAATGGTGGCATAGTGAGAACTCCGCCAATGATGCCGGAGTCCATACCGAAAAGCATTCCACCAAAGCATGCCTGTTGCTGTATTAGCTCTAAACCAGAGAGAGATTCTACACCGTAACACTGACAGAGCAAGCCAGGGCATAAACTCTCCATCCATAAATCTCCTTAGGATCAGTTCTCATCGCCTCATTGTGGACGATCTTCTGAAGAAACCACGACATGGTGACAGTGTTGCTCTTCGCCAGACAAAAAGAAGATTGACTGTAAAATCCAGGCCAGCTAATGTGCAAGAGTGGGCCAAAGGTAATGATTTAAATCCAGTCCCGGCAATCACCAGCTCATTTACCGTCGGCTACTGATATACCTCTCGATCAGACTGCGACGCTGTCCATAGAAGGTGTCATCCGCGCCAGCTTCGTTCTTGGCTGTCTTTTCAGCCTATAAGGAGCGGGACAAGCACGCAGTCAAGGCGAGGAAACGAGGGGGAAAACCTCCACGAATCCGAGCCAGTGTTGAATAGCCAAGAGGTTATGGTCACCACATGGTCAGACATGGCCAAAGCGAGAGCTTCTTGGCCGTGGTGCTTTGTGTACCCCCAGCTTTGGCAGGTGGGGAGGTCGGGGGATGTGGGGGTCCTGGGGATAAAGTTCAGGGTATCACGGGCAGATCAGCACCCCATGGGGATGGGCGGGATGAAAGGTCTGATACGACAGTGAGGGCGAATGACCGATATGACTGGATGGTGGCTGAATACGTGGAATTAGCCGACAGGAATGGATATCCTTGCTTGATAGGGTATACATACCACGATGCGGGGGAAGGCCTCTAGCCTGTCTTGGCAATCAGATGGTTGCTCGTTGGAAAAGAAGATGGATCAGAAACAGAGATAAGCCTGTATTTACCAAAGCATGAATGTCTTCAGGGAGACCCTTAAGATTCAGATCATTTGTCAATTATATTATGCGGTGGACGGTGTGGAGAACCTGTATCGGCTGAACAAAGATTTTCTATATCTTTGATATACTACTCTTATTCTAGTCAATTAAAAGATGCTTACCATTGCGAGAAATGGGGTGTGTCAATCAAATTGAAGAGAAGTTGATAGGTAGACAGCGAGGCTTCTTAAAAGTCAGATTGTGTGCCAGTCAGCATCTTCAGCTTCGATTTCTTGTCTCTGGGCAAGCCCAAGGGATTTAGTTCTTCCTTCCATAAAGCCGAGCATCCAAGACGGCACCCTTCGTGATAAGTGGAAAATTCATACTCCACCAATCGAAAGCGAGGCCAAGATGCAGGTACAAGATTGTCTGGAAGACATATGGTGCTGTCTTTGATTTTTGTGTGGCTATGGCGATATATCTAGACGGTCTCGATAGAGTATGTTGGGTCCAACATACTCGCCTGAAAGCTGTAGGGGAAGCCAACCGTCTGTGGTTGAATACGAGGTTGAAAATAACCTTAGAAGATTGATAGCTGTGAAGCTATCTGGACACTGTCGAGGGAAGCGACGGTGTTGGGTTCAAAGGGTCTCCCACCTGCACTGGCGCCCCCACACTTCGTCCAAATTAAGTTACGGGCATAAAGCTGTGTGTCTGGCTGTAGCCAGCATTAGATAGTCCAATGGGGTTGGTTCATTGGTGTACAGTAAGCTGGATAGTCAGCCAATATAATACAAGTCACACGCGGCGGTATCATTGCCCTCCTAGCAAATCACCCAGGTAATCTGCTAGCTCCTGTACAAGCGCATCATCTACACCATCAGTCCCTGTCAAGCCTTGACGGAGCATCTCTGTCCAGCGCTCGACGGTGATCTCATGCAGTTTCTGGCCGTTCAAGGCCTCATGCATGCGACTGGACTGGTCAGATGCAACTGACGCGTCGGAAGAGATAGAGATGTTGCTTTCTATGATAGCTCCATGTTTTAAACGGAGGAACACGCGAGTCTAATCACTGTTAGCAATTCATGCAATAAAATTCCTGAATATTTCCATTGAAAAGACTCACCGAAGAAGGAAGAGTTGCTGGCAATGGTGCACGCTCACGAGGATCCTCCTCGGTAGGGTATGTGGAAAAGGTGAATTGAGGTGTTTGGGTATATTTCCAATCCAGTGACTGTTTTCCAGTCAGTAATCGGTGTCAATCATCACAATATAGTACGACTCACCCGCAACTCCGCAATTCCCTTGCCAATCTCCGGCTCTTGCTCTCCTTGGACATCGCCTACGGTTCCCATGACCCAACTATCGCCGGCAAAGATCTCAGGCTCACCGGCAAGCGCACGTCGTGCCCGACGGACAACGTCAGCGTGAACACCATACATCTGCGCAAACTCCTCCACCACATTATCTATCACCGTCTGCATGGAAAAGAACGAGTCCGCCAGCGCACTCGATACATTCCCCACAGGCGACCGGACACTATCGACGCCTTTAGCCTGGATATACCCTCGTGCAGGAGAGCGTAGGAAACGGCCCAAGTCATGGATATTGGGCGAATCCAGCAAGCAGGTGCCATGGTGCAGAGCTCGGTGCCGGGTCAGCTTGAAGGCTGACCCAGATACCTTTCGGAAAGGTGGCTCATTGCTATTCTTGGGTGTCTCCGGGGGTGTCATGACAATGTCATGTCGGACATTGACACTTGTATTCATTGCGCCAATACGGTGCAGCGCCCGGACCACCATCTCCGCATGCTTATCGCGTGTAAACGTGGTGCGCGGCGAGATCACACTGTAATTGAGGTTTCCCTCGTCGTGGAATACAGCTCCGCCGCCCGATCTCCGCCGTACATAGACAGCGGCATCGTCCTGACCCGCACCAGGCCGACGGTCATTGTAGAGTGCTCGCAAATCCGTTTCCAACCAAGGATTCTGGTTGCGACCGATCACCACGCATGGGCGATTGATATAAAGGAAGAGGATGCTCGAGTCGGCCGGGGCATTTTCTAGTAGGAAATGCTCAATCGAGAGGTTGACGTAAGGGTCGGTCGAAAGCGACTGATAGATTTGGTGCTGGGACGATGGGCGACGGGCAAGCTCTGAGAAGCGGTCGAGGGAATATGACGAATTGTAGCGGACGTGCCTCGCACTACCGCGCAGCGACGAAGCAAGACATCGTCGGACGAGCATTTGGAGAGGAGCAAGGGGAGTTTGGCATAGTTGGGAATATCGCAAAGCAACGCGGCCGATAGTCGGTGGCGCTAGTCCCGGATAGGAAATTGTCGATGAGTCGATTTTCGGCGGCGTCGGGTCTCTTTCTTTTTTTATGTGTCGCATCATCCCTGTCCCCTTGGTGATATATTATTGATTCGGTCTTGCCAATTGATCTTGAGGCATTCGATCATTCTTGTCTATTTCCCATTCCTCAAGCTGAAACCGTTTGGTTAATCCCCGCCATCATGTCGACGTGGGGTGAACATTTCCGAGTCACCACGTAAGTTTGCCCCTCCGTACAGCAACACAACGCCCAAGTGCTCACGATTTCTCCTTTAGCTATGGCGAATCTCACTGCCGCTCTGTCGGCTGCATTGTCGACGGTGTGCCCCCAGGCATGCAACTTACCGAGGAAGATATTCAGCCCCAGATGACTCGCCGCCGTCCCGGCCAGAGTGCCCTCACCACCCCGCGCAATGAGAAGGACCGAGTCGAGATCCAGTCAGGCACAGAATTCGGAGTCACCCTTGGCACACCAATTGGCATGATTGTCCGCAATGAGGACCAACGCCCGAAGGACTACGGTGGCAGCACAATGGACCTGTACCCCCGCCCTAGTCATGCCGACTTCACCTACCTCGAGAAGTACGGTGTGAAGGCCAGCAGTGGCGGTGGCCGTAGCAGTGCTCGTGAGACCATTGGTGAGTAACACAATGCCCTAGAATGACAATGCCAACATCTCAACGTCCTTACTTAAACTAACGTTCCCAGGTCGTGTCGCCGCTGGCGCCATCGCAGAGAAGTACCTTAAGCTCTCGCACAACGTCGAGATCGTCGCCTTTGTCTCCTCTGTCGGCAACGAGTACCTCTTCCCTCCAACCCCCGAACACCCTACCGCCTCTACCAACCCCGAGTACCTCAAGCTCCTCGAGACCATTGACCGCCCGACGGTGGACAGCTTCGCCCCCATCCGCTGCCCGGAGACCGGAGCCTCCGAACGCATGACCAAGGTAGTCGAGCAGTTCCGCGACGCACAGGACAGCATCGGCGGCACCGTGACCTGTGTGATCCGCAACGTCCCCGTCGGCCTGGGTGAGCCATGCTTCGACAAGCTCGAGGCGAAGCTGGCCCACGCCATGCTGAGCATCCCCGCCACCAAGGGCTTCGAGATCGGCTCTGGCTTTGGCGGCTGCGAGGTGCCTGGCTCCATCCACAATGACCCCTTCATTGTCTCCGACGACGGACGCCTCACCACCAAGACCAACAACTCCGGCGGTATCCAGGGCGGTATCTCCAACGGTGCCTCCATCTACTTCCGCATCGCTTTCAAGCCCCCTGCGACTATCGGCCAGGCCCAGAACACTGCTAAGTACGATCTGGAGGAGGGTATTCTTGAGGCCAAGGGCCGTCACGACCCCTGCGTCGTGCCCCGTGCCGTGCCCATCGTCGAGGCCATGTCCGCCCTGGTCGTCATGGACGCCTTGATGGCTCAGTATGCGCGCGAGGCCGCGAAGAACCGTCTTCCCCCCTTGTCCACTACTCTGCCCACGAAGCCCGCTACCGCTCCTAACGGTGCGTAAGTGTGGCTTGAGTTGATTTTGAACGCAAGTTTTGAGCCTTTAATCGAAAAAGGGCTGAAAAGCAAGTGATATATCATAGGGACTTGAACCGTCTCGTGATAGATTATATCCCGGCTGTGCTGCCTGTCGGACTTTTCTAGGTCTGTTTTACTGTTCCTCTGTGTTGGGGAGCTGTATTTTCGGTGTTTATATATCCAAGTGTCCGCGTGGACTAGAGACAAAATTGTTGAATGAAATGCATGAGCAATGATTATGAAGATTGTTCCTCCATTGAGTATAGAGTAGTTTACAAGTCTTTTCAAAAATCCCGCGTACTGGTCCAGTGAAACCTAGAGGGCTGAAATTTAGGACGCTCTCTGCTAGAGGTATTCAATTTCTCGATACAATCAGGCTTGACTACAGTATACCCTCGAAAATCGAAAATATCCCTTTTATTTCTTCATTCATCATCTACACAAGCACCCCCTATTCTCATGCCCATCTCCCAGCACGAACATCCTCAAAGTCAGACAAGTCTCCAATGCTACCTATCAAGAACCGTATAGGAACCGTAGGTAACCGTCCTAATAAACATCATCATATCAGCATTGACAAGCATAACGCAACCGCCTCGTGGATATCAAGTAGCGAACGAATAAAGTTGACACGAAGGGAGGAAAAAGAAAAACAAGCCAAAAAGGGTACAATAAAAGAAAGAAAATAAATCAGAGCGCCAGCTATCCAGAATTCAAAAGGGATCATCAAGCCGTGCCAAAGTAAACGTCAAAAATCAAGGTCTTGTGTGTACAATCTTGTAAAACCTCGGCTCTCGCTCGAAGGGAATTGGATAATGAAGTGTACAAGGAGAAAGAGAAGGGTAGAAGAGGAGGCAAGCACGCAAGAGCGGGTTAAAGCAATCAATCCAAGTCAAGTCAAACCACCACAAGACGAGGGTAGAAGAATCTAACGGCTCACTCGTCGATGACTGATTGAGTCACTGATACGCCGAACACCACCGCTAGTAGAGCGCTCCGAGATATTATCCATATCTCGAGCCGAAGCATTGACAACTCGTAACTTCTCACGGGGCACGGTGTACGTCATCTGCACACTGCGACCCTCCGCCGCACCTTCGACATCCCAGTCATCCTCGTACTCGTCGCATGTCTCGTCGTCGCCGAGGTAGCCCGGTGCTCCGATGAAGAGGTCATCGCGTGTACCACGGGGCATGACAAGAGGCCCCTCGGATAGACGTTTCTTCGCGTTCCAGTCCTTTGCGCCTTGTTTGCGGCGGAAGAGCTCTGCAGAGGCGCTGACGGCACGGCGGGGCGTGGTGGAGCCGTTGCTGATGGGCGTCGGGCCGGATACTAGGATGGTGCTCCGTCGGTCGATGCCTGAAGCGAGGTAGGCTGTTTCATCGACGTCGTCGTCGCGCTGGGTGGATGTTCCGCCACGACGGGTGAGAGTCAGAGCGCGACGGACAGTGTTGAGCATCCAATCTGATGTTCTGGGTTTGGACCCAGGGAGCTTGGAGGGCGAGGAATCCGTCGGAGTGATAGGGGTGATGGTTGCATTTGCCTCGTGGAGGAGAGATTCGTTTTCGGCCTGGCGGTGGGAGAAGGTGGTTTGAGCGGTTGAGTAGGAATCTGTTGAGATGGATTTCACCGAGGGCGCTTTCATGCCATCGCCGTCGCTGTGTGTTGATCCGGTTGCGAGGTGCTCGACACCGTTGCTACCCCAGCTCAGTGGCCTTTCAACGAGAACAGCTCGAGCTTGGGAGACCTGGCCAGTAGGTCTGGTTGTGGCGGAGCAGAAGGAGAATTCTGACGAGTCGGATAGGTTGGTGGATGTCCGGTCACTCTTTCCAGCGGGCGAGGCACGTCCGTCCGATATAGAGCCGTTGTCCTTTCGACGGCTGTAAAACGGACCTAGGCCGACACCAAAGATGGTGGTTCGGGGTGTCGCGAACGGAGTATCTGAGAATGGATCCTCTGGCTCCTGGATAGCAGGTTTGGTTTCCTTCGGAATGGTTGCCATAAGGCGTTCCCGGAACATCGCCTCATCTTCTTCGCGCTCATCAATTGGGTGGATCTCACTTGTGGTATCACTGCGGCGGTAATCGGCGTAGCTTGACGGACGATACGATCTTTGCTGGCTCATGGGGCGAGTCCCTTTAGTAGGACTGGAAGAGTCTGCCAGTAGACCAGTCCTTTCTGCAGCTCCATCACCGGCATCTTTCCAGGACGCAGGCCGTGAAATGACACTGCGGTTCGCAGACCACGCGTAAGCGGGCACGGGATCTTGTTTCTCGCTCATCTGCGAGCTTCGGATACTGCTTGCCTGATGGGGCTCATCTCGAGCCCAAAAGTGAGCACGTTCAGCGCCGAGGGCCAATTCGCGGAGTTGTGAATCTCGCTTGCTTCGTACGGTACGCTTATGGTGGTATCTCCACACACAGAAGGCGATAGCAAAGACAAGCAGTATTCCGAGACTCAGTCCAACTCCAAGTCCTGCTTTTTGACCGGAAGAAAGGGAACGGTGGTGAAATGCCGCTGTAGACGTAGACATGGCAGAAGGATTGGAGTATGAAGTCACCCAGCTGCTTGAGGTTGTGTTGTAGAGATAGACCTGAGAGTTCCGCTCTGCCAAGGAAGTCGCTCGCTTCGACGAGGATTGCTTGGGAATACTGTATCCTCCGGCAATCATCAACACGCCTCCAGGGAGCATGGCTACTGAGTGACCAAAAATTCCCGTCCCCTCGGTGATGCCCACTCCCTCGGAGGATGGCACAGTCCAGGCCCATTCACCGGTCCCGCCATACTCTGCTCCAACATGGAGTACCGCAAATTGAGGATCAGCAGGCGTGGAAGTGTCTCCTACCCAGCCTCCGACAACGTAAACCTTTGTCCCATCCTGCGACAGAACAGCAGCATGACCAGACCGGGGTTCCACCGTAACTGCATCTCGCACAGCCAGCTCGGTCCTAGGCCGGGGATCCGAGTCGACGGTGACAAAGGCCCAACTTTCTTGCGGCACCGAGAAGATCGCAAGCTGAGACATATTGAGAAAGGCCCCTCGTGTGTGGCCGCCGATCAACAGGAAGTCCTGTTGGGTCTGGGTCCGCGAATACGTCTCTGGAAGTGGAACCACGACCATTCCTGCCTCGGGGACAGGCGGTGCGCGGTCTCCGGTAATCGCAGCGTTGTATTCAGTGCTGTGACTCGAGTTGGGATCCATGACCACCATGGACTGCGAATAGTTCGCGGCGGAGACCCAAGTGTCATCTGTACTATTGGCAAAGGGACACATTCCTCCAAACGAATAGAGGATAGTTCCAGTCGTGTTGTTGGGTACGAATGAGAAACTGGCCGCCAGATAATTCGGTCTTGTATTCCCCTCCCCCGGGTTCACCGTGAACTGCGACCAAGAGCCATTGCCGATCGAGCTGGTATTGTCTGGCTGGAAGCGCCACAGCGAGTCGTCGGTTTCCGATCCATCGCGACAGTCTCCGGCGTAGATGGAGATGATGCCGCGATCGTCAATGACGGGGACGAAAGTCGAGTTTCGCTCCGTACTCTGGAATGGGGTCTGCGACAGTAAAGTGTGGTATGTGGGGTTTTGGGAATCGAGGTTCGTGGAGATGTTCAGCGACAGGAACTCGGTCTTGCCGGAGCTGCTAGGCTGCAGCAGGTAGGCAAAGGAGTCATTGTGTGATGGAGAGAGGAAGATGGAGGATGGAGAGTATGGAATGGCGTCGACGAGGCCGAAGAGTAGTAAGGCAGCGAGGAGGAGTAGTGGACTGCGCTTGGAGCGGCGGAGCTCCATCGCGCGTTTGCGAAAAGGAATCTGAGACACGATCAAGGTAAGCTATGCATTCCAGGATCGGCGAGCATGGTGCCACGAGGTTGACAGAGGCAGGTGACGAGGGGCCGGCTGGAATGCCGCTAAGTAGGGAGATTTGTTGACAGGTCTTCTCGTTTATCTTTTAGAGGATACCAGCGGGAAGAGGAGAAGAGAAAGTCCAAAAGGTGCGATGATGGTGATATCAGATGTTCAGATGCTGTTGGGACCAGCCTACAAAACAAGAGACTACTACCAGTCATCTGTTCTCTCCACTTGACTTGTACATTTCTATCAAAGTAAACAACACACTTAAACCTCGTCCCAGCCACACCGTCGTAATCGTCCTGGCGAAAACCCGGCCAGATCAGGGCCGAAGATCAAGCACACCAATGATTCTGCTCGATTCTGTGATGGCTGACGCCTACAGGACGTGCAGGACCCCCTCAACAAAGAAAGTGGCCACCAAAGAGACAGCAAATAGAGTGCCGAGCATCAGATCAACATGCGATCAACCTCGTTGCGGGGGCAACGGGGGCGGGTGGTGGGGATTTTGGTGGATGGGGCCAAGCGGGATGATTATGAAGATTAATATTATGGCGTGTGACTGTTGCTGTAGGATGCAAAACAGAATGCACCGGTGGATCGCAACATCATACTACTCATAGCCTATGGTAACTGTTACTTTACATTGTGTAAAGACTTAATCTAAGATATAGTGGGAGGCGCTACAATTCCAAGGAATCGAGGCTCAGGCCTTCTTCTGCCCTCGGTGAGGGGCAGCATAGTTACTGTCTGTCTGTATCTCCCTAGTGACGGATATGACTTCTTCTCGCTAGGCTGCTGAATAGGCTCGCTTTGCATTCTAGGTAGTATCGCTAATTCTCATGCTCATAGATAACCATATCACGTATATTTCCGGATAAAGTGGATAACAGGTAGACCAGGTAGACTGGATCCTTGATATCTAGACTAGGGAAACCGTTTTACAATGTAGCTTTAACTTTCCCTTTTATCAAAGACTTTTCTAATAGTCTTTTGAACAGTCTTTTAAACAGTCTTTTGAACAGTCTTCTGAACAGTCTTCTGAACAGTCTTCTGAACAGTCTTCTGAACAGTCTTCTGAACAGTCTTCTGAATAGCTTCGGGGAAGGGCTTAGTAGGTATTATGAGAATATCTGGGTACTCCGTGCACCTGTTATACACCATATCCGAAGGTGGATTAGTCTGTCGTGCGAAAGCACAAGTTGGCGTGCGATTAGCCTCAGCCTAAATCAAGGCCCGACACATATTCGAGCCTTTCCTCGGTGTTAGCGAGAAGACGACGCATGAAATCGAGCTGGTGGACGTGTGTGTTTTTCCACTTGGCTTAGAAGGCCAGGATTGTGAGCTCTGCATGTCCTGTCATGTCCCGATCTACTTTTCTTGAGATTCTCCTTTCTATTATAATACATAGAGCTAGATTCTCCCTAGCCACAACAACCTCACCGACCTCAGTTGACTGATTGTGCTATGGAAGACTCCAAGACCAACCCGAATGCATCTGAACTACTGTAGCCCTCGGTTACTAGCTATAATCTACCCCACATACTGTAGCCAGAGAAAAAGAAAATCTGTGGGAGATCCTCAAAACTCAGCCAAAATAACATCTTCTCCTTTCCCCGCGCCGGTCAGTACTCGCCTTAGTTTCCTTATCAGCATCTCTTTCGGTTGCCACAGATCCCCAAAAGCCATCAACTCAATTCAAACCAATCAAAATTACAGCGTAGAGTATCTAAAGCGAATTGAAATGCGCCCCAAGCTCGATCTCCCAGTGGGTCCCATCTTGTAATGAACCATGGATCACTCTGTCAGCTCCATCAAGTTGGCACGCCAACATCTCCCAGCCACTATGAGCTGATGCTTGTACTCTGTACCATGTTTCATGCATGTCTCATACCCGAGAATCGTAACTCAAACCGAACCCAAACCTGGTCAATGCGCAGGCTCATGTGTAGCCAGTTCACAGTCCCAGGGTCTGCTGTGTGGCTTGGCAGATTACCATCTGGACTGGGTTTCGACGGATTGGGATGCTAGCTTACCATGCATAGCCTCGGACATATTCAGACAAAGGCAGACAACGCTCGCAGCTCTCCTTTAGCTCACAGTAATAATCAGGGCATTCCATAATACCACAGCACGACTGATCAAGGCTAGATTTTCCAAGCCCTAATTACTTCCATAGTGAAAAGTCTAATCATAATGCAGGTTTAGTGTCAATGAGTAAAACATATCTTCTGTAAGGTGTCATTGTACCTGTCCATCGCATGCATGACCAAGCCCGTTGTCTAGCCTTTTGCGTATTGGCGTAGCATGAGGTGGGTTAGCCAAATCATGTCTCATGCAGTAACGGCAATGCAAGTCAGGGGCTTGCAGGTTGCACACCATTCTTCGTACTCGTCTTTCCTTTTGCTTTTTCCCTCGGGGTCGAGCGTCTCTGAATTCTGAACCGAAGTCTGGGCTAAGAGACAAAGAAAGAAAGTGCGTTGAGAATTGTAAAATTAACAAGCAGAGAAAGCTAATGAAGAATTAGAAAAAAAAAAACAAGGATCATCGAAAAACTACCACCGGCAGACACGATTCCCGAACAGAAAGTACGCACGGTATATGTTCTTTAGCTATTGACCTTGCGCCAAGGATGGCATGCAGCTTCACGGGACCGTCTTGATTCTGCCTGAGACGACCATCCCTCATGCAGACGCTCAGACCTTATTTTGAGATTAGCGAGGCAACAAGTAGCATGGCCCTCTTTGTCTGCAAGATAATCCCTCCTTAGTCAATATGCCGCTGTGGTCTTTGCAGGATTGTCAGCTCACCTTTCTCTTTCCCACTAACCATCTCTTGTATCGAACGTTGCCCACCATTGAGATAATGTGAGCGATATGTCGATTGTATTTTTACGCTTCAGCGTACGAAACAAACACCAGCCAGCCATGGCATGATACACGGCTATGTATTATTCTCCCTTTTAGGAAATGTGGTCTGCTTCCCGTCCTGAGATGCATTACAATGGCTGGTACTACGGCGCCCCTGTCACATAGTACATCGAGGGTATTCCAATGTCCGATCTACCGGAGACCAAGAAGCCCCTTGTATATACTGATACTAAGAATTATAATGACACAATATGGTCCCTTGTCCGAAATAATCGGCAAGCCTTCTGGTGTGGTGATTTTCTCGACGCGGTTGAGAGACAACATGAATGAACGGGAAAATTGGCACAGGTGGAAACGAGGAAACGGAGGTTTTATTTTACCATAATGACCTTGCATAGCAAAATATCATCTTCGAGTATGTAATACTGAAAATCAAGGCGATCGTTGACTGGGGATATTAAAATACAGGTAAAAGCTGTGGTCTGGACGTCCATTCTCTACATGGCTCGGACCGTATCTAGCGCGGAATGGAGTCTGGAGAGAAATTGTAGACCCTTGATTTTGTAGAGGACGGCTTTCTTCCATTCAAGATGTGAGTCTTCTTCTAATGACCCTCAATTATCACTCTAAGAGTACAGGTTAGCTTCTCTGACATCTGTCTTCTTTTTCGTCTGCTGCTCAAGATAGACTATATAGTTGCCACCAAGTATAACCCAACCCCTCGCTCACGCCGTACAACCACCACCAACCCCTGCACCGTGCCTGCGTATCCTCTGTGCCCGACCTTGTTTTCGAATTGATTTCGACAGACGTCAACAGAGTGGCAAGACAGTCACTGTGTGCGACCGTACCTATAAACTAAATAGAGACACCGGCGCCGCCTGTGTCACCTAGCCGGAGAGACACCGGCCCCGGGCATGCAGATCTCCGGCACCGGTTTCTCGGAAACAGGCCAATCGCAGGCATTAGCGAGCTAGACAGAGAGGCTACTCTAGAAGTAGGATTTAAGCTCTGAACTTGAGATGGGGTAGTTTTCGGTATCCGGTATCACAATCTAGTACCTACGGAGTAGTATCTAGCGAAATTATCCTCCCAGTGCCCACACCCGCATCGCACATATCAACCCCAAGTCCCTAACAAACTCCGATTTCACCTAGCGCCATTCTGTACCCCTTTATGGTGCAGAAATTAGCTCCAGCTCCGTTGGGAGACCGTGGTCGATTTGGCCCGCCTTTGCAGCAGGTGCCCAGTGCGCATCTCCGCAATCGGGCATCCATGTAGGAATCGACGCTAGTAAGGCAGTATCGGGTATATCGCCCAATCATCGATTGCGGGGTTGATGGTGCGCGATAGTTAAAATGGGACGCTGAGTTAGTTTAGCTTAGAGCACTTGTTAGGGAGTTTGGGGTGAATCGAGTAATCTACTCTGTACGGGAGTACATTATGTACTTAGCTGGGTGAACAGTACCCCGCTAATTAGGGCCATTTCTGACCGCGAAAAGAACACGGAGATTTGCATACAATAATAAGAATAATATCATATAGGAGAATATACAGGGGACTTTCTCATTAGGGGCAATTATGATGGCGCTCGAAGTAAAGCTCGTAGATTTCAGTATGAGCTCAAAGTAAGCTCAGGGCCATGATATACACTCAAAACATGCATCTCGTGTGATTGAATAATGGCTTGTTTAGATAGAAGTAAGGAAATCTTCTCTGTTTCCTAAAATTTGACAAATCGAGAGAACAGCTGTGGTATTTTTTAGATACGACCGACCTGATACTAAAAAGTGTTTCCAATGATCTCAATTGATGTTCGTTAGTTACAGACCTCATATGAAGTGATTGAACTCTACTGTTGTTGCATACAATGTCGTAATCATCAGCTTACATTCCACTACTAAATCAAAATACCAGAATGTAGTCAAAAGACATGGAAAGTGGTTAGAACAAAATAACAGAATCTCAGTATCTTATCGACCATCTTACTACCATTCTTCCATATCCATATTCGACTATCAACTTCCGAGTGTGTCCTGGGATCATGCTATCTATAATCCGGAGCCCTTGCAACCATCGGGGCCCTCACCACCAGCCGATACAACAGCCCTACCAACACAGTCCTTACTTCCAATCGGGAGGTTTCCCTTGGCATGCCATTGCCAGCCCCCCGAAGTATCTGTTTCAAAGTGCCATCCAGACAATGCACCACACCCTCCGATCTGCTTCTTGAGGCCTGATCCATCTTTGCCAAACTTAGACGGGTCGAAGTTCTTGCCGTGAATTTCGAAGTGGTCCCAAAAGAACTTGTACGATTCTTTGCATGAGTCATCGGCCGTCGCCGTCGGCGCCGAGGCGGTCGTTGTATGTGTAGTGGAAGTGGTTGTCGCTGAGCTGTCAAAGCCCTCCTCATCAGCAGAGAATAGCTTGGCAAAGTCAGCTTTACTTGGAGATGTGGTGCTTCCAAGATCAACCCAGAGCGAAATTGGGACATCGTCTTCTGCGGAAGAAGGGCCAGGCTTGCCAGGCACTCCAGGGAAGTATCCAGTAGTATCCCACCACCAAGCGCAGTTGGCCAGAATTGCATAGCTGTCCGCATTGGTTGATGCTCGTGCCGCGCCGCCGTTCTTATTGATAGGACGTTGGGCTAGCTGATGGACAAGATTGGGTCCGTATGCTGCGGGGTTTCCAGGGTATTTCCTGCCAGGCTCTACAACACCTTCATCGGTGATGTGTGGCTCCTTGCCGCCGTCTGCAATGCGAGTGTGCATCATTTCGTGGAGGAAGTATTGGCCGGTAGTTCGAAGGTATCGCATGTCACTAGCCTTGTCCGTCTTGCCGCTACTGAGATCGCTCTCTATCTCGGTGATTTTTTGGTCCAGGTTGTCGAGGGAAAAGAAAGGAGGGCAAAAGGTGATATAATGGTAGTATCCAAACCAGCCGTTATAGGTCCACGCATAGCCACCCACGGTCCCCTGGCCCTTCTCGTTACACCTATTATGAGTATCCTTGCAGCTCATAGTGATATACTCTTTCCCCGATGTCTTGCCGCTCTTGAACTCGGACACCCGCTGCAGATTGCCGGCGATTCGGTCTTTCTGCGACAGATAGTCGGGTCCCATATAAAAATGAGCCGACGCAGAGCCTCTAGAGCCCTCCCCATTATTTGGAAAGTTGGATGAATAAGAAGCAAGGGTCGTCGCCTCCCAAAGAGCCGTCTCGAGGACATTCTTCTGATTGTCACTGCATCCGGAGTCTTTCTCGAAATAGAGGTAACCACCATTGCTTCCCATGGCGTGAAAGCAGTCATCAGATGGAAATTCCCCATCACATTTATCCGGTTGAGTTGGAATACCCTTGGGGAAGGGATTATCCGGACGTTTGGGGAATGAGATCTTCTTTGGGGGTGTCTTGGGATCCGATGCCGATGGGTTGTTGATGTCCGGGCCCTTAGGTGGATCGGCTATAGGAGTTGCAGCAATGAGGCCGCATAGCGGCAGAAGGACAAGACCAAAATTGCGCATTCTGAAAATTCAATACTCGAACAATGATGATTCTATTGACTGAATAATCGTGGGAGTTTATGCTCGATGTCTTACGGCACTCGATGTCTCACGACAGATACTATATACGCTTTCTAGCAACAGCTTGTGAGGATCAAGCTATGTGCGAGATTGAAATAATAATGGCCCCCGAGGCTGTTCAATGGGGGCAGGAATAATTGCGAAGTGGTATAAATCCTTTCGTGTGGTTAGCGTGGGTGTTCTTGAGCCTCCAGTTGGTTGGACTATTAATATCCAACGAGGCTGATTGTCGAAGCGCTTTCATCTCCTACGTGATTTAATCGTTGTGTCTAAGGAATTAGCACAATTCAGTAAGTACAAGGAGGGACAGATAGGTACCTATGATAGATGCTGGCGATCTTCCTGGAAATGGAAGGCTCCACGTTACAGATGGAATTGGAACTAGGGGAAAAAACAAGCAAATATTCATGTGCATCTGGCCCCTTAATTGACCGACTATCATTCTGCCCCGTCTTGCGAATTTATTTTTAAAGAAATAGCTGCATGAACTTTGGCAAACATTGGGTCCGATTCCTTCAATCTCATGTCGCTTGCAGATGCCGCTTTATTGCCCGATCATCTGGTTCACATAGGGATGATATAGCTTTTGGAGTATGATTTTTAAATACTTGGACGTAACTAAATCAACTTCAGGGCGCAAGAGACAGTGTTCAACAGGAGCAAGCGAGGAAGCGAACGACCTCCGTCCTTAAAACTACGTCATTTTGACCTCTATTCTTTGTTACCTCTTATTAGACCCCAACATTAGTGGAACTTAGCAGCCCCAAGAGCTAAGTGAAACGAGACGTTTTGCATAGCCCTCCAGGTGTTCGTTGATGCTTGGGCTATCAGCAGCCACTCAGCGTCGAGTTCCTCGAGTTGGCGCCGTGTTTCGGCCCCTACTGAGCGGCATTATGTTGGTCCGCCCTGCATATGGGGGGCCTATGGGGCTATGTTAAGGGTCCAAAGTGTGGATCAGATAAATTTCTCGAAACAAACAACGAATAGGGGAATGCAAAAGAGGAAAGTGCTGCTTGGGGCTGAAAATTGATGCATGAGGGTTGAGTACTAAGCTTGTGCCAAGTGGCCCCACGCCGGGCGCTGGTCGACTTGGCACGGTTATTTGGTCGACCTCCCCCCGTCTGAGTCCCCAGATTCAACTCTCAACTTTCCTTGTTCAAGAAAACTCTCCTTGTCCAAGACTGTTAGAAATTTGAACTGTTTTTCTTTCAACGATGATTCTACAGATTTGGTATCTGCTGGCAACTGGCCTCCTTCCCGTTGCTTTTGCCTCCAAGCCGGACTACGGCGTCGGCTTCGAGCTAACCCTTGACTATGGGTAAGATTTCTTTGAGATCCGAATTTCCGCTGCATAACTTGATCATAAGTTGACCAGCCAAACAGTGTTGCCAGTATTCAATTTCGCAATGGCTCCCATGTGGAGGTCGCCAAAATCGAAGGCAATCCTACCTATAAGCAAAGAATGCGGACTGCGGACTTCCAAGAGGACCATGCTTACATTGCCCCTGACACACCGGCAAGCGTGAGCTGGCAATCATTTCGCGACTACTTACCACCTTGGCTGGGTGGTCACAATCACACACACGACTCCCTCTCGCGGATGCTCAAGTCGTTGAAAATAGCTAGCGAGTCTTATCTCGACGCTTCTGTGTCAACTGCTGAAATCACAGTCCCATTTCCTATCTCTAAAACTTTCTTTGATACCCTCCGCTCCACTGCCAAGTCCATCTCAATCTCTATCCCTGAAACTCCTGCGTCGCCTGCTGGCAAATTAGCAGCAATCCATGTATACGACATCGGCCCCGGAAATTGTGACTACTTTGACCCACAGGACCCAGCACAGGTGTTCCTGACTGTGGAGTATACACGCTCCGCCTTGACCGTGCTCTTACTCTATGAGGAGTGTGGAGTCTATGAGAACGTACGGGTTCTACATGAGATCGATGTTGGGTCCCAAGAATCAACACACGACCGTCGAGCCAAGCTCACAACGGCCCTTGGCGACCTCACCAAAATGCCTGTCGAATTCAATAGCGAGGTTCTTAAGTCACTTAGCAACGTGGTCTTTCTGGGTGAATCATCTCAAGATCAGCTTCTACGCGACGTACTCAAAGATGTTTTGAGCAAGCAAGAGCAGTCTGGTAATGAAACTACGGTTGTCGATAAGCACGAGGAACCGGTTAATCCGGTGTTTGCTGGATCTTTGGCTGCTGCACGGCTAAATATGTTCAGGTCGAATGTCGCTCACGATGAAGTTTAGGCAGCACAGGGTCACTATCACCGGGTAAAGGGACTGGGACTGGCACATATTCCAAGATTTCATTGGTTCATAGATATTGACTTTTTATGCCTGTTTTGTAACGACTCCTTACGCCTTAATATTCACGAATTCAAGACTGCCCTGGATGATATGATACCCATGTGAATACATACAACTTTATCTCTTGCAATTCATGGATCTGTGCCCTGGGAGCCCTTTTGATATTGCAGCTCCGAAATCGAACAGCACTAAGCCTCGTGGTGGCTTGATGCAAGATATTTTATTGCTTACATGACTTATATAAAGCCATAATCGAGAATTCAGTCAGCACAAAAAGAAGTGTCAGCTCCACCTTGCTGAGGATTTGGAACTAAAGACTCACATCGGGCTTTTGATTCTGATGACTTTTTCTGGTATCAGAGACCCATGGAGGAGAAACTTCATGGTTAGGTGTATATTTGCATATGTTAAGACCATCGATCTCGGCTGAATACATTAGGCAGCTCTGCTTGGTCAGGGTGCTAGTAATTGTACTCAGTAAGCAGCAACCTAGAACAGCGCACGAGCACGATGAGCATCAGAATCGGAAATATTCAGCCAAGAAGTATTAGTATCGGGAGAATAATGTCTCAGGTAGCTGCGAGTAGGTCTAGTCTTCACGAAGCTAGGCTCAATCTCTTAATTTTAGTATACCAGTCTCCGGTGGATGAATGTAATGCATGCAAGTAGTTCTATACAGGACTAGTTGCAGCTCTGGCACGGGAAGGGCTTCAGTACTGTCCTGCACACTAAGTCATACACAGACATGCGCGAGCCCCCTTTAGGATAGACTTGGGTTGATCCTCGGAGATTTCAACCTGGTACCCTACCCATTTTTCCCTCCATCACGCATTTTGACTTCCATGTATGCCAGGTACCCCGGCTACTATTATCATCTAGTAGATGGTTGGGTAGTACCCGATGTCGGCGCGGCGCACCTTGAAGGCATCATCGACCATATCAATCCAGGTCCCGGGTGATTTGCAATTATTTTGATATGTCTATTTCCGGAGTAACCGGTGTGACAAAGGGGGGGTATGGGTGGTGTGGTTATCTTGATGCGCGAATATGGGTAGATCCGCTACTAGGACTGTTTGGGGGCCTGGTGGTGTAACGTGCCCAATGCTCTTCCCCAGGGGACAGGAAGCAAATTACGCTGTAGAGATTTGCACGCCACAAAGTCTGAAGGGGAGGAGAGTGAAGTGATGTGCGGATCGCTTGGAGTACTTGATCCGTGCGTGAAAAGCTAAACGTCCGGGCTGTCCGGATCTCTTCAGTTTCGTAGCATAGGAGTGGTGGTTGATATCGTAGCGGGAATATCGAGGATGGTGATTGACGGGATCGTGAAGAAGAGATAATTTACACAGCTGTTGCTGTATGTAGTCGCCGCGCTTGCCTAGGGCCCTGAAATCTGTATTTACCCTAAGGAGATATTTCCTATTAACTTAGTCCATTCAGAGCACGAGAATGAACAGAATCCTTGTTAATGACTAACCTACTTGTAGCTCTGAGAGGAACAAGAAATAATGAAGGCTAATTAGGGCGGGCCAGACCCTTGTGCATGACGTAAGACCTCCCCATCCGGCGTCAACTTTTGACGGACGCGCGCACGGACCGACGCTCGGGCGTCGACTGTCGGGGGAATACTGAATACCATCTGTATTCTGTACAGTACTGTCGCCTGTACCTGCGATGACGGCGGATTCGTATGGGCGATGACGGCGTTTCGGACGAGGGCAATGCACATTCCCCGGGGCTCGAAAGGGGCATCTTGCAGAACGCCTCTCGGAGGTCTTGCCTCGAGCTATGGTCGATTACGCCGACGCAGTCCTATACTAGTCTCCCATATGTCCGTGCAGACCGAGGATCACCAAGTCCGAGCGAGGGAGGTCCGGGGTATACGAAGTATGGGAGTGGTCGAGCGGGATTTGAATTAGTTAGGTAGTGCAGTATAAGTTGAGCATTATGCATTTGCAATAGTGGCCCTCCAACTACTTCAAGCGCACTACGCAACGAGTCAACAACCTCTACGTTTCAGTCCTTGATTTCGACTCGACACTTAAACCCGCGACTACTGCATCAGTACGGAGTACATTTACCCCCATGAACGAACCGCCCGTTAGTGCCCAGCCGGCCCAGTCGCGACACTTCGAATCCCTGCACCTCCCCTGCACCCCTGGCTCGCCGCCATGTCCGGGCGAAACGTTAGCGTGCGCTGGTCCCAGCCCATCAGAAGGCAAAAAACCCGCGTTCGAACTGGCTTTTGGCACCAGGGTACAATGATTAGGTGGGAATTGGGGGAAGGGAGGGGGGCCTTGCTGAGCGACAAACAAAGAACAGACTTTCGCTTCTCTTTCCCAAGTTCCAACAGCTTGGGATGGACAGAAACTCAGTTTCCATTTTGTCGGGCCAGCTGAAAAGGCCCTATCACAGCGCGGCTGCGAGCAATTGGTTGAGGCAAAGCTGCCCGTAGGCTCGTTCGCGGCTGGGGGGCAAATGAGGGTAGAATAGGTGGTCAGAACAGTCGCGCGCCCCATGCCTAAAGCAGAAAGAGGCATCATGACCACTGTAGTAGTCTGGAGAAAAGAACCTAGGGCTCTGATCATCGTGAGCGCTCTGCTTGTGGCCGAAATGGGCACCTGAGCGGATCATCATCCCATGCGAAACAGGATTGTCGCTGAATTAAGGATTGACTTAGCGAAAGGTGGCAACCACGGTCCTGACGATATCGCTGGGGGGACGACCCGTCCATATCGCTCTGTAGAAACCAGCCACAGGGACTGATATATGATGGCTACATCGTGTCTGGACCTTCTTTGAGTGTACTCCGTACCGTTAGCCTGATTAGGATGCTGGTGGACCAAAAACTGAAGAGCCAGATGGGAAAGAGATCAGGCTGGGAAAGAGATCAGGCAGGGCAAGGGTCCCAGCATTGATGACCAGCCGCCCGGAATGCACTAATCCACGGGTGAATAGAGGAAGGGAGCTTCAATATTATTCGCCCCCGGCACGCGGACACGGCCAAGAAGGAAAGCGACTTGGCCCAGACGAGCCCCAAGTCCTCGACGTAATCCCACCAATGTTGGAACTTGAGGGTCTATCTGAATCGACTGCAGGTAGAGAGCACAGTGTTGCTTGGGACTTGGGGGCTTGGCTGGGCACTGGGCAAAAGTTGCCACTGGGAGACAAGACGGGTGGTGGCCATCGCGCCTCTCTTCTTGTTGAGTGGCATCAGGGCCGATCGTAGAGAGAGACACACGGGCCATCGGAGTATCGGCCGAAGTAAACGAGCAGGCGCTACCGTCCTTTAGACCTAGAGCCGGCGCCGAAATGGCCCCAAAGGCTCAAAGTGGCCAAGTCTCGACTCTCGACAGTGGAAAGTCTGACAAGAGGCCCCACTGTTATTTTTGTAATTTTTCCGTATTGGCTACTGGGGCTCACTGGGCGGAACGCCTATCTTTTGATTCTTCTGATCCTGCGAATTATTCTTATTGCTGGTAAGATACGGGAATCAGTTTACACCCTTACGTATACGACAAGACTGGACCCTCCCAAGATTCAAACAATTAACCACCATTAATTATCATCCTGGACTTCTCCTGTAGGTCTCGACTGCAGAACAGAATTGTTCCTAGCGGATTTGCAGACGTGCATAATTGTCAAGGTAATATTGCATTGGTATTCCATTTTCCCTTTTCCCATTACTGTTCACCCCTTTCCTAATTTTCCTCTTGGCGTCCGATCATCGCTCTCTTGTGGTAGTCATACTTCCTACTGTGGACACTCTGACACCTGGGAAGAGAGAGAGAGAGTCAGTGCTGGGGGGGCACTGCACCTAAACTAAACTAAACTCCCGGAACCACCTTTACCTCTCTGTCTCTGCCTCAACCCAACTCCAACCCAACCTCCCTTTCTTCCACCAACCTCCTCCTCCTACGCTTCTTCTCAATCTTCTCTCCTTCTGAACGGCCATTCTTCCGTGACTGGTCTTGCCGTTCAGACTGGCACATTCCTTCTGAAATAGTTCGCCTACCTCCGATCTCTCCGATCTCGCTCTATTCCTCTTCCCCCCCCTCTCTCCTACCGAGCGAGTCCTCCGACCATCCCTAACGTCCCACCTTATATTTATAGCATCATCCCTCGATCGCACTCCTTTGGAACACCGTCCGCCATTCCCCACGTGTGTGGGAACACCCGAATCCCTCGTGCTGTAGCAGGTCTACCTCGATCATCTCCGATCCTTTTGACTCGTTCGACGACTCATCTTCCCCCTCCCTCTCGCGGCCCGTTGTCCGGTACACACGGGTGCCAGCGTCTGTCCTCCGCCTCTCCTTCCACCATACCCATATCGCCTGGCGCCGAAAGTAATGCTGGTCCATTCGTGCGTGCTTTTCGAGCCTCTCGTCAACTCTAACTCTCCGTGAACGAATCCCATCGTCGACCGATCACTGGATAAAAATCGTGAGGACCATGCTCAACTGTAATTTTGGCAAACTTGGCCCGCACTCCTGAACCTTTTCTTTTTTGAAAGAAAAGCAAAACCACCTATATAAAAAAAGGAAGGAAGATGAACTCAACGGATTGCCAATCTACCACGGCTGGTCTGGGTAATGCCGACCAGCCGTCGACTCGGACTGGTGGCGTGGAAGATACCCAGCAGGACTTGAGCCGATCGGACGAGACGTTGCAATCACAAACACAAACACAACTGCCTGCACCTGCAGTAGCAAACGACAAAGTCGATACTCGCACGACGACTAAGCAGGCACCCATGCCAATCGTTGTCCCCGAACTGTCCGAGGCACAAGCAACCCTGCGTCAAGCGTTTCCCCACGTCTACACCTCCTCGCGTACCCCCTCCACCCGATCCTCCTCGAGCTCGCTACAAGCGCTGAATGAGGATACTGTTGTCGATGCCCGCACGCAACTGGGAAATATTGGACGGAATTCACGAAGGTCATCCCGGCATTCGGACCAACAGCCGGAATATCCTGTCTATCCCGATCAATCATATGCCTCCCTCCAGTCACAAGTCCATCCAACTTGGGGGCTGCCACCACATCTACGGTCGCGGAGCACCTACTCGACGCCGACCACCACGGAGTCCTTGCCTCGATTCCCTCGCGTCTCTCGTACCGTGGGCAACACCCCCGTGTCGAGCCCCGGACTCTTCTCAATGAGAAGCCCCCGCTCGACGCCACTGGGTTCCGAGGACGAAGGCTTGATCAGCAGCCCTTATCTCCATCCCTCACACTTGCAGCCGCCCAAGGAAACCCACACCGCCGAAGTGGATCGTGACTCCAAGACGGGCAACAAGCTCATCAACCAGTACGAGATTCTCGAGGAGCTTGGACGGGGTGAACACGGCAAGGTTAAACTGGGTCAGCATGTGACAACGAAGCAAAAGGTGGCCATCAAGATCGTTCAGCGATACTCTAAACGCCGTCGTCTCGGCAAATTGGGCAACCCGGAAGACAAGGTGAAGAAGGAGGTGGCTATTTTAAAGAAGGCACGGCATCCTAATGTCGTGAGTTTGTTGGAAGTCATTGATGACCCAAACCGGCAAAAGGTTTACATCGTGTTGGAGTATGTTGAGAACGGCGAAATCGTTTGGCGGAAGAAGGGACTCCGAGAAATCGTTCATGTCGACAAGCTCCGACTGGACCGTGAGAAGAACGGAGTTCCCGACACCCCGGCCTTCTTGGAAGAAAGCAAACAGTTCATCCGAACGGCGCAACACCTTCGTCGACAACGCGAAAAGGCGCGAGAGCGTATTGAAGCGCAGGCCGCCGATGCCCAGCAAGGTCCCATTCCCGGATGGAGTTTGGAACACGGTGCAGAGTCATCAGACGAGGAAGAAGGAGACGGACTCGGGCTCACGATGCGGCGGACTTCTACCCGGTCCAACCGATCTACTGCCGTTGTGGATGAGAGTTCGCCCAGTCAGTCTTCCACGCAAGACGCCTTGGCTGCGGTGGAAGGTAGCATGTACGGTGCCTATATGGATTACCCCTTTGAGCGACGCTTCAGCACGGCGTCCAGTAGCTTTGGCTACGCTCCATCTGAACCGGAGTGGTCTGCGGATACAGACGACATGTCATACGTCCCTTGTTTGACCATTGCTGAAGCTCGCAATGCGTTCCGTGACTCCGTCCTTGGCCTGGAGTATCTCCACTACCAGGGTATTATTCATCGCGATATCAAGCCGGCCAACCTCTTGGTCACCAGCAGCCACCGTGTGAAGATCTCCGACTTTGGCGTCTCTTACCTTGGACGACCGATGCGTGATGAGGAAGAAGAGCAGGTCGCCGAGACTGACGCTGCCGAGTTGGATGATGCTCGAGAGTTGTCCAAGACTGTAGGTACACCGGCCTTCTACGCCCCGGAGCTTTGCTACACTGGTGACGAATTTGTGGACGACATTGGGGCGATTCCTAAGATCACCGGCGCTATTGATGTCTGGTCCTTGGGAGTCACATTGTACGGCATGATCTTCGGTCGTCTCCCTTTCCTCTCCGACGACGAATACAGCATGTTCCAAACCATTGTGAAGAAGGAGGTCTTTGTCCCCCGAAAGCGCCTCATGCCTGTCTTGGACGACACTGTCTCCATTTCTAGTCAACGGAACTACCGCGAGGTCGATGAGGTTGTGTACGAGGATATCGACGATGAACTGTACGACTTGCTCCGACGCCTTCTGACCAAGGACCCAATCAAGCGAATCACGCTGAAGGAGATCAAACATCACCCCTGGACCTTGTATGGTCTGCCCAATCCCCAGGCCTGGGTGGAAGAGACCGACCCCGGCTACCAGAGCAAGGGCAAGAGGATCGAGGTTTCCAACGAGGAAGTCACCAGTGCCGTCAGCAAGGTTCCTTTCATCCAGCGTGTGCGCTCCAACGTGGCGAAGTGGTTCTCTGGCCGGTCCAAGGACAAGGAAGGTCGCAAGCGCAGCTCCAACAATTCATCCGATACCTTGTCGTCTATTTCGACCACCAGTACGTTTGGAAAGACGTCGCGTGATAGCCGTCGTTCAAGTCTCCGTGGCGATGAGGAAGTCTTCCGGACATCCAAGTTCGCCATCCACGGAGAGCACCCTCTCGCCCAGAGCGTCACTGCTAGCCCGGTGGAGGAGGGAGCACCTTGGAGTTCTTATTTCGACCTCACACCTCTTCCCGAGATCAAGCCGTCTACCCCCGCCCCTACCCCGACCATGCCAACCCGACCGGGTCCTCCTCGCCGTGCCAAATCATCCATGTCTACTGCCGAATCGACCAAGACTGTCAAGCAGTCCGCCGCCGAGCCTCATACATCCCGCCCACGAACAGGCACACCCTCCATTATCGAAGCTCTGGGGACGACTAACTTCGGAAATCTCTTCACTGGTGCCAGTCGGCGTGTCTTCACTACTAGCCGCAGCAGACGTGGTTCACCATCGGGCGATTCAGCATCTCTGGCGTCCCTGGATGCGGAACGCCATTCAGAGCCGAGTCTCGCTTTGAGTAATGCCTCCGCGATCGGTCAAGTACGAACTACGGGGCTGTGGCACTCTCAGGTCCCTTCGCCCATTGAAGGCGCCGAGCCCGTGTCAGCGCACCGACGGAACCGCTCCCAGCAGCTCATCGGCAAGTCCTCTGCGGAGTCTTTCCACCTCACCATGGACGCTCTACTCCGCCGCCGGCGGAGCGACATCGATACTGGTGCAGATGAGACTCACGCCTTGGCCAATCGCGTCGATTACGCCATGTACTCGACCGAATCGCTCGCGCTCCCTACAGCAGTTCCTGCTCCGGCTCCGGCTCCCGATCCAGTGTGCTCCACCGACGCTCCAAACAGTGGCCTCACCAACTCGACACCCTCTGCAGCCACCATCTCCTCTTCCTCGGCCGATGACTTCACCAGCGGCATGTCCCAGAGCGCCTCACATCCGAGCATTCCATCCGTCATATCTGGTGCCTCGTCTCTCTCCGGTGATGGGTTGTACCTAGGATGCAGAGATAAAGATGCGGATGACTCCAGTCAAGTCCCGTCGATCCTCCGAACGGGCGAGACTGTCAAAGCTCGCCGGCTAGGCTCACCCCGACCAGAGGAAGATGAGTCGAGGTACTACTGCGACGATGAGGACGAGACGGAGTCGGAAGACGAAGGAATCGTGATCGGCAGGAAGAAGCCAGCACCTAAGCCTGCGGCGAAGCCTGCTTTGGGCTCATAATGGCAGCACTCCTCACCTCCCTCCTTATCCTAATATACACCCCTCCTCTTCCCTCCGTTCACCATCCCCCTTCCCTCTGCTTCGAAACTTCCTGTACACTGCGAGGTCGTTGTACATCAACCCCTGTTTTCCCTTGCCCAATTTGTTCACCGCCATATCATTTCACGAACTTTTGACATTCTAGAGTTTGTCGACATACATTCTACATGTCTTGTACATATACTTTGCGCTGGCAGCGGCTATCCACCCTGTCTTTCCTGCCCTGCTACAAGCAGCAACCGGTGTCCATATCGACTAGGTGCTGACTTGCCTTTTCTTCTAATGTGCCTGCAGGGCCGTTCTCACGCGGGGAAGCCCTAAGCAGGTTTTTCGTGTGTTTTCTTTTCTTCCTTTCCTTCTTCCCCGTCTTACCTGTATGTAATGTTGTTCTGGGTGGTGATTTGCCAAAATGCTTCCACAGTTATTGGATTTCTGTGCGAGGATGTGAATGTCTGCATGATACAAGATTGTTGGGTTGGGCTGGGTTGGGACTGGTTGGTGAGGGCTTCGTTCGCCTGATGCAATGATACCTGATGAAATGAAATAATGGGAAAGATATCTATTCCCCCGTTCTTTGAATATTGTGGCTGCATTCGCTTTCCTTTTTGTAGCGCGGGGTATCTCGCTTGTTTATTTTGTACGAGTTACTCTAGAGATTGAATCTCTACTCCGGTGGGGTACGGCTTTATATCGGGGTTTCTCATGATGAATGCGTCAGTTCTTTTAATTTCCTGGTCGATTGTTTTTATTTTTGTTCCACCAATGATGATGGCTAGGGGAGTTTGGCTTGAATATAAGGCGAGATCGTCGGCGGGCCAGGACAAAGCGATCCGTCTCAGGTTAAGCAAGTATTTGTACCTAGACACCAATAGCACAATGTCTTCCAATGGAGTCGGTACTCGATTTGGAATCTCTTGGCTCAATATTCTCCAAAGATACTACGACTATCCCCACATCAATACATTCTACAGTACTGACTGTACACAGGCGCCACACCCCCTGCCACAGCCGTCAAATAAAAGTAATATTCCGATCAGATTAAGACTCGCTGACGACTCCACCTCCCATCTCGCCACTCTTCAGCAAATGTCAGGGATTCCCCACTCTTTTACCCCGTCACACCGGATGTTTCACCGTGCGTACTAATCCCAAGCAGGCCATTTCTTTCGGACAAATTCCCCGATCACATTGTCTTTCTACCCCAAACTGCGCAATTTCGCGGCGGGCAGGGTGTATAGAGGGGGGAATTCTCCCGTCTGGTCCACGCGTCCGGATTGAGGGTTGTCCGAGAGGAGGATGTAGAAAAGGAGTGAGGAATGTCGTTGAGAGTTCTAATTCTTTCTCTTGTTCTTCGGTAGTGGTGAGGTTTTTCTGATATAGCTATAAGCTATTATACCCTGAAGGTGGTATCTTATTATCTACCAGGCCAAGTCAAGTCTATCGCATCGGCAACGCCATGCTACTTCCCACGGCTCTCTTATTCGCTGCTGCGCAGCTGCTGAGTCCTGCTTCGGCAGCACTGTCGATCCACGGTGCGGATATCTCGTCTCTGATCGTGGAGGAAAATGCAGGAATCTCGTATAAGAATACCGCTGGAACGACGCAGAAGTTGGAGGTGATACTTGCGGGTGCGGGGATCAATTCTGTGCGCCAGCGTGTGTGGGTGAATCCTAGTGATGGGTCGTACGATCTGGACTATAACATCAAGTTGGCGAAGAGGGTGCAGGCGCAGGGGATGACGACGTATTTGGACCTGCATTTGAGTGATACTTGGGCGGATCCGAGTCATCAGGTATGCTATTGTGATGGAAGGCAGTTCCATGGCTCTTGGAATTGCTAGGAATGGACGGACTGCTGATACTATACTTCTCTGGCCAGGCGACACCTTCTGGCTGGTCTACGACTGATATCGACACGCTTGCATGGCAACTGTACAACTACACCAAGGAAGTCTGCGATACCTTTGCCGACAACGGCCTCACTGTCGACATTGTCTCGATCGGCAACGAAATCCGCAGCGGTTTACTCTGGCCCCTCGGCGAAACCAGCAGCTACTACAACATCGGCCGGCTCCTACACTCCGGTGCCTGGGGCGTGAAGGATTCCAGTCTATCAACAACCCCCAAGATCATGATCCACCTCGACAACGGCTGGTCCTGGTCTGAGCAAGAATACTTCTACAACACCGTCCTAAACAGCGGATCGACCTTTGTCTCGACGGACTTTGACTATATCGGTGTCTCTTATTATCCGTTCTACAGCTCTAGCGCGACACTCTCGGCATTGAAGACTAGTTTGACAAACCTGCACTCGACGTACGGCAAGGACGTGTTGGTCGTCGAGACTAATTGGCCATATTCTTGCCCCAGTCCTGCATATGCGTTCCCGTCGGATCTGTCGTCCATTCCGTTCTCTGTTGCTGGACAGCAGACCTTTTTGAAGGATTTGGCGGCTGTGGTTGCGGGTGTTTCGGGGGGATTGGGGATTTATTACTGGGAACCGGCTTGGGTGGATAATGCTGGGCTGGGGAGCAGTTGTGCGGATAATTTGTTGTTCAGTTATACGAACGATGAGGAGCGGGCGAGTATGACGACGTTGGGGACAGTGTAGATGGAGAACAGGGTATTTGGTCATGCCCAGCAGTTTGGGTGTGAGATATCACACAGCGAGGTTCATAGTTGACTGGGGAGAGCGGATGGTCTAGTCTGGTCACCTGACCATGTTGAATCAAGTACATCGCATCGATTGTGATGTGTTCGGGTTTATTGAAACTCCTGGCATCAGGAATGTAGTATTTGAGTTCCGAGGCAGCAGCATTTTGAAGATTAAAATAAGTTTAACTATCGGATATTTTTGGTGTTCGAGGCTTAGTTCCTTCGTGAGCTATCAGGCATCAACATCGTCAGGACCCAGAGCTACTGTAGGAGCCACAGGATGTGCAGCAGTATTGTACGTCACGTAAGGCAGAGAGAGCCCTTTGAGAAATCTGCCTTGCCCTAATGCCAGCGAATCACTCACCCCTAAATCCCCGTCGATGGTCCGAGCCCTGGAATTGGAAACCGCAGAGACCAACTGGAAGAACGGACCGTGGATGAAACTCAGCTGCGTGGCTGTGCAAACATAAGCTAAAGTCCCCCGCTGCGTTAGCCGGACGGTGATGCTCCACCATGAAAAACAAGGGGACGATTGGGTAGCTCTCGACTCTTTTCGTTGTCAGGGTATTGACTTTCTGCAGGGAGAGTCGACCCTGACATGCCAAAGTTCTGAAGACTTCACAATACTCATTATAGGATAGAGATGGCGAGGTTGAAAAATGCCATCAATGAGTCCCAAAAAAAGGAGGGGCTCTTGTGCCTATCTGTTATCGTAGTGGACACGATGTGGGGGGGGGAAACAAGTCCATACCGACACTAGTCCCAAAGTCCTGGAGTAAGTGACCCAGTATGGGTTCATTTCTGCACTGCTCCAGGGCTCCATACGGTGTGAGACACGATCCCCAGGGGCCAAATCTTGACTTTGGACCTTTGCCCTGCCCTGGTTATGGAAGTGTCGTACTCGGGTGGACCATCGAACACGTCGGGAAGAAACTGGGACTCCGTACTGAAAAGTAAAAAAACCGACTTCTCCTCCCAGACCGCCTTGCGCACGTGCGGTCGCCATTTATCGGGTCCCTCCATCATCACCACCACCACTACTACCTTCAACTTCGACTTTGGATCATGCTACTGTCTCGCTGACCCTGGGGAGAGCTTCTTTGCGCGCGCCGGTCTCTATACTGTGGATGCCATTATCTCACCACTATCTCTCCTGTCTTCGCTAGTAGCTTCCAGCCGCTCTCCAATCTCCTTGATACCTCCGGTTTGGCGCTCGCGGCCGCCCTGTGTCGCGCTTTCGCCTGTCCCACCATATAATCCTCCAGAGGTATATCGCCGGTATCGCAAATTCTCCCCGCCACCATGGCCTCCCACGATCACACCCAGGGCACAGGTTCTGTCTCCGCGGATATCAAGCATCGCAGCGTGAGCCCATCACCCCACGCCCAACAGCAATATCACGACCCAACCGCGGGTCTAGCCCTGGACCCCTCCTTGTCAGCCGCATACGGGACAAATCCGCCATTTGACAACTCCAATGCCGATCCCAGCATCAGCGGCACCGAATCTTACGGATACCCAGCAAATTACCACTTTTCTGGAGCTGCGCAAGCTCATGTCCTCGTGCCTTCATCTACTCAGCCTTTCCCGCCAATGTTGAATACCACCAACATCGGGATGTCCCAATCATTCGACCCGAATATGGCGAATCAACTGGACCCGGGGGTTTCGAGCTTGCAGACTGGGCAGCTCACCGAGAATTTCTCCAATCTGCTCAATTCAAATACCGGGGAGCTGGATTTCTCAGCATACCAGAACCATAGCCCTAACAGTGCTAGCGCATCCGAGTATGGTTCGTCGCTGCTGTTAGATCCGCAAATGCATCAGCGCCAACAGGCCATGCACCAAGCGGTCAACCCAGCTGATCTTGTCAGCCCTATCTCCAATCCATCTGCATCCTCACACCATTCTTCACAAGACCCGCAGCAGTCATCTCCCGGGCCAATGTCACCTCCCGGAGGGACTCCTGGAGCATTCTATACTCCTCGGCATTCGCGACATACCTCGTTGGATCCAGCCGCGGCCGCCTATCTCAGTGCGCAGGTGAACCCGGACTGGCAGTCCATGATGAACAATAACAGTGCCTTCCAGACCCATCGCAGAGCACCGTCGGAGGTCTCGGAGGTCTCATCGGCCAACCACTCGCCCTATCTGTCTCAGCATGAATATGATGGTATCGAAAACAATGCTTCGCCCTCCCTTGCGCCACAGAATGATCCCGCTCTGTATGACAATGCCCTCGGCATTGAGCAGTTTACGCTATCAGAGCAACACCAGCAGGGCTTTAGCCCCGCCCACAGCCCATATATCTCGCCACGACTGATGCCCCAACAGACCAATGACATGGTCCCGAGTATCCAGTATACCTCGACTAGCAATCAGTTTCCTCCGGCACCAACAGAAATGTATGGAATGCCGGGTGATGACATGCTGGGATCAAATCCCGCAGGCGACATTGGTCAGGCATCCCAAATGGCGCCTCCATCAATCAACGTAGAATTTGCGCCGCCATCCAGAAGCCCAAGCTTTGGACCACCCAAACCAGTTGCTGACTTTGACTCGTTGAGTCCGCCCGCGATGAGTGAGTCTTCCAACCCGTCTAGTGTTTCGTCACATCAATTCTCATCCCTACATCAGGATCCCGCGTACGCAGCAAGTCAGATCCCTACGCACACCCTGCTTCTCGTCAAAGATCTCCCGCGACTTCAACAACCAGTCTCGAAGCCATCGCTGCTACTTCCCCGCGATCGCTCTCGCCCCACTCGCGCAGTAACCCCGGCTCTCGCGATGCGTCCCCATCAAGGTCTAACAGGCGTCTTTCCACATCATCCATTGAGAGTCGCAACTACATTCTAGATTTGGCTGATCCAGGACGCCCCGGTGCTGCTCCCGGTGACTCGAAGCGCGTCCAAAAGCACCCGGCCACTTTCCAATGCAACCTGTGCCCGAAGCGGTTTACCCGAGCATACAATCTGCGCTCGCATCTCCGCACCCACACCGATGAACGACCATTCGTGTGCACAGTCTGCGGCAAAGCCTTCGCCCGCCAACACGATCGCAAGCGCCACGAGGGCCTTCACTCCGGTGAGAAGAAGTTCGTCTGTCGTGGTGACCTTTCACGGGGCGGTCACTGGGGTTGCGGTCGTCGTTTCGCGCGTGCAGACGCCCTCGGCCGCCATTTTAGGTCTGAAGCTGGTCGCGTCTGCATCAAGCCACTACTCGATGAAGAGTCTCAGGAGCGCGACCGCGTCATGGCTGAACAGCAGCAGCAGCAACAACCTACCGGCCACCTTCAACCCGTTCCCCAGCCACTCGTCATGCCCGGCGTTCCTGGCATGGATGGCCAGTCTACTGGTAACTTCGTTCTCCCCGCAGCACTCCTTGCACAATACCCCGCCTTGCAAACGCTGCAATGGGACCAGCTCGCCGCGGCAGGCGATGACCCCAGCGACATCGGTGGCCGAAGTAGCTTCGACGCCAGTTCCGGAGGTGAATTTGGCTTTGACGACGACGAGTCCGGCATCGGTAGTGTGTCCGGCATAGGCGGGGGCTATGGTAATAATCAGGGCGCCATTTACGGCGGCCAGATGCTTGGGATGAATCCAGGGGATCCTGGATACGTGGATCAAAAATGGAGTTGATGATGACGCGATGCTGCTCTCGTTTATACCCCTCGCGTGTTTTCTTGTGATATTGGAATTCGGAAAAGCAATGTTTCTGCTTTTTCCTGCTTTTGGCATTCCTCTTTCCTTCTTTATTTTTTGGATTATCCCTTATAGAGAAGGGTTACTGGCGTTTTGATACAAGGAGACTTGATGATTTGATTTGATTTGTGGTTTTCTTGGCCATGGCCAGAAATGGGGTTTTTATTGATTTTGAGATTTTATTTCCCTGCGTTCAACATCTACCCTTATATACTGGCATTCGTTTGGTTGTGGCATACTTGCCTTTTTTCATGATGGTGATTTCTCAGCGTTGGTATCTCTGTACCTCTTTCTTTTCTTTTCTGGCCTGGTCATCTGCTTGCGTCTGGGAAAACGTTACCATCATGACGCATTTGATGATTCTCCACCCCCTCATACCCGTCTGCTTCTGTTGGTTTGGTCTTTGTGCTTCTCTTGATCAGGAAGGTTGGAGATACTTTTCTTTAGGAGTGTTATACACCATTTTGAAATCAAATTATCCATCACAAATTATTCATGCTCTTTTGATTGTAAAGGTCGCGTTATCTGAGAATATGGTCTAACCGATTTCAAAGAATTGAATGAACTTGTGGTCTGGATCATCAATGAGGGTTATGGGACGTCATGTGACCCCGAGATGATTGAAAAGGGTTGTTGTAATGGAGGATGGAGAATTGCTCAAGCGGCGACAGACCCCTCATTCTGTTTTAGCATACTGCTTCTACAGTAGGTCTCCTCGATATCTTTGAAGCCTGACAAATATTCAAAGTCACTCTATCAGTGCACAAGTTAAGCAACTAACCCCAGAAGTAGTATCTGTACCATCAAGAAGATTCACAGGAAGACATTCAAAAAACATTTTTAAATAAGAGTTATTAAAGCATTTGGTTTCTACGTGGACTTTTGAACTACCACTATGACATCCCAACTGGAGGATAGCAACATTTTTACTACGCTCAACCAGTGTAAGGGTGGTATCGTCGCTTTAGCAATTCTCTGAGGATGTACGTATTCATTACTAGTATTAAGTTTCCACTTAATACAAGTCAACACAATTCAGGTCATAAACGCAGGATATGAGTTTTCATCTATATCAAAACGGAAGAATAATATCTACCCGGCTCTACCGCAAAGCCTCAACCAGCTTCTGCACTTGTCCCAACCACTTTCGCGAAAACTCTTCCTCCGTAAACCTCTGTGCCGACCGTCTCGCCCGCAGACGCATAGCAACCTTCTCCGACTCCGGCAACGCAAGCGCCGCCTCAAAAGCGGCAGCGAATTGCTCTTCGCTCTCGGCGCGGAAACCAGTCGCTCCGTCGCCGAGATCCACGACGATATCCTCGCGGGGACCACCGGAGTCGTGCGTCACGCAGATCAGTCCTGCAGCCTGGTATTCGACGACGCAGATGCCGAAGTGCTCGTTCCACATGGCGTTTACGCCGACGGAGGCTGTGCCGAGGTGCGAGAGGACGGCGGGCCAGCTTGCGTCGCAGAGGAATGTGGTGTGATCGCGGATGCGTAGCTCGTGCGCTAGTAGGCGAAGGTTGTAGATGTGAGTTTCGTCTGGGCTGGCGTGGCGGACGGATCCGATGAGTACGAGTCGGGGTTGGGGTTGGTCGGCGTATGCTGGGTTGCGGGCACGCTCTTGCAGGAACCGCGCGAAGGAGCGGAGGACAAGAGGGTGGTTCTTCTCTGGGCGGAACTGCGCGATGTAGAGCAGGGTAGCGTGGCGGGTCCGCTCACTCTCGGCATCCACGGCGATGCTGGACTCTAGCTCTGATACGGCCGTGGGAGGGAATACGACGGCTGGCGAGGATGGAGTGCCCTTGCCTGTGGTGGTGTCGGCATCGTTGCTTGTTTTGTCCTTGCCAGTGCCCCAGAGTTTGCGAATGTGGGCTGCGGTCCAAGAGGAATTGCACATGACCACATCGACGTGGCGGCCGACCCAGCCGTACAGTTGAGCGAACAGCTGCCAGTAGCGCCGCTTGACGGTACCCTTGAGCCCTTTGCCTGCGCCTGCATTCAAACCTTGGATCCCGCTCTGGTCGTCGAGAGATGCGAGCATATCCGTGGAAATAGTCGGGTAGTGCACGTACGCGCCTGTCGGCACGCTAGGGAAGAGCCACTTGCACAGTGCCAAAGTAAAGGCATAGCCCATGGTATCGATGAATACGTCCGGCACTAGCAATGTAAAGGCATCGTAGGCGACGACCAACGATCCCAACGACTGTCCGAGCAGTGTCATGTGTGGGTAAGAGCTGGCGACAACGTATTTGCGGGTGGTCAGGTACAGAAGCACCACTGTTGGAGCATGCAAATGAATGTTGAACCGGTTCTCGACTCGCTCCAACATGGTCGCCTTGTTGACTTCGTGATCGCCGGTGTAGATAGCGCAAATCGCCTTGGGCCAGCGCTTCTGTGTTGCACGTACTGCTTCCCAAAGCACTCGTTCTCCGCCGCCACCAGCATTACTATAAAATCGTCCAAGTCAGTGACAGGTTCCACGAAACAATAAAGTAAATAAAGGATCCAGCCCTACCAAAACGGATGGAAGAACCCGATTATTCCATCCCAGTCATCAGGCCGCTTTGCTCCATCACTAGCGCCGCTATCATCGCTGCCAGACGCCTTCACTCCAGCAGGGCCGGCGGTGTTATCCACTTTCTCCCAATCCTCATCCTCGGCCGAGCTCCGGGCCAGCGAGTGTGTTGAGTTCTTTGCGCGCAGTGATTTTAATAGTTCTTCCTCGTCGGATCGCGCCCGCGCGATCACATATTCACGTCGAGATCGAGTTCGTCGTCGGATCAGCCACCCCGCGCCGCGCAGGATCAGCCCTAGTACATGGCCTATAAGCTGAGGGAGCAGGACGGCGGTCGTGGCAGCGATCAAGAGCGCGAGAATGGCGGTGGTCAGGATGGCCATGGTTGCGTCTGATTTTCACCAGGGACCACGCATAGTACCCGGGATTTGTATGTGGTATCCAGGGGGAGTTTAAAGGGATGGTGGAAGAAGAAAAGAGAAGGAGAGGATAAACCATCAACACCACCTGGCCGTGTGCCCGCCGCAGATCAGTTGACGTGGAACGTAACTTACAATACGCGTCACATGATACCGACCAGAGTGGACCTGATTTTCCCCGAGTTTGAATGTTACTCCGCTCGGAGCTTCTTCAGTGATCTTTTGACCCGATCTGCGAGTTGGAGAAACAGGAATTATCACTCTGCTGATTATTCCCTCGTGCCCTCCCTGTCGATCATGAACGCGCTTCGTTCCAGGGCATTGCACGCTCCCCGCAGGGCCCTGCCACGCTCGCAGGTCCGACACTTTCACCCGACCAAACCAGCTCCGTGGATAAACGAAGCTCTCGATGCCTCCGCCGGGCTAGTCCATGGCGTCCACAATATCACCGGCCTGCCATGGGTAGCCTCGATTCCGCTCACAGCCCTGATAGTGCGAACACTCGTCGGATTGCCTTTACAAATGTACACCAAAGCCAACGCACGGCGCGAACGAGATATTATGCCCCTCAAGCATGCCTGGGCAAACTGGGCCGAATCGAAGAGGAGACAGCTGGGAGGAGGACCGCGCTCCAAGGGGCCCAATATGGAAATCACCCGAGAATATGACGAGAAGATCAAACTTTTACATCAGCGGTGGGATATCTCCGTCAAGTCCCGTTACGCACCCATCTTGCAATTACCGGTCTGGATCTTGCTCATGGAGAGCATCCGTGGCATGTCCGGAAACAAAAACGGCCTGGTGCCATGGCTACTCTCATTGATTGAGGGGAATCAGGAAGCTACCGATGCCGCCGTCAACTCCCTTCATCTAACAATAGAGCCCACCTTTGCGAACGAGGGTGCACTATGGTTCCCCGATCTACTTGCGGGTGACTCGACCGGTATCTTGCCGGCACTACTCACGGCCTCCATTCTTCTCAATGTTCAAGCGGGTTGGAAACGTACGCCACGCGCTGACCTGGCCGATATGCCCCGGATGGAGATGTACCGGGCTGTAACCTTCAATGGCCTGCGCGTCTTCATCCAGGTCTTGGCGCTGAACGTAGGGTTGTCCGGATGGTTTTATGAGATGCCAGCCGCGCTCATGATCTACTGGATCAGTAGCTCTAGTATTGCCACGCTGCAGACATACATCTTGGAAAAGAAGATGTTCATGAAGCCGCCAATGCCGGTATCTGCCAGACGCTATGTTGGTTACAATAACCCTGAAGCTCCGGATGCATTCCATATGAAACTACGCTGAATGAAACGGAGATGTTGTCACCAAGCAAGCAACGGTTGGCCGGGTTAGTTCCCCATCCCAATTTTATGCGGTGACCAGACTTGGAACACGCATTGCGCCCGAAAACTCAATATACTCAGCTGCGCCAAATCTTCCTGCGGCACAGCGGATTTCCAGTGAGCTGAACAGGACTCCAAGAGGATTCCATTCGTGCTTTCGGTCAAGCATTCCAACTCCTTGCAGCCTCGCCAGTCTACGGACGCATGGAATAGCCACGCAACGAATTGTGAGGGACTGGAAATGGGCCTTTTGTATTATACTACATATTGTCAAGCTGTACATTATGGACAAGAATCAACGAAGAAAACACGTTCTCCAAGCTACACGTGTCGGTATCAAGCCAAAAAAAGATATTCGAATACTTCGTGTCCAACATCCTGGCGAAATGATCGTTCCCTCGTGTCCTGGTCTATGGTGCACAGCACTATGAGTGGTCAAGTTTTACCCAACATGTCTTGCTTCATTGTGTAAATGAACTCTCAGGGTACGAGATGAACTGGATTTCTCGTCCATGGAAAAGCATCCGCTATGTGAAGACTCGTTTAAATTCAAGTATGATAGGATAGATAGCAGAGATCTGTACAAATGTTGTGCTCGATAACAAGCACAAAACCACGCAGTCCTTTGAAAGATCCGAAATTTGCAGAAAAAGTCAGCGGCCTTCACGGTGAATCCGTTGCCTTAGGCACAGGTACGTGAAGTGTTGCAGAGGTATTTGAAATAGAGGAAACGGTGGCAACCAGTATTTAAGCGCCGTAGCCCGTACTCCTATTCTGGTAGGCATAGCGACAAAGTAAGACCGAATTGGCTTACAGTTTAGCCTTGGGAGGCTCTTCCGAAGCGCTAGCCTCCTTGTTGATCTCCACTGAACCAGTACGGGAGTCAGGGCCCTGGCCGAAGAAGATTACCTCGACGGTGACATCATCACTAGGAGAAGGAGATCAATGGTCAGCAGTCATATAGGACAAAAGAGTGTAAAGGTCACATACCGGTATCGGCGAGAGTAGGGCGCTGGCAGCGTCAACAAAGCACAAACCATATCCTTGTCCTTTCCACCCATGGCGTTACGGACGAGGTGAGTCGCGGCATTCTTGTCCTCCACAACAAATCGGCTGGCCGCACCAGAGATATCATATTGCTGCTGGCGGATGGGGCGGCGCTGGCCTTCAGTAGATTGATCCTTAGCCGGCTCCACGGGCAATTGCTTCTGGCTGTCGAAACTGAACCAGCTTTGCAGCCAGGCCTTGGATCCACCGTTACCAGACTGTTGCTGTTCCAGCCACTGACCAACCAAACCAACGACCTCCTCATTGCTCAGCATCTCCCAGAGACCGTCAGTGGCCATAACAATGAAGTCGCCTTTGGATGGGTCAATCTTGGTTGTGGTGATGATGGGCTCAGCGGTAACATAAGGGGGAGTCTTGAGAAGAGGGTGAGGTGTCCGGCCAAAGAACTGCTGCTTGATCTTGTCTTGGACTTCCCTGCTCCACTTGTAGAAGGCATCACCGAAAGCACGGCTAGGCTCCAGACCACCCAGAATACGGCCATTACGGGTAACATTAGGCTCGCCAGGGTGCTCCTCTCGGAGACGCTTGACTTCAGAAGGGGTACCGCCGGTAAGATCCTCAGACAGGGCAGTGGCGGTCCATTTTCCACTAGAGCCTCGGCGGCCAAGGACAGCGCGAGAGTCACCGGCAACAGCGACTTTGAGATCCTTTGATTGGGAATCGTAGAAGCTCAGGAGAGCACAAGATCCCGAGAGAGCAGGCGCAAGGAGCTCAGCAGCCATACGACGTGACTTGGACTTCAGTACCTTGTCCACACTCTCGTGCACAATGTCGTTATCAAGACGAACAAAGCCCTGCTTGATCGCCTGGTCAATTGCCTCGGAGGACGGCACAAGAACTGCGGGATCGGCCGCAGCCGCCTTATAGGTAGCGTTGAGCTCTCGCGCAACGTAGGAAATCAGCACATTTCGCAACTTGGCGGATGTTGTCCAGCCCCTATCTTGAGGTTAGTAAATTGCCATTAAACTTCCGACCTAAACAGAGTCCTCACGAATGACCGTCAAAGACTGCCCAAAACATCCAATCACTATTTGGCTCCCCGTTGGTATTGGCCGCCGTTGATGATGACACCTCGACAATCTTTTCGGCATGGTCGTCTTCAATAGGAGAGTTGCTGGGCACTTGAACAATATCGTATCGCACCACACCCTTGCCGCGGTTCACCAAATATGACTCCTCGTTCTTGCGGAGCTTCTCCGTAGCTTGCTCCGGTGTCAACATTTCCAGAACGCGTCGGTCCGAGTCGTCTGTGTTCTTCGATAATGGCTGGTCTCCGGAAAGCGTAGCAGTGTAGAATTGATCGTTGCTCACGAGAAGGGCACGGCGGGTCGACTCCGACGGATCTTCGGCGTGAGCTGATGTGATAGCGCTCGAGGCGAATCCTCGAACCTGTGTGGCTAGTGACTGCACGGTGCCGTCCCCTCGATACGCATACCACGCCCCGGAAGCAACAACGGTTGAGATAACGGCGAGGGAGAACCTGCGAAGATGCATGGAGGACTGAAGAGACGCCGGAGCTAATGATGGGCGTCGGCCTCCCGAATATGACCGCAAGCCTCGGACCGAATTGTGAGTGTAGGTGAGCGAGCACGGCCGCTTACTGGTGACTTTCCATACTGGAGCACGCCGAGCGGTACGGAACGCCTGGACAGCAGCCCGACGCATTGGTTCTGCGAGTGGTCGAACAGGTGAATTATGTCCCTGCAATATGAGACTATATTTAGAGCTCCTGTTCAAGAAAACTCCGAGCGATCGAATGCAGGACACCAGGAAACTGGGGAATGCGCGTGCATCGTGACCGTCAGATAAGGGGTCACGTGGGGATGCGACAAGAATCACCTAGTCCTCATTGGGTCCCCTGTCGTCATTCCCCGCGGGATCTTTTGCTTGCCGTTGCTCTCACTTGCGACAGTCGGAAACACAGGTGCTTCTTCAATCGTTCGTGGCGATTAGCGCGAGGTCTTGAGATGTCTTCGCGTGCAATCCGGAAATTGCAGAAGCTGCGCGAGCAGGAGCTGCTCCAACAACAAGAAAATGAAGACGCATCTAGTGACGATGAACCCCCACGCCCCGCGAAGCCAAAGTTCAACGCTTTCGATCTCCTCAATGCGGGCGACGATGACAATGACGAGGAAGCCGAATCAGAGGAGGATACTCAGGGACCTGTGATTCAGCAACCGGAAGCTGAGCCTGCACCGATTGAACCTAAGAGTGCCAGCAAGAAAAAGAAGAAGAAGAAGAAGAAGGCTAAGGCGGTGGTGGTGACTGAGCCTGATAATGAAACCGATGATGAGCTGGACGAAATCGATCGAGCTTTGAAAGATCTCGCGACGGATGGTCAACTGCCAGTCGGTGGGGCAGCCACGACAAACAATATCCAGGATGCCTCGTTCCCAAAAACCACCGACGAACTGCTTGCGGTCGATCCCAAGTTTTTGAATGCGACAAATGAGATGAAACGGCTATTTGGCAACGTCGTTTTGGAAAATTTCGACCAACCAGCCGAAGGTACCGGTCGTCGGCGGGATCGCAATCGGGAAACGGTAGACCTTGGTCGAGCCCTGACGGGACGATACAGTCCGGCCAGCAGAGGTCAAAGTTTAGCAGGTGTGACACTACGGCGGAACATTTTGATGCAAGGCAAAGATGAATGGCCTCGAGCACCAAGTGGAGGGCTCGGCATGGAGCTTGAGGAGAAGCTTGCTTCAGGTGTTACACTCTACCGGATCGTTCACAATGCGGGCTATCAGGATGTACAGAGACAATTTGAGCTCTGTGTTGAGTCGATGGACCCACAGCGTTTGATTCACCATCTACAATACAATCCTTATCACATTTCGACTCTTCTTCAGGTGTCTGAGATTGCCAAACATCAGAGTGATCATGCTGTCTCCGCCGACCTTTTGGAACGGGCGCTCTTCAATATTGGACGCTCGGCCCACTCATCTTTCAACACGCGTCTGAGAGAAGGTCAAGCCAGGCTAGACTTCTTACAGATGGAGAATCGTGAGCTGTGGTTGGTTGGCTGGAGGTATATAGCAAACTTGGGCATGAAGGGGACATGGAGGACGGCGTACGAATGGGCCAAGCTACTTCTAAGCTTGAATGACTCAGATCCATACTGCATGAAGCTCCTGATTGACCATCTTGCTCTGCGTGGCCGGGAATACACTCAATTCGTGGACTTGTGTACGCAAACACGGTTCAGTCGTGATTGGGCCGACCTTCCAAACATCCAATGCTCGCTGGTCATGGCGTATTTGCGGCTGAACAAGCCCCAGGAATGTCGCCGGCAGCTTCATCATGCCATGTCTCGTTACCCGTGGGTGTTCAACCGGCTTGCCCAAGAGTTGGACCTTCAACACATCCCAAAACAGATCTGGGGCAAGATGCCTCCGACTGGATCTCACGAACTTCTCACCGAACTTTACATCTCGCGAGCGAAAGACCTTTGGAATACACCAGAGGCTGTTTCTCTAATCGTGGAGGTTGCCGATTCCCTTTCCAATGATGAGGCGGCTGTTGAGCCACTAGAGATTACGTTGGATATCGCCCGTCATGTGGTACTGTCCGACATTCCCAAAGTCACAACTCATCTTCCAACTCGCTTCGTCTCTGGTCGGATGTCTGCTTCAGATCCTCTTCCACCCTATGAGTCAGAAGCTTTCCGTCAACAGGCCGACCCAACGCCGTCTTACCTTGCACGAGTTCCAGAAGCTGGACGACCGCAATGGCTCCGTGATCTTCTAGATCAAATGCAAAACGGTGGTGGTATTCGGTTCCCTGGGCTTCAAGGAGGCGACGATGGAGAGGACGCCGATGCTGCTCCGCAAGATGAGACTGAGAATGCCTCATCCGGGAGTCGAGTACGTACTTTGGCTGGTGATCAACAGGTGCTTGAGTCATGGATCTTGCAGGATGGGCTGGAATCTCTTCAAATGTTCTTGCACGAATATGGAGTTGATCGGGGTAATTGGGGGGACGTGGTAGACTATGGTCCACTGACCGATTATCTCGAAGCTCTTGAGGAAATCCAGCCTGAGGCGTCCAGGCAGCGACTTCTACACGGTCCTATTCAGGAGGTGATAGGAGAGTTTGCCGTCACAATGCTTGAGGATGAGCTAGAGATGATGGAGGAAGAGGCGGTGTCCGAACATGGCACTTAGAAATGGGGTATTTCCCATGTTCAAAGTTATGTCTTCCATCTCTAATGCGATATTGAAGAAAGTGTAGGTACGAAGGAACCAAAATTACATGATATACTAGCAAATCAAATGGAATGTACGTGGAATGTACTTCGTTGTTAGGGTGGTCTGAAGGGCTTAAGTAGCACTACAGACATTCAAAGGCAAGCCCAATGAATCACCTACTTTTCTACATTCTTTTTCAATCTCTCGAATTTTATGTAGATATAATGAAATTTGAAGGCCTTCGTCCCCAGAAATGTTAAGTAACTGATCATGGAAAGATACCTATATCACAGATACATGAGAAGTTAATCCGTGTATTTGATCAAGGCCTCCCGCCATGGACCTCTATGTGAGCTTTAATGCAAACTTTCGCACACCAATTTCTTGCCTGAGGCTTTCCATTGCTGGTGCTCGGAAACTGCCAATTTGTTTGTATGTACTTGTCGCTGGTGATAACATCCGGGTGAGCGACTCTATCGAAGGGAAAAGTGACGTTTGCTCGTCCCTCTGTGACCTCTATCTGGCCAGTGGAAGCCTCGGCGATTTGATAGATCCCAAGAACATTGGAAAGATTGTTGGCTTTGAGGATGGTACTAAGCTCTTCAACGAACGAGGCACTAGGATCGGTACTTGAAGTGCCAGTGTTGCGATCGAAATAAAATTCGAATGCACGCAAGTGATCGTTGGTCACCATCCACGAGCTGGGTCTGATGGCGCCGTCATATTTCGCAAAGCCAGTAGGAGTGGGATCAGCTCCGCGCAAGTCCCAAGGTGTTGAGGTTCCGTTGGCTTCAACAAGGATCTCATGGTCATTCAGGACAAAGTGCGAATGAAGAAGGGTCATTCCAAACTTCTCGGTCATTTGGTACCGGAGGAAAAGGGAATGGAGAAATTCTTCCAGGACCTTGAGACCATTCATAGCCATAAACTGAGTATGGGCTTCATTTAAACTGGGAAGTTTGTTGAAGGCGCCGACATCGTATGGAAGTTGAACTAGCATTTTGTACAAGAGCCTCAAGGCAGATCAGGCAGATAAAAGTGTGTATAGTATAGATCAGTCAATTGATTGTGGTCCAGGAAAGGGAGTTAATGGCCCTTTATAAGCCTCGAGCATCAACATACGGCTCTTTCCTTTGGCTAACGGGATGGCCACGTCAGCGTAGCAAGGGGGGTCATCCTGTAGTTTGCTTTGCATCTACACTCTGCGCTGAGAATACCCCGCTTACAATGAGGCTCAAGTTGAGGTACATGGCCCTCCAGCCTTCTCTGAAGTAACTCCCTTTTTACGAAAAAAAGATGAACAAGGGTATTTATGTCTGTATTTCTCAGATAATTGCGGTATCTGCGGCATCTCTAAAATAAAATCCTTCAGCTGAGTCTATCAGGCTCTTGGCTAGCCTTCTCTGTTCCCAATCCTGGAGCATAACCCCTACTTTTTCCCATCATTCGTATTGCCTTCTTGGGCACTGTGCATGCATTGGATCCATTAATGCGGCCATGGAGGGCTCTACTACTATCGTGTCATGTTAAGGGCATACAGCCCACCGGGTGACCGGGTGGACTTCCACCCGGTTTGTGATAACCCCTTATGTTAAACCCATTATATCATTGTTTTCCTAGCCCATGTCACCTATCTAAATAGAGCAACCCGCAGAAAAAAAATTTAATATATTAGTAATGCTCACTACGTCCCATTCATGAGGGTCATGATGCTAATCCCGATTGCTGTTTAGACCCATCGTTGCTGACTTTGGACAAGAACGCATGAGGCCGTGGCACGAGAACCTCATGCCCAACTCCTGGCTCGGATCGATCCTGCCCGCCCTTACTGCTGAGCACTAGAGAAACGCACTTCTGGACTGAATTCACGAAGGTACAACCAAGGACATCCGCAGCACAGTTGGCTCACCCACATCACGGCCGCAGTGTGGATGCCTCGATTATGGAACGAGTACTAGGGATATCATATTCTGTACTCCAAAGTCACTCTAAAGCTTGAACTTATCTCACAGAGAACCTTGAAAAGGCCATACCTTCTCCCACAGCGCTCTCTCCTGCTCGTTTCTTGATTCATGAACCAGAAAGTTCTGCTTTTCGGCGGCAAGTCTCCTGGCGACTTCATCATAATCACGAGGAGACACTGCTCCATTCCAGCCATAGCAGACACCTATCTCATCAAGCACTCGTGTTTTTCTTTCAACGTCCTTTTCCCACTTGGCAAATTCCATTTTCTGCTTTGCCATGTCTTGCTCTGAATATCTGAAGGGGCACGGTACGCTGAGATTGCCGTTTTCATCCTCCCTAATCACTTCTTTCCAGACAAGCTCTTTGGTGATATCCGCCAGAAGGCTTTGCATATACGGTTCTCCATCATCATAGATGGACCCGATAATGCCCAGGATTTGACCTGCCAATGTCTCTCTGTGACGGAATGTGTGCAATAACTGAGGCGCGGCGCTCTGGATCTCAATTTCATAGGTAAGCCAGAGGGACTGGGCGAGAAACAAGTCCTTTGCAGCCTTTTGGGCTTCAGGATCAAGTGTTTTGAAATTTTCAGGGAGAGTAGGTTGAACAAATCCATTCAACCTTGGTCCTTCATACTCAACCAAGGAGGGCTGATGCGCAATCAGGAACATCGGATAGATAGGCACGGCTTGCCAATCAATAATGCTTGTCGATACCGAGGACAAGTATGTGATCCATGTGAAGATCATTATGCTAAATCACACCAGCCAAGATCTTCTCGACTCTGGGCATTATATGAGGAAGTATGTTGAGGAAGTCTTGTAAGACCGACATTTTCGCTTCTATGGATGGATGATAACCACCGGGCCCACCAAATAAACCTTGCTGGCACTCCTGGAGAAAAGTTGCAAATTTCTCTACGCATGCTGCTTCTCGCTGAACCAGTGCCTTCAAAAGATCATCTGCCGAGGTCCCTAGGATCAAATAAAGAGTTAGTAGAAGTGTGGTTGTGCAAGTAAATCACATACAAGGGCCCCGAGGGACATCAATTTCTCCCCTTCTATTGTCAAACCATGCTCGGCCGATTGTAGGCCCAATGGAGAACTCATCATCAAGGATGATACTCTCAGATAGAGTGACATCTTGCCTTCTGTAAAGTGCGCCATGACACGGAAATTGTGATCGAGCGAGTGTGCAGGTGATAGCGGCAATTCGTTTCACAATGGAAAGTTTGTCACGGCCCTTGAGTCCTTCCCACATCTGACCAAGTTCCACTCTGGGAGCTCTCTCCATCACCATGCATTCTGCCCCGAGCTTGCTGTTGCAGGCCTTGGAGCAATATCCAAGAACCTTTCGAACAGGAATATGAAGCTTATCGCGAACCTGAGACTGTTATGAGTATGACATATATTGCTTTGGCTGCAAAATGGTACTCAATACAGGTTAGATGGATTTCTCACAAATTGCATGGTTGCTACTTCAGATGCCGTGGTGTAATGAGCGTATCCAGAATTGGGATTGGGAATTTTGACAATCGGCTGTTTTCCATCCTGCATAGTTGCAAGAAAGACTTTATTTTTCCCTCTGATAGCTTCGACACATTCACACAAGTTGCATCGCTTCCAGCAGCCTCTTCGGCAATATGGACGAGGGCGTTCAGATTGAATTTGACATATCTACGTCGCAGTTGTTCTGGCTCATTCCACGGCCATCTCTGGGCAGAATGCACGTAAAATGCCTCTGGGTCACAACCTATGATCGGTTAGCCATATTCTCCTCGTGATGAACAAGACAACCTGCCAGAAAGTAGGGTTTCAGACGCCCGCCCTTTGCTAGGTGGCATGGTAACTTTTCGGGCAGTGATGTGGGATACTGATGACTTGAAGAATCCAGGGGGCGGTCTATAGCCTCTGGCCACTCCAGGGGCCATTTGTGGAGAAGTTGTGATCCATAGGTGCTTCATGATTACAATGAAAGTTGAAGGTTTTCATGCCTAGCGGTAAAAGGTGAATATGAGCAGCGAATTCCAAATACACCATTAGTAAACCGTGGAAATAAATATGGTGTGTAACTAGTGGAAAATAGTTAATTGGTCTGGTAATAGAACATACCGTCGCGGTTGCGTTTTCTTAGATCCTTATCGCGTTTGCAGTTGTCATTCAACAGCATTTGATCGTAAGAAGGTTAGGACATTTCGAGGCAAGACGAGCGCACGAAGTCGCCTCAATTTGTCGTCTGTCGGCTAACGCCTCGATCTTGAGAGTATGCACAATGCTGACGGGTGCCACCTGGCTCTCAAATGCATCAAGTCGAAGGTAGTTTCTCTCAAATCTGCGGTCCAAAATATCTCCAGTCCGCTCGGCACGGGCGGCCTTTATTCGCCTTTGTCTACTTGGACTAGCAACCAGATCACTAGGGGACTGAGCTTTGAGGTAGAGCGAGATACCTTGCGATGATTTTAAGGATTGAGCGGATTGCATCAGAGAATATCTGATTATTGCGCTTATTCTCAGATTCTGTCTCGAAATGAGCTGTGGCAGCTTCATCGTAAGTCTCAAGCTCCACGATCAATTCGATATCCTGAATATATAATTGGCGTCGTGGATTTTTCGTGAATCTTTCGAATTGGTCTAGATTCAATGGAGTGCCTGCCTTGACGCGGAGTTTCGCCAGCTTCGCTCCTCGACAATGGGCTGCCAGTCGCGATTCACTGAAGCATATTGAGCCAATCCGAGCTTGGTGTCTATCTGAGTCAATGGGGTTTCGAGGAGTGACACACTACGGCCAGTTATCTCTGAGGGAAGTGGCCACCCCATTTTCCTTGAGTTACTGGTCTCAGAAGACGAACCTTGGAAGTTGAGATGATGTGGGGTCGGACGGGGAAAGGGTTTAGGGTCTACACCACTAACCGGCCCATGTAATTTTTACCAAAATTCCTTTATCTCAAATTCTCAATATCAAAACGGTCGGAGAGTAGGGTCGGGGAATCTATTCCTCGAAATCAAGGTATTGTCTTTCTCAGCCTCTCCGGGGAGACTTTAGCCTGGGGGACTATACCTCGTGCCACAACGTCCCAGACGGAGATTTTCACAACATCGTCGGGAATTCCCTTGACAAATGGGGAAATATCGCAATATTCAAAGTGAAGACAATGTAACCTATCCGTAGTGAGCTCCGGCGGGGTGTTAATCTTCACCTATAAAGGCATCCATCCCGTGCGGGGGTTGTCGAAGGTTCAATCACCCAGTTCAACTGTGAGACCTGATCAGCGCGGAAGCTCCGGTCTCTAACGCATAACGATGTTCTCTAGTGGCCTGGAAAACCATTTGCCGAGTTTATTCTGCTACTACCTGATACGGATGCAGACGGAAGTTATCCAACTTGAGGCAGATCTACACTGTGAGTGCCTACTGCAAGCTGGGCTGAATAGTAGAAAGGGGAGTATAAATGCTGCAGAATTCCCGATACAAAACACATAATAGACAGGTGAAAAAAGGAATTGAGCAAAAGAAATCCACCTACGCACAATATGATGTATTCATCGACCTTTCTCCTCGCTACTCTGCCCTACCTGGCATTAGCACTACCAAGCCCCGAGAATCAATTCACCAAACGTGACAGTACTCTGATCCCCAAATCCTGCTTTGACTCCACCTCTTCGCTTACCGAATACTTCAACTACAACTATCCATGGGGCGACACGCACAATGGTGCTGCGATCATGAAGAGCTCCAACGCGGTGATAAACACTGCGGGAACTCTGACCTTAGAGGCGGTATACACTGGAGCCTCAAACTACGCATGGGACTCTGGGACCGTATATGCCAAACAGCACTTCACTGTTGCTGCATCTGGAGGCCTAGACTTTACAGCCGATTTTGTTGCCCCAATCGCAAAGGGTACATGGCCCGCTTTTTGGCTGAACGGTGTGAACTCCTGGCCTCCGGAGGTTGACATTGCTGAGTGGAAAGGTACCGGAGATATCAGCTTCAATACCTTCAATACCTCGAGTGCGGTAGAGGCTCTTAATGTCAACTATCCGAGTCCAACGGAGTTCCATACGGTTCTTGCGGAGTTGCGGGATGAGAATGGGAGCGATGTCAAAGTCAACTTCTATTTGGATGGAACGCTTGTTACTACTCAATATGCCAAGGGGCTTGTTGGGCAACCTTTGGAACTTATTATTGATTTGCAGATGGAGGGGAGCAGTGGCAGTCCAGCACCGACAGGGAGTAAGTTTACCTTCTTTTTTACTTTGGATATGAAGCTAATGTGTTGGTTATAGCAACTCTATACGAGATCAAGAATCTGGAAGTGGTTAGCAAGAACCCTTAGTCGGGTAAACTGGTTTTTTTGAGAATAGCAATTGTTCAGTGAGCTCAATCGATCCTTGAAATCTATCTGTGCGCAAGTTATCAACTCTACAGAAAGGATCAACATTTTATGGTTTCTGAGGCTTGTTTGCCTGTATATTACGGGCTATAAGAAGTTGCGATCCAGGCTTAAGCTCGATGTAATTCGAAGCTAGGGGGAACGTAGATCAATATATAGTTTCTAAAGAGGCACAGTATACAGCAAACAACTCAGCACCACTCGGTACTTAGTTGCTACCAACCAATAATCTGAACACAGCACGGATAAATTCCAGCGTATCCTGAGCGCTGCCAGTTGGGATGGCCTGGGCACTCACAAAACTGCTAGGGGTGACCACAATTGTGCTGGGCTGCGAGGACTGACGGGCTTGGGTGGCGAAGGTAGTCACGGCCTGGACGGCCTGCTCGGCGGCAGCAGTAGTGGTAGTCGTCTTAGCGGTAGCGATGGTCTCAATGGCGGCGACGGTGGTCTCAGCAGAGGGGGAGGTAGTCTCAGCAACAGCAACGGTAACAGAAGTAGTCTCAGCAGCAGTGGTCTCGGCGGCAGCAGTAGTCTTAGTAGCAGCGGCTGCGGTCGTTGTCTCCGCAGAAGTGGTGGTGTTGGTGGACGCTTCGGTGCTCATGCAAGCAAAGGACATCTTCTTAGTAGTCGAAGAAGTAGTACCGTACCCAACCGCCTGCGACAGACCCCATTCCATGCTGACATACGGCCAGCAAATACGACCATCCGACATGGTAACCATATCACCCGCAACATAAACATCGGTGCTGATGAAAGCATCACCAACAGTGGTACCATCCGAGCTCACCTCCTGGAAGAAAGTGCCCGCAAACTCTCCCCGACAACCCATCGCGATGTAGTCACAGATCGGGTTCGAGATCTCTTCCCAGGTGACCAGAGCCGAGCTGCTGCCAAAGGTAGCCGCGTGGGCGTTGGAACAGTCGTTCGATCCCTTGGTAACCCAGTTGACCTGGCTATCTCCATCTTCGGTGCCAACGACGGAGGTCGCCTGATCGCCGACCTTGGTGTACTTGTCCGTGAACAGAGAGATAGCAACGTTGCGGCCGTTGGTGCGGTTGTTGACGTGGGTGTAGCCATCGCCCATCCAGGTGTTTTCGGTCACATCGATAGCACCACGAGAAACCCAGGCGAAGATGTACTTGGTGGTATCGGCAAAGCGAGCCAGCGCGCTGTAACTACCGGACATACCACCCATCGGCTCACCAGAGCCACCGTTGGTCGTGTTCTCGTTGGAAATTTTGACTCCGTCGTTCATCATGCCTTGTCCCTTGGTATTCAGCCAGATCGCACCCTGGTCCTCGGCACAGATACTGGCAAAGGGAGCCTGATCGGCAGCTTCCAACGCAATACCGGTGTTGTGGCTGCATCCCCAGGAGCTTGATGCGCCGGAGATGGTGTCCAGTTCTCCGGCCTTGGTGACATACTGGATGCTATCACCGTAGTGACCGGAGGCATCGCCAGTGTAATCAGTGACAACAAAGTATGCGCCGTAGAGACCTTCGCTTTCGGAATAGACGAGGTCTCCGTTCATGTCCGGGGAGGCAGAGAGGCCGTCGGAGGCGTGAACTCCAGGGCCACCCAGCCAAGTCTTCCAGGTCTGCTTGCCATCGGTGTAGCGGTACAAGACAGCGACGGGTGTGTCGCTGGGTGGTGCATTGGTAGTACCCGACGGCATGGCTTCGTTCACCAGAATAGCGAAGCCGTCATTGTGGGCGACGAGACCTCCAGCTATATGCTTTCAATTAGTCACAATGTTTTTGATCAACCCAAGCAGGTCAAATAGATGGACTATCACACCTTCCTTTCCACCAGAGACGGTAACCGTAATTCCCGTAGCTTCGAAAGTGGTGGGATCCAACTCTTGAACATGAACATCGGTCTCGCTAGAATCCAGATAGGCGATATAGGCAGATTTTCCATCGGGAGACACCGCAAAAGGAGTGCGACGGTGGTGGGGATAGCCAGTCCAGTAGGCTTCCTTAACAGGGTTGAAAGCACTGTCGAGTGCCAGCACATCGACATGAGTTTTCAAGTTAGAAGTGGTCAGATCAGCCGAGGCGCCCAGCGCCGCAGAAAGCAGAGAAAGAATGAAAGTCCCACGCATTTTGGGGGAGGAAAGGAAAGTCGGTGCTACTGCTTTTTGGTCTGATTTGGATAGTGTAGATCTTCCGGGATCTACACTCTTTTATAAACCTTGTCTCGACGAACACGAAGTCCGATGCATGCTTCAAGCAAATAATAACGAAAGTCAGGTTGGCACGGTGAGTGTTTCATGTGTTGCCAAGCGCACCCTTAATGTAGATTGTTGAGTTCCTCACCACTAGTTCCCTATATAGACTTCGTAGCCGCTGCCAGAAAGGGAGTATAACCCGGGCCCCTCTTGAAACATTGTTTTACCTTCATCTATGCGGAACCCCCCACACTTTAATTTTTCCATGACTGATAGCTTGTCCTTTATAAAGCCTTCCTACCAAACACTTACTTTTAACATTGTCTCTAGCCTGTCTGTGATTGTAGCTCCAGATCAAATCCACCCACGGCTGACTTCCGGTAGGGGCCTAGACGCTTGACTAGGATCATCTCGGCATTGATCATTTCTGTCAGGGACTCAGGGGAAGTTTCCACTTGACTGGAATTTGGGTGCTGAATTTTGATCTATTTAACCAGGGGGCCAAAGCCCTACTCGAGGCCCCGAGTGGGTATAAAAAAGTACATCAGATCCCTGCTACGCTCGCTGTGCAATTAGTTTCGAAACGCAGGAGGCTATTCGTAACTTCCACTGCACATCTAATCTGACTAGCTAATAGTTCACGGAGTACACAATTTCAACTTCCAGTGACGATGGATTCCCATGTACTATCATCGCCGCCAGTTGACTGCTGGCATATATCCATTCTCGAGTGGCAACACAAACAGTCAATCTGCCCTTTTGTGGTTGTTGAATGTTGCATCAGAAGAGCAATTACTAGATAGATGCAATTGTTTTTCTTTCAACACGCCTACTAAGTCCCGAGATAACTATTTATTAAATACAGCATGCGCAGCTATCTTGAATACAAAAAGTTAAGCTATGCTGCTTGGTTCTAAGGAATTGACATGTTGACTGGTTTCCTTTTTTTTCCAGTTCAGAGCTCGAGGCACTCGTCAGCTTTTGTAAAGAGTTGTTCACAGTTACATAGTATGAGTCAGAGTCTTTGAGGGCTATTAAGGGTCTATCTGGAAGTATTTGATTAAGTTTGTGTGTTTGGTTATTGTTGCTGCAAGAGATGTCCGTCAGAGCGGCATTTCTATAGGTCCAGACGGTCGGTCACAGTGAGGATTTAGTGGCTATAAGAGTACCAGCACTCTTGCTAGAAAACGGTTCTATTTTTCCCCTTCAATAATCAATTACATACCGTCACTTATACAGTCAGCCATATTTGAAAGCATTAAATGTGTGTTATGTGCCACAAAGTATGTAGGGCTGAGGCTGTCATATACATTTGATGGCATTGGTTGCGGGCCAATGTGTATGATGCAAGCCGACGCGCGAGGAGCTTATCATTTATCATCCGTGCGCGCCCGACATCATTGACAAGCTGAGTCATCGGCCTTTGGTTCGCGAGGCACCGTGCATTCACTGATGCAACACTAAATGAATCTTCTTCTTATCTCTAAAAATCTTCAATTCTAATCCAATTCGACTCCCAAGTGCTATTCATGCACCCTGTGCAGCTCGCATCACCGTCCACCTTGCCTCGGGAGTGACCCGCATCGATTCCGTCATAGGAAGATTCCCGATCGCATTTTTCCGCTCAGCTCAGCCCGCTCTTATCTTTGGAGCTCCGTGCAGAAATTGTACTGGTACAATACACATTATGGCGCTCTCTGAGATACTGGGCAGAATGGTGTCGGAGGATACGGTGCCTCTGACGCCTCGTGAAGCGGCATCTGGTTTACTGGGCTCGGTGTCGATGACTTGCTGGATTTTCCTATTGGTATGACTACTACCTCTCACGATCGTGTCGCCCCGTGCTGCGTGCACGGGGCAATTGGGGCGTTTACCCCTCCAAGAACGAGGAAATTTTCTAAGTTGAAGCGGAAGAGTCTATCAGTACAGCTCCCTGACCTATAATATCTGCAGGTACCCCAACTCATCGAGAACTATCGAAATGGCAATGCGGAGGCTATCTCCCTCCTCTTCGTCTTCGTCTGGTTCATCGGTGACATAACAAATCTCCTCGGCGGCGTTCTAGCAGGCTTAGTTCCCGTCATTGTCGCCATTGCCGTGTACTTCTGTATCGCAGACGGTGTTCTGATCGCCCAATGTCTCTACTACAAGGCGCGTAACTCGCGTCGCGAGAACATCCTGCGCCGCCGCCGCTCGTCGACCGAGACCCCCGACCCAACGACCCCACTGCTCGGCCGGCGATTCAGCGACTCTTTCCCTGTCGCCCATGGCCGACGGAGATCGTCTGGTTCGATGCGTGGTCACCAGGGCGCGGGTCGCCGTGAGAGCCAGGTTGAAGATCCACTAGCCAAGATCGTGGAGGAAAATGAGTACGGGCGCAAGGCGTGGATCAAGAACTTGATTAGCGTGATCGGTATCTTTGTGGTTGGAATGGCTGGGTGGACGATTGCCTGGCAGACGGGGATGTGGGCGCCAGCCCCCCAGGAGAACAATAAGCCAGCTGATATGGCAACTAGTGGTGCGGTTCTGGGATATGCCAGTGCTGTGTGCTATCTGGGGTAAGTTGTACACCAAAGTCATGGAAGGGAACTTGTGAAGCTAACTTTCGCTACAGAGCGAGATTGCCGCAGATCTACAAGAACTACCGGGACCAGTCCTGCGAAGGTATGTTGTCTGCTCCAACAATGACGAGGGCATGTTTGAAGCTTACTCAAATCTCTAGGTCTCTCGCTCCTTTTCTTCATCCTTTCCCTTCTGGGCAATCTCACTTACGGCGCCGGGGTATGTATTCTTCGAGTGGATGTGATGAGCCAAAATAACTAACATGCAACATAGATTCTATGCCACTCAACTGACCATGATTATGTGGTCACCAACCTGCCCTGGCTCATTGGATCGCTGGGCACCATGGCCGAAGATGTCGTCATCTTCATTCAATTCCGTCTCTACGCCGTTCAGGATGCTGAGTCCACTCTAACCTCATGATCGAGCTATTCGATCAACGATTCTCTTTTTGGAAGGTGGATTTTTGGTGACTTCCCGGTGGATATCTGTCTATTAGCTACGCTTGGCAATTTTAGGAGGTTTTGCTTGATCAATGGCTTTGTATCATGTCGAAATAGTTGGTGAATTTGAAATGGTGAGCATGGCGTTTTCTGTTTTGGATATGTGGATAAACATGCTGTGCAATGTACATAAATATGAGATACTGGGGTTATCTGAGACAATGGAATCGCTTCACATGAACACCATCTAGCTCAATATGTTACGCCAATGATCATTATTTGACGATCTTCAAGCTTCGGGAGGTGTCCACCTGTGTTGATGAATTCAGTCAGCTTATCTCTGAAGTAGAAAACTCTTTGGACTTCGAGTCGTTGATGGTGACCTTGCTGATCTGTCCGTGCGATGGACAGTCGCACATCAAGGCATACGACTATAGTGTTTCGATACTTGACCATAATCCTTCGAAAGGAACATAGTAGGTATTTAGTCCACAGGAATATATGGCAAGGCTTTAAAAGCATGCCTTCCACCTCGAAAAGAAGACAAACAACGATAGATCTACATGTTACCACTCTCGAAGCCATCATAAACTACGAAAATACCTTGAGGCAGAATCACAAAGAGAATTCTTTTGTTCATGGTCGCATGAGAGAGGACATGAACAGAGCTAGATCATCTAGCAGGGGGAAAAAGGCATGGAAACACAGCATACATCTCTACACCCGCCAGACCGGACTTTGACGTCACGACCATGGACAAATCAGAAAAAAAAGTGTGCCAAACGTCTGTCTTCAATTTCCCCTATAATCCTGGAAGCAACACTAGTTTCGGTATCACATCGGCAACCGACCGGGTCTAATCCCGTCACTTTGTGATTCGGGGGTAACCCGGGCACCCAGTCTCCATTGAATGTCCATGTCCGTTTGAATCTTTTGCTATTTTCTTTTTTTTCTTCCCCGTGATTTGGATCTTCGTAGCAGGGGTCGTGGAGTATCGAGTACAAGAGAGAATCGTCGAGGAAGCCATGAGGCGGAGGCGGAATAAGAGATGAGGGAAAGAGCAAAAAGGAAACGACTTCAAATTCGGGACGGTGAAGGCGCTTAGTCGAACAGACCGAAGCCCATGTCCTCGTCGGACTCCTCCTTCTCTGTGCGGGAGTTAGTGATCGGTTCACGTTGTGTATAAGATCCACCATGTAAAACTCACCCTCCTCCTTCTCCTCAGCGGCGGCCTCAGCGGGGGCAGCAGCACCACCGGCGGCAGCGGGGCCAGCGGCAGCGGCGGGGCCAGCAGAGCCAACGTTGGTGAGGAGGTCCTTGACGTCCTTGCCCTCGAGAGCCTGTGGATTGAGAAATATTGGTAAGTCACTGGATATTCAAGACTTTTGCGTTTCGACGTATGCTCGGGTGTCGCGGGAAAATCGACGTGCAAGGATGCGGATTTCAAGGATTTACCTTGGCGAAGATGGAGGCCCAGATGGGCTCAACCTCCTGGACCTTGGCGGCGGTCAGGATGGTCTGGATCTTGTCGGCCTATATCAAGATGTTCAATTAGTCTCCGTTGACCAGAATTTCGTTTTTGCGCGGTGATAAACTAAATTTCGGCGGTCGTGATCCTCCAACGCGATTCGAGTCCTCCGCAAAGCAGAAAACCAGTTGCGCAAATTGGAATGGCCATCCTCCACGAATTTGAATTCAATCACAGGAAACGGGTGCACGTACGGTGATCTCAATGCCATCGTCGGCAAGGATCAGAGCGGCGTAAGAGACAGCGAGCTCAGCGGTAGACATTTTGTCGACGGGGTTGTGTTGACCGGACTGGGTGTCTTGAAAATGAAGATGGGAAGGGAGAGAAGGGAAGGAAGTGTATCGTCAAAGGCCTATCCGAACAGGGTAACCGGCCCAGCGGTGTGTGGGAAATAGCCCTCGCTTAGGGCTTGGCCAGATCCGGTTTAGTGCCGAGCCCCTCCCCGTGACTCAAGACCTGCATCCACGCTAGTCCCATTCCGGAAATAGTCTATGATGACATAATCTCGGAGTAATGGGCAGCCCGTATCGCAAGACGGATATCAATATCAATCCCGAACTGACATCACAACGTGTGGGGTTCCCTACGATAATCTTCTTCTGTCTCCCTTCAAGCCACAAGCCACCGCTTAACCCCTGGTCGCCAACCCGAATACATTTGATCCCACCCGAATCTACTATTCTCCAACTTCCTTTGCGCCTACGGCCATGGACTCCCCCGCTGTATCGGTCCCGCTGGATCCGCGGGAGCAGCCCATCCTGGAACGCTTGCTCCGAACTCGAGATGCCCTTCTTCTCCTGAAACAAGACAAGTCATCTTACATCAAGTCTCGCGACGTTCTTCCACTGTATGAAGAGGTTGTTGGAGAAGTTGATAAGCTCAATGCCACCCGCAAAGTGCAGGATCGTCGTCAACTACATAATCGATGTAAGTGCCGGAAGTGCCGCACTTCAATATGCCAAAGCGTTGCTAACTTTGCCTCACTTCCAGTGGACTATGTCCTGGATGATTGCTTCCAGCTGATTTCCCTGCTCTTTTTGACTGTAGGTAGGAACAATGAAGCTCCGGCAGTGTAAGTTGTCAATGTACCCCTGCGAACCTCTTATACATACTCACACATCGCTCAGGTATTCACTTGCAGCTACAATTCAGGTATTTTCACAAAACGCCAATCCTACCCAATTCATTTCTGACCTCACTCCAGCGCCTTCTCGATCACCTCGAAGAAGCTGGGTTCTACAGCTCTAAAGATCTGAACTCCATTACGAAGACCCTCGAGTCGATGCGAGAGACACTTGACCGCGGACGCAACACCTATTCCCCCGCTCTTCTCACTCTCCTCGAAAGCCGAATGAAACAATGTCAATTCTCGTTGGAAAAGCTACAAAAGGGACTCGCCGTACTTGCGCCAGGCCTTGTGCAGACACATGAGACACTGGTGTCTATCCTGCGATCCACATCTGCTGTTAACACACGCTCCAAGGTATGTCGTCTGTTCAAGACAGAGACCCCACGATATGGCTAACTAAATTTTTCTCTCGTTTCTTTAGTTCTCCGCCACAGAAGTGAACAACCTTCGCGAACAGCTGAAGAAGATTGAAAATACTCAAAGGGATGGCAAGTTTGTGGACGCCGAAGGCAATGTTCAGGCCGGATCCGATGACTTGAAGTCACTGATGGATCGCTGCTGGCGGTGGACCGAAATTGTCCTCGAGCGGTAGGTCACTCGCCTTTCCTAATCACTACCGAGCACCCGTTAATTAGAATGCAGTCAGGGCAAAATCGATGAACGGTTCCAGGAACAGTACGACCGCCTTCTCGAGATTCGCAACCAACTCGATCGACTCTCTGTCACCCAAGCGTGGTCGCTTCGAGAGACCGATTTGTTTGGATACCAGCGAAAGCTTGATCGCATTGACGAGGCGCGGGTGAATGGCAATTTTGTTGATGCTGAAAGTCAGCCGGCAGATCTACATGCGCAACGGGTAACTCTTTGCATTTTTCATAATCTTGGCTAATAACCGCTAACTCTATTACCCATCTAGACGTTGCTCTACCTAATCCGACGCAGCTACGCATACATTTACGCGCTCTTAATCTCTTCTGAGCCCGTGTCCGAGGCACTTCTACCTGTTTACAATCAGCTGCAGACTCTCCGCAGATGTCTCATTGAAGTCAAGGAGTCAGGAGGCGTGTCTAACTCACGCGAACTGTACCCTTACAGTATGAAGGTATGACATTCCACTCCTTTCGTCCTAGTCATCTAGCAATTCCGGTACTAATGGAGAGTAGCTCAATTCGATTGATAATATGCGGGTCGATGGCAAGTTCTACATTGGCCCAGATATCCCAGAAGGCCAGGGCAGTGTCAATTCTCTGCTCGCCGAATGCTACGACCTGGTCTGGGAGCTCCGAGCTGCCGTTGCCGACGATGAGTCCCAATCTTAGGCTTGTTTTTCCTTGTAGAAGCAAGCCTTCACTTCTATCTGAAATGTCTTCATTCATACCTGTGTGCAAGGATGGGCGTCATTATTGATGGAAATGCCCTCGAATGCCCTGTGACTTTACGTTCTTACTTAATGATTTTCTTCCCTTTTCTGGTACTGGTTTTCATGACTCGCGTGGCGTTCAATCTGTGGAAGTTCTAAGGTCCAGTCAGGCACTGGTATTGGATATGGGGGAAGGGATTCTGTTTTGCCGATATTTTCGAATATTGAATTGAATTTGTTTTCCACGATGAACTTTGTAACATTCCTTCAAACTTTAACCAGAATAAAGACATTTGCAACGAAGGAGTCCGCATAGACGTTTGATCTATGGACAAAAATTGATATCGCCGAGATGTCCATCCCACTCATAGTGAACAAAGTCCACCAGGCGTCGGAGATTGCTAGGGTTGAGCATCTCCCTCGCGGCATCTGCCAACCACGCAATATGGGTCTCGGATGTCTGTTTGGACTTCGGGTACATAATTTGGAGAGCCTTTCGCTTCATTGTGTCACAGGGACCATCTTTGCCCAAAGTACCATAGCTGCTCAATTCTTCCAGAAGCATCTCATAATTCCCATCGCTCGTGGCTTCATAATGGCACACTTCTTCCTGGTTGTTGAAATGGGGCCCACGGACCAGCTCGTACACCTGGTGATGGTATGCCATGAGACCCCAATTGCAAAGGCTCATAATGACCAGAGCATTGACGGCGCCCAATAAGCTCGGCGGCTCTTTTGACGCACTTTGCAATACTCCCGTCTAAATACTTGCAAGCAGAGCCCCGAAAACCACGGAGAAGGACATTCTCTTGTTGCTTTCGCACTATGTCCCCTCTCAAGTCCAACAAGTCGTTGATTAGAGTACAGGTCTCCATCAGCTGCATGAACTCGGCTTCGTTGATCGTCTGGCCGGTTGCAAGAGAGGCATCCGCCACTCCCACCATGAGACCCAGATCAATATTTCGATGGACGGGTAAACCAGTCATTCGACTTCCATAGGCCGCGCTAAGTCGCTTGGCATCGAGTGATCTCTCCAAAAACCAAGGACTCGAAATTGGGCAGTACAAGCCGCAAGGTTGTCAAATTGCCAGTCACTCATGAATCTGGCATAGACACAGGTTTTGAGAAATGCCATGGATGCAGCACCGACTTTTCGAAGTTATCAAGAGTCTTGTCATCTGCAGCCTCGTGGTAGTCTCCAATGAGGATGTCATTTCCAGAACCGGCAATAGCCACGATTATACCCGGATCAACGAGACTTGCACCGCTGGACACGACGTAGAAGTGTTTGGCATCGACACAGAACCGGGCTTTCTCTTGTGTCGGGTAAAATTGATGGTACATAGAGTCATCCAAATCGTCAAGCTATGCGGGTCGCCTGTCCGGGGCTCTGACTTTGGGCAAATGAGACGTCTTTCCAGACATTTTTCCGGACGTCTTTCCTGATTCTGCACAGGAATATGGTGGAGGTTGTTCATCTGCGTTGAACAAAATGAGCTCGGTGATGGCAGATGCAAACTTTTTCCCAGAGAAAATGGTGGAGTTGTTCCATTCATCTTCCTTGCCATTGGCGTCTTTTCCAACTTTGATCGTCCGTTCAATTGCTTTGCAGCCACAACTTGATCAATCTCAGAAGGTGCCGGATACAAGCCTTCACACGAACAATCAATCCCAGGGTCGTAGCATTCTGACAAAACATCCCATTCAACAGAGGACGGGGGCAATTCACCCCCGAATGGAATAAGCTTGGCGTGTGCGGCGGCTTTGAAACAAGCGATGATGCTTTTCAGCTGTTCTCGGTCCACATGGCTGTTTGTCGACGGCTCCTGCAACCATGAAGGAGCTTTGGTGGTGATGACTCGCAAGCACTCATCATGGGACTGCACATTTGGGCGAGTGGTAGGGATTTGTAGATATTATGTTCACAAGGACTTGCAGTAACGATACTTGTCTTGGCGTAAATATCTTGAACCTACATGATGCATATGCTTGACATGGCTTGTGGCTGCAGACTCCACCACGAGCACCTAACATAGTTTCTAAGTTTCTACAGTATTCCAATACATCCCCGGGACTCCTGATTGTGTGCTTAGCATGACATCACACATGAACCTGAGCTTGGAATTCCAAGAACAATAAAAAAGTCTCCTAAAGGAGAACTTTTTCAAATAGTATGAGAAATAAGGTGACTTTTCCAAACCTCTCTAAATCTATACTTCGCTGGGACTATAGGATCCTGGAAATTCGTCTCATTCCCTGTGTAGAAAGTGTATACCTTCGGTTTGATTAGTATCAGCATCATCAGCCTACTCATAGTCATTTCCCTAGCTTTTGAAGCTATTCATCAAAGCCCTGGTAGGCTGAGCTGCTACAGTGGCTGAATGACTCTTTTGTAAGGATACAACCCAACAAAAAGTGGGATTCGAGCTAATCACAAAAGCCCAAAAATGAGGTCAACATGCACGGATCAGCAATTCCAGAGCTGATTCAGATCGACAAGTGTCATCTCGAAGTATCCCTTTATACTTTAGCTTTCTGGTGGCAATGGAAATGAAGTTAAAGTTTATTCGGCCATTCCAACGAACACTATTGAGCATTTCTATTCCACCATACTTGGATGTGGAGTAATTCTTTGTGTAAAGGGGGGAGGTCTGGTATGCAAACAGGACTTTCGCAGTTAACTTCTATCTCTGTTAGCATCTCTATAAGGTTGCTTTCTATTGGCTTACACAAAACCTCTGGATGACGATCGTGCATACATAGTGGGTTCTATCAGTTTGAAACCCCGACATATTTTCAGAATCATCTTTACAGTCACAAGTTAAATGATAGACCGGAGAAATAGTATCTATACTATCAAGTAAAATTATTAAAAAGACGCTTAGAGAGACGTTTTAAAAGAATTTCAAGAGACCTTTCAAGAGACCTTTCTATTAAGAGTCATTGAAACATGTCTAGTTTGTCCGGTTCTCTCGGACTTTTGAACTAGCACTGTACATACCTTTGGCCTATTGATCTGACGAATCGGAATATCCTAGAAGGGCTCATCGATTTGAGAATGAACTCAAGTCGATGTAAAGTTAAAAGAATTTCTTCATTTACCTCTCTGGTTATACACAATCATCATGAATGGTAATACTGTATAGTTAGTGGGGTTTCGTACGTCTGAAACGATGACCAATGTTCAGAATCATCTTCTCGGTCACAAGTTGAACGATGGACCAAAATTCGATACATTAACTATCAGGAACACTGATTTACATGACTTTTAGAAAGACGTTACCAAAACCAAGATGTGGAAGCATATCTATATCAGATCTCCGAATCTTGAATCTTCCTTGCGAACCGGCTTCCCCACACCCGTGGCGATCCCGGTATCGGCGCAATGCCCAGCCAATCAGCAGTCATGCAAATAACGAATGCCGACCGACGAAAAAAAGCCCTTGAAACTCTTCCTCGACCTCGCCATTCTTTCCCCAGTTTCCACCCCTCCGCATTTTCAGAATGGTGAGCCAGCTAGTATGGCAGCGGGCTGCCGCCTCTCGCAGGGTAAGTACTGAGCTGCATTGAGCTAATTGGTTCCATTGTGAATCATGGAATAGTACACAACTGACTCATCGGCAATAGCTGGCCGCACGCCTATCTCCGCAACGACTCTCCCGTGGCCTGGCCACCGAAGCCGCCTCGTCGCGTATGCCGCCCTACCCCAAGATTGTCCGCAATCTCGAGCAGGTCCGCAAGGTGTTGGGCTCTGAGCGTGCTCTGACCCTCGCCGAGAAGATTCTGTACGCCCATTTGGATAACCCCGAGGAGTCGCTGCTCTCCGGTACCAACAATGGCCGTGATATTCGGGGCAAGGCCAACCTGAAGTTGAAGCCGGACCGCGTGGCCATGCAGGATGCTTCGGCTCAGATGGCCCTGCTCCAGTTCATGTCGTGCGGTCTGCCCTCGACTGCCGTTCCCGCCAGTATTCACTGCGACCACATGATTGTCGGCGAGCGCGGTGCCGATACCGATCTGCCGGCTTCGATCCAGGGCAATGCCGAGGTGTTTGACTTCCTGGAGAGTGCGGCTAAGCGCTATGGTATTGAGTTCTGGCCCCCGGGTGCTGGTATTATCCACCAGAGCGTGCTGGAGAACTACGCTGCCCCTGGTCTGATGATGCTTGGTACCGACAGCCACACCCCCAACGGTGGTGGTCTGGGTGCCATTGCCATTGGTGTTGGTGGTGCTGATGCCGTTGATGCTCTCGTCGATGCTCCTTGGGAGCTGAAGGCCCCTAAGATCTTGGGTGTTCGCCTTGAGGGCCAGCTGAGCGGCTGGGCCTCCCCCAAGGATATTATCCTGCACCTGGCTGGCAAGCTGACCGTTCGTGGCGGTACTGGCTTCGTGATTGAATACCACGGCCCTGGTGTCGAGACCCTTAGCTGCACGGGTATGGCTACCTGCTGTAACATGGGTGCTGAGGTTGGCGCTACTACCTCGCTCTTCCCCTTCTCGCCTAGCATGGTGCCCTACCTTGAGGCCACTCACCGTGGTCACGTTGCTAAGGCCGCAGCCGAGATCGCTGCTTCTGGCCCTGGCAACCTTCTGCGGGCCGATAGCTCTGCTGAGTATGACCAGCTGATTAATATCAACCTCTCGGAGCTCGAGCCGCACATCAACGGCCCCTTCACTCCCGATCTCTCTGTTCCTCTGTCTAGGTTCGCCGAAACTGTCCGCGAGAAGAAGTGGCCCGAGACCTTCGGCGCTGGTCTTATTGGTAGCTGCACGAACTCTTCGTACGAGGATATGACCCGCGCTGAGGACCTTGTCAAGCAGGCCTCTGCTGCTGGTCTCAAGCCCAAGGCGGACTTCTTCATCACTCCCGGTAGTGAGCAGATCCGCGCGACCCTCGACCGTGACCAGACCCTCAACACTTTCGAGCAGGCCGGTGGTATTGTTCTGGCTAACGCCTGCGGCCCCTGCATTGGCCAGTGGAAGCGTACCGATGACGTCCCCAAAGGCGAGAACAATGCCATCTTCACCTCCTACAACCGTAACTTCCCCGGTCGTAACGATGGTAACCGCCAGACTATGAACTTCCTGGCCTCTCCCGAGCTCGTTACCGCCCTCGCCTACTCTGGCAGCACCACCTTCAACCCTATGACCGATTCTCTGACCACCCCCAGCGGTGAGAACTTCAAATTCCAGCCTCCTAAGGGCTTCGACCTGCCCAGTGCTGGTTTCGAGGAGGGTAACCCCAAGTTCCTCCCCAGCGCTGCTGTCCCCGACGCCTCGCAGGAGGTCATTGTCTCCCCGACCTCCGACCGCCTCGCTCTCCTCGAGCCCTTCGCCCCCTTCCCCAAGGGCGACCTGAGCGGCCTGCAGGTTCTGTACAAGGTCAAGGGCCAGTGCACCACTGACACCATCTCCGCGGCTGGCCCCTGGCTCAAGTACAAGGGCCACTTGCCCAACATCTCGGCTAACACTCTCATCGGTGCCGTCAATGCCGCCACCGGCGAGACCAACGTTGCCTATGATGAGAGCGGTAACCAGCACTCCATCCCCGAGCTGGCTGAACAGTGGAAGCAGCGCGGCATCGAGTGGCTCGTTGTCGCCGAGGACAACTACGGCGAGGGTTCTGCCCGCGAGCACGCCGCTCTGCAGCCCCGGTACCTGGGTGGCCGCGTGATCGTGTCCAAGAGCTTCGCCCGTATCCACGAGACCAACCTGAAGAAGCAGGGTGTCGTGCCATTGACTTTCGCTAACCGCGAGGACTACGACCGCATCGATGCCTGCGATATCGTCGACACCGTCGGCCTGTACGATGTTCTCCAGGCCGGTGGCCAGGGCGAGATCCAGCTGCGCGTGACCAAGAAGAAGACCGGCGAGTCCTTCCTGGTCCCCGTCCAGCACACTCTCAGCAAGGACCAGTCCGCCTTCATTCTGGCTGGTAGTGCGCTGAACCTGCTGGCTAAGAAGGCCAATGCTGGTGCGCAATAGGGGGAATGTATCTTGTTTTGAACATAAAAGTTCTGTTTCGGTCAGGAGTTGTTGAGCCAGGCTGAGGGATGCATTTTTTCATCTTGTTGTTCTTGTTTTCTTTTACTATATACTAGCACAGCCTGCACTCGTGTGTTTGGAGACTTAGATTTCGATTTTGTCTTTTTTTGTGTGGGCTAGATGATATCCAATGTGATTTGTATTCTATGTTAATCCTGCTCCTTCTATGATCATTAACAATTTGGTAATTGATAAATATGGAATACTGTGACTGGAATGTTCTTGGTACTACTGCACGCCCTGTGGATGTCATCCCGCGCTGGTGGGGACTCGATAACTGGCTCCAAGTCTGCGCGGGGAAAACATGGTACTTAGCCGGTGTATATAACTTACCTACGCCCAATCCGCGATCTTTTATCTTGTAATATTCATTCAAAAACTCACCAAGATGGACGCTCCCATTAAAAGGCCATGGATTGAAACCCCTCTCATTGAATCGGCCACCCTCTCCAAGCAAGCAGGATGGTAAGAAGACTTTTCCCATAACCAAGAAAAGCCAACCTTGATACAACCATATGCTAATCCATCCTTCAGCCGCATCTTCCTCAAGCTAGACCTTCTCCAACCATCCGGCTCCTTCAAATCCCGGTTTGTTATTCTCATGCCCCACTCTCACCACAGTACCAAAACCAGAGCAGAAACTAACATCATCCAGGGGAATCGGCAACCTCATCCTCTCCAAACTAAAGGAACACTCCAACAAGGCCAAGAATGTGCATTTCTACAGCTCCTCCGGTGGTAATGCCGGTCTAGCCGCCGTCCACGCAGCCCGCGATCTAGGCTGCGCCTGCACGGTGATCGTCCCACATAGCACCAAGCCAATGATGATAGCCAAGCTACGGGATGCCGGGGCCACAGATGTGATTCAGCATGGGGCGAGTTGGTTCGATGCGGATACGTATCTGCGTGGGGAGTTCATTGAGAATCAGGTCCCAAGTCAAACCCAGCCGGACTCGGGCTCTGGTTCTGGTTTGGCGGATACTGTGAATGTATATGTCCCGCCGTTCGATCACCCGTTGGTGTGGGAGGGTGCTGGAGGTATGATCGCTGAGATGGCGAGACAATTACCGCCACGGGAGGAGGGTGAACAGGGCGTTTTTCCGGCGGATGTGATTGTTTGCAGTGTTGGTGGCGGTGGGTTGTTTAACGGGGTCATTGAAGGGTTGGAGAATTATATCAAGGCTTCTTCATCGTCTTCAGCTACTTCCACTGTTGGAGTCTCACCAGCAAATAACGTGCATGTCCTCGCGGTCGAAACGCGCGGCGCAGACTCATTAGCGCATTCGCTTCGACAAGGCAAACTTTCATCCTTGACAGCCATCGAGTCGCACGCTACCTCGCTGGGTGCACTATGTGTCGCAGAAAAGACTCTCGTGAATGCCCAGTCTCCGCCAGCAGGCATTGATGTCACCAGCGTTGTGGGTTCGGACGCCGAGGCTGCGAGGGGTGTGGTGCGGTTGGCAGATGAGACTCGTTTGCAGGTTGAGTTGGCGTGTGGAATCAGTGTGGAGGTTGCGCTCGGGGAGCGATTGAAGGAAGTAATCCCGGATTTGGGGCCGGAGACGAGGGTGGTGGTGGTTGTTTGTGGGGGGAGTAATATCACGGCTGAGATGATTGCTGAGTATAGAGTGAAGTTGCAGGATGGGTGGGTTTGAGTGCAGTGTGATTAGATTAGATTAGATTTGTGCAGATCCACGGAATGGATTTTAATCAAGATGTTTGATCAATGTGCCTTATCTGATAACTATTCGTTGCATCTAGGGGAGGCCATCAGCCTTACTAAATATGTTGGTCTGTTCTGCCCGAAATATATACATCCGCACCTAGCGGAATTAAGCAGTACCCATACAGTCATTTTCACCCTTCAAAACATGCAATGGACTTTATTCATAATCATCATAGCCTCGAAATAAGAAAAATATAACAAGGCCAAGTCTAACGTGCAAAATTGTATACGCAGACAAAAGTACAGACCAACCAACGCTCAAAGACAACATCTCCCCTAGGACCTATCCAAAGGCCTCTATGAGAAACAGATCCCAGCCTCTCCAGACATACCGGGGCTATCCGAAATAATGATATATAGCTTATTCGCTATCGCTAGCACTATCATGGATCGACCCATTACCCTCGTCATTGCGAATACCCTCTGCCAAGATATACTCAGCTGACGCGAGCGTCTGCTTGATGGCTGGTTTATCATAAACCAGATCAGCCGGTTTTTGCCCGTGCTTGTTGCGCACGCGCGGGTCACAGCCAGCTTCGCACATCATGGCGATCATCTCAGCACCCAGCTCGGCGTCTTTCTCGTTGGCGAAGCGTACGGCGGTGTGGAGGGGTGTGTCCTTGTCGACGCGGGTGAGGGGATCGCATTCAAAGTATTGGATGTCAAAAAGAGCGTCCATAACATCGTCTGTAGAGTGAAGGATTCAATCAGTTAGTCTTGCGGTCCAAGAATGGGACAGAACAAATTCAAGAGGAGGTCGAAGGGCCCGACGTACAGCTGCCGTAGCTGGCGCAGATGTGCAAAGCGTGGTTTCCCATGGTATCTGTGACTTCGTTGAAGAATTTGGCCACATCCTCGTTGGATTGGTTCTCCATGTCGTGCAGGACTTGCTCAATTAGGTGTGGTTGATCGCGGCGACAGGCTTCCACGACCAGCTCGCGGGGAGAAGCACCCTAAGAACAACGGTCTTGTTAGTAGTAGTTCGGTCAAGAAATATACAGGTGCCAATTTACTCACCTCGTCATCAGCCATTGTGTTCAATCGTCAAAATCCAAGCTTTCGTTAGGGAGAGTGAAGGAATCCCGTTGCGCGGAATCAGGGACGAGACCAGTCGGTGACCTGAAACGCAGGCAACCGTCCGTAGTGAAACAGCGGGAGAGCAGGAAATTGGGGTTGTCGCAAAACCTGGCAGTAATAGCAGGAACAGAGAGTATGTACACGCCGGAAAAAGCTCGAATCAGAACAAGCCAAGCTCTTTGTCAAGACACGAATAACACTAGTAATCCCGGGCGCTGCTTTCCCCAGGGACATCCCACATGCCGGATCATGTGATTTTCCGGACTCCCCGCCGTCTGCACACAATTAGCCGCGCGCCTAGCTCTTTCCGCGCATTGGAGGTTTGCGATTTCAACCAGCGATTTTGAAGACGACCGAGAGGGCAGGCGTTCTGGTTTTATTTTCTGGTTTTGTTGCACACTCTCTTGTGCATCTCAAGGGATAGACCTACCGACCACTATATTCAACCTGGGAAGCTCTCGAGATGCCGCTCGTCTGTTCGTGATACCCTCTCCAATCTCCAGTCCAACGTCAAACCGGGCCAGCGACGGCCATGAAGATTTACTTGAGCTTGGACTAACAATATCCTTCTCGTCCTGTCTAGTCTGTCCCAACTGCAGCAATGTGCTGACCATCTCCCGCGCGGACTCAACCACCCAGTACCCGATGGGCGTGAACCGCTTCGAGTGCCGAACCTGCCCTTACGAAGACGTTATCGGCGACAAATCATACTACGAGAAGACCGATATGAAGCAGAAGGAGGTGGAAGACGTATTTGGCGGTGCAAACGAGTTTGCCAACGCCGACAGTGTTGGAAGTAAGTCGCAGAGTCATACAGCCTGGAATCTCCCCAGGATCATCTCAGGGCCATGGAGGGGACGTATAGCTAACAGCTCTTTTTTTTTTCTTTTCCTGCAGCTCAATGTCCGGCGGAGAACTGCAATGGGGACCGTGCATACTTCTTCCAGCTGCAGATTCGTAGCGCCGACGAGCCGATGACTACATTCTTGAAGGTAGGCCTCCTTACATACTACCGATTACCGTTTGCATGGACATGAGCATGGCTGACAGGCGGGGAACAGTGTACAAGCTGTGGTGCTCGGTGGAGAGAGAACTGAGGGGCTGGAAGGGGCAATTTATTGCTGAGGCTCTTCTTTTGGGTCGGCTACTAGCATTTGCACTTTTATGCGCCCTCATCTTTTGATTTTTGCGAGTTTCTTAATTTCTTCATGGTGTTCTCTCTTTTCCCTCTTGCATCGAAGAGGGATTGGATGTGGAAATACCACGGGCGTCGGGGGTCTGTTTCAGATATCACCAAAAATGGCGCATTTTGCGACCGGGTTCAGCGAAAAAATGGGCGTTTAGGACTTCAGCCAGCGATTGAGATACCCCGGCTGTATTAGCCAGGCCCCATGCGAATGACATTCATTATTTTCTGATTTGTGATATGATATATCCTTTTTGTTTCCTACGTGGTACGGTTGTATTACTCCGTCTGATATGTCTGATTATGGCTAGATTTGATCGACGTCAGTGGGAGCCGCGCACAGATTCTCGGCCAAATTGACTTTCGAAAAATTGGGTTGGCCACAACCACGGGTCCCCACGCGCGGTCGAGTCATTGACATACTATCAGAGTCTACAGTATGTATACCAAGTAGATATCACGGTACTAGGCTCAATGGAGACCCCGCCCGCAACAGGAATAAATGAAAGTACCCATTTTTTATGACAATGGTATGATTCTCGTGTCCATCTATGATTCTCGATTGTTATTTGCCTAATCATACAATGTGGCAAAAAGAGACTGCACGACATGGCTGAAGTCATCGTGGTGGGTCCCAGTTTGGCGGTGACGGTGAAGTGCCCCTCGGCCGCGGGGTTCTTTGGCCCCTCGATAAGCTGAGGCAGGGAAAACTCTGCCCTCGAGGTTACCATCCCACACCAAGCTCAAAGAAAAAAAAATCAGGATGATCAACAGGTCGAATTAAAGCCCAGTAAACTCTGACAGCCAAAATCTCTTGTCGGACGAGGGATTGGCCCGAATGCGTTGCTGCCCAGTCAACCAGCCGCCCCCGTAGTAAGGCCAGCACGGGCAAATCAAGTGGGCTGGGAGAGGCCGATGAAAAAAAAATTCGCATTGAGTGGAGACGCGAAGGAGGGCAGAACCAGGGAAAGCAAGACGAAAGAAGTATCAGGTACACTGGTAGATAGTGTAAGAGTCATATGTGATCCAAGTAGACAGTACTTATCAAACCGCCGATGAAGATTCTGCTGAGCCCCGCCAGCGGAAGGAGTCCAGGACCCCCCACCTGCCCAATGGGCACACGCACTGGACAGTATCAGCCAATCAGATATTGCAAACAAGAGCCAAAGGTGGAACCTTCCACCAAGCGGAAAGGGCTAACCCAAACCTCGCCTCTGGCCTGGTGCTCGCTTGCCCCTCCATATAAGGATTTCCCCCTCCTCCCCCTCCCACAGATTTTTTTTCCTTTCCCCCCTCGTCCGCATCAGTGAGTATAACTTCCCCTCCCCCCTTTCCTCTCTCTTCCTTTCTCCTTTCCTCCTCTAACCTCCTTCTTTTGTTCAGTACCTCTACGCACGCCGTAGTCTCTGAGCAATTTCTTCGGATTCCTCTAGTATCTTACAAAGAACTACAAGAATTCATTCTTGATCAACCGTCACCATGGGGTATGTCTTCTCTCACTTGCTCTCCCTCGCCCTCGAGCCACGATGAGCCATCAACTTTTGCCTCGTCCATCTCCATTCGAACATCTACTGACTCTGCCTCAACAGTAAGGACGATCGTCTCCACATCAACATTGTCGTTATCGGCCACGTCGATTCCGGCAAGTCCACCACCACCGGTAAGCATCCCCTCCTCCATACAGGCCTGCCTCGTCTATCGAGGTTTCATCCACAATGACAATTTACTGATCCCCTCGACAGGTCACTTGATCTACAAGTGCGGTGGTATCGACTCTCGTACCATCGAGAAGTTCGAGAAGGTACGGAATCACAATTTTCACCTGCCCCTCCATGGGTGGGGCTTCTAAGAAAATAAAAAATTTGATTCTAACCCCTCCTCATAGGAAGCTGCTGAGCTCGGCAAGGGTTCCTTCAAGTACGCCTGGGTTCTTGACAAGCTGAAGGCTGAGCGTGAGCGTGGTATCACCATCGATATCGCTCTCTGGAAGTTCCAGACTGCCAAGTATGAGGTCACCGTCATTGGTAAGAATCACTCCCCTCCCATCATGCTTGTCATCTTCATCCTGGACACTCGACTAACATGTCTCTTCCCTTTCAGACGCCCCCGGTCACCGTGACTTCATCAAGAACATGATCACTGGTACCTCCCAGGCCGATTGCGCTATCCTCATCATCGCCTCCGGCACTGGTGAGTTCGAGGCTGGTATCTCCAAGGATGGCCAGACTCGTGAGCACGCTCTGCTCGCTTTCACCCTCGGTGTCCGTCAGCTCATTGTTGCCCTCAACAAGATGGACACCTGCAAGTGGTCCGAGGACCGCTACAACGAGATTGTCAAGGAGACCTCCAACTTCATCAAGAAGGTTGGCTACAACCCCAAGAGCGTCCCCTTCGTCCCCATCTCCGGCTTCAACGGTGACAACATGCTTGAGCCCTCCCCCAACTGCCCCTGGTACAAGGGTTGGGAGAAGGAGACCAAGGCCGGCAAGACCAGCGGCAAGACCCTCCTCGAGGCCATCGACGCCATTGAGCCCCCTGTCCGTCCCTCCAACAAGCCCCTCCGTCTTCCCCTCCAGGATGTGTACAAGATCTCCGGTATTGGCACAGTTCCCGTCGGCCGTGTCGAGACTGGTATCATCTCTCCCGGCATGGTCGTTACCTTCGCTCCCGCCAACGTGACCACTGAAGTCAAGTCCGTTGAGATGCACCACCAGCAGCTCAAGGAGGGTGTCCCCGGTGACAACGTTGGCTTCAACGTCAAGAACGTCTCCGTCAAGGAGGTTCGCCGTGGTAACGTCGCTTCCGACTCCAAGAACGACCCCGCCGCTGCCGCCGCTTCCTTCAACGCCCAGGTCATCGTCCTGAACCACCCCGGTCAGGTCGGCGCTGGTTACGCTCCCGTTCTGGACTGCCACACTGCCCACATTGCTTGCAAGTTCTCCGAGCTCCTCGAGAAGATCGATCGCCGTACTGGTAAGTCCGTTGAGGACCACCCCAAGTTCATCAAGTCCGGTGATGCCGCCATCGTCAAGATGATTCCCTCCAAGCCCATGTGTGTTGAGGCCTTCACCGACTACCCCCCTCTCGGCCGTTTCGCCGTCCGTGACATGCGCCAGACCGTTGCCGTCGGTGTCATCAAGTCCGTCGACAAGTCCGCTGCTGGTGCCGGTAAGGTTACCAAGGCTGCCCAGAAGGCTGGCAAGAAATAAATGATTTGCGGATGACCACCAGAGATGCCGTGATGAATTTTTTTATTTCTTACAAACAAAATTGCTTTTGATGGGATGGGGAGCTAGACTTTGCTGTGTAGTCTGAAAAATACTACATACAGATTCGTGACTCATGTCATATTTTCTTCTTTTCCTCGTAGACTTTCCCAACTTGTAGATGAAACGTAGCTTTAAATTGGCCCTACATGGTCTATAGCCTATCTCTCTTGCTGGTTTCCCCCAAGTAGAAATTTGTCCCATGTGTCGGTGGTGTTGAAGCTTTTGTGCAGTGGACCCCACCATGCCGAGAACGCCGGCCTTGGCACTTGTACAGCATAAATTCTCCGTGCATACATCCGATGACTGTCAATGTTAATATGAACCCCTCGGCAGATGATGTCCTTTATGCGTTCGTTGCCGTTTTTGTTTGACTTCTTTTGGGCCGGTTCAAGTTACTTTATCATTGTTTCCATGCCACGTACAGTGGACACGAGAACCTCAGACTAAAATATCTCAACTCAAAGCAAGGCTCGTATAAAGTTCAATTTGCTTTTTCATACCCAATATCACAAGGATATATTGACGACACAGAGTTCATTGTGCAGAATGCAGAGAGCTGAAGATATAGGAGTGTATTGAGTACAGTTGATACATACAAGAACCTCAGAACAGACTATCTGTACCTTATACTACAGTATAGAACTCTAAACAAGGCATAATTTCCCCTTTCATACCCAGTATAACAAGGAAGATTATAGATATAGGACTACCACGGGTTGATGGTCGTGCACTTAAAACGTGGAAGCGATCACCTGTATACATACTGCACTCTATCTAGCCACAAGATTTTTGATAACTCCAGGTGCATTACTATTACATTATTGAAATTTTGGAAATTTACGGTCCATAACAGAGGGGTCACTATGCATCATTGAGAGGTAAGTTTGATCTGGTGACTGAGATACGTATGGCCCTGGCACTGTTGGACTCCACGGTGGGAATATCACTACCGTTTTGGCTAGACAGTGTACTGTAGCTTGTGGTAAGATCTCGGTAAGCTTCCAGTCAGTCGTGTTCATTCGGTCAACATGGATGAGCTGTGGTCACTTGTTACCTTGGTCGTTAACTCCAAACTACGGAGAAGTGCTCCGGAAAATGTGTAACCATCAGACAAGAGTCAAATATTCAAATGTCGATCTTTCCCCGGAAAGGATTGATATAACCTATGTACTGTAGCTAGATAGTCTTGGTCTAACCAGACCTGTCGAAATACGTATGCTCAGGCTCAGCAAATCGAGATCTCCAACGACTAGTTATAGATGAGATCATAAGAACCGAGATCGTTCGAAGTTTGAAGAAGAAATGATAAATAGCGCTTCATTCACCCTAAGAGTAAATCCAACGCCTTCAGTATCCTTCTGCTTTAACTATCCTCCATCAAAACAACCACCACTGTCTACCTACAATGTTACTCTTCACCACTCTCCTCTTCAGCGCTACCGCTTTTGCCGGGCTTCCGCCCAGCGCTCCTTGCGGTACCAATCTCCAATGTTCAGCCAGATGCATCAACGGCGAGTATATCTCCCACGGGGCGAATGGATTTATCTGTAAACCGAGAAATTATGGCGTACCTAAACCATTTGTCTCCGGAGCATGTGTTTCGGAATCTTCTCCTAAGGCCTCTAGCTCAATTGACGATGAGAAAGCCAAAACATTCTGTACTCAATATAAGGGAACGCTGTGTATCGGGCCTGATGGTCTACAGAGGTGTGTGGTCAAGACTGCTTTGAAAGACCAGCGAGGGGTCGCGGACGCGTTTGTGAACTGCGGTGCTGAACCTGTGTTCTGGCCCTCGGAAAGTGACGCGTGTTTAAAGCTGATCGGTGAGAAGCTCCCATATGATGAAGTGGGATGGGTAGAGTACTAATTGATTTTGAGGTTTATAGTGCATTACTAATGCTCCTCGTTTCCGGGCTGGCTTCGACGTTCACGGTTTGAAGGGAGGTACTTGGTAGCAGTTATGAGGCTGGATTCAAGGAGATTGTTTCAATCTATCTGTACCTGTCCTATTAGTATATCAAAAATAGGCTTCGCTTCAAATCTATGGGCTTCGAGGGTTTCCGCGGTGTAGTGTAGGACCTAGTATGATCAGGGCCGACCCTGTCCGCGTCAATATCATCTCAATAGTCCAATGAATATTTTCACGGCGTCGAGAGGTGAAATATTGCACCCAGGGCTGGTCTGCTTATGTAGTAGCGCCAATTGTAGCTTTCGTAAGTAGGGAGATTACGCTCTGAAGCATCGACTGGGGGGTAAAAGGGTATAAATGTATAGGTTTACTCCACAGAGCAAGGTAAGTATGACATGATTGACATACCCGTACTCTTCGGCTATCAATAAACCACCAAACACATATTCAATTCCTGGGTATCAATCGATGGTACAAATTCCGGGGCAAAATCAATCACTTTCTTCCTCACTCTCATCCTTCACCGAATCCTCCGTCTCAGACTCTCCACTAGAAGACTCGTGCGCGGTAGTAGCCCTCCTCGAAGACCGTCTTGGTGCCTCACTCGGTCTCGCACTTCTCGCTGCCTCCTCTGAACCACGCCCATTAACTGCCTGTTGCTGCTGTTGCTGCTGCTCCCGCCACTCTTCTTCCTCGTCCTGCTCACGCACACCAACAATCCCCAGACTCTGTCGAAGTCTCGCTTCGAATTCCGCCCTCCTCTCACGGTCTAGCTCTGTAGACCCATTCTCCTCCCCATTCTCAGCACCTGCACCAGCACCAGCACCGCGTCCACGCCCATAAACCTCCCGCACAAGACCAGCCACACCTGAACTGCCAACTTCGATCTTTCCCCGTGGCCCAACCATAAACTCGATGATTTCCTCGCCGTTATCGCTCTCTCTTGTTCGCACGAGATATCCTTCACGGCATAGTCTCGCGAGCAATTTGTCCGTCTTGTCGATGGGTGTGTAGTCATCCGCGTTCATGCGGCGTAGGTACCGGGTGAGTTTCTGCTCGGCCAGGGATCCGCCGTTTAGCGAGATGACGGCGATGATGAAGCTGTATAGTGCGGTGTAGGTGCTTTCGGTGTTGGTGGAGGGGGCTCTTGTTGGGGGGATGATAGCGGGCGTGCGGTATGCGGCGGGTAGAACGGTGGTGAGGATCCAGGATTTGGTGCTGCTGGATGGTTTTTCGGTTTTTTGGGCGGCTGTAGATCAACCGAGACAGAATTAGTTCTCTGTCTGCTTGAACCTCTCAGACCACTAGATGCACTGCCCAGCAGGTAACATGGATACAACAGCCTTGATCGAACTCGAACTTGGAATCTCAAAACTCACCCCGCCGCTGCGTAATAGTAACCTTCTCCCTCGCCGGCAACTCCACCATCTCCATCCCAAATTTACTCCTCAACGATTGCTGCGCCGCCTCAAACACCGTCTTAAACTGTCTTGAACCCTGTTCACCCAACACCTTGGCAGTGATATCAGTGCGGCGGATTGGTAGTCGCGAGTACTCGCTTGACAGCGCAAGGCGTACCATCTTCTTGACCATGGCGTCTAGACTGGATGGTGCGCCATGCTCGGCATCGCTGTCGGACATGTCTGTGGCTGGGGAGGTAGAGTCGCTGCGTGGACGTTGGCGTCTGGATGGGGAGGGATCGGCGTCGGTCTGGGGTTTTTGTTAGAGGATGACACTGTGGATAGTGATGGGCAGGAAGGTGGAAGGGTGAGAGGTTCTTCTTCTTACCGCCCGGCGTTTGCGAATTTGGGACATGTTTGTGGGGGATTGTATATGGTTGGTGGGGGTTGATGAGTTTCTTTGTTCGCGGTCGAGTTGTTGGATTTGGTGGACGCGACGCGATGATCGGCACCTGATTGGGCCGGATTGGGTGTGCTGGTCCGTGCGCGGTTCTTATCTTTTGAGGCTTGTGAGATTAAGATGCAGAAACTATTGATGGATTCAGCATTCTACATAGGGTCTATTGGAGGCTATAGAGGCAAAACAGTCAGCGTATTACACAGCGATTGGATTAGGTTCATATTCGGAATTCAGGGCAGGCAATCTTTCGCATGACGTAACGCTGAGCAAGTAAAGTACGATCATATGGCAACATATATCTGGGCATTTCGTATTACATTTCCGAGAGAGCCACCAAGGGTACTTAGCACGATGATCAAGCAATCCAAAAAAAAGAGTAAAGGAATTGAACGTGAAATATAAATCAACAGTATAAACGATCGCGGAACAGGTATAATTTTCTCTAAAAAAAAAGAACCACACAAAAAAAGAAAAGTGAACGCTCAAGGAGGGACGAAGCGCATTCTACATCAGTGGCTGTTGGTCTTCTCATTCACAACCTCCTTGGCCTCCTCCTTGGCCTTCTGGAACCAAGTCGTAAGATAGGTCAATGACTCAGTCGACAGCACCAGACTTGTCGTGATCAAAGCCTTCCCTGAAGCGACAACGCCATCACCGCCGCACTTCTTGTACTCGGAGCCGTAGATCTCGAACAAGTGCTGCTTGACATCGCCAGCGACACGGACTGGGAATCCGGCAGTGTTGTAGATAGTGCCGCGGATCTTCTGGGTATCTTCACGGATGATAGGGAAGCGCGAGTCGATCTGGGTCAGACCCTTGTCGCCCAGAGCATCGGCGCGGGCCAGGTAGGGCGCAACATAGCTGTAGGGAGTGGAGAAGTAGGGCAGGACTGGCTTGGCGATGCGGGCGTAGGCGTGGTCGCTGAGCTCGAGGGACTTGGCACCGTAGGGGTTGCTCTTGAAGAGAGAGATGGAGTCGGAGACGACAGGGTAGGAGGTGAGATGCTGGAGAAGGGAGAGAGATCATGTTAGATTGGGATATGGCATACAAATTGGAATGGTAAAGGGTCTCTTACATCGAGGAATTGAGAATGGACATTCTCGCCGTTCACGATTGGTTGACCCATCATGTCAGAGTGGGCGTGGGGCATTAAGATTTCAAGTCAAAGAATAGAGGAGGAGAGGGAAAGATAATGAGAAAGAAGAGAGAGAATGTAGGAAGGAACAGGTATTGATAAGTAGGACCAGTTGGGAACCGTAGGACAAGGGAAAAAAAAGAGGCAAGCAGGTGGGCTGCCCAGAAGTATATACGGGCCATTTTCACATGTGATTGTTCGATTGCGCTCTCATTATGCAATTGGCCTCCTCGAGGGCCCCAGCGCAATCGCATCATCTGTGCACACACCTTTTTTTCTCTCACAGGCCCCTGGTTTGAACTAATCGAACTAATCGAACTAATTGAACTAATTCCCTTCATGCAGGAGTCCCTGGGTAACTCTCATTTTGTACAGTGTAGATTCCTGAGTTGTCGTGAATTGAATTTGGGCCTCTTTCGTTCTTGGGCCCTCCCCCTCTCCCTCCCAAACTTAGTCCTTATCCCACTCTTTACCCATGGCGAAATATGACGAACTTACCATGGTATGTTCACCTATCTCTTCCCATCATTCATGATTCGCCCCAATATCTCGATCAGTTTGCGCAATTGCCGCACTCGTCGAGTTTGCGACACGAGCAGCTTCTGATAAGCTGAGATTGGCATGTGATTGCGGGTCCCAACGTCGACGCATTCAGGCTCCACCAAAGGTACAGATGGACATAGCTTGCTCGACTCTAGAGTACTAGGCTCCTCCATAGCTACCTACTACTCCTACTTCCTTGGCCCGGTTCAACCTTCTCCGGCTTCCCGTAAATAGTTCTTTTTGTTCCTTTGTTACAATATCAACTCGGCATCATCTGAAGATTCACATTCCTACCTTCTTATCTAGAGGAAAGACCAAGAAAGCTCTACCTACTTGCCCCGCCATCCATCTAGAGTTGCACTGTCCACTGCTCACCACTTGAAACCCCCACCCTCTCTTACTGTCTTCTCTCTTCAACACCCTATTCCGGGGCAGCCAGATTCCCTCTTATCAGCCATGTTGCCAAACCTGCATGCTTTAGTCTGATTACCGCCAGCGCCTAGACGACCGTGACACCTGCAGACTCGGGCCAACTTACTCCTATCCCGCGAGGTCCAGCCTCGCCCGCCCTGCACCTTGTATCCACTCCCTCTGGCCTGAGCGGCGTCCGTTCGAACCTAACACACCTCACATCTACCCATTCACAGAGACGGGAAAGCGGACTTGGCGCCCTCGCGAAACATTGGCATCCCGTTGACCTCTGAACTCGGAGAATTTTTCACACTTTCAACGCTTCTGCCAGGTCCAGGTCCAGGTCCATGTTCCAAAGTACTATTTGACTTCATCATTCCCTCGCTAACATCACCTACTCTGTATGGAAGGACTGTACTTCTTACTTGCCGCATCCGCACAAGGTTTCCCGTTTCCACCTTGCAACTCGCAAGTACACTAAGTTCCAGGCCTGGCCGGGTTCTCGATCGGCCCCCCGGGACGCTGCCCGCCGGGCGTGCAACTGGCGAGCCGGGTGATTCGTCCTGGAATCATCCGATTCTCGGCGAATTAGAGCATTCTGGGCTGCACGATGAGAACCGTTGAGGTCATCACTTTGTTTCTTTTTTCTATGCGCGGCCGTTTCGGTTGGTCAATGCGATTATTAGCTCTGTCAAAGGTCTAAGAACGGGTTTTCTTGTACGATCTTCCTTGATCATTTCATAACCTACTTGCTTGATGAATGGTGGTCGGTGACGTTGCTTTGTAGAGATACTAGTCATCGAGACAGACCGTCGATAACTCGTACAAAGAACGGGAACACAAAAGTACAGAAGTATGTTCGGGTTGCATAATTCGGAATCGCTGGACACGATTTCTGGAATTCCTTGTGCAAGCACATGTCTCTCATACTACTCTCTGGCCACTGATTCGCAGGGATGGCGCCTGGTTTATCTAATTTGTCCAGCGAAGGGCATGATAAGTCCAAAACCTAAGTATGTAGTAGTCGTACTAGCACGAAGGCTACCAGATTTTTCGAAGCTGAAACCTCCCCCCAAATTTTCGGTGCCAGTCGAGACCAGGCAATGGGCGGCCGATCTGGGTGACAAGCCGCGAGGGTTAAGAGAGACGAGACCCGGATGATTTACGATTGTACAGTAGCAGATGGGCGCAAACAAAAATAGCGTGGGCCCAAGCCCGAGTGGATGGTGAGTGGGATTGGGATGCGCATGTTTTGCATTAGTTCGCAACATGCTACAGGAGTCATGTTAGAGACTAGAGTAGAGTACAGTAGCCAGCTCATTATGCACGTCTTATGTCTTATGTCTTCAGAATATTTCCCTTTTGTTGTATCTAGACGTACTTTCTACGGGGCATTGACGCTCGTTCTCGTTTGGCATTATTCGCCTGCATCGTGCATACTGTAACTTCGTTCTATGTTAGCCTCTTCTGGTCCGACAATCCCTTCTCGATGTAGCCGCAGTGGCAAGTTGCGCCACTCCGCGGCATGTTCTGCACCTTTGTACTTGGTTTGCCAGTGAGTCTTCGATTATTGTCCGTTGGTATCTGTTTTTGTCGTATTCCGGACCTACAGCAAACATATGCATCAGCCACGGAGTACAATACTACCTGCTCAAATCGTCAATAACAACGGTAGATCAAAGCCACCCTTGTACATACTTTAAACAGATGATCCTATCGGAAGACGAAGACCACAGTACCTTTGCAAGTGGCGGATCGCTCGCAATGTTTTCCTAAAGCCTCGCATTCGGCTGTAACAGTGCTGCATGTTAGTCGCCGCTGTCAAACGATCAACCGCGGAAGCTCATGATAATCGCGTTGTGCATGTTTGGGGCCGCGAGCTATTTCACATGCGATGCTGAAAGGAAAGGGCCGACGACGTGGGACCCGGGGGCCGGATTGTAACTGTAAATTTCAGTAAAGGTGGTTGAGATAAGATTTTCCGTGCGATCACATGGGTATGAAGCCACAGATCACCTGGGCATTTCTTAACTTGGAGTCTAATTTTGACGTGGATCTACGAGAACAGGTGGGGAGGGTACGGCCAACCGGTTGTTGGGTTTGGTTGTTGGCGCATTTGGAAGATAGATCATGGCCCACCCGAGGCATCTGGAACAAAGTGCGAACTGAGGGTGGGAACAAAGGTGTGAGAGACTCTCGCAGTCGCAAAAGATAATCGGAAAGGAACAAGAAAAGTTGGCGGGTATAACGGTGACTGTTAGATACTGTAGTAGGCACTGGAGAATCAAAATCGAAGCAGATGAAAAAAAGTAATTGTTCATGTTTTCCATTTCATTTAGACAGACGCCAGTTCTTTGCGGCGCCGCCGTGCAAACTGGAGTTCATCGATACATTCCCCCGATTCTGTTTCCAGCTAAGGTATATGTCTTCCAATCCGTTGCAGGGACCGAATGTGCTCGATGCTTTTTTCCCCTCGCCATCCCCTAGGCCCCTGCGCGCTTAAAACGACAAAACGCCCGAGTTAAAACCGTTTAGAAACCTGTAGTCAAAATGTTAGTGAATGTGATATCGGGAAGAATATTGATTCGAGTCGAATGGGGGAGCAAGTCGACTCGTTCGATCCGATAGCCGGGGAAACGTACGCAGAGCAGTGAAGAACCAGCGGTTCTTGCCGGAGGTGTAGCGGTCCTCCAGAGCCTTCTTGACGGTCTTCTTGGCGTCCTCGCGCTGGGAAACCTCCTTGAAGGTGTCGTTGGAGACGGCACCCTTGAGGCCCTCGAGCTCGAGAGTGTAGCGGGTGGGCATCAGGTGGTTGTAGTTGACGACCTTGATGAAGGGCTTGATGCGGCTGCGGCGGTCGACGAGCTTCTTACCCATGCGGCGGGTGACCTTCAGGGGGTAGCGCTCGATACCGGCGACGATGGCGTAGGGGAAGGGGTGCGCCTTGGAGCCAGAGTCGTTGGGCTGGACAATGACGACCTGAAACGTCGAGACAAATGCGCTGGTCAGCCAAGTTCATCCAAATCTTGAATTTTCCATTTCCAGTTCCATTTGAAGATTCTTTGCCCCGGTCTCGCGGTATCTCGTTGAATAAATCATTTCCCATCTCTTGCTCGCATGCTTTCTTTTCCTTCTCCAATATTCCGTCTTATGTGCTTGGGGGAGGGAGAGAGTCGGATCTGTCGTACCTTCTTACCGGCGTAGCGGCCACGGGTAATGATGGCCACACGGCCAACTTTCATGACTGTCGCAACATTCTCGTCAGTATGGAATCGGTCAAGCACGTCGTAAAGATCGAATACGTACACTTCATTGTGAAGGTCCCGGTGGCGGCGAGGTTTGGCGGGTGGTTTGTCGAGGTACGGAACAGTCGAGATCGAAGTGTTCGTTTTTTCGCTTGGGCGGGCAGAGGGTTCAGGGCAAGCGTGATTTGTGTGCTGATCCGTGATTGGGTCTCTTACCGACTGGTGGCCACTAGTCTGGTTTGGGAGTATTTCCCCATTGGGACCAGACGCTGGGGATTCCGGACTAAACAATAATCCGGGTTACCTGACGGACTGGCTCTCACCGCCCCACAGACCGCGAAGTGGACCACATTGGGCAGAAACACAATTTGTTTACATGACGACGGCGCAGCTGCCCGTTGCCCCCCATCGGCTGCTTGTTGCTATGGAGCTTCGATGGCTTGATGATGTGGTGGCCGCGTAGTGGTTCCTCGCTCCACCTCCACTGTTCTTGTTATCAAAAGCAGATCTCCCGGTGATCGAGACTTGCCCTTTCACCGTCTTTTTCCTCAACATCACTTCTTGTTTTTCTTAGCGACCCTTTGGGTGTTGATATGCCTTGACGACCCTTGTTTCAATCCCTGCACACACATTCTATCACCACATTCCGCTCTTGATTATTGTCAATACCTCTCTAAGACATCTTTTCTCTCTACGACTTACGACCCCAAATCCACATCATGCCGTCCCAAGAACGGGACGCTTCTTCCCGCGATCGGGAACTGGTCCGGCATCCAGGCATTCATACCGAGTCCAGCCGACCTTCTATTCCAATGTACGTCTTTATTATTGATCTAATGCCATTGATTTTTGATTGAGCAGCTATCATGCCTCTCATGAGTGACCTGAGATTGTCGCTAAAGCGCCGCAAACACAGGTGGGACAGCTCTGATCCCGAGCGGGCTCCTCCGCCACTGCCATTGAACCCTCGCTCCATGAGCCCTGCGACCAGATCCAATGTGTCGCCCGGTATCCAAGCTGTTGCGGCCAAGTTCGCCGACAAGGCGAGCGATACCGTTCCTAGCAACTACACAATCAACCCGATGCCCAACAAATCTTCCTCACCGGAGCGATCACTCGTAAAAGGTCATTATCACAAGCGCATGCAGTCGCTACAGCCTGCAGACACAAAGGGCGATGCTCGCTCAGAGTTCCTCAATTACCTCGAGAGCCGGTCTCCTGAGCGGCCTCTTCGTGCCACCATTGTCGACCCAACGATCAAGTCGCAAGATACGACCAAGATCCCCTCCGACCCGTCCAGACCAAAGACCGCAGATCGAGAACTTCCTAGCTTCCTGTCGAGCCGCTACCTCTCAAAACCAATCCTTGGAGAAAGTACTCCTACCTCTGCAACCATGCTGGCCATTCAGAACATGCAGCTTCCTCCCGAATCCGACCCTCTGTCACCCTCGAAACCTCCCAAGATGATCGCCGACCGCCCCGCTGCAGAGCCTCAAGGCCACACAATGGACACGCTTGCAACGCAAATCCATAGCCTGACTGACATTGCTAGCAATCTGCAGCGCGAGATGGCCAATTTGAGCCGACGAAGCAAGGACAATGCCACCGATCTGATTAGTCTGAAAGCCGCAACCAATGCGCGCGACGAAGATATTCGGAAGAGTCTGAAGGATCTCTCGTCAAACTTGACGAGTAAATTGTTGGATGGTGATCTTACAAGGTTAGATCTCAGTGCTCTACTGAAGCCTGGAGATGGCCCTAACTCTAGTGAACCGGATAGTTCTCCCAACTCCAAGAGAAGCTACTCTGTCCCTCGCATGCCGAGCCCCAATCCTTTTTCCTTCGATCGTGACCTGTGTGGATCACCCGCACCCATTTCCGATGGTTCAGCCAGTATCGCTTTGCTCGAAAAGGTACTACGCGAGATGGCTACAAAGGAAGGTGAGGAACGGCTATTGGAATTGGTCGACGAAATCAAATCCCGTCCATCTGCAACCGCTTCCGGCAAGGATGCCGATACCAAGATTACCAAAATGCTTGAGGAAATACTCAACCTCGTCAAGCAAGACCCCTCCAGCAATGCCTTAGTGCGCTCGTTGAAATCCCGCGAACCATCTCAATCCAATGACCCCAACGCCGAGTCTGCACGATCAGCATCAGTGGGCTCCATTATGGACCCGACAGCCACCGTACGCGCCCTCGATGTGCCAAAAGGCGACAGGGCCCTCGCCGGGAGCGAGAACATGTTGCCTCTTCTCCAAAGCGTTAAGAACAGTGTCATGGAGAGCGGTGGTATGACCAACAGCGTCAAGGCTCTGGTCCGAGAGTTACGAGGGGAGGTTCTGGGTATGGGCCGCGACATAGCCCGCAAGTTGGAAGCTATCGAGTCCAGCCGTGAAAACGAAGAGCCGCAAGAGCAGCCCCAACATGCGACTCCCCAGGAGATTGCCGCCGTGGTGAACGACAGTCTCCACGATCTTCGAGACCAGCTGGCCGCTACAATCAACGAAAGCCGACAGCAGTCCTCCGACTTGGCTCAGATTCGGGCGGCTATGAATAGTGCGGAAATCTATGCTGCAGTGAAGAAAGCCCTCGATGAGTTCGAGATCCCCCAGCCCGAACCTGCCGAGCCTCATGGCCCAATTATGGAAAAGGAGGACATTTTGGAAACCGTTCGCGAGGCATGGGAGACCTACAAGCCGGAGATCGAACTGCAGAACTTTGGTCTGGAGCGCGATGAAATTCTCGACTGTCTGTCGGAAGGTCTCAAGGACTACCAACCAAAGCACCAGCAATCCCTCACCTACGAGGAGGTTCTGGCTGCTGTCCAGACAGGCCTACAGAACTATGTGCCTCCTCCAGTTGAGCACCCGCCTACAATTACTAGAGATGAGATCATTCTTACTATCCGCGAGTGTCTCGAAAAGCCTGAGCCCACATCTCGATCTTTGGACGATGAACATGTTCAGCATCTCCACTCCATGCGTGAAGAGCTACTTCATGCAATTGCGGAGCGTGCTGTTCCCGAGCCATCAAGAGGTCTGGACGAGGAAGATATCCAGCATCTTCACGCTATGCGTGAGGAGATCCTCCATGCAATTGCAGAGCGTCCAGCCCCCGACATTTCTTCAAGAGGCTTGGATGAGGAGCACATTCACCATCTTCACTCCGTCCGTGACGAAATTCTTAACGCTATTGCAGAGCGCGCCACTCCCGATCAGTCTTCGCGAGGCCTGAATGAGGAGCATGTCCATCATCTCAATGAAATCCGGGACGAGATTCTCAATGCTCTTACCGGGTCCATGGCTACACAAAGTATGCTCAGCAGGGAGTCCTACGACTCCGGCCTTGGCCGGGACGAGATTGTCAGCGCTGTTTCCGATGGTCTGGAGGCGCACTTTACCACTGCTAAGGACATGGAAGAGCCACGTATCTCCCGGGCGGACGTTGTGAATGCTGTCAATGATGCGTTCAGCGCGCAGCACACTGCTCTGACGATCGGGAACGACTCCCCTCTCTCCCGTGAAGAAATCATGGCAGCAATTGCCGACGGCATCGAGATGTCCCAGAAGCCTCAGGAGGCCAGTATCTCACGTGAAGAGATCATGGCCGCCATCGCTGACGGTATCGAAATGTCGCAAAAGTCCGAGGAATCGGCTCTCGTCCCAAATGTCCAACCTTCTCTCTCCCGCGAGGAAATCGTCGAGGCTGTCTCTGAAGCGCTTGAGAAGTCCCAAGTGGCGCAGAAGTCCGCCCTCAGCACCGATGTGCAGCAGCCAAGTATCACCCGCGAGGAATTGTTCGCCGCTGTGGTTGATGGCATCGAAAGCTCCAACACCATGACTCGCGAGATCGAGCTGAACAAGGATGATCTCATGGAGGCTATCAGCGCCGGTCTCCAAGATGCAAGCAGTGCTGCCAATTTGAACGTTGGCGACCAGGTGATGGGGCGCCTTCAGGAGGTCGTTGATGGCATGAAGGAGGAATTCAAGCAGTACTCCGCTGCCAATGGCAGGGACACCGAACAGGTCCTTGATGCGATTAAGGATGGGCTCGAGGTTGTTCGACGAGAGATTGAGTCCTATGTGGCCACGGCGTCTGAAGTTTCAGGAAAACACGAGATCATCGACACTGTCAAGGAAGGATTCCGTCTGCTCCAAGCTGACATGGAGAAGACCATCAATGATGCCTCTCTGAGCAACGCTGTCCGTGCAGCCCCTGACACTACCGAACTTCTGGATGCGATGGAGAAGGAGTTTGAGCACCTACGCGGAACCATCGGCACTCTTCTTGTCAAGGAGAATGCCGCCAGTGACAAGGATGAGATACTCGACGCTATCCGAGATGTTTCCGAGCAGTCAAAGACTAAGGGCGCAGATGAGGAAGTTCTCAACACCCTTCGAGCCGAGTTTGAGAACATGCGCGAGCGCATGGACTTGAGCATGAGCGTTGTTCGCGCCGAGCCTGGATCAGACAAGGATGAGATCATCGCTGCTCTTCGGGAGCATTTCGATAACCTCCGCGAGGAAACCTTGTCCAAGAAAGATGGCGCTGAAAGCACATTCTCCGCTACCAGCGAGCTGCTCGACGCATTCCATGATAATATGGATGCCATTCGTGACGATCTCAAGAAGCTTATGGATAAGCCAACCGACTTTGACACCTCCGAGATTCTGGACACCATCAAGGACGGCCTGGCCGACCTAAAGCTTGACATTGATTCCATTCGCCAATCTCAGAAGGAAACGGATGATGCTGAGACAACCCGGGGTGATGAGCTCATGCTTGCCAAGGAGGCTGCCTTTGGAAACGACATCGACAGACTGAAGTCTCTTATCACCGAACTTCAAAGCAAGGTTGAATCGATCGACTCTACCCCCCGTGCTGCCGAGTCAGTCGAAGACGCCCTCAAGCGCAGTGATCTTGATGAAGTTTTGATGGCCGTTCAGGAGGTTCAGGTTGCCATGGGCGCTCTCGGCGACATGGGTGCCAGCCAGGAGTTGCACGAGTTTGCCGCCCGCAAGGAGGATACCGATGCTATCCAGGAAATTCTCATGAGCACCAAGGCCCAGATTGACGACATTGTCTTCCCTTCTCCGGATGAGATCGCTACCTCTCAGCATATCTCTACCCTTGAGACCATGATCGGGGAGGCCAAGGAGAGTATCGCCGATCTATCGAGTCGTATTGAAGCCGATGCCCCCACGAAGGCTGAGATTGGTGCATTGGAAGGTTTGATCAAGGATGTCTTTATGGCCCTTGAGGAATTAAAGACCAAGACCAAGGAAGCCGAGGAGGTAGACGAGGAGGCAGATACCGATAAGCTCATGAAGTCCGACCTCCAGACTGTGGAGGCCATGATCTTCGAAGTCAAGACTCAGGTGGATGAACTCAAGCTACCTGACGTGGAGACCCTTCCCACCAAGGAGGAGATTCAGGAGCTGTCGGCGCTCGTTACCGACTTCCGTGAGAAAATGGAAGCCAACAACGAGATGACTGCTCAAGGCTTCGAAGCTCGCAAGGTCGAACATGGTGGTCTTGCTGAGAAGATCGAGGAAGCCAAGTTCGTCGTTGGTGAACTCGGTGACGAGCTTAAGAGCAAGCTGGACGGCAGTGCCGAGGGGCTTACTGAGCTCAAGACACTCCTCGAGGGCCTCGCAATCACCGCCGAGAACTTCAGCACTGTCGAGAGCATCAAGGAGCTGACTGATCTGATCAACCGAGAGTTTGAGCGGGCTCGTGGCGAAGAAGATGCCAGCAAGCTTGACAAGGAGGAGCGCGACGCCGCCACTATGGTCAAGCATGACGAGACACGGGCTGCCATCATCGTTGAGCTTGGTGCCAAGATCGACGAGAAGATTGCAGAGGTCATGGCGAAGTATGACGATGCGCACACTTCTCTTCATTCCAAGTTCTCGGAGTGTGAGGAGCGTGATATGGCTCACACCGAGGCAGTTACCAGCACCAAGGGCCTTGCCGAGGAAATCAAGCTTGTCATTGGCGAGATGGGCACAAGTGTCAATGAGACATGCGAGCGCATCGGTGTTGATACCAAGGCTCTCTTCGAGAAGGTTGATGAATCATACAACCGGATGGAAGAGATGCAGAATGAAGTCAAGACACAGCAAGAGCAATCTCGAGGCGAGACCGAGCGTGCTGCAGCTGCTACTGAACGCGTCGAGAGCAAGCTCCTCGAGTTCCACCCGCAGATTTTGGAGACCGTTCAACAGATCCTCGAGGTTGTCAACCAGCACTACGACCACTCTCAAAAGTCTACTGAGGAGGTCAAGTCGGAGCTCTCTGCCCTGCCAAGCACCATTCCGACCATGCTACCTGCCTTGCCCCCGCCAGAGTCATCTCGGGACCTCGATGATGATCCTGTTCACAACAAGCTCAACGATCTCTTGGAGCATGCTAAGAACAATCAAGTCCAGGAGGTCATCACTACGCTTTTGGATCATTCGAAGAACGATCAACTTCACGCTAAACTTGATCGTCTTCTAGACCGAGGTTCTGGCAACGAGGAAATTTACGAGAAGCTCAACCAAATTTTCGACCACGCCGCCAGTGGCAGCAATTCTGTCCACGAGAAGCTGGATGCTCTCCTTGAGCGTCCTGCTCCATCGAATTCCGAGAATTCTGTTACCCAGATGATGAAACTTGACGAGATGCACAAGGACATCATGGAGAATGCCCGCCGGATGAACGAGATGTTTGCCGCTCAGTCTGTGATAGTTGCGGAGGACACTGAGCGCAAGCGTCGCGAAGCGGAGGATGCTGCTATCGCATTGGAGCGCCGTGTCACCCAGCGTGAGCAGGTGGAAGCCGAGATTGTTGGTCTACACGAGGAGAAGGACTCGCTCCTGAAGATGCTTCACACTTTGAAGGCCGAGAAGGACGAACTTGCCAAGCAGAATACCAAGCTCAGCAAGGAGGTCTCCGGTCTCGAGACTGCTCTCGAAATTCGCCATGAAGAGATGCAACAGATGGAGGAGCGTGCCGACGGCCTGGAGAAGCGCATCTTGGAGGGCGTCCTCGACCATGCCCGCTCTGTATTGCTCAGCCGGTCTGGTAGCGTGCATGGCATGAGCTTGAAGCGCAACCGCAGTACACGATCTTCCCGTGCTCGTGCCCGTAGTCCCCGGAGCCCCAGTGTTATGAGCGCTGCGAGCACCGCCCGCGATTCCAAGGACGCCCGCAGTCTTCTTGGCAATGGAGTTGGCATGGCTTTGAAGCGACGAACGCCCGCTAGCCTTCAAGCCGGAGCTGCTCCAATTCAGCCCAACATTGGCAAGGAGCGTCGCATTCTCAGCTTGAGCCATGTTACGGGAAATCGGGGTGTCGATCGCCAGGTCAGCGCCAACAGTGGGATTACCAGCCTGAAGCGCAGCCACTCGGTCAAGTCCAACTTTGCTCTACGCAAGACTTCTCTACCAGTCCGAACCTCCATGGCAAACAAAGAGAATGAGGCTTTCCATGAGGAGGATGAGCCTGAGAGCGAGGTGGAGAGCCACGCTGGGACCGAGCGCCGGTCGAGCTATGCGCCGACTGATCGCAAGACCTCCTACGCTGAAACTTGCACCGACAGCATGTGCAGTGGTGTCACCGAGAGTGTGGCTTCAACAGATCGACGCACCAGTGGTATGAGTATCGGCACCGTTGACGCGAGCACCGTTGATGGGCACGAGTACGTTGCCGCCAGCTCCATTGCTGACGATGACCAGAGCTACGTATCTGGTAACCTGTCCGGGTCAGAAGACGATGACGCCAGGACTGCCCGGGAGGACGATGATGAAATTGATGAGGAGGAGGCAAAAGATCCTGAGACGGAGGATGAATATGAGGCACACGATTCAACCGACCGACCAATTTCTGATACCGCCTCCGCTGTGGAGGCTGAAGTCATGAAGGTGCTGGAACCTGCTGGTAACAGTGCACTTGGGACCGAGTCGGCTGTTAGTGCTGCTTAAGTTTCTTTTTTTTCATGATGATCAGGAGTTTTCGGGATTGATGTGTTTTTCCTTCTTTTCATATACCACTTGTGTGTTTGTGTTTTATTTTTTATGGGCCTGTATGATTCGTTGTATGAATTCCTTTTGTGTTTAGCCGTGAATTATCAATTATCTTCTGATGTCTCAATGATCCTGTGCTGTAGTCATGTAGTTTATTTCTCGTAGTTCTTTGTCGTGTGAGCTGCCCTAATTGAGTAGCGGGTCACCTGCCACGATAGGCAGGTGGTCAGGTGATGTCCCAACGAATCTGGCTGCCTGAGGCCGTACCGAGGCCTCGTGCTCCCCGGAGCTTCACTCCGCTTCTCTTTCCCTTTTCTTCAGCTTATGCTGCGCCTGGGGTCCTCGTTTGTATAATCTGAGGTCTGCCAGTGCCCTTCATAGCTGGATGGTACACCGGGAATCATTCCTGGTATCTCCGGCATAGATACCCCTTCTCTGACCTCATCTCCCGACTTCAAGCTCCCCACATCGATAAGGAGCTGGTCCATCAGGCACTGCTCGGACAGCAACTATGCTGGACCCCCTGGGCGCCCCGCCCGTCTGGCTACGGAACTTCATCGAGCCCTACGCCCTGGCTTTGAACAGTCCAACCCTCACCGAGCATATTCACGAAGTGATCGGCGCCTTCTTGTTCTACCAGTTCATCCACTCGGTGGTCTCGCCGTGGTTGTCGCCGATCCTCTTTCCCCGCTCGTACCCGGCGCTTAATGCCCGCACGAAGTTGAACTGGGATATCCATGTCGTCTCATTCATTCAGAGTGTGTTGATTAATGCTATCGCGTTGTGGGTTATGTTCGTCGACGACGAGCGCCGGTCCATGTCGGCTGGTGAGCGTGTCTTCGGGTATACCGGCGGCTGTGGATTGATTCAGGCGCTGGCTGTTGGATACTTTATTTATGACCTGATCGTCAGCGCTCAGCACCTTTCGATGTTTGGTATTGGTATGCTGTTTCATGCCGTCAGCGCGCTCTGGGTGTTTAGCCTTGGCTTTGTAAGTTTAATATAGTTCCCCTTTCCGTCTCTCTTCATCATGGCTTGAAGCAGTCTTTACTAACATGGTTTCTTGATGATCTTTAGAGACCATTTGTCAACTACTACGCTCCTGTCTTCATTCTCTATGAGCTCTCCAGCCCATTCCTCAATATCCACTGGTTCCTCGACAAAGTCAACATGACTGGCAGCCGCGCCCAGTGGTACAACGGCATGGCGCTTCTCTCCGTCTTCTTCTGCTGCCGCCTGGTCTGGGGAACCTGGCAATCCATTGTTGTCTACAAGGACATGTGGTATGCGCTCCAGCAGACCTGGTCCGTTTCCTCGGCATCACCGCTTCAGGCGCCCACGGACATCAACGCCAATGTCTTCACGCTACGGGACGGCGCAATGTGCGTGGATGAGACTTGTGCTCGTGCCAATGCCGAAATCTCCCGCTTCAAGGACTTCACCGCTGGCGGCGTGCCGACCTGGTTGGTCCTGACGTATGTCGTTTCCAACCTGGTCCTTAACTTCCTGAACTATTTCTGGTTCTCGAAGATGGTGGATACCGTCCTCAAGCGCTTCCGTGGACCTCCTGCCGGTGCTGCAGAGGAGAAGAAGAAGGTCGCCGAGAAGCCTGCGAATCTCGAGGATATCGCGCGTGAGGTAGTCCTCGAGGCCGCTGCGCAGCTGGAAGCGGAAGAGGGTGCCGTCCTGCGGGGTGAGCTGCCTTTGACAGCTGAACAAATCTCGTCAGCCATTGATGCGACTCTCCCCGAGGAGTTGCGCCGGCGTCGGGCAGAATTGATTGCTAAGATACCCCTTCAAGGGTCTTGATACATACGCTTCTTTATAGAGGTATAGGTAGACAGTTGGGAGGTATTGTATTCTTAGCTCTCTGTCTCGTATTTTGGGGATGGTCGCTTCGAGTCAGATCAGCCTCAGAAGCTGAGTCTATGATATTTTGCTTGTGTTTCTCCCGTGCATTAACGCCACGCAGCGTTTGGGGTTTCTGTTTATTTCCTCGTGGGTTTCTACTCTGTTTTACATAGGTCTTTTCAATTCATGCTGAATGTGTACAAATTTGTCAAATCTCGCAGCAGGTGTCTTGGACATGGGAATTGCTAATTCGACGATACACCTCTTATTCGAGCTTAGCGTTCTAAACGTATTACTATGCTCTTCAGTGGGGTTCCATAAATTTGAAAACCCGACAAGTTCTCAAAATCATCCTAACACTCACCAGTTGAACAGTGTCTGTGCCAAGAAAATCAACTCGAAAGACAGTCAGAAAGACCTTTCAAAAAAGAGTGATTGGAGCATGGTTAGTTGGTCTATTTCTCTAGTTTCTAGACTCGGACTTTGGAACTACTAGGTATAAGTATCTCCTAATTAGAAGATAGTATTACCACTACTGCCTGCGTTAAACCAGACCAAACGGAGTATCGTCGAATTAACCATCACGTATCGTCGCTTTGGCAATTCTTGAAAGATAATGTCATGAACATCAAGATTTGGAAATAAAAAATTAGCCCTACCATACATATCCTAGCTACACCAGACCCAACACCACGAAAGCGCCACAATGAGAGAATCAAAATACATAACTAGCCGCCATGGCGACAAAAACCGGGAATCAAGCCAATTACCGAGGTGCTGCAGCCTCAGGCTTTGCAAGCATGTAGCGTACTGCCTCCTTTGCCACAGGAGTCTCCCAAGCACTCTCGGGGCCTCCACGGCGGAACTCAGGGCCACTACCATCGCCCACACCATTCGCATCACCGAGAATGGTCTCGAGATCCCGGCGCTGGGAGTTGACCCAGCGGCGCAAGAAGGTAGCGGGGTCCTTGCTCAGGGCCGTGTAGAAGGAGTGGCGGGCTCGGGAGTGGGTGAGAGCCTGGACGATGAGCGCTACCTGGTCGTCCAGAGAGGCGATCTGGCGCAAGCCGGCTGTGTATTGGGGGTTCTGTGTAAGGGCCATCATCTTTTCGCGCAGAGGGTCTTCGACTGCAACCTGAATGTCGTAGATCGTGGGAGTAGCGTCCTTGTGGAATTCTTCGTCGACACGAATGGTATAAGGAAGCTTGATCGGATCCATAGGGCTGGTGTGGGGCCCGATGCTATCGGGAATCTGGGGGAAGAACATTTGGTCGCGGCCGAAGATCTGGGATCGTTTAGTTAGGTCTATCGTCAAGCAACATTCGATGCATGAGAGCTTCGCCGGGGAAAGAGAATACATACCGAGCGTAGGCGATGGTCACAGCGTACTTGTCGCTTCTCCTCGTCTTCTTGCAGCTCCATGGCGCGAATGTAATCCCAAATTCCAAGCACGATTCCGCTCCGAGTCTCTTCCTCAACGTCCAACACTTCAGCAAGCTCCTTGCTCAGCTTGTATCGTTCCGGTGTCTCATCCCGGACCAAGCTAATGGTAACGTTCACATTTTCTTGCGAGCTGCGAGCGAACTGTATGCTATCGAACTCGGCATTCGCTGGTGCCGATGTCGCGTTCGCGGGCACCTGGGGTTTGGTCCAGGTAACAGGCTTGACTTCATCGGTGGCGTTGCTGGCGGGCTTATCAAAGTCGACAGTGATGGTCTTGAAGAAATGCGAGAACCTCTGGGAAGGCTTCTTTGACCCTGTCTTCTTGGAACCCTCTGCGGCATCCTTGTCCTGTTCCATCGCATCACTCTTCTCACCCTGGTCCTCATCCTCAGGGACGGTGGGGTCATTGTCGTCGTCCAGCAAACGGCCCTCAATGCGCACCTTATACCGACCAGAACCAGGGTTGCTGCCGGCTCCTTGCCAGGGCTGATTCTCGACGGTATTGGTAATCCAGATACGGAGGGTGCGGTACTTCTTCACGGTTTTGCTGATAGAGTCTTGAATGTCCAGGCGCTTGCGCACAATGGCGGCGTCGAGTCGCTTCTCCAGATCGCGAAGGTTCTTGTATTGTTCGACGCCCTCACCGATGATCACGTCTTCGACGCCTTCGGGGATGTTCTTATCGGTCGGCTTGCGGCTGCGGCGTAGGGCTGCGTCGTTAGGGTGAGGCATCGCGCGCTGTGCGGCCATGTACTGGGGGTTGACCGCATGCTGGGGCATGGGAACGGGCATCGCTCCAGCTACCTCGGGGTTAGAGAAGCGCGACTATGGAGGTTGGAAAGGGGACAAACCTGGTCCTTGAGGCCGACGGGCGGTGGCTGGTGACCGCTGGGCGGTCGGGGGATAGCCCCGGGCATAATTGGCCTGCATTTGAGCGTTCATTGGCAATCCAGCAAGCAGGGGCGGTAGACGGATGGGGTGCGTGGAGGATGAGGATGGTGAGGGCGGAAGTCGCGATTCTTTTGGCGCTCACCGCCTAACCCGATTCGGAAAGTCGCGAACAACACGTTCAATGGAATGACCAAAGTTATCTCAACTTCACTTAAGAACATATTCAGGAATAATTCTAGGTTGAACAGAATATAGGACAAAGAAGGAGTCTACTTATGCACCAGTCGTGCATAGTCTTTGATTATTGCCTATGAACCAACATAATCGCATTGCCATGAATCCATTTCCGTTCTCCCCTCTACTCCAGAAGTGATGCTTGGTTAGTATACAGTCCTTCCACCACATTACTGAGCTTCTCGATCGTGTCCAGCGCAGCATCATAAGCCTGGTCACGTTCCGTCTCATCATACACAATCAGACATCCCGATCCCTGGTCCAATACACCAATGATAACCTTGTCCAGGATCATCTGGGAGAGCTTTCGCTCCACTTGCTGCGTGTCCAGACCAACCATCTTGGCGATATGGTCCAGCTCCACACGACTGAACGGCTCAATGACCTTGATGAGATTCTGCTCCAGCATGGCATCGTAGAGACGGCGAAGATGGTTCCGAATGAATGTGTCGCTACCGAGCTCATACCGGTAGTCGGAGAGCGCCTTCTCGTATTCTTCCAAGGAGCGGTTGGAATGAGCTCGCGCCACTGCCTTCATAGCCTCTAGCCGGGGGCTGGCGTACTTCTGGGCCTGCTTGGAACCCAAAAGCTGAGTGACATCATCGACCAGGTTCAGCATAATCTTGCACAGAAGCATGTACTGCAGAGTTGCGGTCGCCAGCTCCCCTTCATCGAGCGAGCTATATCCCTCCAGAGCCTCAATGAAGTATGAGAAAGCGGTGGTGAAGTCCTTGTCCTCGGCGTGCAGCATTCCACTCTGCATGTCCAGGCCAGCTTGCAAATTCGGGGGTGTGTAGACGGAAGCAGCAGAGGTCCGTGCTGCTGTAAGGGCAGCGCGGCCTTTAGCCTGGTTGCCCAAGGCATGGTAGGTCCGAGACTCGAGCAGCTGCACCTCCACCAGCATGAGTTTATCATCCAGACGCTTCAGCTCGCGGAGCAAGGAGTTGATGAGAGTGAGGGCGTCATAGTAACTTTGCTTCTGCATATAGATTGCGACGAGGCGCGCTTGGAGGTTCTGTCGGAGGAACGACCGCCGCTCGGCGATGGCCCACTCTATGCATGATTCGATGACGGCAACCTGGAGATCGAGGGTGTTGGGGATTTCACTGATGAGGTCCAAGAGCTGACGGACTGCATTACCACTATTAGCATGGTTGTTGACGTATGTGATGGCTTCGACGTACCTAGCTTGGCTGTCTTCGCTTTGGCGAATGACGAGAAGGTGTCTCGACTGGTCTTGATGAGGTCTGCAATATCCTGTGGCTTCTTTGCATCCCGATACAACTCTCCCAATCCAATCAATGCCTGCTCATAGTCTCGCGATGAAGCCTCTGTCGACCCTGGGCCTTCTGAGAGGATCGTCTGGTAACTGTTGGCGGCTTTGGAAGGGTCCTGCTTGGCCAGGTCCCGGACTTCCTGTATCCGTGGCGAGACCTGCAGGGAGGCGGCCATGATTGAAGACAAGAGTTGATGAGAAGAGGATTGGTGATTTGGGATAGAGGTCGTTCGAACACAAAGAGGCGAGGAAGGTGATTGATGACAGAGCGGTTGATAGGTTGGCCGGACGTGAGTCGGGGAGCTTGGAGCTGGCAGCTCAGGCGCTCACCGCCCGCTTAGCAAATCTGCCCGTCAACAGAAAAAAAAGTTCGAGTTGCCGCCTTCTTCTCTTTTTTGCGTACCAACCATATCCTCAACATGGTGAGTTTTCAATCTGGTGATTGATCTGGTAGAAATAAATACTAATCCATGATAGAAAATTAAAGCTCTTTCTCGCCCGACGGCGTCGCAACAGGCGCCCGGGTCTGCTACCGTTCGCCAGGCGCGCAATCTCGACCCATCCCAGCATCCATTTGAGCGGGCCCGTGAATACACTCGTGCTCTCAATGCCGTCAAGATGGAGCGTATGTTTGCGGCTCCATTCTTGGGCCAGATGGGCGATGGCCATGTCGATGGTGTCTACAGTATGGCCAAGGACCCTGGCTCGCTCGAACGATTTGCAAGTGGTAGCGGTGATGGTGTCGTGAAGGTGTGGGATATGACGACCCGTGAAGAAATTTGGAATACCCAAGGACACGAAAATATCGTCAAAGGTCTCTGCTGGACTCCCGAGCGGAAGCTTCTGTCATGCGCTAGCGACAAGACTATCAAACTCTGGGATCCTTACAACTCGACCCCCGAAGCGCCTCCCATGGCAAGTTATCTTGGCTCCGGCGCCTTCACTGGTGTCTCGCACCATCGCAACCACCCATCATTTGCGGCATCTTCGTCTGTAATCTCCATCTATGACCTTTCTCGGCCTTCCTCCACACCCTCACAGACTCTGCATTGGCCGACGAGTGTCGACACCATTACTTCGATTGCCTTCAACCAAACCGAGACGTCGATTCTTGGTTCGACCGCTATTGATCGCTCGATCATTATGTATGATCTGCGCACTTCATCAGCGGTGCAAAAGCTAGTCCTGAACCTCGCGTCCAATGCCATTGCATGGAATCCCATGGAGGCCTTCAACTTTGCGGTCGCCAATGAGGATCACAACGCTTACATTTTCGATATGAGAAAGATGGACCGTGCCCTCAATGTTCTGAAGGATCACGTTGCCGCTGTCATGGATGTCGAGTTCAGCCCTACTGGTGAGGATCTGGTGACTGCATCCTACGACCGCACCGTCCGCCTGTGGAAGAGGAACCGCGGCCACTCTCGCGATATTTACCATACCAAGCGGATGCAACGGTATGTTACTATTCTTTTCGATATCTACCTATTAGTTACTAACACCTTCAATAGTGTCTTCTCCGTCAAGTTCACTCCTGACAGCAAGTATGTCTTGTCCGGATCTGACGATGGCAACATTCGTCTGTGGCGTGCCAATGCCTCCGACCGCAGCGGAATCCAAAGCGCTCGCCAGAGAACGAAGCTGGAGTATGACCAAGCTTTGATTAAGCGGTACGGACATATGCCCGAGATCCGCCGTATCAAGCGCCAGCGTCACTTGCCCAAGCCTATTAAGAAGGCTGGTGAGATCAAGCGTGAGGAGCTTGGTGCTATCAAGAGACGTGAGGAGAATGTGCGGAAGCATACTGCTAAGGCCAACCTCAAGTCAAGAAAGAGTGAGCGTGAGAAGATGATTCTTGCTCGCGAGCAATAAGTTGTTCCATCCGTCATCCAAAATACCTTCAGCTTGCTTGATTCATACCTTTTGTGATACCCGTTCTGGAATTCGGCAAGCTGTCTGTACACATGAGTAGCAGGTATGGGTGATTCGTCTTTTATTTACATATGGGACGAATTAGCTGTATCATCTGTCCATGCTATTTCATCACTCCGCTTTCTTGTTGGACCTCATTGGATACCTGTGCTCGCTCCTTTCATCACGTTCCTGAATGCCGGAAGATACGGCATAGTCGATGCCACTCAGATATCGTGCTACAAGCTGCACCGCACCCGGTAACACAGCATACCAATTGACGAGCGTCGCAAATGCGGGCAACCTAAGCACGCCGCCACGGCCGCTGTCAACAGCAGCCACAATCTCACGAGCGACCTCGACAGGCTCCAGAACAGGGGCGAAGAAATGACTCGGGGTGCGGACCCAATCAAACAACGGTGTCGCCGTCTGTCCCGTTTCCACCAGCAACATCTTTATCCGCTCGTCGCCACGGAACTCAGCTTCCATGGTTCGGTGCAGTGCACTCAGTCCTGCTTTGCTTGCCGTGTAGTCTGCCAGCCCGGCTGGAGACAATTGGCCCAGCACGGAGCTGACAGTGACAATGGTGCCTCCATTCTCCGCTTCTGCGATGATGCCCGGCAGGAAAACCTGGTAGAGATGGAATGCGGCCATCAAATTGGTGCGTACCGTTTTCTCGAATGCTTCTGCTGGCAAGTCCAGAAGTGAACGGCCATTGATTCGAGCCGCGGCACAGTTGATAATGATGGTTGGAGTACCCAGCTGCAGCATACATTAGCGACCATAGATCCCAACAAAAAGCAAATATTACTAAAACACTGATCATGTAACCATAAAACCAAGTAAAGCAAATATAGACGTACCTCATTCTCGATCTTCTCCTTAACATCCTCCAGCGCCCTCCGATCTCCAACATCGCACTTGAAATACCAAACATCCTCCCCAAACACCTCATCCTGTTCTTTACTCCCAATATCCCTTATATCCAAGACCGCCACACTAGCCCCCTTCATAGCATAAATCTGCACGACCAACAATCCCAACCCACTCGCACCGCCCGTAACCAAGACAACTTCATTCGCAGAGTCAACCGTGCGGGGGATACCATGCGCGACACGATGATTGACAACCCGCGCAATGAATAGTAACGTCAAGGCCGTTGCATATGCGACTGCAATTATCCAGGCCGGGTCCGTTGGGGGTGTGACTTGGGCGCGGAGACAGAGGACTATTATCCAAGCGATGAATGGGCTGAGGATGGTGTTTCTTAGTACGTGGACGAGGGTGTCTAGCGTGAGGTGGTGGGACCATGGTTTTCGAGGTGAGGATGTTGAGAGGGTGCTTTTTGAAGTGATCTTTGGTGGAGAGGAGGACATGTTGAACTTGATTTTGTCCTATCGCTCTATGTTTGTCTGATTCGTGTTCGGTGATGTGTTGAAGCTGAGCCGGAGTGTGGGGGTTGAAGATGCGCGCGGTAATGTTGATGATGGTTGATGAGTGTATTCAATGCATCACTATGCTTTAGAAGATCATCCGCTATCTAGTCATTGGCATTGGATGTGGAGGTGTCGTAAGTTGGAGATGTTCCGAGGCATGCAGGCGCGTAAGAGTCGAGCCGATAAGATAGGCCCTGACATAGTGGCCGATAAGATAAGTACTACGTGCCTGAAGACCTGAAAATTCAGGCTTTAAGTAGCAATAACTAACTTACGTTAGTTAACTATCAACTATACTAATAACACCCTACCCATCCTTCGCTGACTACACCTCTTCGACGAATTGACTCGTCTTCTTAGAGCTACTGTAGAGAATTTCGAGAGATATGTAGAGGGAGATGTAGAGGGAGATGTAGAGGGAGATGTAGAGGGAGATGTAGAGGGAGATGTAGAGGGAGATGTAGAGGGAGGGGAAGAAGGAGATGTTAAAAGAGATGCACAAGTAAATAAAGAAAGAGATGTCGAAAGAGATACGGAGGCACCCTGGTCTATTCGAAAGCAGACCTACTTCGGGTATGTTGATGCATGATAGTCGGTCTTCAAGGCAGTATTGGAAACACCGCTTGCCAGAGTTGGCGATTATCGGCCACGGCGCCAGTCGTTGTCTTTTGCTGCAATGGTACCTACATACCGTAGGTACCCCAATAGTATGTAGGTACCCCAATGCCAGTGCCACCGTCACGTCCCGTTGTTGGGGCGAATCCAGGTTCCATCTGACCAGTTGTGGATGGTGGTTCCTCATCCAACTTGGTCCCTAAGTCGACATCTTCTTCATCGACACCAAGTCCGCCAGCTCTGAATTCCCGCGAGCGTCCCGTTTTCGGATCGGACCCAGCTCCTGATCAGTCAGAACGAATCCGTACCGAGTATCGAATTCATTCATATAATAGCTGAGCTGAGCCAGGACCTGCTTAAACTCGCGCTGTTCCGCCCGAACATTGCTCTCTCCAAAGCGCGAGTGCCACTTGCTCGACACCTTAAAGTCTCCCGGCAGGCGACAGGTCCGCTCTCCATTAGCATCAGGAGCGTTGACATGAGATACCGCAGTCTGGTCCCCTAGTCGAGCCTCTGTGATATAGACTTTTCTTAGCCTCTCCTCTCAGACAGGTTCAACTAGGTGACCAGAATACGGTATCTCGTATAAAAGTCCGTATCACAAAGGTTCGACTAGTGGACCAGACTGCGGTAACTCGTGTTGATGCTAAACCAGACAGCGAGCTGGATCAGCGAACAAACATCTCAGCGCCTCTGAAACGGTCCGGTTGAACGTTTCGAAGAAAACACTCTGAAATGAGAGTTCGGGGAAAAGCTCCCGAGAAGAGGCCAACAAAGAAGATCTGAGAGGGCCCGAGTCGCCCGCCGGGAAGCAAAAGACTTGAAGAAATACCACTTCGTCACACTCTTGATGTCCGTGTGGCGATAATTTTTTGTCCGGGTATTCCGCCCGGTGCTGAAGGTATTAGAGATTAGAGAGAAAGAGGGGAGGAGGCTCGACTCGAAGCGAGGTCAGGATGGACACGAGGGTTTGTTGAGAGGATCGTGGTGAGAGAAGAGAAATCTTGAGAAAACACTTCCGCACGAGACCTAAGTGGGAAGTACTAGAGTCGAGGGAATCGCGACGACTTCCTTAGAAACATCATTAACTTGGACAGGCTCGTTATTTACAAGGGTTCGAAGAACTCTCAGCCTCTCTTTATCGCTTTCTACATCTCTTTCCACATCTCTTTCCACATCTCTCTCTATCGATCTTAGCCCCGGTGGTCCTGGTAGCTCTAGGAAGTCGAGTAAATTCGTCGAAGAGACAATAGTGAGCTTCTTCTCCTGTTAAGCGTAGTCAGCGGAAGGTCCGTAAGTGTTTTCTTGATAGCTTATGCATCATTTTTTTTAGTCTATCTTTCAACTTGTGATTGATAGATAAGATGATTATGAACATAACATTGGTCATAGTTTAAATTTATGAAACCCCCGCGTACACTGGAGCTACCCCATTAATTAGTTACGATATGAGATGCTAGGAACTACATCCGTGATTTTTTTCGATTTTTATGAATTCGATTGTTTCATTCACTCATATTCTGTAGTCCAATAGGACGGAACAAGGACAAACTAGGCACAAGCCACAAGCACAAACTCGATATCGCGAAGGATGAAAATCCTCAAGACATCAACATGTGACTTTGCCAGACACGGGGCGGAACATTCATCTCTTGTGCTGACTTTGCAGGGCCATAAACACTGTGACTAAAGGTATGAGACTCGGGGCTCTCGTCGAGAATTTTGAGATTCTCGGGGTCAAGAGCAGGTGAGAAGCCATTGCCAGCTCGCGGGTACAGGCGGTGGTCTTCGACGGCGTCTTCGAACAAATCATCTTCGGTATCTGGGTCCGAGTCCTCAGGTGTTGTGTCTCGAGAGACAAGCGATAGGCGACGTCCCTGTGACCGGTTGGTGGAAGGGGTCTCGGGTCCAGGTTTTGCTTGGGTAGAAGCGGATGGGCCGATCAAGTCCGGAGTGGCAGTCGTCGAGGCATTTGGGAGACTCGAGGGCCCAGCATCAGCTTCGGGTGAAATATTTTTCGGTGGGGAATTTGCTGAAGCAGAGGTCGTGCGAGATCTCTTGCGGGGATTGATGTCGAAGTCAGGGTTCGCTGGATCTTCGTCATCACGAGTTCTCTTGTTTGAACCCGGCGTGGTTGTATGTTCCGCAGTCTCTGATTTCTTGATTGCATTGCTCGCCGGCTTGAAGAAGAACTGTGACGCCGGCAGATCCTTCATGTTGGCAGGTAACATGGGCACCGATGGATTTTGGATGGAGATATGGACGAGCAATTCAACAAGTTGGGCATGGGAAAGACTAGAGAGATATGCACGTCTCTCATCAGCGGTGAAACTATCACCACCGACTTCCAGTCGAGGCCCTGCCTGCAATCGGGGGTGCAGGATCCGACCCGCCTTCTTGGCCTTGACGGGCTTGCTCTTCTTTGCCGCTGCCGGGCGAGGTGCGGGCTTGCATTTGCGACAGTGCCATTCCATGTCCTTCACCAGGATGACTTGATCATCAATTGGTGAGTCATGGCACTTCTGGTGCCATGTGTTGTTGCATCCATCGCAGAACACGATGGCGTTGTTGGACGGGCTATGGCCGCGATTGCAATGTATGCAGACAACATTGGCTTCCTTCTTTCGAGAACCACCTTTACGCTTTCCGGAAGCGACAGTGGCTGGTGCTGGGGTGAATGCCGTTGGCGGCTTGATGACTCGTCCAGTCCTGCTGGTACGAGTGTCGTGGTCGGTGTTCTCCATCGCTGTCGGCAGTCCAGCGAGGGGTTGGTCTCGAAGGGCTTCTTTCTTCAACTTCTTGACTGGAGAAGAAGCCAGATTGGCGCTGGGGTTAGCCTTGGCGGCAGTGGATGGTTTCATTCTGTGGAACAAGAGGTAGTGATCTGATGGATGAGCGGAGAGGACTAGAGAGGATGGGTGGAAAGAGAAGGAGAAGTGGGAAGCCGAGGAGGAGGTATTTAAGTTCGACCGGAGTCTGGCAATGTTGCATTGGAGGGTGTCTGCCTATCTGCTTGCCTCATCGAATGTATAGGCAATCACCAGGGATGGCGTTGGAGCCTTGGGAAATGCTCGATTCTCCATCCGGAAGTGATAATTGCGGCCACCCAAGATCTGTATAGCCTCACGTGACAGCCTCCAACGCCAGCCAGACCCCCTCACATCTCACCAGTATATTTCTTGAAATCACCTCATCAATAGCAAGTAATCTCAAAATCATATATCGACGAGGGAATTTGGCATAGGTCTTCGATCTTCAATTTTCTTGCATTCTTCATTCGATGAATTGCTCTATGCAGGAGGCGGACTAGAGGGGTAAAGGTTCATAACCCTTAGTGAGCGTTTTTGAACCAACAAAAGCATTTCGAAATAACGAGGTAATAAGTAAAGTCCGCTGTATATGTATGTACAAGTGTGGGTGATCATTCCCATCTACTAAGAAGCCTACTCGTTTGTATATGTTGATGAACTTCATGACACCACGCCCTCTGCCTTTAACCGGGCAATATCTGCCTCCTCGTAATCGAGAACACTTCCCAGAATCTCATCGGTGTGTTGGCCGAGGGTCGGAGGTGGCGAGCGAACACCCGGTGTGGCTTCGGAGTATTTGATGGGCGTGTTAACCAGCTTGATAGGACCGCAAGCAGGGTGTTCAACTTCGGTGACCATGCCTCTTGCCAGGACTGTAACAAAGATTAGCAATCTCGTAAGGCAGAAAGGAAGGAATAGCCTAATGCTGAGACAGGCTTACCATGTTCATGGTTCAAGGTCCCCTGGATGTCATTGACCGCTGCATATGGCATGCCGCTGCCTTCGAAGATATCCAGCCATTCGTTAGTGGTTAATTTCTGTGTAGTATTCTCAATCAAGCCATCGATATCTGCCCGGTGTTTCACGCGGTCGCTATTGGTGACAAACCGAGCATCGGTCTTCCACTCAGGGAATCCAAGACGATCAGAGAGAACACCGAAAAGGCGATCATTGCCACCACCGAAAAGAATGTCACCGTCGAGAGTCTTGTAACTCCGGTATGGTACAATAGATGCTGCAAAGTACCGTTAGCCTCACCTGGAAAGGGATTACACTCATTTGTCTTTTACTTACGATGAGCAGTGCCCCAGCGCCCCGAATCCTTTTGACCGCTGATGAGAGCAGAGCTAGCCAGGTTCGCCAGAGTAGCGACTTGGCAATCACTCAAGCAAGCATCGATATGCTGGCCTCTGCCTGTCCGAACCCGTGCAAGCAATGCAGCCATGATCGCATTTGAGGTATACAGCCCGGTAGTCAGATCCGTGACTGCCACACCGACTTTCACGGGAGGGCCATCTCGCGATCCAGTAATGTGCATCAATCCCATCTCTGCCTCTACCATGACATCGTAACCAGCCCGGTTGCTATACGGTCCTGTCTGACCATAGCCGGTGATACTGGCATAGATCAACTTGGGGTTGATCTTTCGGAGGGTCTCATAGTCCATTCCATATTTCTTGAGTGCACCTGGAAGATAGTTCTCAACGAGGACGTCGCACTCCTTTGCGAGCTTGTGGAGGATCTCGACGCCTGACTTGTGTTGGAACGACAGTCCAAGGGACTTTTTGTTGCGGTTGACCTATACAGTATGTTAGGATCTTTCATTGATCAGTATGACCCGGTATGTTTCTTTCCATACCGCCAGATAATAGGCACTCTCGCCAGGCCCCTCCTTCGATGAATCTTCGTACTTCGCATAGGGAGGGCCCCAGGCTCGAGTATCGTCGCCTCGCACGGGGTGTTCGACTTTAATAACATCCGCTCTGCATCCTCCTAGGTTAGTACTCACATCCTAGTAACAACTTGACAACATGAGTGCCCAGTATGAGTGTCAATGGCAGTACATACCCCAAGTCACCCAGAATCTGAGTACAGTAGGGCTATATTGTATCACTCTGTTAGCAAACGGCCACGAACAAGGTAATAGTGATGGCAGTATATCGACTCACTCCGGCCAAAACTCGCGTCATATCAAGCACACGAATCCCTGCCAAAGGCAGCGTCCCATCTGCCACCGAAGCGGCGCTGGAATAGCTCCGCAGCGGCGAGATGCGCCGCAAGGCATTGCTGGACCTGGATGGACTCGACCACCGGGCAAAAACGCTTAACCTGAGCGCAACCGACATTCTTCAGTAGAGAATGACCGACTGCTTCAAAAATGAACAAACAATAGACTAAGAATCCCCCACAGCGAGGTCCAGCAGGTTAAATGGGGCACTGGGATAGATCGAAACTCCGCCAAAACGCCGACGACACCGCTCGGGGCGGGCCCCGAAGCCGAGGTCGACCGACCCCAACTTTTTGTTTGTCATTCATTTGCAGATCAATACAGTCACGTCCGCAACAATGTTCACTGGCTTGGTTGAGACGATCGGAAGTGAGATTGGCTCCTGTCTCGATGGTGTTTCGCCATGACTAACTCTTCTCTTTTGTCCAGCTGTCACGGCCCTGGAGCCCCTCGATACCTCGTCGAGCGGGGGCGGGGGTACGTCGTTGACCATCTCCAATTGCGAGGAGATCCTCACTGATGCGCACTTGGGTGATAGTATTGCTGTCAATGGTACTGATCGCCGTACAATCCTTACCTCATATTGAAGATTATGTCTCTAAGCCCGTGCTTTCTTTCCATAGGAACCTGCCTCACCGTCACTGCCTTCGACAAGACCTGGTTCAAGGTGGGCGTCGCGCCAGAGACCTTGCGACGCACCAACCTTGGATCCCTACAGACCGGCTCATATGTGAACCTCGAGCGTGCGGTCTCAGCGGATACCCGGATGGGTGGTCACTTTGTGCAGGGTCATGTCGACACCGTCGCGAAGATTTTGTCCGTGACGCCTGACGGCAACTCCCTCGTGTTCCGGCTGCAGCCGCGCGATAAGGATGTGCTGCGCTATGTCGTTGAGAAGGGCTACGTAACCCTGGACGGCGCCAGCTTGACGGTTACGAAGGTTGTCGATGGGGAAGAGGGATACTGGGAGGTCATGCTCATTGCCTACACGCAGGAGAAGGTCGTCACGGCGGGCAAGAAGCCTGGCGAAGAGGTCAATGTTGAGATTGACATTGTGGGCAAATATGTCGAGAAGAGTGTCCAGGGCTACTTTGCCGGTACTTCCGGAGGAGACTTTGCCATCTTGGAGAAGATGGTGTCTCGTATTGTCGACGAGAAGCTGAAGAAATAAGTCACTGTAGATCCAGTGGCAATGTGAGAGTCTCAACCTAGATTCGTTCACGGCATGACTGATGAGATGATTGGGAAGCTTTGCACAAGTCATGTCATACTAACGAGCATCTGAATTAAAGAAAAGAGCGTCCTGATATGCCTGTTCTAAAACTTTTATTCGCATACGCCGTGTAAATGTACAGAACCACCATGAAACTCGTGGGTATAAAATGAGGATCGTTGATCCTGTAGAGAGGGATACCAGGTCAACCCCCTAGACCGCATCTATCAGCCCTCACTCCTCCATAGAATCGTCCGAATCCTCCTCAGGCTCATCATCATCATCCTCATCCTCAAAATCGCTGAGCCATTCACCATCATCCATATCCTCATCCTCGTCCTCGTCCTCGTTGACTTCCTCCCCATTAGCCTTGGCCTTGGCCTTGTCCTTCTTCTTCTTTTCGATGTTCTCCTTCTGCTGCTTCTTTCGCTGCTCCTTCTCCTTGCGGCGTTTCTCCCAGCTCTTGTCAAGAGACTTGACCTCGTGTGCAGACTTGGTGATGAAGTCGTGCCACATAATCCTGCCCTCGCAGACACCCTCCTCGACCTTCATCAGCCGGAGCTTCATGCGGGGGCCCAATTCAACCAGCTTGACAGCGCGCTTTTCAACGCCGGGGGTAGAGGCAGCCTTCTTCTCAGCCTTGTCTCCGGCCCTTTGACGCTGCACTTCCCGCTTGTTGAGAATCTTACGGGTCGTGCTTTCCGCGACTTCCACCTCCGCGTCGGTATCGAGCTCGGTCTCACTAGCAGATGTATAGCCAGCAGCAGAAGGGTCGAGCAGATAATCGGCGGCATCCTCGAGCTTGCCAAGATTAGGCACGGCGGCCTTCTTCTTATCTCTATTGCGAATTTCCTTAGGATCCAAGCGGCGGATGCGTTTTGACACACCAGTCTTCTTGGTGGCAATGGCGTAGTGTCGTAGACTGAGGATGTACGAGCCGTCTTCAGACTCGGAGGGTTCTCTGTTCAAAAGCATGACGCGGCGGATGGAAGAAAGAGGTTGGGCTTGGGGGTTGATCGGAGGGAAGAGGGATTGGAAGATGGTGGTGGTAAGGGTTTCGAGACGCTTAGGCACTTTGGAATCCTCGGTCGCGTTGGGCGAATTGAAGTTGTTCATCACGAGCAATGGGGGAGTCTTATGATCCTGTCCACCGCTGCGTGGGCGCTTCAATGATCGCTCAACATCCTTGCAGAGCGAATAGTTCTCGACTTGGAAGTGAAGGGTCGGTCCTCGGGGAGTAACAGCGAGACGCATGTTTGTGTTGCCAGTCTTGGACTTGGAGAAAAGCATCAAATGGGTGACACCGAGAGGGCCAGCCATTACGGTGTAATCACGGAGTCGGTTGGATTTGCGTTCCTGGAGATTTTCATTAGATATGATCCGAGAACAAGGGGCAATTGTCGCCATACCTTCAGTCGCACAGCAGTATCGGGCTCCATCATTTGGCGGACATCCTGAACCAACTGGCTGACACTAGTTCCGACTTGAGAAGCACCAACTCGAATGACCATCGACTTTGGAGCCTTGGTCATTGAAGAGGCAGTGCCTTTACCAGCAGCCGCCGCCGAGGCATTTTGCGCCCGGAGATGAGTGCGCTTCTTGACGCGTGCCTTGGCCATTGTGAATTCGGTGAAAAATCAAGCACCGGGCGGCAAATAACAAAAATTGTGAGCTCGTTGAAGTTGGCTGCCAGCCCGAAGTTTTTCTGTCTCCAAAAAATCCAAGCGGAGCCTGCGCGGATCAACGATGTTGCGGACCCACCTAAATTATTTCAAGATCTCGATCAACACGGACTTTTTTTCAACAGAACAACGCAAGAATGCCGGCAATCAAGAAGCGCAAGGTGACCGACGAGGCCACTGCGCCTGCACCTGCAGATGACAACGATGCTAGCTCAGTGAGCTCCCAGTCTGGCGACGAGGGCACCTCCCCCGAGGCTGCCAACTCGGATGAGAAGCCCACTAGCACTCCGAAGACCTTCAAAGAGCTCGGAGTGATTGACCCTATCTGTGAAGCGTGCGCAAACCTCGGATACAAGGCCCCGACGGCGATTCAAGCAGAGGCCATCCCCTTGGCTCTACAGAACCGGGATATCATCGGTCTTGCGGAGACTGGTTCAGGAAAGACGGCGGCATTTGGAATTCCCGTGATTCAATCTTTATTCCAGAATCCCTCGTCATTCCATAGTCTCATCCTTGCCCCAACACGTGAGCTGGCATACCAAATTGGAAAGTCTCTCGATGCCCTCGGCTCTACGATCAATGTTCGGACAGCAGTCATCGTCGGTGGTATGGATATGGTCTCCCAGTCTATCGCCCTAGGCAAGAAGCCGCATATCATCGTAGCAACGCCCGGTCGTTTGCTTGATCACTTGGAAAACACAAAGGGTTTCAGTTTGCGCGGTCTGAAGTTCCTGGTTATGGATGAAGCCGATAGATTGCTGGATATGGATTTCGGGCCACTCCTCGACAAGATTCTCAAGGTCCTGCCACGAGAGCGTCGCACGTTCTTGTTCTCCGCAACTCTCAGCTCAAAGGTCGAATCGCTGCAACGTGCCTCTCTCTCCAACCCACTTCGAGTCTCCGTCTCTTCCAGCAAATATCAGACCGTCTCCACCCTCCAACAATACTTCCTCCTGCGCCCTCACAAACACAAAGATATCTACTTGATCTACCTGCTGAATGAGTTCGCCGGTCAGTCGGCCATTGTCTTCACGCGTACTGTTCACGAGACGCAGCGCGTTGCTTTCCTCCTCCGTGCCCTTGGCTTTGGCGCGATCCCGCTTCACGGTCAGCTATCACAGTCATCTCGGCTGGCATCACTTGGCAAGTTCACGTCACGTAGCCGGGATATTCTCGTTGCTACGGACGTCGCTGCCCGTGGTCTGGATATTCCCTCCGTTGATGTGGTCTTGAACTTTGACCTTCCCACGGACAGCAAAACCTACATTCATCGTGTGGGTCGTACCGCCAGAGCAGGCAAGTCTGGAGTAGCAATCAGCTTTTGCACTCAGTACGATGTGGAGATTTGGCAAAGGATTGAAGGCGCGCTTGGAAAGCAGCTTCCAGAATACGAAGCCGCTAAGGATGAAGTCATGGTGCTTGCTGAGCGAGTTGGCGAGGCTCAACGCCAGGCGATCATGGAGATGAAGAACTTTGATGAGAAGAAGGGAACGAGGGGCAAAAGATTTGGCAAGGGCAAGCGCTCTCGCGATGAGATGGATCAAGAGGAAGGTTAAATGTGTCGGATAGTGTGGCTGGTCCATTGAAGCCTCGTGCTTCGTTGTATTCCTATGAATTAATGCCCATCTGTGATTTTATTATCAAAAGTTCTTTTATCCCAGTTTGTCTACTTTGCTATCCTAAGATGTGTACTTTGCTATCCCAAGATGTCTACTTCGCTATCGAAAGTTATCTACTTCTGTAACAGAATCTTCTACAACAGAGTACCGCTATACAATATTAGGTCTTCAGCCCGGTCATTTTACTATTCTACCGGTGCTCGAATTTCGGTATAATGGTGGCGAAGCTCTTCTTGAAAACAGAAGAGGAGGCGGTCGAAGACTTTGAAAGACTATCCCTCAGCGTTCCGATGGAAGCCACAAGTAGGTGTATTGCAAGCATTACCATACCTCCTGTCCACTGGATGTGTACGTCAAAGGTTCTGGGAGTGGCTAGTCTAGGATCATCATGTTATTTGATTTGGAGAGAGACCGCTCGCATGCAGAGCGAATTACCGGCTCGGACCCATTCGAGCCGCACAACGTACATACATGACATGACGAGACAAGAGAAGAAATAATAAGTTGGTAATAGGATGAGAAAGGAGACAAAGAAGCTGAGAGATTCAAACCAGAGAAATACGCAGCCTAGACGTAAATGCCCATGTTGGTATCTCTCTTCTTGGCCTGGACCTCCGCGATGGCATCAACGTAGTTCTCGTGTCCAACCTTGCTCATTCCCTTCCGCAGCGCAATCATACCAGCCTCAACGCAAACAGCCTTCAGCTGGGCACCGCCGAACTCGTCTGTGCTGCGAGCCAACTCGGCCCAGTTCACGCTGTCCTCGACGGACATCTTACGAGAGTGGATCTGCAGAATATTGGCACGAGCCTCCTCGTTAGGCAGAGGGAACTCGATCTTGCGGTCCAGACGACCGGATCGGAGCAGAGCAGGGTCCAGAACGTCGACACGGTTGGTCGCGGCCAGGACCTTGATACGGTCATCGGATGCGAAACCGTCCAGCTGGTTCAGAAGCTCCAGCATGGTACGTTGCACTTCACGATCACCGGACTTCTCTGAGTCGAAACGCTTTGTGCCGACGGCATCCAGCTCGTCAATGAAGATGATTGAGGGGGCCTTCTCCTTGGCGAGGGCGAAGCAGTCACGAACGAGCTTAGCACCGTCACCAATGAACATCTGCACCAGTTGGGGGCCGGCGAGCTTGAGGAAAGTGGCATTCGTCTCGGCGGCACAGGCTCGTGCAAGGAGGGTTTTACCGGTTCCAGGAGGTCCGTACATCAGGGCACCTAAGATAGGAACCAAAAATTAGCACTTCTGGGTAGGCCACCAGGATTAGTAATAGGAAACACTCACCCTTTGGCGCCTTAATGCCAATCTTCTTGAAACGCTCAGCCTCCTTCATCGGCCATACGATAGCCTCGACGATCTCTTCAATCTGCTTGTCCAGACCACCGATATCCGTGTACTTCTCCGTAGGCTTCTCATCGACCTCCATCGCCTTGACGCGGTTGTCATACTCAGCTGGTAGCGTGTCGAGGATGAGATATGAATCCTTGTTGACACCAATAAGATCAGCAGGCTTCAATTTCTCATGGTCGACCAGACCGATGAGCGGAAGGAAGATGGTCTGCCGGGTCGAGGTCTTGATGACGGCGGATTTGCCAACGCGGGTGGCATCCAGATCGATGTTGGCCCCTTCCTCCGCGGCCTCGGCCTCAACGTCGAGATCCAGCAGCTCGACCACATTACCGACGAGGTAAGGTAGTTGCCTATTAGATAGAGAACCAATGTTAGCTTCATGGATCCCGTCTCTTGGTTTTTTTGCAGGTTCTCGAAAGCTCCGCGGGCCAAAGGTGGAGGCTCCGCAGGGCAATCATCCACAGCTTCATCCAGCTTCGTACCTGTTGTTTTCGATCTTTTCTTGATTATCCTTGACCTTCTCCCGCATTGTGCTTTGCTCGTGTGTTAACCGTTGGAACTCGCTCTTCATAATGCGCATCTCGTTCTCCAGCATCCGCCGCCTCTTGACGATGTCCGCCGTGCTTGAATGCAGGATCTCTTCATCGAGCAGCTCCTCCTCATCCTCCTTCTTCTCGGCATCTTGCATCTCGGCATCGCCATCACCGCTGGGCTTCTTGCCATCCTCATCGCCCTGGTCTTGCTTCTGGTCTCTGGTCTCGCGCTCGAGGTCGTCGAGGTCCTCAAGAGTCGACATATTGGAAAGTGGCGGAATGGATACTGGAAGGTCGAATTTGATGGAATTAACCCAGGGAGTAATTAGATGGCGGTTGGGGGTGAGGTTAGGTGGTTGCTGGTAGTGAACATGGAAGGTTGGAGAAGAGCTGTCGGTGGCCGAGCTCCAACAACGTCAGCCAGGTCACGTGAGATTATCAACAGTTCCGCGCACCTGAGTTTGAGGAACCAAAAAACCACCAGAAGGTGGCTCTTTGTTTAGTAATAAGGTCAAAAATTCGAGAGAAATTTATCAGAATTTGCGGTTTATCTCTAAGCATGCCAAATCTGTCCCCAGTTTGAAAAAAAATAGGAGTGGATGGTGTATCTGTACAATCTAAAATAAAAGCTTCGAAAGCTCCCAGCTCTCGATCTAATAGATTGAGTATGGGTTTTCACGATTCTGCCAGCCCCTGGTATTTCCAAGATTGTCCAAAACGGTCTGGCGGCCAAACTTGAGAAGGCGCAAACGTGAGATGAAGTCATCGTTGTTGACTGCCCATTATTGTTAGCATCAAGAACTTCAAAATAGATAACCATGCATCGACTTGACACATACCATAACCGCCACACATGCGACGTTTTCCAGTGAACTCGGAGCGACCGTGCAACATTCTCCAGTTATCGAAGACTAAAAGCCAGATATGTTAGCCAATATTCATATGCTGGCGGTATTATCTCGCGTACTCAATGCTGTTCCTGGCTGTAGTTGGGTCCGGATCTCATTTGAAGGTTTGGTCAATATATCATTGTAGGCTCGGGCTGCCATATACCAATCCTTTTGCTCCGATACGTGCCAGCTGGTTTTCGGCGCGCGGTCATAGTTATTCCAACGGACTTGGTAAACGGCTTTGGTGTCGGGATGAACTTTGAGGACAGGTGCAGTGGTAGAAGGTTGGATACAGACATCGTCGTTTCCACTTGCGTGCCATGGGTGCCGAGAGCTGGCTAGACTGTTGTAAAAGTCGGGGCTATCCTTGGCCAGCGCTTTGGCAGCCGCGAAGCCGTCCACGAGTAAGCTCTCTCCGCCTGTTCCATCCGTATGAGACAGCAGATGGAAAAGTTGCAGCCTTGCGGGATCGGTGAAGTAGGTGTTATCCGTGTGAGCACCTAGCAATTCGTTCGTATATGCCGTGTCCTTATAGGTAAGGTCCGCAGTGAAATCCCAGAAACCACCTGAAACTCGATCAGCCAATGAAATAAACAATTTTAAGCGTCATGGAATGATATACCGTAGTGCGTGTGTCGAATAAACGCGATTCTTTCGATCAAAGTTTTGGTTGATTCGGGATTGACAGGAACACCTTTCACGAAGCAAAATCCCCATACCCACTGTATAAAGGTAAGCCACCGATTTTGCTGCGGAACTCGAAGGTTGTGATTCTCCAAGGAAGACTAACGATTTTCTCCAGCCACTCCAAGACTGCGGCATCCTTGGACATCACGTCCTCATACACCACTTCAGGGTATGGACCACCCTTTTGAGGGTCATACGCCTTGAAAGGCCTAATGAGAAGCATTAGCAATGCAAGAAGTGCAAGAGAGTCTAGACATACCTAGGGAGTCTATTTGGCTTTACTTCCCGCGATTTGATCGCTGGTTTGAGATTGCCCCTGTGCGCCGATAGCCAATTCCAAGAATATGTGCTCTCATGTCCATCGCTCCCTGCAGTTGCATCAGTACTTGGAATTTGAGAGTATGAAAGCCAGGTCATTTCCCACATTTGACTTGGACGTCATCAGCGCCCTTATTTTGGACTTCTTCAGGTTTAACACGGGGAGAGAGCTAGACACGTATGACCATGAGCAAGCGACAGGCAGGCAGCAGATCTTCAGCTATATCATACCGAGAATGTGTCGACAATTCTTTGCTTTGTATCCGGATGAATGCACTTGGGGCATTGACAATTCTCTCTGGTATTACCAATTTGTCAGGAAGGCTTGGCTTCAAAATCCTTCCAACAACTAACCTGAGATAGAGAGATCCGCTGTGGGACATTGTTAGATATGAGTTGCAGAATAAGCTCACTATAAGAATGATAAACTTACAACTGCCAGAAGGGCGCTCCAGTCTTACTATTGGTTTTGATAACGACGTTGCCGCTTTTCAAAGCTGAGCGATAGGCCAATTGCGCGCTTTTTTCATCGAATGGATCGTTCGTAACGTTGATGCCTTGAACCGTGCCTTCCGGTTGGGTGGAATCCGACAGTAGGCGCTTGCTCACGTTAGATGGCCAGCTAGTACTCCGAGCAAGAGGAGCTGCATTTCGAGTGGCAACGTCCTATAAAAACACCAACAAGAAACTCTAATTAGACAACCTCCTGACTCTTTCATCTGGGAATGGTTCCATTGGTTACCTACCGAGCTACCACTCTTGAAGACATGCAATGGCGTGATTCGAGGCCTAACCAAGTATGTTAGTCTCGGGCGATCTTCAGCTTCCATGTGTGCAATTACCTATAGCTACTTCCCAGAGCTGCCGCCCTGAGAGACACAAGACGACTCGCACTCATCTTTGAGGTTTCTAACGCGTGTTCCTTGAACGGTGCAACGTGGGGATTGTGCAGCTGTTGTGGTCTGGGGAAATGGTCCGAGCGCGGGGAAGCAACGGCCGAGGTTAGAGTCACGTGTCTTGAAACATCGAGATGAGTTTTCCTCTTCAGCTGGATAGAGCACCATTACGACTGAAATGATGGCCTCAAAGACTGAGAGGGCTCCTAGAAACAACTGTCTTAATAGAAGGGTCCCAAATCATCGACTACGAGGGTACAAAAGGTTCATTCGGGGCCTCCTCGGGCCAATAATCGCATGCTGTATTTGAGCAAGATAGAAGCACTATAAACCTGACTATTTTCCCAGGTCGGTAAGTTTTACAGCTTGCTCTTCGCTCCAGTAACCTTCACCAGTGCCCGACCGTTGCTCAAAACAGCCTTACCAGTCTGGTTCTTGGTGACGAAGCGAATTTCCTCAAAGCCATCGGCCTGGACATCGCCCGTGCGCCAGATCTCAGTGGTGAGCTTGTCACCTGGGCGAACGGGAGATGCGAAACGAGCCTGGAACTCCTTGAGGTTTTCAGCGTTGCTACCTCCAAGCTCCCGCAGAATACCGTGAGCAGCGGAGTTCCAGCTGAACAGGCCGTGGATGATAGTGCCGCCGAAGCCCATCTTTTGACCGGGCACGGGGTCGGCATGCAGAGGGTTATAGTCGCCATTCAGACTAGTGACTGGTCAGCGGGGCTTTTTGTCTAGCTAAGAATATTTCTAAGGACGTACCGGTACAGGTGGGCAGTTTCCAAGTTGGTCTGTACGATATGGACAGCATCGGGCTTCTTACCCTCGGGAGGGGGGAAGTTCACCGTAGCAGGGCCTATGTAGACCATGTTAAATCAGTTTCTCATGTGTACAGGATATTTCCAAGCTTACCCTTAGGGCCGCCCCAGCCACCCTGGCCAACCAAAAAGCCACTGCTCACGACCTTGGAGTACACCTCGCCAGTCTCGGCATCAACGATCGATTGCTCGGTCTCCATGACGGTGCCGGGCTTTCCCTTGTCGTAGACGCCGATGACCTTATTGCGGAGGTGGAACTTTCTTCCGGCACTCGTAGGGGGCAGTGGCTTCAAGACTGTGATTTTGCGTTGTCCATCGACTCCGCGGCGGTGATCCAAGTCGGGAACGCCAGGGATCTTGACAGCCTTCTGGCGCGCATAGAAATCGGTCACCTCCTGGTCGGTCAGCTTGAAGGCTGGTCGATTGGATTTAAATTAGAAATGAACCGTATGAGGTCTCTCGAGATGGGCTACATACGTAGGATCAAGGGGTAGGTCGGGAAGACAGCGAAGTTCGGGTGTAGTTCCTAAAAAGTGTCAGAAATGGGCCATTCGAGTTACTGATGGACCATTCAACGTACATAGAGGAAGTGTAGCTCGTCGGCCTTGGCGCCGATGCTGTTCGCAAACAGCAGAACATCGCGCTTCTGCCAAGAAACCTCTTGGGCAGGAAATTCGTGACCAGCTCCAGGGGCAGACATAATGGATACACAAAAGTGACGAGTGAGAGGGGGAAATAAGAAAGAAAAGCAAAAGTAAAGGGGGAAAAGAGCGGAGACGAGGCAAGCTAAAGTAGTCTCCAACAATTGCGGGGAGGCGTTGAGCCGAGGATCTGATAATGATTACTTACCGTCGTAGCCGACTGCCCTGGAGCACTTCGAGGGTCAGCTTACAGCTAAGCATGGTCACACGAAAGCTAGACACCATCATAAATCATTTTTCCTAGTGTTTCTGACATTGAATATTCTTGTTGTACTATTTTTATGCAACTAGTATTTCGATCTTCATAGATGCTTCGGTGGCATCGTACTGTATTAATAGTCCTGCAACACTACCTAGCTAGTTACACCGATCTACGTCTATTTCTACAGGTCTTTTTACATGTCTTTCGATATCTCTTTAAACGAATCTATTAAATGCTTTCTCTGTCAATCCAAATTAGAAAATTCTACTCGGTAGGATAATTACATTATGTCTACCCAATTTGAGTCGATTTTTCTTTCTTTAATCAAAACTCGACAGTAGGAGACTCGATTCTTTTGCATAAGCATAGCAGTGTTGAGAACGTATTATGAATAAGAAAGAGTTTATGGCTAAGGTCCGAATATCCTGCTCTAGTTTTTCTGACCACGCCCAGCTGTGTGCCCTTCGAGGGTTTAATCCACTTGGAGTAGCTCTATAGCCATTAATCAAATCATGTTACTCTACGAAGGAATTGAACACTGGACATAAGAAAGAGCGTCGGAGTTGCTAACTAAGCATCGACTCGGGGTATCTACTTGGAAATTCGAGGAGCTTCATAATCACCTCTCCGTATCGCGCCATGTAGTAATGCCTTTTACCTGCCACCCAAAACGACCAAAATATCTAACGCCGGTGAGATAAAAACCAGAAAGCGAGGCCGGAACCATGTCGAATCGCCCTGTGCAAATCTTGAATTGCCCATGCTATGCTGCAGTGCATTTGGTGCCGAATGATGTCCCCGAAATTACGTGCAAATTCGAATAGTTCGTAGAAGAAAATTCAGAGAGAAATTAGCACCTGGTGATAAAGTTAGCGATTTCCTTGGTAAAAAGGACACAGTCCGGAAACACGGGAAACACATACATGCGGTAGAAGCAGCTGCCTTCGGCAGAGCGAGTGGGGTCTTCAACCTCGAACTTGTAGGAGAGGTTGATGTCCAAATCACGCTTGTTCTTGTCGTTGGGGCGGTTCTCCAAAACACCGGAGACGGTCTCACCCTCCTCCACGGTGAGGACATCGCGCAGGTAGAAGACGGTCTGCTTCCAGTGTGTGTACTTGGCGTGAGGGCCGGTGGAGAAGCGGATGGGCTTGTGGCAAGCGCTGAACTCAATGTCGAACCACGAGATGAGAGCGTGGATGAAGTCGGGACGGTGAGCGGTAAGCTTGTAAGGCACCTTGAAGGCAAGGTCGGCGGTAGTGACGGTGTTGAGGTCGAAAGTGATGATCTCGCAGGGCTCGGTAACCAGAGCCTTCATCTCGACGGTGTCAACCAGGGGCTCGGTGAGGGCAATCTCCTTCATGGGGCTGTAGTTGAAGCCGTAAACGTTGTCCCAGACTGGAATCACTTATTAGCACAGTATATACGCAAACCACCAGATGATTACTCACATCCAATCTTGTCATCCTTGTACTCGCCATCCTCAATGGCAGCCACATACATGGTGGCCTTGTCGGGGAAGATCTTGCCATCCTCGGCGAGGTAGGTGTCACGGGCGTACAGAACGGTGTCCAGCATGGACTCGTAGAGAAGGAAGTAACCCATCCACTCGGAGATGATGATGTCAACCTTGGGGAAAGGGAGCTTGACCTCCTCCATCTTGCCCTGGAGAAGAGTAACCTTGTCGCTGAGGCCATTGACAGCAACAATCTCCTTGGCCTTCTCAATGATCGAGGACATATCGACACCGATCACATGCTTGGCACCGGCACGGGCAGCGAACCTGTAAATCAGGTTAGCGACTGAAAATCGACTGGGTATTCCTTGGGAGCATACATGCTAAGAATACCGGTACCGCAGCCAACGTCAAGGACGACCTTGTCCTTGAAGATGTGGGGGTTCTGGTAGATGGAATCGCGGTAGGATCGTGTACGGACATCATCTTTCTGCAAGTAGAGAGAAATAGGAATTAGCAACTCGATCTTGGCTCGATATCAATGGAAAGTCGGTCACTCACCAGCATCTCCTCGTGAATGCCTAAGCAAAGTTTAAAAAAAGTCAAGTTAGTTAACCCCTCTACCAGAGAATTCATCGCAGAGCCACAAAGACTTTCAAAGGATATTTACCATGGTGATCATAGCTATAACTCAGTCAGTATCTCAACAATACTCAAGAGCCACAATCATATCCTTGGAGGTCATACCTGGTGAAGTAGCGAACCTCAGCGTGCTCAGCGCCAACCATGCGATCGGCGCTGCTGGTAATAACGCCCGAAGCGTTGGCGGCCTCAGTTCCGCTCATCTTGGGAGTGAGGGGGGGAAGGTACGAATATGAAGGAATAAAGCACGTGAAGGGAGTTGCGGCGAAGAAAAGGAATCTCAGACGCAAGAGATCACGGAAGTCACCCTCGCCTCTCAACTTTTTTTTCGAGCATTTCCCAGCGCCAAGCTTAAACTCCAGTCCCCGCTCTTACTAAGCCATTTTGGGGCATGTCACATGATTGATGAGCCCTACTTCCCGTAGGGCTTGCTTCTTTGTATACATCAGAGTAGGACATGCTGCAATATGTTGTCATGTGTCCTATAAAGACATTGAGTAGAGAAACTAGAGAAGATTCAATATGAGTATGTTTAAAGAACGAAGATCTAAGATCTTCTTATGTTCTTGTAGTACAGCCACCAAGTAATGTTCTGGTGGGGTTCGTAAGTGCTGGGCGATTGGATATATAAATGGCAGATATACATTGACTTGGCCGGACGAAAACCACTTGGTAAAAAGACTGGAAGTTAGTTCGACGATCGAACTATAAGCATGTAATTTGATTCTATAACTTAGAATATCATAAGAAATTATTATGTGATTCAATTCCCAGTCACTCTCTCGAGTCACCCTTGACAACCTGTCAGCAACCGTTTGCCAAGACCCGACCGAGGCTCAACTGTGATTGACACTCCCGAGCTCCGCAAACACTCCTCAAAGCTTACGCGTTTCCCAGCCTGAGACCTCTGCTGTCAGATCATCATGCATCTGGGCGTTAGAAGAGTGGTTCCTTCCGCTCTATTCGCCTTTGCTCTGCTATCCCTTCTAGTTAGCCCATCATCTGCATCTTTGGGAGATCACCTCCCCGATTTCAAAGAATGCGTGAAGGTACTGTCCTTGCCCGGACTCGAGTGAGCAAGCACCCTTGTACACGGCTAACAGCCACAGGTCTGTAAAACCGAGAACTGCCAGAATGGCAATTCGGTGCTACGTATGTCTGCCCTCTACCTATCACGGCTTCCCTCCTGGTCCCCCTCATTCTGACCTTGCTACCTTGCCCAGCTCTGCACCACCGCCTGTTATTCTGGACCTGCCCGGCTGAATGCGACTATACCTGCCAACATGTTATTACCGATCGTCGAGTCTCGCGTGACCCTCCGATGTTAAACCCGGTGGTTCAGTTCCATGGCAAATGGCCGTTCCGGAGACTTCTGGGGATGCAGGAGCCCTTCTCTGTACTGTTCTCCTTCCTCAACTTCGCAGCTCATTGGCACGGCATGTCCCGAGTTCAAGAATCGATTCCCGCCTGGCACTCGATGCGCAAATACTACATGATGTTTGGATACATTGGGCTGGCCAGTTGGACGTTCAGCATGATCTTCCATACTCGGGACTTTGACATTACGGAGAAGTTGGATTACTGGGCGGCTGGCGCCAATGTGTTGTACGGTCTCTTCCTGGCCGTGGTTCGGGTTTTGCGGCTGGACTTGGAGAGCCCCCAGTATCGCCCGACACTCCGTCGCCTTTGGACAGCGATCTGCATCCTGCTCTACATTATGCACGTCAGCTACCTCAGCTTCTGGAAGTGGGATTATACATACAACATGGCAGCGAATGTGGCCGTTGGTGTTATCGGAAACCTGCTGTGGACCGGATTCAGTATCTTCCGTTATCAGAAGTACATGAAGTCTTGGACAGCCTGGCCCGGTATGATTGTCGCATGGGTTATTCTTGCCATGAGTTTGGAATTGTTCGACTTCCCACCATGGCACGGCCTGATTGATGCACACAGCCTGTGGCATTTGGGCACTGTGATTCCCACTGCTTGGTGGTACTCGTAAGTATCCCTTGCTTAGACCTCTTTGTTATCTTTTCCATGACTAATGCAGCGGCTGTGTCCGACAGGTTCCTCATCAAGGATGCGCAGGACGATATTGCTGGACACCGACTGAAGGCGTAAAGCAAAGAAAATTTTGGAGTCATATATACCCTTCCAAAATAACTGTTGGTGACTCGCACAAAGTGGTGCTTCCTCTCATGTACAATATAATGGCACACTACAGTCCCGGTGATTTGTTGCTAATAATATCCATCACTGAACCGGCTCCCCACCTTGTTGCTTGTAAGGCTTCGTGAGGGCTTTCTGTAATTTCCACGGTGCTTGTCGCGGGTAGTGTATTATTGCCACGACCAGGAACGATGCGTGGGGGTGCGTCGTACCCGCCATTGGCTCACCGCTAAAGAGGAGACGGGCGTCGCATTAAGGCCGTGTCTCACCCTGAGCCCCGAGCCCCTCGTTCCTTTTTTGTTTCAAAGTACTTCCTCTCTCCCCCCCTCTCCAACGTTCCTCTGTGAACATTCATCGCCTGTCACCTTGATTTCCTACCTTTTTCTCCGACTCCCACCTTGATTACAGCTTGTCGCGCCACAATGGCCTCTCCGGCTGTCAAGAAAGCGATCACAGAGGCAGCTCTGCAATACTCGAAGCCTGACGGCAAGGTCTTCCAATATGGCACCGCAGGGGTATGTCGCGCAGCACGCAGGGCCCTCTCTATGATCGCAAGCTAACAGATATTGCTTTGCGCCTACAGTTTCGCATGAAGGCGTAAGTTTTGCTCAGGATCGATCTGCCCCGCCTCCACACAAACGGCCCCCGCGATCGCCCGTTTGTTGACGTCGAAGCTCGCTGACCGATACCGCGCCGCAGTGACCTCCTCAACACCGTCGTTTTCGCTGTGGGCCTGCTTGCTGGCCTCCGTTCGAAGAAGCTTAGTGGGCAATGGATTGGTGTTATGGTGACTGCCAGCCACAACCCCGCGGAGGACAACGGTGTCAAGCTGATTGACCCTATGGTAAGTAAACAATCTTGGAAAGCCGCGCATGCAAACGGACGAACAATGCTAACGTATCTACTCAAATTCAGGGTGAGATGCTCGAAGTAAGATATGCCTGCTCCTCGACCGCGAGATTGAAACGCCAAACTCACCATAATATTTAGGCCGAGTGGGAACAATATGCAACCAGGCTGGCAAATGCCCCGCTTGATCAAATCGCCGATGTCTACGATGAGCTCGTTAAGGAGATCGACGTTAAGATGACCAACCCCGCCCGTGTGGTCTTCGCTCGCGATACCCGTGCCTCTGGATCCCGTCTGGTGGGCGTCCTCGGGGCTGCTTTGACTGCAACCGAGGTCGAGTTCATCGACTTCAAGTACATGACCACTCCTCAGCTCCACTATGTCGTGCGCTGCAAGAACACTCTTGGTACACAGTACGAGTACGGTGAGCCCACGGAACAGGGCTACTACGAGAAGCTGGCTGCCTCCTTCAAGAAGGTCATGAAGGGCGTCAAGATCCAGGGTTCTTTGACCGTCGACTGTGCCAACGGTGTTGGAGGCCCTAAGTTGCGGGATCTGATGAAGTACCTGGACTCTGGACTCGACATCAAGGTGGTCAATGACGACGTGATCAACCCCGACAGCCTGAACTTTGACGTAGGTTGCGCCATTACCTCTTCGTGCTTAGCTCCTGGATTTGTTCTAACTGTCACAGTGCGGTGCCGACTATGTCAAGACCAAGCAGCGTGCCCCTCCCTCCTCCAAGGCCGTTCCCCTCGATCGATGCGCCTCCCTGGACGGCGATGCGGACCGCCTGGTCTATTACTTCGTTGACGAGAGCAATGTCTTCCGCCTTCTGGATGGTGATCGCATCGCCACTCTCGCGGCCTCTTTCATTGGCGATCTTGCCCGCAATGCTGGTATTGCACAGAAGCTGAAGATTGGTGTCGTTCAGACCGCCTATGCCAACGGTGCCAGTACCGACTACATCGAGAAGGTGCTCAAGCTCCCCATCATTTGCACCAACACTGGTGTGAAGCACCTCCACCACGCCGCTCTGCGATTCGACGTCGGTGTCTACTTCGAGGCCAACGGTCACGGTACCGTCACTTTCTCGGAGAATGCTCTGAAGGTCATTAAGAACACGGAACCCCAGTCTCCCGCTCAGCAGCACTCTCTGGAGTGTCTCCAGGCTCTTACCGACCTCATCAACCAGGCTGTTGGTGACGCTCTCTCCGATATGCTTCTCGTCGAGGCTATCCTCGCTCACAAGGGCTGGTCCCCCAAGGAGTGGCTCGGAACATACACCGATCTGCCCTCCCGTCTCGTGCGTGTCGAAGTCCACGACCGCTCCATCTTCAAGGCCTACGACGCCGAGCGTAAGCTGGAGTCTCCCGTCGGCCTCCAGGGCAAGATTGAGTCTCTGCAGTCTCGCTACAACAAGGGCCGTAGTTTCGCTCGCGCGAGCGGTACTGAGGACGCTGTTCGTGTCTACGCCGAGGCCGCTAGCCGATCCGAGGCTGATGACCTTGCTACCCGTGTGGCTAACGCTGTGCGTGACGCAGGCACCGAGGCCCAGTAAGAGCTTGGTGAAGGTCAAAGAATGGCAGATATGAGGCCTCTTTTATGAATGTGGTGGGTTGCTATCATCATCGCAGGCACGAGGTAACAAAAAGATCACGACAGCCTCCATAGCTTATTTCAGGCTCCTCTAGAAGGGGTGCTATGACTTGGCAACATATTTCGATATCATTTCATTGACGCAGTAATGAAACGTACACAATCTTTGCATATCCTTGATAATCTCGTAAATATTGAGCTGAAATCGATCGCTTACATCGGTTGGGGATCTGTGTTCCAGCGCACCCATCCGCTCCCGTGTATGGGTGCGCCACACTTCCTGTGAAAGCACTCGATCTTGATATTGATACAACGATACCTCTTGTATAGCCTCGTCATATAAAAGATACCTGAGGTTTAAAAATCGTTTTTCTTGAATATCTTAGAATCTTGAGTAGATTCAACATAGAAAATTTATAATAATTACATAGCGACTAGTATTCTACTCTACTATAATTCAGGAATACTCTTTTGAGTGACAGTAATAGAATATGTTTAAAATTATTTCTTCTTTGGGTAAAATCAATCAGGAGCTATTCTACCCTTCTAAATCTAATTTCCTTCCTAGATAGTAAAGACAGTTAGAAAAGATATATGGTTACTTATGTAAGGGGAAAAATAAGACAAGAAGTTAGAACAGTTACTTTGTATGTAGTCATATCGGAAGAACGAATTTTCAAGACGAGGTATCTTTTATATGGTGAGGCTATACAAAATGTACCGTATATCAATATCAAGATCGAGTGAGTTTAAAAGGAGGTGTGGCGCACCTCTGTCTGGAGGTCACCTACTTACCTAACTTACCTAAATGATAATGGATGAGGTAAGCATGACGGACTGCCGGGCCAAGTGGTGAGTCCGGCAGCGGGCCGAACTATAAACCTTTGTTAGCAGTGGGTGCTTGCCTCACCCGTGATCCAGAATCAGGCTGCGGAAGCTCGCTTCTTAAACCTACTTTCCAACCTTTCCCAGGCCAACTTCTTCCCACCTCCCCATGCTCTAGTGCTACCACACTAAGTCCTCAAGATGGCCACCACTCACTCAAATATGGCTGTGAGATCACCAACGGCCTCGCCCGGAGATCCCCCCGCCCAAGGTCCGTCCTCCGAATCCTGACTTGGCTCATGTGACACACTTGAAGTGTATTCATGAGTCCGAGAATTCACTTCTTTTTGTGGTTCGATGGCAGAGTAAGATTTGTGTCTTGAAAATTGTGAGTTGCAATCTGCCTGCCTAAATGCAAGGTCTGACTGGATGCAGTACGGTCACATTCATCGAACTTCTGCGGACCCGGTTGACTACGAGTATGATCCATTCCTGCGCGAAACTCGCGCTTACTGTCGGTTGCAGGAACATGGGCTCTGCAAGGAAGGCCATGTTCCTGACTTTTATGGCTCCATTGAAAATATTCAACAAATGACCAAGGGCTGGGAACAACATCTCAAGCCCTTGTTCAAGAGACCCCTACCAGATTCCGCCAAAATAAATGCTGTGTTGATCGAATATATCCCGAATCTTGGCCCGTTTAACATGTCGGCTTACTCCTCCCAGAGAGCCGAGTAGCTCAGAACCTCGATGCGCATGATGCATCAGGCTGGAGTCTATCACGGCGACGTTCATCGACGGAATTTGCTGGTTAGCAAAAACACGGGGCGGGTCCTTTGGATCGGTTTCAACGCGTCTATCACCTTCCCACTGTCCAACAAAACAAAGAGTTCAGATGCCGAGATGCAACAGTTGATGAAAAGGGAAACGCAACGACTCGCTCAGTCGCTTGTTGAACTAATAAGTCTGCATAATCTCTCCTTGGCTGTATGAAGCTTATCTTTCCTCCAGGCCGAAGACCGGAAACTGGGCAAAATTTGGTGGTCATGGTTTTGGCACTACGATTATTTCGATCCCCCTGGGTGGACCTCTAAAGACGAGACTGACAAGAATAAGAAATTGCGAGAAGCAATCCAAGGAATCTAGGCCGCAAAGCAATTTGTGAGATGGTCGACGATCTTGGTGGGCAGGGATCACTAGCACAGGAGACGCCGGAGAGATGACCGGACCTAATGAAGGAGACAAGAAGGATGCCGAAAGAGGTGTAGAGCCACCCTTTAATGGTCGGATTGCGGGGAAACAGCACATGCTGATTGACTGGCTACACAATTTTGATTCAACTGGCCTATTTTAGCTTGAAAATGTCAGTCGCTATTGTAGTCTGTTACGGTCCATCTGGAAACTCTTGACTGTAGATGTAAATCGATCGTGCACCTTCTACCAAGCCAAAAGTTCTAGGCCATAGAGAAGTCCCAATATGCAGGGATCTAGAGTATATCGATGCGACAAACGAAGACATGGCGACATTCTCCGGGCCAAGAAGTGTACCAGACGCTAGGTAGAACCACAAAGTACTCAATGAAGCAAGAAGCAAACTTCAGTCGATTAATATGCTATCTGTCCTCTGCAGAAGAGCTATAGAGGAGCTTGTCGAGATCTACGAGATCGTGGGCTCGAAATTCCATATCTGCACATAGACAAGGTCGGCCGTTTACATCTGGCCCAGGTAGTAGGAATCGTCCAGGTGCTTCTGGATGTCTAAAAGGCAAATGCAGAAAGTGGAGCCACTGCGATGTTGTGCAGTATCACAGACAGGCCCCGACAGACCCGTGTAATAGATAAACACTTCGCCATCCAAGTGCGGGCGGGCCGTAAATCCTTGGTTCCGGTAGCCAGGGTGGAACCGCACTGAATTCCAAATCTCACATGGCGATACCGATGAAGCGGCAGCCTCTCGAGTAGGAGTCGCGAGAGACAGATCGGATGATGCTATTGGCTCTTTTTGCAGTGAAGATGGGGGTGGATGTGTCTCCACTGGATCGGGTTTCAGCTGTGCCATGTCCACATTGTTTATCTGATGAGTGCCGCCATGCCGGACAAAGGAAGGCCTGCCGAACAAGTTCCTGTGGATTCGGGGTTCAGTGACCGCAGGGTGACCTTCATTAGTTTTGGAGAGGAGCTCTGATGACGAGCGTTGTCGGTCTGCAGGGGCTCTCGTGCCTCTTCTTCGATTCAGGGGTGTCGGAGAACCAATTCTTGGGCGCAGATCCTCATCGATCAATCTCGGGGTTGCTTTGCCAGTTTGTACTAAGAGGGTTATTAATATCATGCGTTATCGGCGCTATTCGCGTTTTTGAGACTGGGGTGGCGAGTTCGTGGATTTGCTGGGCGGCAACATGCGCCATGTAGATTGTGCAGGGTTTCTGTGCCTGGCATCTTGTGGTGTTGCTGTTCCTGGCGGCAGCTTGCCTAATTGAACGAGGGGCGTCAGGTTGTCTCACGCTCAGGCCGCAGTTCTTGTAAGATTCGGCCCCCAGTGACAGAACTCGAGAACAACAGAACACTGAGTGAGGGCCTCTTCGTTGTGCTGAAACATGCCGGTGCAGGTTGTAGAGTGCAATTCATATGAATAGTGGATGGAGTGCGTACACCTTTCCTTGGAACTAAACTGATAGGACGAGCCTAGTGCAGTTAATCTACTCCATATGTAGTACTGTTTGACACCGACAACTCACGCTGAGAAGAGAACCTTGAGAAGAAAAAAAGGGGGGGAACCAGGACGGGCCCCATAAAAATAGACCCACTGAACGAGGGCGCTATTCCTCCTGTGGAATAGCGCTGCAGTTCACGAACCGCACTCGAAGAACCATGGCTGCAGGGACGTTCGTGTTTTGGTTGCCATGCAGTCTGCCATGCGGCAGGATGGAGTCCTTGGGGGAATCTGGAGAAAGCTACAGTATTAGCAGCTGGTAAAAGCAATTATTGGAAAGCCATCAAACACAAAAGAGCAGAATGGATGTGATTCGGTACAGAATGAATAATTGTTTGTCAAAAGATTCAGAGCGGATCCCTGCTCGCATTGGGTATAGGGCGAGGGACAGTCGCAACCCCTGAACCGCCCCCTGTCAGTGTTCTCCGCTGAGCACGAGCAGAAAATAGCCAACGTGGGGTCGATCGACCAGACGCCATGCTCCTTTTGCCAGGACCCTCGAAGATGAGAGGCACAGAGTACGAGCGGGCAAAAAGCATGGACGAGTAAGAAGAGGAGGTGGGGCGGTTAAAGAAAAGAGAGAGAATAAGAGGTGGTGGACTGGTGGACTGGTGGACTTTTGTGGTGGTGGTATCGTGACTGCCCTTTGCCGCCGCTATTCTCCGGCTTCTTCCTCTCCCCATTGTCACTCATCACCCTCATTCTCTTTCCCTTTTCCACTCATTTTCTCTCATTACCTTCTCCCTTGTCAAATCAACAACAATAGTGACCTCACTTGGAATTCCACCCCGTCGATCTCCTCGAGGCTCGTTGCATTATTACGACACTGCCGTTATCTACCCGTGGATCGAAGCCCCCCCTACATTCCATTCCTCCTTCTCCCCCGCGGTCTGCCCTAAGCGCCACTGTATTTTTTTTTTTTTGTTTCTCCTTGACCAGTATCTTCACGACTCCGATGCCCGGCGGGTCACGTCACCATGAGTGTTGTTGCCAGTAGACCAGAAAGCCCTGCTGTGCCCTACACGATCCCTCGAGATGCCCCCAGTTATAAAGAAATCGGTGTGAGCGTCCAGCCTGTCACCACCTCGCGCACCTCCTCCATATCCTCCTACAAAACAAACTATACAACCTCGACATCGCCGACGACATCATACTCGCCCTCATCGCCCACTTCTTCTTGTCGCCAATTCGACTCGATAGGGTCCATCACCGAGCCCATTGCGCCAGTCCAGCGCCGGATTCCCCAAGAGGTTTACGACGTGATCCTCAACAGCCTTGAGACATTGCACAAAGCGCCGCACCAAACTGGTTGTACAACATGCTTCCAGCGCGACTTGCACGCCTTATCCCTAACTTGCCGGTCATGGGAAAGGGCAGTCAGACCACGACTGTAAGTCGAGTATTCGGAGTCTCCTCTATTCGGTGGAAACACCCTGCTAACGTAATTCAAAACTCCAGTTATAGCCAGATTCACATTGTCGGGAATGACTCCCCCGCGCAGTTAAAGAAATACCGTCTAAAAAGAGGAAGCCGCTTGAAGCTGCTGCGCCGCACCTTACGCGAACGACATATGCTGGCCCATCTCGTCCGCGAACTCCGGGTACCTCAAATGGATTTACTGTTCACAACAACGAAGCAGAGTACACAGTGGCAGGAGTATCGCGATATCGTCGCGTCTGTGGTCATGGTTTGCCCGAATCTAGAACGTCTGCTCGGCCTGTCGATCCCGTACCACCATGAATTCGATCGTTTGACCCACGCGTTGTCGACCCGCAAGCGGCTGAAAGAGCATATTTGGGTGTTGGGCGAGGCAGCGGAGGTTTCAGAAATGTCGCCCCGCAGCACCTCCTGCCCCGGCAGTCTAGGCCCGTCTCAGATGTTCGAGTTTCTGAATTATCATGTGTCATGGACAAATTTAGAGACCTTGATGCTGTATGGGTTGAACGGGAACGGCGCATTGGAGCCCAGCATATTCTTGCGCATGTTTGATCTGTTACCGTCCCTGAAGAATCTCTGCATCACCTCTTTCAGTGAGGACGCCTTCGCGGATAGCACGCTGCTATGCCTCCCTCCGCTGGAATCTCTGCGCTTGGAGAACCTACCCGGTGTTACGGACCGTGGTCTTGTCCAGTACACGTCGCGTCCCGAGTCCCGCTCGCTCAAGTCCTTTGTCTTGGTGGAACAGAATGTGGAATCACTGCTGGTCATCTCCAAAATTCTATCCTCCTTGAGAAAACTCGAACGCTTCAAGTTTGTGCAATGCGATAAGTGTCCAGTGATGCCCAAAGAAGGCATAGTCTTCCAACCGATATTGGCATCATCCAGCCTCAAATACCTCCACTGGGACGTTGCCTGTCCTGACCCAGGCGCTGCACTGACCCAACTTGACTCTCGTCCCTTCCAGCACCCTCTGAAACAGTCCGACACCCCCAACTCCCATCTCGCTCAAAGTATCCTTTCCGCTGGATTCCCCCGCCTAGAAACCCTACGTGCCCCCAATGATGTGGAGCCTCCAGGCGTGCTCCAGGCCTCCTGCCGTCCCATCATCAGGGGCCAAGCACTACTTCGACCGGACCGGTACAGTCTGCCTCGCAGCTCACACGGTTCTGTCAGTACTCGGCCCCTGGCTCTGCCAGCTGGGAACAACCTGACTTCTTCTCGAATCCGCGCACAAACCTTCATTGACATGGCCGCCAAGGATTCGGAAAGTGGCATGCCAGTGTTGATCCAGGATTACTCGGACAACTTTATTCCGGATAACGCAATGGCTTCCCAATTCGAGGAAGAGCCCGAACAAGAAATGGATGACTACGGTATCTGGGCTGCCGCCGAGCGATACAAGAATGCACCTCCCAAGAACGATGGCCCCAAAACCGTCTATGAGTTCCATATGCCCGCGTTCATGGGCCGCTCAGGCGTCAAGGATCCTGCAACAGGGGCCTCTATCCCCAAGTTCCTATTGCGCCCTGATATTACCGGGCAAGAATCAGATGGTGGCTTGATCGGGTGGAAGCAATTGCTTGCTTCCAATCAATCGCTCTCTTTCGCTGCCGGAGTGGGAGTCCACTGCTTTGAAACGGGCAAAAACATTCCCAACCCGCCTCCGATTGATGATATTGCTTCCCCATCTTCCAGCACGTCGCGATTTGGATGGGGCAGCCTAGGAGGTCGCTCGACGGGCACTCCAGCAACTCCCACGACCCCCATTACTCCAATGAGCTTCGCTTCCTCCCATGCACTCCCTTGGGATAAAGATACCTGCACCGGATCCTGGAACCATAAGATGGGTCGAGATTGGTGGTTCCATATGGAACGTGACCGCCCAGGGAACTCAGAGCTCATCAGTGCGATGCAGCTCTTCTGAGTCCATTTTTCTTTCCAATCATTTTTTTTTACATTCTCCTTCATTCTCTCTTGTCTCTCTTACCACGTCATATACCCCGCATTTGGTCGCTACTTGTTACGGTTTTTTTTTTTTTTTTTTTTTGGTTTTTGATATCCCTCGCTCTCCCTCGCGATACACATCATGTCGTCGGACCTACTCAGAGGGCCGCGCTTGGTTGGTCTTCGCGAGCATGACCCATGCCTCTGCTACTCGGCTCTATACACTGCCGTGTCGCCCACTTTGGTGTTTACATGGGTTTATTGTCTATATCATTACTCACATTCACGGTTTCCTCGATGTCTTTGTTCTGCCGGCGCTGCATCTCATTGGTGACATGGCTCGAGCGTTCGGGTAATTGGGTGGCATTCTGTCTTTCCTTGTCTATAACTTGTGCTTTGTGACCTTCGACCCGGTTGTTCAGGGTCTGTACAAACTCTGTACCACCACTCATGTACAACTGCGCTTTAGCATGTACGATACTAGGTATAATCAACAGTAAATACTCCTACCAGACGTCTGGCTCATTTTGTTTCAAGCCTATCCTTATTCAGTGACTCATGATGAGTAAATACGAGCAGTTCCCGACTATTTATACTTTGTCTTCTTTATCTTTTTCGATCTAGATAGCTTATCAACATCCAACTGGATTCTCTCTGACTCATCCGGGGTTTCATCGGCCCGATAAGCGAAATGGGAACTGATAAGCATCGCAGCCCCTCGCAAAATTGTTGTCTACTTACCCCACCAATTGCTCGCGCGTCACGACCAGACTCTTGGTTCATTCACCGATCATGGACCCTGCAAAGCCTGTCGAACTCCCTGAGCGGCCCAAGGAGGCCCAGCCCGCTGCTGAGTCTCAGGGCGAGCCGAAGCAGTCCAAGGCCGCGGCCAAGAAGGAAGCTAAGAAGGCCGCAAAGAAAGCAGCTCAGAAGGAGAACAGCTCCCGCCCCAAGGAGAACAAGTCTAAGCCCGCCAAAGCACCCAAGGAAGCTGCCGAGGCCCGGGATCCCGATGCCATGTTCAAGGTTGGCTTCTTGCACGACGTCTACAACGAACGACCTGTTTCCGAAACCGTTCCCAAGATCCGCACCCGTTTCCCGCCCGAGCCTAACGGATTCCTCCACATCGGACACAGCAAGGCCATTGCGATCAACTTTGGTTTTGCAAAGTACCACGGTGGCGAGTGTATCCTACGCTTTGACGACACTAACCCCGAGGGCGAGGAGGAGCGATATTATAATGCTATTCGGGACATTGTCAACTGGTTGGGTTTCACACCTGTGCGGGAAACTTGTGCGAGCGACAACTTTGACAAGCTCTACGAGCTTGCGGAGGACCTTATCAAGCGTGATGGAGCTTATATGTGCTATTGCACGAAAGCCGAAATCAAGGCAGGACGTGGAGAGTCTGAGAGCGGACAGCGTGGCGGAGAACGTTTCGCTTGCGCTCATCGCGACCAGGAACCCGAGAAGTCGCTCGCCGAGTTCCGGGCGATGCGCGACGGCAAATACAAGGCTGGCGAGGCCTGTCTGCGGATGAAGCAGGCACTCCTGGAAGACCCCAGGGCCCAGATGTGGGATTTGGTTGCTTGGCGCATTACGGAGAGTGAAGAGAAGGCGCAGCACCACCGCAGCGGTGGCACATGGAAGATCTACCCAACATATGACTTTGCGCACTGCTTGTGCGATAGCATCGAGGCCATTACGCACTCGCTGTGCACGACTGAATTCGAGCTGTCCCGTGTCTCTTACGATTGGCTCAACGAGAAGCTGGACGTCTATCGTCCCATGCAGCGCGAGTACGGCCGTCTCAACATTACTGGCACAGTTCTTTCTAAGCGCAAGATTATTAAGTTGGTCAAGGAGGGCCATGTCCGTGACTGGGATGATCCGCGTCTCTACACTCTCATTGCCTTGCGCCGCCGTGGTGTTCCCCCAGGTGCTATTCTTTCTTTCGTCAACGAACTTGGCGTGACCAAGGCCGTCACCAACGTGCAGATGCACCGATTCGACCAGAGCGTTCGTGTCTTCCTCGAGACAACCGTTCCCCGCTTGATGGTCGTCACCGAGCCCTTGAAGGTGATCATCGACGATCTCCCCGATGATCACGAGGAACTCGTCGAGGTTCCCTTCGGCAAGGACGCTTCCTTCGGCACTCATTCCGTCCCCTTCACCAAGACCGTGTACATTGAGCGCTCCGACTTCCGTGAAGTCGACTCCGTCGACTATTTCCGCCTGGCCCCCGGCAAGACCGTCGGCCTCCTCAAGGTCCCCTACCCCATCACCGCCACATCCTTTGAGAAGGACCCCGCAACCGGCACCGTCACCGTCGTGCACGCCAAGTACGAGAAGCCCGCTGAAGGCGAGACCGCTCCCCGCCCCAAGACTTTCATCCACTGGGTCGGCGAGTCCGCCAAACACAACAGCCCCATCCGCGCCGAAATCCGCGCTTTCAACTCCCTCTTCAAGTCCGAGGACCCCTCCGCACACCCAGATGGCTTCCTGGCAGATATCAACCCAGACTCGGAGGAGATCTTCAAGGACGCGATGATTGAGACGGGTTTCAATGAGATTCGTCAGACGGCGCCTTGGCCCAAGGCTGCTGGAGAAGCTGATGTTGAGTCTAACCTGCACTGCGTGCGTTTCCAGGGCATGCGTATTGCCTACTTTGCTGTTGACCGCGAGTCGACGGCTGACAAGGTTATTCTCAACCGCATTGTTACTCTAAAGGATACCCAGGGTAAGAACTGAGAGCTGTGGTCTTATAAGGGTTAGTAATACCCGAAGAATGGGATTTGAATGGCTGGAAATCCTAGCCAAGGTGGTTAATATGGGATTTTTATGATAGTATGCATTTAAGCCTTAAAAGAATTTTTCATGATAGGATTTTGATTTACCCGTTAGATGTAGATATCTTTCTAGCTATCTTGTTATTTGTTTTGACAGACTCAGAGCTGGTTGCTATCCGCAGAGTGGAAGGTAAGAACAAGAGAGCTATCAAGGGGGAATCGGAAATTTCGATGTCCATGAAATGGAATTCGGGCAAGACGGCCTTTAACCGAAACCCCAAAAACCCTAAGGCTAAAGAACCCTGATTGACAGTGGCATTGGGGTTGTGGTGCCTAGGATTGCTAGCAGCCAATGATAAGAATTGGCACCTGCAAAATGCGCCTCCGGAGAGACCGCGTCGAATGCGATATTCGCTTTCTTGTTTTTCTTTTCTTTTCTTTTTTTGCTTTTCCTTTTTTTTTTCTCTTTTTAGCTCTTGGATTTTGCCCTTTGATTCAACGGTATTTCTGCATATCAAGGAGCATGATACCCGCTATTTGCTTTTCTGTTTTTCTGAGGCTCCTTTCGATTTAATGGCATTGTTGCATATCAAGGAGAATGATACAGGTTTTTTTGCTTTGCTTTTTTCTTAGCTCTCTTCGATTTAGCCAAGGCTACTACTTGCATGCCAACTTGTGCTTTCGCACGATAGACTATTCTATTTTCGGATACAGTAGAGAACAGGTACACTGGATCCATGATATCTAGACCAGAGAAAGTATTTTACAATGTAAATATATCTGCAATTATGCAGGCTTACTTGCGTTTTGTAGCGTGGGGACCAATTGCAGATGTAGTCCTAGACAACGCTCATTGGCCAGAGTTTAGCCGTTAGGCCTTCTGGCCTTAAATTGCGGTTGCAGACCATATGCAGCTAACGACATAATCATGTTAAAGTCCACCAATTGAGATAGACCAATACGCTGATCTTCTTTCCTCCGTGCTGAAATCCTCTATCCCTCTTCGCTGACCGACAACTCGCACATTTTCTTCTTCTCACTCCAGAGTACCGAGAGCCTTCCTTTGAACTGACAGCTTCCATCCCAGGTTCAATACGTTTTCCTTGAAAGGGCTTTTTACACGAGGCATCTTTCCTTTCAAAAAGTAGTCATCTCGTTATTTTGGATCCCCAAAGTTGAACCTGGTGGCTCTCGCAAGGGCCCTAAGTGATTGATTGCATCTTCGCTCTCCAACAACCGCCCCGAATCCAGCATCTTGAACCCTAGAATTGACAATGTTTCCCCTGGCATATATATCCATAGGCCTTTTGAGTACTATCATGCCTTTCGTTACTGCTGATGCATCCTCGAATGTCCTCCATCGAGATGTTGTGGTTATCGGCGGAGGTGCTTCCGGTGCCTACGCTGCCGTGCGGTTGCGCGATGACTTTGACAAGTCCATCGCATTGATTGAGAAGCAGAGCATTCTGGTAATCCTCCTCTAAATTGATCGAACTGCTGGCGAGTACTAATGTAAAGTCAACGCAAAGGGCGGTATGGTCGACACTTATGTGGATGAAAAGACGGGCGCAACGTATGATTTTGGTGTTCAGAGCTTCCTCAACGTGAGCAAAGCCAAGGACTTCTTCGACCGGTTCGATATCTCAGTCAGCAGTAATTCGAGCAGTCCCATGCTAATTACCGAGTACATCGATTTCAATACCGGCGCCGAAGTCACTTTCCAACCCCCATCCCTGACGGCGCAGATCACAGCAATCGCCAAATTCCTCGACGTAATCAAGCCATGGGAGTCTATGCTGCAACCCGGATACTGGAACTTTCCTGAGCCTGACAGCATACCCGAGGATCTTCTGATTCCATTCGGGGAATTCTTAACCAAGTATGGCCTCGAAGACGGTGCACCTATCATCTACTCGACCACTGGTCTTGGAGTGGGCAACATGAGCGAAGTGGCTACTATGTTTGTGCTACAGAGCTTTGGCTGGGACATGGCACGAGGATTGACGGGTCAAATGGGATTATTCACACCTACCTCTGGGGGTAACCAGGCCCTCTACAATGCCATTGCCAAGGACCTGGGTGATGATGTGTTATACACGAGCACCGTGATTAACAGTCGCCGCACCAACTCCGGTGTCAATCTTACTGTTCGCAATCAAAAGACTGGAAAGATTACCCAAATTGTCGCTCGCCGACTCCTCGTTGCCATTGAACCTACTAACGATAATGTGGCTCCTCTGGATCTCAGCCAATTTGAGCGAGACACCCTAGCCAAATTCACCTACTCCAACGAATTTACGGGCCTAGTCGACAACTCCGTCTTTAACGCGAGCTATTACTACTTCAATCTGCCCTCGTCCGCAGCGCCAAACCATACTCTCGTCTTCCAGGATGAGCCTATGGTCGCAAACTTTGAGTACACCGGTCTCGAGCACCTATTCCGTGTAATGATCATTGGCAACAAAACAACTACAGCCCTTGAAGCCAAGACACTGGCTCAGAGTAACTTCAACACTTTGCTGCAAGCTGGCCGTTTGTCTGGAACAGCACACCAGACCCAAAAGCTCAACTGGGCTGCTTTCTCTACACACGGTCCCATGCATGCTCGTGTCTCTGTTGACGAGGTCAAGAATGGGTTCTATCAGGATTTATACAAACTTCAAGGTGCTCGATGTACATGGTGGACGGGTGGTGCCTTTTCAGTCAACTTTCAGACGAAGCTGTGGGAGTTTGACGAGGGTCTTATTCCCAAGATCCTTGAGGGACTCTGAAGGAGGCCCTCTAACACGCTGTGCAAGCGTTAAGACTGTCATCACGGAATCTCAATTTTTGAGCTAGCTAAGCATTCAGCCACTGGGCCATACAGATGATCTATGAATAGGGATATAGTAAATACATTATGGAGCATAATGATATCGTACCTATACATGTAAAAGTCTAATCTACAGACATTGGCAAGCTAGACATAAAGATATTTGTGAAGTTAAACACGGAAAATCTTTTCTAAGAGGTTTAGAAAGATGTTTAGAAAGAGGTCTAGGAGGAGGTCTAGGAAGAGGTCTGCAAAGAGGTCTGCAAAGAGGATTAAAAAGCACGCCACTAAAAATGAAGTGAATCCTTACCACTCCCTATGACCGGAACACTAGATTTATGCATGGTATAGTATATAATAAGAAAGCAGCCCTCAACCGGTCCAATAGAATGGATATGTCAATACTCCTTCTCGAATAACATCTCTCAACCTCTACATACTCCTAAAGCTTCGCCAATTTCTTCCCTTCCTCAAACCTATAAACAACATCCCCAAAAGCCCCCGTCGGAAAAACATAAAACCACTTCAAATCCCCCAGTCCCGTATTAACAATCCCATGCTCCGCATCACTCGGAATAAACACCGTACTCCCCGCGTTAACCTTACTAACAACCCCATCAATCGTAACCTCGCCCACTCCCTCTAGGATATGGTATATCTCCGCTTGCACGTGCCGGTGGGCGCAAAGGTGTCCTGTGTGCGGCGGGCAGACTGCGATGCCAGCGGAGAGGTCTGAGGTTGGTGTTTGCGGTTGCGAGATTAGGGTGTGCCAGGTTACGGTGCCATTTGCGGGGGTTGGGAAGGATTCGGGGGATGTGGTTGTTGTGTATGTTGAGGGGATTATGGTTGGTTTTGCTTTTGGGGGTCTAGAGCTTGTTCTGGGGGTTGATGGTGGTTGGGGGGTGGGCATGTTGGTGAGGTAGAGGTGGGGATCCATGCTTCTGATGTGCGTTGATGGATGTTAAATTGATCTGAACAGAACCGGTAGAGCTTCTGCTTTTTTGAGTAGAGAATTGAGAAATAGACAGGTTGCAAAACGATTTTGACGATGAGATTGTACAATATCGAGTCAGGGTTGCGTTTTATATACTTCCCCGCGGAGACCCACAATTCAACAGGACTGGATTACTTAAAGAAGTATGAGGGTCCATAGTCCTCGGCACATATGTAGACCGGCCCAGCGGAGGAAAGTGACTAATTATAGTCTTCAAAACTTCCATGTGGCTTTCAACTAGAGAAACTCACCCTGAATGTGTAGATACGACGGTTACGATCCCTTCATATGTGGATGTAGGTGCAAGTACAGTGAAGTACAGTGGGGTTTCATAAGGTTGAACTTATGATCAATTACTAGAATCGTTTTATCAGTCACAAGTTGAATAGTAGAGTAAGAAATGATACCTAAGCTATCAAGAAAGACCATTGGAAAGACAAGAGGTGGAAGCATATCTGATGGGCGCTTTCTCTAGTCTCTAGATTCAGATTTTTGAACCGGCACTGTCCACCAGTGAGCACCATGGAGACCTCGAGCCTATATAATAACTTCCACTCATCTTGAAACAAAACAGCAATGGATTGAATCCTAGCAAAGACACAACTGTCCAACTACTAGTGTTTTATATATAGACTACGAAGAAAGAAAGCCCAGGATGAGAACCAGAACCACGAAATATCAATTCAGCGCAAGAATAAAGAAAAATGCAAGCCCTCCTGAGTACCACCAAACAACTCAGAATATAAAAGGGACGGGGGTATGTATGTAGCTGAACTGCCGAACAGAACGCGGGTAGGAAGACAATTGGGTCACAATCATCAAGACCGTGATTGAGGCCGGCATTCATCCTCTGTCAGACCAGACCAGACCAGGAACAAGGAACAGGAACAGGAACACGAGCATGATTGCGAAAAGGGCATACAGGCGGACGAAAAAGAAGCAAGAGAAGCAGAAGAGGGAAGAGGCAAGTTGGAAATTCGAGATCGAAGTCGAAATGTAGCCAGAGACCAAAACCACCACCCGGGCAGAGACAGAGAAACAAAAATGAGGCGTTGAAAAGCAAGAGAACAGGGGTAGCGTGAGACGGAAAACGTGATGGAAACAAATACTAGATAAGACCCCATACTCGTGCTGCGGGCTACCAAGATATGCATCCAGAGACATATACAAGACAAGGACAAGGACAAGATTTATGCCGGATCAGGACTCCATGATCATGCAATGAGAGACGAAAGGAAAAAGAGAGAGAACAATAGGAGATACGTAATCACATGTCAAAATTATCGTCAACGTTGAAGATCCCTGGCTCCGTCCCGTCCGTCTTCTGAACGCCGCTCATGCGCTGATCGTTCGAGTTCGTAGGCCGGTGCGTGCGCTGCCATGACTCCTCGTGCATGGGGTCCTCGTCCATCCGGTCAGCAGGGTCATGCTTAAGGTGGTGGTCGATCGAGCTCTCGTTCACAAAGGTGAAGCCCTTGAAGTTGGCTTGCATGCCGGGAGACAAGGGGGTGGATCCGGGCATCAAGCCATTAGCCAGAGCGGCCGCGCGCTCATGCAGAGAGTTGTTGGTCTCCAGGGCGTTGGTGAACTCCGGGTCGAAATTTGAGGTGTCGAGATCGGACTGCAGCTTTGGCTTGAATGGAGGAATGACCTGCTTGCGGCCCAAAGCCTCCCAGTCAACATCACTGAAGAAGGGGTGTGCCATAAGCTCCTTTGCATCGCCATTGGCGCCAAGACGGTGCTTGGGATTCCGGTTCAGCAGACCCTTGACGAAATTCCGACCCTCGGTGCTGAGCGCATCACGGGGGAACCGCACCTTGCCGAAAGCAATGTTCTTGTACATTTGCTGGGTATCCTCGGCGTAGAACGGACTCCAACCACAACACATCTCAAAGACCAAAACTCCCAAAGACCAGAAATCAACCATCTTGGTGTATCCTTGCTCGTCCAGCAAGACCTCGGGGGCGAGATACTCGGTGGTACCACAAAACGTGTTGGTGGTATCGTTTTGGCTCAAGTTGGCCTTGGAAAGGCCAAAGTCACACAGAGCAATGTGACCGTTAGCGTCAAGCAGGATATTCTCCGGCTTCAGATCGCGGTACACGATATCGTGATCGTGCAGATGCTGAAGTGCCAAGATCAACTCGGCAATGTAGAACTTGGCACGGGCCTCCTGGAAGCGACCTTCGCGCTGGAGATGCCAGAACAGTTCACCGCCAGACATGTAATCCGTGACCAGGTACAGATCCGTTGGGGTCTGGAAGGAGAATTTCAGACCAACGATAAACGGCGAAGCCGTCATGGCAGTGCGCACGAGAATGTTGCGCTCGCCCAATGTGTGCACCACCTCCTTCTTTTGAATGATCACCTTCTTGGACAGGACCTTCATGGCATAGATCCGCTCAGTATCCTTCTTCTTGACCTGGTAGACCTGACCGAACGTTCCCTTGCCGATGAGCTTCAGAATGTGGAAGTCGTTCGGGCCCACCTGTCTGCGCTCCGTCATCTCGAATCGCATCTGCAGATGGATCTCGCCCGACACCTGGCTATCTCCGGCAGCACGAGCGACCAGTGGGAACCAGCCTTCCAACCGGCTGTGGTCTTCCTTCAGATTGATGGCGAGGCGCACGTGGCCGAGGAACGCCTCTTGGTTGCTGCGGTCGTAAACGGTAACATCGACCTCGGAATGGTCACCGAGTACATCACTAGAATGGGTGTTAGCAAGAGACGAGACTTTAACCAGCAGATACAGGAACAAGGAAAAAGCTTACAAGACCGCCTCATGATCCCAATGGGGATCCGTCACGGGGGTTCGACCCTTGTGATCGTGCCCGTCCACGGCACTGTTGTAGCTACTTTGGCGGCTCTTCATCGGAATAGCCATGGGAATACCAGCCTCGGCATCCGATTGCATCTGCCGCCGCTTCTTCTCCTCTTCCCCAGATCGGGCACCCTTGGAGATATACTCGTTCCACTCGAAAACGCAAACGACGTAGGGATCGAAGCTGGCGCGCAATCCGCGGGCCTCGGAAATCTTCACAAACAACTTTCCCTTCAATGGCCCCACAGGAGCTCCATTCTGAGGGGAGGCGCTGGATTGGCGGGGGAAAGCCTCGTCGAGCTTCATGGCGATTTCGTCGGTGGAACTGTCCATACCATCCGAGTGTGGTTGTTGCTCTTGCCGTTGCTGTTCCTCTTGCGACTCCTCGGACTCGCTCGCGCGCGGGGCGGAGGTGACGGACTTCTTGTCGGCCGATTGGTCCTCGTTGGACATTGCCCGGGGAGTCAACGGCGGGGTATTCTTGAGACGCACCCCATTGGGTGCGTTTCCAGTCAGCTTGGCAAGGTTCTCGGAAGATATGGAAACATGCGGCATCTCTTGGTTGAGTAAGGGAGCTTCAGAGGGGCAAAAAGCAGCATCGGAAGAAGTAGAAGGAATAGATGGATTGGAAAAATGTGTGGCAAGAACGGGGTCATCAGAGACGCTAGAGACTGGTAGGGAAGTTTGACGGCGAGAAGGAGGGACGGAGGTGGACGGGTTGAGATATTTCTTCAAGATGTGAAATATCGACGGCCCGTCAGTCTGCTCGAGACTCGACGCAAGGTCCATCTCGTCTGACTCCTGCTGGAGCAAAGAATGGGGCGGAGTAGGAAGGTTGGTGGTAGGCATCACCTCCATCTTATCTGACCCCTCTCCATCCTCCCGCTCCATCATGATGAAGGACTCGGAGGAGGTGCCCGGGTGATGGGTAGTGGTGGTGGTAGTGGTGGTAGTGGTGGAGGAGGATGGTGGGGGTGTATGTGATGGAGAGGGGTCCACCGAGGAAGACTTCGAGAGGTATGACCAGAGCCGGGGCAAATTCGCTTTTTCACCAGAGAAAGAACCAACCTGGAAGTAGTTATGCATGATGGAGGGCAGACGCTTGTCCGCGGGATCGGGCTGAGGGGTTGCGATGCCCGTGGGAGTGGACCCGTTTGACCCAATCTGGTCGGGGATGTCGTCTTCGGGGCTGGAGCTATAAGGGCGCAGAAGGTCAGCCTTTGCCATGGTGAAAAGAGTAGGCGATGAGTGCTGGTGTGGGATAGAGAATAGATATAGACATCTTCAACGGTCGGTCATTTCCAGATCTTCAAGATCTCCACGTGCGACCGGGACGATCCTTCAGTTTCTTTTGCAGGAAACGTCCGGCCAGTCCAAGGTATGTGGGCGAAATGTCGAGGCCGGATTCCACATAAAAAGAACTCCAAAGTCTGACATTGTATAGATCGGGGATCAGGCCTCAAGAGACAAGGTCTGCAGGGAATAATCGTCCATGCAATGCGGTGTGAGGGGAGAGGGGATGGCGGACCCTCTTTTTTGAGCAACCCTCGAAGTCCCGAGACCGACTTTTTATCGATCTTCCCCCACCATGAAGTCGTGAGAGGAGGAGGGAATAGAGCAAGGTAGGAAGGTGTAGAACAGGATTCAGAATGGCAGGATTCAAAGCAGCATGACTCACTTGGGCGATTTCATGTCGCCGTCGGCGTGCAACTCAGTTCCACTCGCAGCAGCCATTGCGTTTCCATCAACGAGACCTCCGCCAGAGTAATAAGAAGGCGAGGCGTTAGGCGGGGTGGGGGGCGGAGGAAGGAAGAGGAGAGGGAAAGAAGAGAAAAATGGCGATGGCGGGTTTGGTTGGTTAGTGGCTGAGTTGGTGGTGGTGGTAGACTTAAGTTGACAGTAGGTCAAGACACTCAAGAGTGGGAAAAAAAATGAAACTTTGACGCCGCCCGATTGATGAGCTAAGGGAGATTGCGGGATGGAGGTCCCCGATCGGCTTCGGCTCCCAGCAGGAGGAGAGGTTGGAGATGATTATATAGACAGTATCGAGTCCAACTATTGCAGTCTCCCCAGAATACTCGAGAAAATAGGGGACTCGACAAAGTTCATGGATTCAAAGAATCAAGGAGAACTGAGATTCGAGGAGACTCGAAAGGACTCGACCCGATGGATTTAATAAGAAGAAAGCACTGGTCGGAACCAAAGAAACAGAAGGAGAGATTCTTCATTCAGCTATTGGACTCTTTATTCTGATTTTAGACCACTTGGTACTTGGGGGGCTGTGGCTAACTACTCAAATAAGAAAAAAATGATCAAAGGGCTGAAGAAAAAAGGCTGACCATCAGCTGAGTGCAGGTGGGATTGGTTTAGAATAAGACGGGGGCGTATTATTGCTAAAGAGAGAAAAGTTCTTTGTATATAGAGTTCGAGTCGATGGTAAAGAGGTCAGTGAGTATTTCAAAGATTTCGAAGAAACTAGCCAGCACCTATCTTTAGTTTGGGCTATCATCAGAGTATCTAGTAGTAGTCAGTTGCGACCGAGTCAAGCTTCTATCATCGTTTAGCTGTACGATGACCTCGCCCTCTCTTCCCACGGCCAGATCCGCCAGTCCGGAGGGCGACCGAGTCCCTCAACCAGTTGATCCAGGGAGGCAAATCCCTCAAAAGTGGAGAGACCCAGGGGGGGAATACGCCGCAATCAAACCAACCAGAAATCGGGCCATTATTATTATTTGTATGGCAGAATAATCCAGATCCAAAGAATACAAAACCCTGGTGGAGTCTTTTTGAATGCTGTCCCTCTCCCGAGTTTCTCGAGTGGCGGACTGATTATTCTTCCTGTTCGGTTACTCCGTATAGATTGACAGTCCTGGACTCGGCATGCAGCATGGCAGCACGGAGTATTGTGCAGGAACCAGTCAGCCAATAGCTGATTGAATGACCATTAATTTATTTAAAATCATTATTTGAGTTATTCAGATCTGGAATTATGACTATCACAATGAAGATCATTGTTCCTAGGATGATCCAATCGATTCCCATGATTTGCATCAGCCACGGGAGACTGAAAGTGTATCAGGACTCTATGAAGTTCCTGACGCCTTTCTCCCCCCGAAACACGACAGAAAGCTGATCAAGAATGAACTTCCAGTCCAGCAAAGACAAGGCATCCATCGGGGGTGGCCTAGCACTTTTTCTATTACTACCTTAACCATAATAATAGCAGCACACAATGGAAGCACATCTTCTACTGGCACGTGGGCAATCTTGAAATTTGCCTGTTTCAGATACTCGTACATACTCATACTCCTCGATCGAATTTTCTATCAAATGGATTTCTTTCAACTTCCCTTCACTCTCCTTATCACGTATACCCGACCGAGTGCACGAGAATCTCCGCCATCTCCGCTTTCGAGGCGGGGTACAAAGTACAGTATGTACTCCGTACATTCTCGTCTTTCTCCTCTCGCTTGTCAGGCAGTACATAGTGGTGGACCCTGTCGCAGTCCAATTCTCAATCTTCGGAATGGAGAACCACCCCCGCGATTCCCATGTCACCTCTTTTCTCTCTCTCTTTCTTTCCTAACATCCATGGATATCTCATCCCGTGTAACCATGATCGAGTCCGATCGGCAATTCCCCAAATACTTGCAATCGCGATCGTGCGGCGCCCAGCGTCATGCCAGTTTGGTTCCCCTTGCATGGAAGACGATGACTGTCCATCGCTACATTCTTTCTACCTACCAGGCCCTCCCGTGGCTTGTCCCCGTGGCGCTTGGAATACTTCCGCGTCTTTTTAGGGAGGTATGTGATCAATTCGTGATTCATGTACTGTACTCCCGACTGTAGCTTTGATAGAATACGGGCTTCCTCACCGTACTGTCGCACTTTAACTAGTAGGTAGACTATTGAAGTACAGGTACCCGGTGATCTCCACTAACTGCGTCATAGGGCACCCACCGTAGGGGTCCTAACCTCATGTCAGTCCGACCTGGATGGATGGATAGAACTGCCGGAAGTGGTGGTCATGTACATGCCACAAAAACAATGCAAGCTTGCTACAGCGTGATGGGGATAATGTGAGGGAGGATCATGAATCGTAGACTGGAAAAGGACAAGCAACGCTGCTCTCTCTGTTCGAGCTCTGCAGGACGTTGGCCCGTTTGCGAAGTAAAATCCATCATCCAGAGCGGGGGAAGATCGACATCTGCCCCTCACTCTTTTCCCCCTCCAGGTCCCACGAGGGAAAGCGAACCGGATCTCGTTCGTTAATTGACCAGGATATGGTTCATGGTACGAGGTTTTCTATTTCTTTGGGTGTTGTCTGTTATAGTCCAGGATCACCATGCCTGGTACCTCAATCACCAGAGACGGACATTCAGAGTCGATATTAGGTCTGCTAACCCAAGGTACGAGAATAGATCAGAGTCGGTATGTTCATGTAGATCATCCACGTTCCTCGGGCTATCCGAGGTAGCGCTTTAGCATACCAGTCTCTCAACAGTACGCAGAATTTCTGTATGTCGAGTACATGCCGCCCACTACCTGCTTTCGACTAGGTCCTGCACTCCGGCAGCAAAACATCATCTGCATGGATACGCGTAGCTTAGTAAATCCCTAGCAATAAACCTGGAATTGAAAATAGCAATAGAGATTCTCACTCGCAGATCATACGCCAGGTCTTATGCTGTAACACGATCGCTAGGTATGTAGCTATGCAACCATGCATCTAGATAGCCATGCACCCGAGACTCTTCCCGAGGCTACTGAGGGGTCCGTTGCCGCTGCATGCGAAGGATCCGACATATACTTCTGGAAGCGTTGAGCAACAGGCTGCTGTCGGATTGGCTGATAAGAGTGCAGAATGACGTACTTGACAGGAGGGCTTGCTGCAGAGTCAAATCTCGACGCAGTATCCTCAATGCGCAGGTCTGAGCTAGACGATCACAGTATATCTCTCTCGGGTCTTAGCGGTGATGAAATTCTTCAAAGCGGGTTTCCTACGATGACTGCGTTTGGTTAATGGGAGGTCAGGCCTCTGGAGAAGAGGGAAAGATTGGGTAGTCAGAGATATTGTTGCATGTGATAGTGACTTTGGCATCAAGCTGTCAGTGGACGATTCCTACCAATGTACAGAGTACAGTAGTGGTGGTAGTTCAAAGTCTGAGTCTAGAGACCAGAGAAACCATCTCATAGATATGCTTCCACCTTTTGGGCTTGGAAAGATCATTCCAAAGGTCATTTCAATCATCTTTCTTGATAGCTTGTGTAATATCATTCAACTTGTGACTGATAAGATGATCTTGACATTGGTCATAGTTTCAAACTTATGAAACCCCACTGTACTCCAACGGCTAGTAAGAACCATAATAATTTTCATGGAAATGATAATACATAATGATAATCAGTATGAGACTACGAGTAGCGTTCAAAGAATTCGAAAAAGCTGTATGTATTCAATGGTATATCGAGCCCGGCACACGAAGCCAGTCATATCAAGTCGTCGGAGGTTGAATCTCCGGTAGGGCAGCTGCGACTATCCAAAGTAAGTGGATAGAGTCCGTGCTAGCGGCCAGACTAAAAGTTCTAAACTGTGCTCAAGCACGATCCTCTCGGGAGAGAACGGCGAGCTAGTTAGCCGCCCGGTGAACCTTTATGGCTGAAGTAGGCTAATCTGTATGGGAATCCCGAGCATGAGCTCATCGTGCGGCAATGGATGGGTAACTCTCTCCGCAATGTGTATAACGGCCCAGGGACAGGCACAATACTCATTGACTGCTGACCAGTACCAGATGAGGATAATGGGGTATGAAACAAAGGAGGGCTGTGTTGAGTCTAGAATCCCACCCACTCGAGGGCTGCTGATCCACCGCGTTAGAGTCAACCGAGTTGCCCGAGCTCATCGAGGGGGAGGGGTAATGTGACGTCATTGGGAGAGTAGGGCTCAGGGCTGATCACATGCTCAAGGCCAGCTATAAATCACGTGATCTATAGAAGCGGTGAACAAGAGGCCCATATCACGTGATATTCAAACATCTCACGTGACGCTATCGAGATCATTGGTTTTGCCAAAACAGCCTCGCCGTGCCCATCGGACGGATGACACCCTGCGCATTGAGACTCCGTTAGTTGTCGCTAAGATGCCTCGAAAGCTCAGGGCAGCTGCCCAAGCGGCTGCTAAGTCTATGAGTAAGTGCCCTAGAGTGATCAAGCTCTTAAAGACACACAGTTTTCCAAACCAATTCCCCCTGTGAAACGCGTTGCGACTAACCAATTCCCCAGAAAATGTCCCGACATTACCAGACCTCTCAGACGAGGAAATGATAGATGCCCCTCCATCGCAGCCGTCATCGCCTCCCATTGAAGAGCCAAACTCCCCCGACGACGACCCTGATGTGGAGCCCGAAGCCGACGAGCAAGACGCGGATGAAGCACCGGCCGACACGCCTGGTGAATCTAAAGAACAAGAGAACAACGCCGGAACTCCTGCCGCAGATGATATCACACAACTTGACGGCGCGACAGACACACCTACCCATGCTATTGGTCGCCCCGCCATCCCGCGCAAACGCCGTCTTGGTCGTCCCCCCAAAAACCGTCCCCCAGACTGGGATGCGCCAGACGGCTCCCAAACCCCAATTCGCGTCACAACTCCCGTCAAGCGCCGACGAGGTCGCCCCGCCGCCAGCGGTGGCCGCTGGGCACGGAATCGTGGACCTGTGCACAACACTCAAGTTCCCGTCGACAAAGAAGGCAACATGATGGATGTGATTGGAGATGAAGTGGCTCTCCCTCCGAACCCGGTGGGTGACAGCAAAGTCGATGAGAATGGTCATCTCCTCGGAGGCCGCGAATACCGAGTCCGCACTTTCACCATCCTCAACCGTGGTGACAAGCTGTACATGCTGTCGACCGAGCCAGCGCGATGCATCGGATTCCGAGACTCGTATCTCTTCTTCCAAAAGCATAAGATGCTTTACAAAATTATCATCGACGACGATGCTAAGCGTGATCTGATCGAGCGAGATATCATCCCGCATTCCTACAAGGGTCGTGCTATCGGTGTGGTCACCGCGCGCTCGGTGTTCCGTGAGTTCGGCGCAAAGATCGTCGTTGGCGGCAAGAAGATTTCCGACGATTATGATGAGCAAGCTGCTCGGGAACGCGGTGATGTGGAGGGAGATCTTGCCGTTCCAGAGGACAAACTCCCTGCCCCTGGAGAACCATACAATCGCAATCAGTATGTCGCATGGCATGGTGCTAGCAGTGTTTACCATACGAACGCCCCGTCGGTGCCAATGGCTGGCGGAAAGCCTCTCGATCCCAAGAAGCGGAGGATTCCAGTAACAGACGAGAACTGGATGTTCGAGCATGCTCGAGCCGCAAGGTGAGTTCCTATGCCTAAACCTACCTTAACCACTGTCAACCCAAGGACTGTCCATACTAACTCCATCAACCTAGCCAATTCAACTCCAAGCTCGTCGAGACGCGTCGCGCCACCATGGACGGTATCTACGACGTCCACACCAACACCATGCAATACCCGCAAATCATGCAACCAACTCACGCCCGCTGGGAGCGCGTACCTCCCACCGACGTCCGCACCACCGCTGAGCTCATGTCCACGCTCAGCATCGCGAACAAGCAGTCCACTACAGACTCGCAATCCGCATCTGCCGAACCCACCGACTCTGCAGACAAGCCTGACGACCAGACCCAAAACACCACCATCTTCCCGCCCATTTCCTCGCACATCTCCGACCGCTACGTCGTCACAGACATTGTCTACGAGTCACCGCCGTACTCGAATATGGGCGTTCCCGGCCCAGATGGCGATTTGTGTAATATGAACCCGAATGGTCTCGCCAGTATTGCCAACCCCAAGCACGCGGAGTTCATGACGCCTGAGATCCTGGCACTTCTGCCCGATGACTGCAAGGATGCCCTGATCGATGCGGCAGCCTGTGAGATTCAGTGGAAGTCAAAGTGGAGCACCGAGTCTCAAGACGGGATGCGCGCGCAGCCGTCGAAGAGTTATGCTTGGTATCCTTGAAGCTGAAGCGCAGGCACTCCCACGAATAAGGGCTCGGTGTGTCCGTTCTACAGCCACGCTTTATTTCCCATCGGTGTGGCATATTCACTTCGCCTCGAATCTTTCTTTCTCAAAAGGAGTTGCGTTTCCAAGGCGCAGTTTTGCAACAAATTTCTACTACAGATGATGGGTTTTCTTTCTTTCTTTCTTCTGGACGACAATTTGTTTTTATGGGTTACTTTACGGATTTAGCATGGGAATGGGAGTGGTTTCAATTCACGATCATGGCGGAATTTTCGGAAACGTGCCATGGGAGTTACTCTTTCTGGGAAATGCTATTACCCCCCTTTTTTTTTCTTTCGAAATTTGAGATGTTCTCAGTGCTTTTGGTGTAAGGTATCTCTATCGTAATTGCTAGCTGGTCTTGATAGTAAGGCCTGTCTACTTGACGTCTGCGCTTGGTTCGGTTTGCTAAGTGTATGACCCGGTTGGAATCCGGTAATGAATCAAAAGGACTCGCGGCGATTCTGATTATTGTATCTGGCACGTGAATTCCAGGTATAATCCTGGTTAAGCTCTTAGCTTGTAGATGTTCTCACACCCTCAGAATGATCCATATCTGATTGATTGCTAGGACGTAAGCGCTTGGAAGCTCGATAGCAGATCCATAGCACAGAGGCTCCGCAGCCAATACACTGTTAAAAATGATTATATTGCAAATTGATGGTTAATACCACGCTACATGGGAAAGACATATCTAAACGAGTCAATTATGAGAATGGAACCGGGAGCAAATGAAAATGAAACAAAGTGAAAAAAGAAAAGAGCACTACAGACTCGTCTGGTTTCTCGGTTTATTTAAGAAGGGAATATGTGAGATGGGTAGAGTAAAGCAATCACGATTCCAAGGGAGGTAGGGTCTGAGCCATATTGAAAATGTATAAGGGAAAAAAGAAAGGAGAATTTAGCTCGAACTCTCAGCGCCAGGATACACAAAAACAGACGAAACGAAATACAGGGCTTGCTTGTAAGATAAGAAACGAAGTGGAAAAAGCATCCAATGCATGGGCGAAAACAAGAACCCCCTCCACCGCACCAAAAAGACGAGACAAAGAGAAGTGCAAATGCGTGGTGTTAATATTCAAGGACCGATGACTCGCTAGATTGCCATTTCGGCCTTGAGCTTGGCCAGTTCGGCCTCCTCGTCTTCTTCCTCGTTTGCGTGTGGCTTGTTGACTGTCTATCGTTAGCATATGTCTTTCTTCGGAAATCGCGAGACACTGGTTTGTGGCGTGTGAACTTACGCTCTGTATTTCCAGCAGCGGGTAGACCCTCCAACCGAGTTCCCACTGGCGTAGGCCCAGTGTTGAGCATGCGCTCGTCCATCGCCTCCTGCTCCAGTCCCTCTAGCTCGGCCTCTAGGTCTCCCTCGTCCATCGGCTCGCCCAGTGGCATGGTCGTAATAGCGTCGCCAATTTCCTGGCTGATCATTTGTTGTTCTCGGAGTGTTTCCCTGCAAGGCAGTCATCAGTAAACACATCCTTTCCCAGATCACTCGTGTCTTCTGCTCTCTCCTCCCTCGAACACTCATCACATACATCGTGTTGTCAACCTGCTCCAGCGTCATTCCGTTATGGATCGTCTTCATAGCATCACCAGCCGACCTCATAGCCTGGAGTGTCTCATGGTTGATATTCGCCGCCTCGATCGAGTAAATCTGTTGCTCAAGCTGCATGACCTGTGCCGAAGTCTGCTCAAGGGTCTTCTCATGCGCATGTTTCCGTCGCAGCGCAGCTTTCGCGGCTATATTATTCGAAGAAAAAAAATCCCGCGTTAGTCCTTATCGCCCTTATAGATCGATCGACATGCATGGCCCCCGTCTTCAAAACTTTGATTTGCGGGGGGCCTGGGGGTTGTGGCAACTGTACCATTCTTATTTGTGGCAACGTGTTTCCGTGCTGCGGCGTCTTGCTCCGCGATCAGGTTCTCAACGTGCTTCTCCCGCTTCTGCAGCATGTCCAGCTGTCGCCGGAGACCGAGGATGGCTTCCTTGGGGGCATCCTTCCGCTTCTGAGCGGCGGCACCGCCGAACCAGGACCACATTGTTGCGGATGGAATGCAACGTAGGTCGGTTGAGTTCTAGTAGGTGGGTGGGTTGATGGTGTTTATCTGAGCTGGTTAGGCAGCACTGGTAGTGCTGGGATTCTTGCGGTGCGCCTGCGACTCGTGCGGCACGTCAGATGGCGGAGGTGGGTAGGATAGGCTCCAGGCAAAAGTCAAAGGCCGGGGCGATAGCGCTAGGTCGAGGAGGGAGTCAAAGAAGAGGGAAGCGAGTAATGAAAGGGTCGAGAATGGTGGACAGGGCAGGATACGCCGAGGAATCACGAGTCGGCGGACGTAGTCACGGCTGAAGCCAAAATGGAGGGGAGTGATTCCCCTCGCTGGGCCGATGACATACGCTTGATAGGGGTCACGTGGTCACCGCCTCAACTGGTCGACGGCTACTTTTGATTCATAAGGTTCCTTCGATTTCATTGGAGAAGGTTAATCCAAAACTGAAGATTAATTTCTTTAGTTTCCTCCCTTCACCCCAGGGATGAACGGGCCGCGTCCCTCGAACTGGGTGTTTCTCTGTGATCTCCCATCTCTGGCGATAGATACAAAAGTCCGATTTCTAGGCTGGTACGTTTGACCAATGTATATGTACGAAAAACATCTAACATCTCAAGATTAGTGTGAGGCAATATGATGTCAACACCGGCAATCTAGTTCTGGAACACAACTATCCCAGGAGAAGAACAGAGCCTGAATCTGTCATAGTGGATGTCAATGCGGTTCTTCAAGACCTCACCTCGGAGCAGCTTCGAGTAGGCGCTTGGCTGAACGTACTGGGCTACGTCCGAGATGCAGCCACACCAAACCCGTCATTTTCTTCGTCTCAGCTTAGCTCACAGCAATCCAATGGAGCCCCTGAGATTGGGACTGCACCCGTCCGAGTCACACCTCGACCCGTGCACATTGACGCCGTGATGGTCTTTCCCGCAGGGGCGATTGCATTGGGAGAGTATGAGCGCATTCTTCGCAATGCCCTGGACTTGGACCGACGCCTGCGCATTACTGGATGATTTGATAATGCCATTTACGAGAAATGAATCCTGTTATGACGATAACCGAATAGTTTATTAATATGGTATTAATTCGTATATATTAATGCATAGCATCGCTCATGCAAAACTTTTAGCGACCAATCCGATTGACCAACACATTTAAACACCTCGAATGCAAAAACAACTGGGTATCAGACTACGACAAGAACCACACACACACGATAAGCCCCAGAAACAGCATTAGACATTATCATTCTGCTTCTCAACATCCGCCCCAGGCGCCGACACCCTCGGTGTCTTCCGCGCCCGCTTCCCCTCCAACTTCATCTTATCCTCCTGCATTCGCATAATAAGAGTACTCTTCATGCGAATCCGATGCCCATACTTATAAAAGATAAATGGAATCGGCACGATGGCAACCTCCAACAAACCCAATAACGTGCCGGACCAATTCGGCCCAAGACCAGCGTACATGTAAGATCCCACCAGGGGCAGAACTCCGCCCAAAACACTGCGGATCACCGAGTTACCGGCCAGTGCAGACGCTGCGTACATGCCATAGCTGTATGTCAGGTAGTTGGAGGCATAGATGAAGACACCCGTGTTACCAGCACCGAAGGGAATACCCGCGAGCAAAGGCACAATCCAATGGATTGAGGCTGGGGAGCAAGTCCAGGCAAACCAGAGCTCCCCGATGGGGATAAGCACGGAACAAATGCAGACGAAAGAGACCATTGCCTCGGGGTGGACGCGACCGGTCTCGGGGTCCTTGGCATGGCTGTTGATTAGGCGGCGGACGAGCGGTTCACAGGCGATGGTGATGAGCACACCGACACCGATGCCGAGGAAAGCTAGGCCTGAGAAACCTAGATCCCAGCCGCGGATGTTTTGGAAGACAATCGGATATGCAGTGAAACAGAGGTAGAGGATGCCGTAGACGATGGCGATGTAGATGTTCCAGAAGATGCTAGAGAGCATAGTTTAGTTTTCGGTCGTTATATCTCTACGAGAGCGTGGGTTGGACCTTACCAAATAGGCTCAGTCACAGCCATAACGAACGGCCGGCTGAGATTCAGTGCCAGAATCTCAGACAGACTCGCCTTCTGATCGTAGCGAGACCACCAGCGCGAATCCTCCGTTTCCTTGCGAAGCCGAGCAGCTTTCTTCTGGAGCAGAGTAGGCGCATATGTCTCCTTCAAAATAATAGCGAGAACCAGGGCCACGGCTGAGAGAATCAGTGCAATCCAGCACATCCAGCGCCAGCCTAGATACTGCGTGACGAAACCACCAATGACGGGGCCCAAAACTAAATAATTCTGTTAGTCATGGTACAATCGCAGTTGAAGAATAATGAGATGAAGTGGGCACAAACCAGGTCCATTCAACGGCCCAATACTCCAAATCGAAATAGCCAACGCCCGATGATCATCATCCACAAGATCAGCCACCATACCCGGCGCCGTCGAAATCATCACACTGCCAAAGAAAGCGCCGAAGAACCGGACCACGATCAAGGCTGTTACGGACTTGGCCAGGGCGCATGGGATGATCAGAACGGTGAACACGGCTAGACAGCCCACGCAGACGGGCTTTCGACCATAGACTTCGCTTAGCGGAGCCATGAACATGGAGCCGAGGGCAAGTCCAATTAGATAAAATGTTAATCCGAGAGTGACGATGGTCTTGGAGGCACCGAATTCCTCCCCAATCAGCTCAACGCCTGATGTATAGGATGTGGAATAGAGGACGCTTTTTCATGGATTAGCATTCCATTTGCGAAAACAATAGGTGTGTTTCCCTTTTGTTCTCATGCAAGGCCGAGACAGAAAAAAGGGCCAGACAATACAAATAACTTACACAATTAGCGTATTCCACGATAGGAACAACAATCCCATAGCCTTATACCGGAAAGACCAATTCTTCGGATTCTCAGGATCATCTTCACCATCCCAATCGACTTCAAAGTTGGGATCTGCCGTCATATTCGTCGGGATGGTTGTCACTCGCTCCGCGAGGGACATATGATCCGAGACTCGCGATGTGCGTGCCGTCAACGTCTTGCCCAATGCATCATGATCGGTTTCAGTATCTACTGAAGAGACAGACATGATGGAATCAGAGTCGTGTGATGTGCGCTCTGTGTTTCGCGGCCATTTCTCGCCGGAGGGAGAGTGGGTGTCTGATGAAGAGGATGTTTGAGACGACATTGTCCTGGTTGATCACTGATCTGTTTTTGAAGGGAGGCCGGAAGGTCTCCTAGTAATTGAAGCTTATCGGAGCTTCTAGAGGGGACTTTGTTCCTGAATGTGGCGTGCCTTGAGGGTATTGGGCGTTGATAGGGCTGACTGGTCCCAGGTGAACGCCGCTGCCGAGCGAAGCTATCTCGTTACAAGCTTCCAGCACAGCCAAGAAACAGAAGCATATGAAAATACTCCGAGATCGGCCAGTATAGCAACAAGCTATTTACCGAGCAAGGTCGTCTGTATTTACGAGACCTGCGCAGGAGATGATCGAGTCCACAAGAACCCAGAGGAAGCGAAGATGAGACACCAACTATTATTCAAGCAATAGGTCGTCGCAAGCACTCTTTCTACCCAACCCTGTGGACAGGAAATTTTTCCAACAACCGGACCAGGTGGGGCAGCAGCAATTGATAAGCCTAAATTCTGCGACAAGTCGACGGCAAAGGTCAAAGCCTTGCAGGACACCAGCAGGCAGGAAGCAATTTGTGTGTGATTGGGGGCCCAAAGTATGGGCCGAGGGGGGAAAGTGTTGATCTCGGAAAGCAGACCGAGGTACACGCCACTCAAAAGCTGAAGTATATCTACAGGAGTATGTCTGGATTTGGTTTAGAGTCATCTCATAGTGATGCGTACGCAGTTTGTATGTGCCTCTTGTCTCCCGCTCCAGTATGAATGGACTCCCGTGGAGAGGTTCCCCATGGGTAAAAAAGTCTCCATTTCGGACTGTCAAGTTGAAGCCGGGCGGCGACAGTGCCAGTTGCACTCGGGAATCCCCCTTTTTGCGTTGATGGTGGATACAGAGTTCTCACCCGAGTGGATATTGCGGTCTGTACTTGGCGTGCCGGTTTGCCGAGTACACCATCCCCAGGTGTGATCACGACAAATATACTGTACGAGGTCGGGGCCTAATAGGGAGGAGACATTGTATGTATTTGGTAGTTATTAAGAACATAAGTCTGTAAAAGCCAAGTTTGCGGGGTTTGGGTGGTCGGAGTTCGTTGCGATCGATTTCTGGGCACGCGGTCAGAGTTTGGGATGGCTGCATGTTAAGGATCGGGCCATTTGGAGCAGTTTCGGGTTCGAGAATCTGCCGTACGGGCATTATTTGATTACAGTGGGCCATGGCATGCCGATGGCTAGTTCCGAAAGCTTGCGAGATGGACTCGGTCTTTGTTTTGGTGAAGAACAGTGCGATCTTCATGTTTGGCGAGACTTGATATCGGGGTGCAGATGCGGAATGGCGGAAGCCTTCCGCAGCGGAGCAGCGGAGAAAGACAAAATCTTACTTGTCTTACTTTTCATCGCCTGCAGATTGATGTGGCGCTCCATGTGGTTGAACTTCTTAGTCACAAGTTGGGCGATTAGGTAACTAACTAACTAGTTAGTTAAACCGATAAGTTAGTTAGTTAACTAGTTAGATATCTAAGCAATCTAGAAACACCTCTCAAAATTGAACTCGAAGGATCTTGCAAAAGAGATCTAGCTCAACTATCTTGGGCTGGATTTTTTGACTATCTCTAGATTCGATTCTGCACCTGCTGCGGTACTTTGACGTGATTGGCTCCATAGTATTCCGCACTCTATGGGCCATTGTCCATTGAAATTTAATCATGTACTCAATCACTCGACTTGAAGAATCATCAATTTTAGTTAGTTGTAGGAACATGTGTCATAGTAACCTTACTCATAATGTATAAAGGGGTTGTCGCAAAGTCTGGAGACTATGTACTAGACTTGGCTAGTCACAGCTTCACCAAGTGGACCAGGCCTGGCCAAGGCCAGACTTCAGTCTGACTCTTTGTTCACTGTTCGTTAAGAAACGTGTAAGTCTAGCGCCCGATCTTAAAATCTTAAAAGACCAACTGGATCCCCCCTTCTGGCTCTTCTGGGTCTCCTCGCTGTCCCATTCCTGTTTGAAGTTTGGACCTGCTCGCTTCAATTTCCTCCCCCCCACGCATCGAGGTACTTTCGGAGAATTGGACATGCGGCCAGCCAACCACAGTTAACCACCACCCTCGTTTAGAACTAACCGAACCGACTAACTCTAAGCGACCCTGCCAAAAAGATTAAAGCCATTGCGACGATGATGGAGTCGTGGCTCAGAATACTACCAATGAAGAAATTAGGACAGGTCGCTTCGATCAAGATGGAGTTTCTCTTACTTGACAATAAAATCCGATATGATCTGCTGTTTTGCGTTGCGCAACCATCGTGTCTCTTTCTCTCACTTCACTTAGAACTAAACCCGAACTATACTCGACACCACTCAAAAGTCCACGCCATCGCAAGCCACTGACTCGTTTCGTGTTGACGACGCCCGTTGCTGCCGGACAGTCTCCGCGATCCAGGAGCTTTCCCCGTATTTTTCTCATTCTAATCTTTCCTTAAAATCACCTCTGCGAGCGCCAGGACGGAGAAAGTGTGCCTTGTGCACCACCTCGAGCTTCATATTCGCCGAAGCGCACTCTTTTGACCCGACCTTCGCCCGGATGAGATTCTTCACCTCGACACTGGACCAAATCGAGGCTTGAATCGCAAACTACAGCTATGATCTCCATCATCTTCACCACTCTCGGCGTGGCAGCGCTGTACCTCTACCATGTCAACGCCGCCATGAAACGGGTCCCCGATGAAGCCCACAAGTCCTCCCCGCACCGTTGGACAGTGGACGAAGTCAAGGAAGCCTACAAGAAGGTCCTCGAAAATCCGATTGATATCACAGACAGTCTGCCCCCGAAGCAGTCCCGCCGTTACATCGTTGTGGGTGGATCGGGTACGTGGCCCTCATTTATACTCGATGCTTCTGTCTCGTTGCTTGTTTTCACCCGAATATACGGTTTCGTTTGAAATCGCGCGGAGAAACAAGAAAACCAAGAAGCAAAACATGACAATTCCCCGATGAGAGAAAAGCCCATTAACTGACCCTCTTTTATTCTGACAGGTCTCGTGGGTGGCTGGATCGTTTCACACCTTCTCGCTCGCGGCGAGGATCCAGCTTCACTGCGAATTCTAGATCTTCTCTCGCCAACACAAGACATCCTCGACCTCGGCGTTACCTATATCAAGACCAATATTACCGACGGCCTCGCCGTGACAACAGCCTTCGAACAACCATGGCCAACAACAGTTGCCAATCAGCCTCTAACCGTCTTCCACACTGCAGCCGTCATTCGTGCCTTTGAGCGTCTAGAGATCTATCTCCCGCTCTGCACAAAGGTCAACGTCGAGGGTACCAGAAACGTCCTCAATGCTTCTAAAACGTCCGGCGCCACATGCTTCATCTCCACATCGTCCGGCTCAGTGACCTTGCACAAACCGAGTTTCTGGATTGCGCCGTGGGAGAAACTGCCTCGACGGATTATGCAGATCCTGAGCGATAATGCGAAATTGCCAGAACGCCATGATGAATTCTTCGGTAACTACGCTGTCTCCAAAATTGCAGCGGAGCGTCTCGTCCGCTCGGCCGATGACCCGGCCACTGGATTCCGGACGGGCTGTATCAGACCTGCGAATGGAATCTATGGTATTGGAAGTGATGCGAGCGCGACAATTACCGGCTTGTACCTACGCAGCGGCGGAAGTCCAACGTGAGTTACCAGTACCTAAGAAACCAACGAAAACCATGCCACAAAACAAGAACATCACTATTCTAACAAGAATCAAAGCTGGGTCCGCCCCGTTATCCAAAGCTTCGTCAACGCCGAAAACGTCTCCCTAGCACACCTCCTCTACGAAGCCCGGCTCCTCGAACAGTCCAACCCCAACCCCAAAAACACCCTCCCCAACACCGGCGGCCAATCCTTCGTCGTCACAGATCCCAACCCAGCAATTTCCTTCAACGACGTCTACACCCTCCTATCAACCCTCTCCAAGACACCAGTTTCCTTCCCAACCGTCCAACCCCTCCCATTCCTGCTGCTCTCATATCTCGTCGAAGGATACGCTTACATCCAAACCGCGCTGTTGCCGTGGCTTCTTCCCAAGGTGACGGGTGATTTGCTGCAGATTCAGCCGTCGCTGTTTGCTATTACAGATGTTTTTTGTATTGCGGATGATGAGCGGGCGGGGAGGGGGCCTGAGGAGGGTGGGTTGGGGTATCGGCCTGTTATTACGACGTTGGAGGGGATGTGTAAGCAGTTGGTTGATTGGAATGCGAAGGCGGATGCGAAGAAGGTTGCTGAGATTGGGGGGAAGGTAGAGGCTGGTTCGGTTTCGGTGGGAAAGGATGATGTTGATGTGAAGATTGTTGCGCCGGAGACGAAGTTGTGAGGGATGGTGGTCATGCTTCAAGCTAATCTTAAGGCTTGGACTACTTATCAAGCATAACTCAGAGCGTTTAATTTGAATTTCTTGTTGTAATGCCTAGGCTCTTATTCGGACAATGTTAATCTAGTGGTAATGAACTTTTATCAAGTGAACGCAACAAGATGCATAAAATCTGGGTATATTGATTGGCGTTTCCAAGTGGATCGGGCCTTGGAAGTCGATCAGTCTTGCTTGATGGTGCGGGAGAAAAGCCAAGACTCCCGTGGTCTCTTGACCAGGAAGGCCTCGGATTTCCGTATGCAAGAATGCTGTCGAGTCATGATTTTCCATGCATGCGAAGGCCAAGGTTCACAACTCGGGGGAATTCCGTTGTCCTTGATCGACGAGACATGAGATCGAATAGCAGCAACGGAATATGCCGGTTGACACGCGACAGTGGCGTGAGTGCACTTGGACAAGAATTGTGTATCCTCAGGATAGAAAGGGTCTTCGATAGCAGCTCAGTCGCGTTGCGCGATGATACCCTAGGACGGGAATGATGCTGCACAATAAGCCTGCCGATAGAAATGGCGAGAGCACAAGTGTCTCACACAGGTCAAACCTCGTGCGACAGCTTAGCACGAACCGAGAAAAGCCCTCCACGTCGCGAAGTGACATGGGCCGCAAAACATGGCACCCCACTTGGCGAGAAGTAGTGACGAAAGTAAAAATAGTCCTCATCTCAAGACGCTTACCGCGCCTGCTGCTGCGCCGCCAACCGCCGCTGCTCCAGAATCTGCATCCGCAAGCCCTCCGACGCCAACTCGACATCCAGCACGGCTCCAACACCACGCTTCCACGTCTCCTCAAGACTGGTCAACTCGCCGAAGCTCGCATCCTGCGCAATCTTGCGCTGCTTGTTGACCTCCTCCGAGGCGCTCTTAGTATCCGCCAATTCTTTCTCCATACCACGCAGGATCTCCTCCAGCTGGGAGTTGCCAATCAGCCACGCGTTCTTGCCGTGTTCCTCCAGCAATGCGAGATTCTCGTGTCGCTTGGTCAGGTGTGAGCTGGAGGTATAGGCCTTTTGTAGAGCCTCGCGCCACTCGGGCAGGTTAGGGGGCTCGGTGTCGGAATTCCGAGTTGGTGGTTCTGGGGCTTCGTAGCGGGTTAGGTCGATGCCGCCTGTGAGGGGGGCACCCGTGGCTTTGCGGTCGAGTTCTTGTTGGATGAAAGGGGAGAATTTGGATTCTGAGCTGGCGGGGATGGATGGGTGGAGGGTTGAAGAGTGTTCTGGGGCGAGCTCGGCGTTGATGAGCTGTTGAGCTTTTTGGCGCGCGATGGCTGAGGGCTCGGCGTCGATGTCTGGTGGGGATTAGTATGGGTGAAATGTGATAATTAATTGATAGGGGTAGCGTACAGGGTAGGGAGTCGTGGACTTCGTTGATGAGAGACATTTTGAGAATTGTGGGTGGTAATTGCTGTTCGTAAAAGACTGGGATGAGATCGGAATCTGGAGCTGATGGGAATGCCAGGATCACGATCAAGGCGGTGAGAGTGTCCCTTCCAAGATGGGGTCATGTGACTCCCCCATGCATTGACTGGTGTTGATACCAACTTGATTGGTGTTTCCCCGCCTGCAACTGGACCTCCGACGGTCCAACTATCGCCTCACAGTCTGTGGCTGGCTAGCAAATGGCACGCGATGACAGATGATCGAACAGACAGCGGTGTAACCTTGATGATCATGGCCTCGAACAGGATCGTGTCGGTACCTGAGTAAAGCGCTGATCCAAGTAAGCGAGAAGTCTACCTGTCATACCCGACTTACTCCAGAAAGAGTGTCGGCATCTGATTCGAGCCTGATTTACATATCAGCTACCCATGCATATGTCAAATATCGGAACCATTTACATCTCCGAGCGGGGAAGCTGAGAGCAAAAAGCAAGGTCTTGTAGTGATGTATAGTCCGATAGTCTCATAATCTAAACCCAGTTGGGCACGCGGAATGTGAAAAGGGTTCCCATGCAGGACGATCCCCCGAGCCCTGTCGCTCCTCCTTCGTCACTCATCACACGCCCATCATCGCTTAGCGAGATGCGACTCTCCCCTCTCCTGCAATCCATTTCCACTATCTTCACTAGGGTCCAGCTCCGAAGGCTTACCTGCGCCAAGTCTGGGCTATGATCTTCTACATCCTCTGATTGTCTCCCCGGTTATGGGCTTTCCGTGCCTCCGAGCCTATCACTCTGGTTCTTAAGTACTCGCCTGGCCTCGGTTGTCTACTCTGCCCCAAAACTGATAATCCCTCTGACATCTCCTGTCTGAGAGGAGGAGCTGTGAAATAGTCGCGTGCCTTGATGTTCTAGTTTATATTTCATTCTAATCTACACCATGGCAAATCTTCGACTTGGCGCTGCCTTTGGTGCAGTCGCCGTGACCTTCTTGGTGTTCATGCAGTTGATTGCCGTGATGCAGCACGCGGATCAAGTACCTGTTTCGAGCTTCAACAAAAACCTCAATCTGTGGAGAAACAGAGCGGGTGCAGCGACAGATGATGGTCTGTTTCTCGTGGGCGCCGGCAAGGCAGACGTGACTGGGTATAGTTCGATATCGCTTATCACATTACTCTATGAATTGCTCACTAATCTAGCAATCTAGCCCCGTTGTCGAAGTGGACTTCAATGGCTATGCCAGTCTAGATCAGCTAGGCACAGGCCTGCGACAGAGAATCTACTCTCGCGCCTTTATCTTCGCAGACCCCAACAACCCCGACGACACCTTCATTTATCTGGTGCTTGACACGCTTGCCGGCGATACCGCTGTGAGGCACGGCGTGCTGCAAGGCCTCGCTGCGCTGGGTGGTGACTATGCACGCTATGGCGAGCACAACGTTGCGCTGACCGGGACACACTCCCACTCTGGCCCTGGTGCATGGATGAACTACTTGCTGCCGCAGATTCCGACCAAGGGATTTGACAAGCAAAGCTATCAAGCGATTGTAGATGGCACTATCTTGTCCATCAAGCGTGCGCACGAGAGTCTGACTCCTGGACGTCTTTCGTTTGGGTCAATCGATCTGGAAGATGCCAACGTCAACCGCAGCCCCTACTCTTATGATCATAATCCCGAAGATGAAAAGGCAAAGTACTCGGCCAATGTGGATAAAACATTGACTCTCCTACGCTTCGATCGTGAGTCTGACAACAAGACTACAGCCGTGTTGACCTGGTTCCCGGTTCATGGCACGTCGATGTACAACAACAACACCATTGTCACTGGTGATAACAAGGGGGTTGCAGCATATCTATTTGAACGTAGTGTGGAGAATGACTCGCGCTTTGCCGATAGTGCTGTCATCGGATTCTCACAATCCAATGTCGGCGACACCAGCCCGAACACCGAGGGCGCGTGGTGCGAGGATGGATCGAATGTAATGTGCACCTACTCAGATAGCACTTGCGGTGGTTCATCTTCACGTCGTTCGAGAGATCTTTCCAGTGGTCTTTCTAGTCGTGCTACAGGTACGAATGAGGCCTGTCACGGTCGGGGTCCCTTCTTCCGTGAGAAGGATAATGGTGCAAAGAGCTGCTTCGAAATCGGCAAACGCCAGTATACAGCAGCCAAGACCCTATATGGACAGCTAAGCTCTGGAAGCACTGGTACTGTCCTAACCGGTAGCTCGGATGTTCGCTCATTCCATGTGTACCAGGACATGGACGGCTACACTTTCCCTTCGCCGTTCAATGGCAGCTCTTTGAAGACGTGTCCTGCCGCACTGGGATACTCTTTCGCTGCGGGAACGACGGATGGACCGGGTGCTTTTGACTTCACACAAAATGCGAGCGGTCCCGCGACGGAGAATCCGCTGTGGAAGGTCGCTCGAGCATTTATCCATCAGCCTACCGCAGAACAAGAAAAGTGCCAGGGGGCCAAAGACATCCTCCTTGATGTGGGAACCCTGACTGAGCCATATGCCTGGGCTGCCGATATTGTGGATATTCAGGTTCTACGAGTCGGTCAGCTCTTTATCATCGTGTCTACAAGCGAGGCCACGACGATGTCTGGACGTCGCTGGAAAGCGGCCATCGCGCAAGCGGCGAAGGACACCCTCTCCGTGTCAAACCCACAGGTCGTGCTGGGTGCTCCATCGAACAGTTACGCGCACTATGTCACCACTGAGGAGGAGTACAATGTTCAGCGCTACGAGGGTGCCTCCACCCTCTATGGTCCCAGCACTCTTGCCGCCTACATCAATCTCACCCTCACGTACCTCCCCTATCTCGGCAGTGCCTCTGATATCGCCAAGCTACCAACGATCCCGACAGGTCCCAGCCCGCCCGTTAACACCAACAACTCACTCAGCTTCATTACAGGTGTGGTCTACGACAATGCCCCGATCGGCAAGTCTTATGGCGACGTCGTGTCTAACCCCGCGCAAAAAACATACGGACCCGGTGACTATGTCAACACGACCTTTGTCGGCGCTAATCCGCGCAACAATCTCCACCAGGAGTCTACCTATGCGGCCGTGGAGCGACAGACGGACTCTGGGAGCTGGGAGGTTGTCCGGGATGACCGCGACTGGAACTTGGTGTTTAACTGGAAACGCACGAATACCGTCCTTGGCTATAGCGAGGTTACTCTCCAGTGGCAGATTGAGGATAACTACTATAGCGTGGATGATCCAAATCCTGTACAGAGTGGTACGTACCGGATGCACTACTATGGGGATTCGAAGAATGTGCTTGGACAGATCTCGTCGTTTGAGGGGATTGGGGGAACTTTTACCGTGAAGGCCTAGTTCCCTGTGTTGGAGAAGCTTGGTTGGCTATGGGGTGTCAGCATTGGTATTAATATCGATATTATTGTATCGTCGTGATGATTGTTGATGGTCATTGGACTTAGCCTTACCTTTGTGGCGTCGACATGGAGACAAAGGAAGATCACGAAAGTAACCATAACAAACCTTTGGGGTCTTCAATCCAAGTTCTGCAGATGAATAAAGAACCGAGAGAGGCTCCGAATTGACCAGCCTCCTAGCTGCAGGTTCTAATTTTAATTGAATTGTATCCAATCACATCTTCATCCTGGCCATCTGGAGATGTTTGTTGTAGACCCACTCCTCCCCATCTCCACCAATCAGCATCCTCCTTTGCCTCCCGGCGTCAACTGCAACGGCGCTTTGTGTCGCGCGCGCGATCGTCTGCTCTCTTTCTCTTCTTCTGCTTTCTGTCATTCCTCTACCAGGTTCTATTCTCGCCGAGACTGAAACCTCATCGTTCCACCCTGACCCCTGATAATGACGGTTTGTTAAGGGAAATGGACCTGGCTGGACCGGCCGATGTCAAAACAATGCGCTTGACAGGATGACAGCTGCTGGTTCATAATGGGCGACATCGGCCCAATGCCTCGATGATGGCTGGGTTTTCTTCTTTTCTCTTCTGTTTGGTGTTCTGACTTCCTTTTCCTGTTGTCTCAAGTTGCCTCATTCTTTTGCTTTCTCCTTGTTCTGCCTTCTGCGTGGCTGTTGCCTTCATCGTCTCTCTTTCATTTCTGCCTTTCGCTATACACTGACTTCTGCCTGGGCCAGTCTTCGATATTACCGATACTGCTATTGAATAGGATCATTCCTTTGAATTTTCTCTTGACTTGTCTTACGTCTAACTGCCCGACTGGTCATGCTGCCCTTCTCTACCTGCTACTGATTGCGTTTCACTCCTACTGTCGCTCATATCTCCTTTGATCATTCCCAATCTCTTTCACTTTTGTTTCTGGCCTACCCATTCTGCTCGACGATCTTTTTCATTCCAATCTTCTCGCTCATTTGATCTGATCCTATCCAGACTCGTCGATCAATATGCTGCTCACCCATTTCGTAGCCCTTTTGGCTCTGGCCTGCTCGTGCTCGGCTGGTCCGATTGCACGCTCGCTTGCTCCGGGACAGGAACCTGCATCGTCTAGTACTTTGCTGGCGAACAATACCGGGTTATCGACTGCCTCCACAGTGGTTGAAACACCTGCTGCTCTTCGGAAAGACGGTAGCGATGATGGAGATGATGGAGGAATCACTGTTATCCCTGTTACACCCTCGTGGCTATTGACGTCCTCTACCGCGGAAGCATCTTCGACGGTATCTTCTTCAACAGATTCTCCTACGTCGAGTTCTACTGTGGCACCGGAAGTGTTTGGGAATGCGGTTTCATCAGCGGCTAGTGAGCAGGCGAGCTCGACTGCATCGCCTTCCTCTGCCTTGCCACCCTCTGCTTCGCCAACCTCTGCATCATCAAGTTCTACCTCGCCAACATCTAGCTCGATCTCCACTCCCAGTTCCAGTTCTACGCCTACCTCTGAAGCGGCTACTACATCATCGTCCACCTCTTCAATCATCCAATCCTTTACGTCCTCCTCTACACCTACTGCATCTACTACTTCTGCATCCACTTCTACTTCAGCGTCCACATTCGCCCATTCTTCATCTTCACCACCTGCAGTGACCCGCTCATCGAGATCAGTCTCAGTGGCTGTTACTGGATCTTCTTCCACGATTGATACCTCGACAACGCCAGCGCAGAATTCCTCTGTCTCAACCCCGACACCAGCTAGCTCGTCCTTGTCCGCGGCTAACGCTGTTACATCATCCACAAGCGCCGTGACTTCATCTTCTGTGGCCGCTGCTCCTGCTACTCAATCCTCAAGCAAGGCTGCCAGTTCGACCCCGCTTGCACCCAGGCCGTCAAGCTCCCAGGTTTATACCTCGCAGGAGATCAGCTCATCCTCGGATTTGATAGCACCATCTACAAACCAGTCCCCAACCTCCCCAAAGACCACTGGTGTGCCATCTTCGACCCCAGTTGCAGCCTCCACTACGCACAGTAGTGATTCACGGCAACATATCCCAGTCTATACAAATACTGGCGCTGCTCGCTCCACGCTTGGTGGCCTTGTGGGCACTCTTGGGGCTGGAGCCGGTGTCACAAATTCGTATGCAGCAAATTCAGTCCAATCATCCAGTTTCAGTGGAGTGTCTTCTGTATCGACGATGGACTCTACATCAGCCCCTCCTGTCACTACGCCTACTTCTTCTGCGGTATTAGCAGCAGCCACTACTGCTAGTAGTGCTTCAGACACACAGGCAACAAGCGCAAGCGTTGGGATTATTGGAACTATCTCGGATTCGGCTTCTACCACCAGTCCCAGCGAAGACTTGTCTTCCACAGTGCCGCCTCCCACTGTATTGTCCAGCAACCCAGTTAACTCAGCATCCTCGGCGGCAGCGACACAATCAACTTCATCTGAGGCAGTTTCGGCTTCGACGACTCGTCATTACGGACCTGTTGTCACACAGCCAGTTGTAGTCTATGTCTCCGAAGGTGCTACAGCCGCTTTCTTTACTTCCACAGTTGCACAGCCAACTTCGGCTGCTCCAGAAGTTGAGACGACGTCCACTCAGACTACCTCCGTCCAGCCTACGGAAACCACGTCCAGCTCAACTGAGCCCGAAGAAACCCAGACATACACGATTCACGCTACTGAGACGCACAGCGTGACCGTGACCCAGCCTGGCCCAACCATAACTGTCACAGCCTCAACCTCTACGATTGAGTCTCATACATCGTCCATCCGCCAGACTACCACTGAGCCACAAACCACACAGGCTGCAGCTGCCGCTCCCAATATCTCAACGACGACCATTGACGATTCAGACAATGACTCGGGCTTGTTGACAGTTATCCCAGTCACTCCTTCCTCGGGTATCATATTTGTTACCCAGTACCAGACTGTGACATCCTGGAAAGAAACAAAGACTGAGACTGTGACGGTCACTACGACTGCGATTCGCATTCAGGTTGTTAGTTAGAGGCTGAGTGGCTTCTTGATCCACGTGGGGAATAATACTGTATTCTGAATTTCCTTTCTGTCATTGGAGGATGCTTGTTTTGATAATTACTCTTACACTGCCATAATCACTTTTTTTGATTTACCAAAACCAATTGACAGTACCGCAAAGTGATTCCACATTGTCTAAAAGCAGCAGTAAATTTCTTTTCTTCTCTCCGGATAGAACACTGTGACACAGATCATATCAACCAAGGGCTATACAGCGCCTTTGATACAACCAAAATATCACCAAAAACTCAATCTACACACCCATCTTCCCCAAGATCTAAACTTGCTGCGGCGTCCCCACCTTATCAAGACTCAACGCCGAAGCTCCCTGCCCATCCAAATGGGTAATCACATAACCCGGTGGATAATAGGCCTCATTGCCCTCATAGTAGACTTCAATATCCGTTCCGCAGACAGTACCATAGCCAGTAGAGGAACCAGGAGGTGCTATATTTGATACCACGTTACTGACAAAACCGTCTGGGGAGCCAGGTTGATGTAATCAACTGTCTAAACCACTTACCACTGCAAGAGTTCTTCGCCGAGTTATAGACTCCAATTGGCGTTGACGTCTCGCTGCAGGAGTAGTAATCGGATAATGCGAGGACGCAATTTGAGCCGCTGGGGAGGAAAGTCATAGTGCCGCAGTATGCCACGCTGGCGAAGAGGGCGGTGCTTAGCATGGAAAGTTGGAGCTGCATGGTTGCAAAGAAAGGCTTATAGGGATGTATGTTTAGGAATTTGAATTGAACCTGGAAGGGCAAGACGAATGCCTCCGGTTCAGTCTTATATTCTTTTCTTTTTCCACATTTGGCCCCTAGAGTTCGATATCCTCAGCTTACAGGTGATGGACGCTTCGAGGCCCCCAGAATGGGGGCGTTCCCTTTAAATCACCCTAATAGAACTCGCGCAAATTTCCTTGCGTGGTGATCTTCATACGCTAGCCTTCTCCTGGCTACATTTCGCCTCTGCTGCGGCCCCAGGGCGACCACCTGTAGACTTCGATGGAGGCTGAGTAGTTTAAAACTTGTTGATCACTACCTCTCGGAGTGGGGGTTGGATAAAGCTCCTAGATGATACTCATTTTGTCGCCCCATGTTGAGTGTCCGGGCCGTGGGGGTGGGGGTTACAAAAGCATTGGTAGAGTGATAGATCAATACATGATACTAAGAAATTCAATTTGATATTGGAACGGGCGTTTTGTATTAAGGAATCCAGAATTAGGTTGATCGTGAGAATATCAAGGTAATCTTGAAGGTTTCTATCCTACAGCTCCGACAAAACACCCCCAGCCTCAGCAAACTTCTGCTGATACTCCCTCAAGTTCGCCCACTGGCTCAGCTCCTCCTGATCACGCTCATAGTCACTGAGATAACTCATGGCTCGTCCATTCGTACGAGGGCTCACACCTTCGGCATTGCTGCCGGAATCAGTCGTCGCAGATGAATGCCCTTCCAGCCTAACGAGAGTATCGATGAAAGCGTGGAGATATGATTCTGCTTCTGCGGCTGTGAGAACGTGCAGGCCTGATAAGGCGGTGGTTGATGTCTCGGGTGGGTGTGACTTTGGCGAGGGCTCGTCGGGGGCGGCTGGTGATTTTGATGCTGGGTGGTGGCTGGGCATGTTGAGGAGGGTGGATGCTACTTGGCGAATTTTGGTTGTCTATGTGAGCGTATTAGTAAAATGGACAAGATTGAGAAAAAAGGGGTGGAAGGCCTGTCACGTACTATGCTGGCACCATTGGGTTCCATATTGACTTCGTTGACGGTTCGAAGGAGCACAAACAAGTCTTTGATGACTAGCTTCCGTTCCTCTGCCATCATGCGACCGATGTAATCTGTCTGTGCATGGTGCACAGCTGATGTATTCTGAGACGAGGCGACAGTAGTCCCATCCTGCGCATCCGACGTATTCTCCATCTTGATTTGCGCAACAGAATTCAGAGCTGGCACTCGATCTGAGTTCCCATACTTGCTGAATATCTCGAACAGATTCCAATACTTATCAACCAGATATGACCTTGTACACAACTGACTTGCGTAGATATTGGCCTTCTGTATTTCGTACTGGATTGCGCGTCGCTCTTGATGGATATGATCATCCGGATAACTGAACACGGATCCATCCTCAGACATGAATGCAGATGGATTTCTTTTCGGATGAAGAAGAGAAAGCTCGGAAGGGATTTCGAGCAATGCGGATTTGGTCTTTTCAAGACATTCCCACAGTGTGGAACGTTGGTGCTCCCAATCGAATACCCGACCGCTGCCGAAAGCGATTTCCCACGCTAATATAGAGTTGTAAGAGCTGTAGATCCGTACGTTTACGTTGAACCCGACTAATTGGGATACTCGGCCAGTTGGTTGCAGGTTGATGTGGGTTGCGAAGATGAACTCATCATCCACCTCCAGCGGAAGTGGTGGATACCGGTCTGTTGGGGTTTCTGGGGCTATGTGAACCCTGTAATCTAGAGATCCAATTTGATGCAGCGTCTGATACCCAACTAGGGAGACATAGAAAAGTCGTCTGCCTAGCTCTTGCGTGATCAAGTCGACTTTGTTGCTTTCCGTTAAGCTTGCAACAGGCTGGTCAATGGACATAGGACTGCTTGCGCTTAGCATTCCGGTAGATGGCAGATTCGTTGGCGAGCGACAGAGGTCATAAACCTGAAGCATAGTGCGACATTCCGCTAGGTAGGTACGACAACGTCGCATGCTATAAATGTAGCCAGAGCAGACACCCAGAAAATAGCTGATGGCTGCGTCGTATACCGTTGCATTCCGATCGAGATATCCGGTACCTCGAGCCTGGATGGCAACTTCATGGCACCGCTTGACTAGGGCTATCGAATTTGGAAATGCAGAGCGTTCTGCCTCAGTGTTGAGGCGAAGTTTTGGTCGTCTCGGAAAGGATGCAACCAGGAATCCGATCATAGAGGCCAGCAGGGCCAGAAATGTACCACTTGTAGCATCTTCGCGGCGCTCAAATGCCGCGCGAAAAGAAGGTTCATGGGGGATGGGAACCAAAGGGTGAATGTAAGTAAAAAAGTCATCGAGTAGCAACTGCACGGTATGCAGTGAGCAGATAGCTTCTGCTGAGGAGGCAAATGGCGTTGGTTGGGGGATGGTTGATGCATAGGAAACGGCCTTGGGCGTGCTCGCCTGCGGGTAGTCTGTGATGCTCCCTGGCGATGCATCTGCTGACGGAGACTCGAGCTTTTGCTTCTTCAGAGCCTCCGCATGGCGATTGGGCGGCCCACGACGTCTGCTTGGCCTCTCATAGGTGCAAGGAATATCCAAGCTAGCGCAAGACCGACAAGGTGGCCCACTGTTATCACACTTGACAAGGGAGGTGTTAGTGGTCAAACAATTACATCAAGGGTTCAAGAACCAACCTTTACTTTACGAATACTGCAGGCATCGCAGGCCTTTCGCAGCCTCGTTTTGTGGTCCATCCGTGAAAGCGGGTGACATGACCGGGCTTCGGGAATGTCAGGACATAGCCATCATCGATGCATCAATGGGAAGATGTCTTCAATACCCAAGGTTCCCCAAGCACTGCGGGGTGAGCTCTTGATCGACCTCCTTGACCACTTGCACAAGAGAACAGTGCAAAGACCGGAGCGCACTCCGAAGATATTGTTAGTAGCGAGATGCTGCCCCGCTCAATTTAGCGCGCCACGCAATTGGGGACCCTTTTTTCACGGCTTGTGTTCCGCGCGAGAAGCGGGTGAGCCGCGGCACAGGCCAGTTTTAGCGATGGATGTGTTCTCCAGACCAGGCAGGGGGGGCAATTGGCTTAGTAAAATACAACGAAGTCAACGAGAGGCCAGAACAACGAGAGGCCAGAATTCTCACATGAGATCTCACTTCGCTTAGACACCGGCCAGGGTCATTGGCAGTGCAGAAGCCATGGCGGCAAGCGTCGCAAGTTGGCCTCGGATGGCGGCGCCTAGTCACGTGCCCACATCCAAGGAAAGAGACGAAGTCAAATGCGCCGCGGTCCCTTCTGATTGGGCTCATTCTATGTCCACTGTGGGTTTGTCCCATACTGGCAACACAAGCCCGATAATTTAGGGGTCCACGATTAGTGGAAAGTCCGGGTTCATGCATTGTATATTAAGGGGCGGTCTACAAACCACTCCGTAGTCCGTACGTCCGAAGAAGACCTATTTTTGAGAAGAGAAAAGAGAAAGTTCCAAGCTGAAACATGAACGCTATGTCTGTATTATACTGTGAAATCGTCACGATACCCGTCTCCCAGTCTATTGGGTCGCTGACTAGCCAACTGTCGCTTGCGCTCAAGATCTGAGGCCCACAATGCGGCACCAGTGGCGGTTGTCATCAAGAACAGCATGGAGAACGGAGGGATGAGCTGTAAGATCAGAGCAACCGTTCCAAACCTATTCCGGTTAGTATAAATTTTGGTTCATGATCAAACTATAAAAGCCCAGTGATACTTACGTGGTGTACTGCAGCTGTCGACGACGGATGCTCGCCTTGCGCTCCTGTTTGGTGAAATCCAACAGTTGAAAGTACCGCCAGTGGTGGAACGGCCCTGCGCGGTAACCTGTCAAGATCAGGAACATGGGTGTACCGGCGACTGGAATGAAATTGAGGGGGAGCAGCAGGATGAACTCGAGAATCTGCCGGAAGGAGAACGGCGAATACACGGCGCTGGTCGTCGGGGTCCCGAGTCGACTGGCTGGGTCACCGGCCTCCGGATAGATGACCCGTGAGGCGAGCACAAGCTCCTCCTGTCCTTCATTCACCAGGACCGAGTCGAAGATATCGACCAGGGTTTCGTCAACGAAAAAGGCCTCGAACAAGGCAGCGACGATCGCCGCACCCTCACCGAGGACGAGGAATGCACCATTCACCCATGCTCCGACCCCTTGGAAGATAGCAAGGAATGCTACCTGAGGTAGATAGGTGAAGAAAAAGAGGAGGAAATAGACGAAGGACGACAGGAGGACAATGGGCACCAGCCGGGCCTTGAACAAGGGCCAGAGGAATCGATGGCTTGCAAAGTAGTAAATGCCCTGTCCGTCATCTCCAGTCAGTAACTATCCGCCTGCCTAGCAGAATCAGGAATATGTAGGATCAACACATACCCGAAGCGGGTAAAGCCACGCTGCTCGAGTTGGGTCCCACATTTGCGGCATGATGCTTGCAGGCTACGTGCAGTCTGCAGTATTGCAGTAGTAGTATATACCAAAGAGTGAAGCTCGGCGAAGAAGGAAAGAGTGCGACTCCAAAAGGCAGCAGAGCTTTGCTTATCGATAAGAGCGGATCCTCTCTAAGCCCGAGGTCCAGTGATCCACCAAAGTCACGTGTTGCTTAGTCACCCGGCACCGGGATTCCCTTTTTCTACCAAATTTTTCGCTCCCGACGCTTTCTCTTTTTCTTTTCCATACATAAACTGAATTCCTCCCTATTCACTCTAGAATCCACCTTGCAATGGGTTCTTCGAGGGGAAATGGGAGGATAGAATAATTTATTGCTGGCTTACCCCGAATTCTTCTCAATACGTGGAGTGTTTGGAAATATTTCTTCAGCTGTACATTCCTTTTCCCCCTTGGGTGCTTGAGTGATTTCTCCTCAACCAGGTTGGACCTCGTCACTCGCGACGGCCCTTGACCTTGTCCACAATATGCTCCAGGCTGCGAACAATGGCCGACGGCCGTAGATCTGGCGCAACAGCATCCTGCCACCCCTTCCCAGCCCGATCAACCCAGATCGCGTTCATTCCCATGCTACGTGCGCCGACGATGTCGAACGGGTTGCCGCTGATGAGCCACAGCTCGTTCATCTCCGATAACTTCTTTCCGACTTTCTCGGCAAGGTGTTGATAGCTAGCTCGCGATGGCTTGTACTGCTGGACCTCGTCGACGGTAATCAGGTCTTGGAACACACTGGCATGCGGGGCAAGGTCCTTGGAGTGCGTCACGGAGTTGAAAACCATTGATCTTGATCCGTTGGAAAATATCACAGCCTGGATAGTAGGATCGGCTGCAATTCGGCCTAGTGCTGGATTCACGTCGGGAAATGTAGACAGGCTATCGTAGGCTTCCATCAGACTGGCGATTTCGCTGTCGTCTAACTGCTCGTCGCTCTCGGCCAGCGCATGAAGCAATGCGTTCCGAGTGATGCTGGAAAAATCCTGGTAGCGCTCTAAGGATTGTTAGCTATTGCGCCCTTGTACATCAGACAGATGGTCCTTACCCATGCTGTTGAGTCGCCATGTATATTCGAGCTGGTACCTCCGCCAAAGTGCGGAGATAGCCTGGGCCTTGGTAGTGCCGAAATGGTTCGCTAGCTGGTTGGCAATGGACTCTGTTGACAACAAAGTGCCATAGAGATCAAATGCCACGACTGTCTTGTCTGCCATGTTGATTGTCGAGCAATGGTGAAGGTTAGTTGCAAGGGATAGATCGGAAGGCTATTTCAGAGGGGATTCCTGCTTGACCCCGCGTTCAATCCCTCGGTACAATCACCTTGAGGCAACAGCAATCTCGGGGATTAATCCAAATTATGGGTAGCGATGGGATGAAGTATTCCATCTCAGGATTCCCCATCAGAATCTTCTCCTTCGAATAGCGACTGCGATAATTGCAAAACCAGCAGATGATGTCATCATAACTACATCGGGGGTGAAAGGTATGGTATATGAGCAGCAGGCTCCTATTCTGCTCGTCATAGGATTTCCATCAGTCTTTACAAGTACAAGCACGAGGCTGGACCTGGGGCTCTACCTGCAATCCGTTAGGTTTTCGTTGGTTTCTATTTGCGCCAGCAGACATATACACTACCAGGGGTGCCTATCTCGGGGGAACTGCCAGATCGTATACTTGGAGACGCGCAAAAGATATTCAAGGAAACCACACCGAAAAAGGTCTGAAAGATTTCCGGAAAGATGATTCAAAAGAGAAGATACCAATAGTCTTCCAATTGGACACAGACTTTGAAATTGCCACTTTGGGATTCGTGATGTAGCCCTTCATCTTATTCTGCCTTGCTTATTACTTTCTAACACACTCTCACTAATATGCGATTTTTACCAGCGGCTGTTTGCCCATTGAAACAATCACGGACAATAGTCACATTACTCTCATCTGTATCAACGAGTTCCAACTTGAACCGACGCAGAAGAGTAGCAAGCCCTATATAAAGCCAGGAGTGAGCCATGCTGGTTGGGTCAGTCAATGTCTATTATCATACTCCAAAAAGGTTGACTATGTTAATGACCTACTTTGGCCCCAAGCAGCCCTGGCTGCCTTTTGAAAATGGCACGAGATACCGGCTCAAGGTTGATGATGATGATGATGACAACCACCGTTCAGGATGAAAGGTTGAGGGGTCGGGGAAGATGGTGGCATCGCGGAGGACGAAATGATTTGACATGCTGATAGAGGTCTACGATATAGAGAAGTGTTCAACGATCAGAGTTATTCGATACCTTCATAGACTGGGGAAAGAACTTACGCCTGCGGGAATCCGCCAGCCGTGGCAGATCAAATCCTCGTCTGGGGCAATGCGAGGCAGTCGTGAGGTCACTACCGCAGAAAGCCTTAGACCTTCTGAAATCACCGCAGTCTAGTTCTGATTAGTTGTTGAGCACATCATCCCGCTAAACCGAGTTTACTAACAAGATAGGGTAGCCGCTCGAGATCGCTCCATGAAGCGTCCACGCTCGCATCGGGTAAGGCAGCCTGCAGCTCTGCTTGAAGCAGGTTGTAGATTGTCACATTGCTGAGAATATAATACAATGTAATTGCCATCACCTGAGAGGGTGCATCAGTGCCTGCTACTAGTAGGAACTTGGCCTCATCAGTCAGCCTGGCCAAGGTGCGCTCTGCAGGCGGAAGTTTGTCATTGCGCAAAAGATGGTCGATAATGGAAGTTTGCGTGACACTATGACTATTGTAGACTTTCAGAGTGTGTTTTTCGATGTCCTACGAAGCAATTTGGATTCAGCACAATTAATTTGCTGCCTTTGAGTTCAGGGGATAGAACTAACATACCCACTCAATTGCAGCAGCATGGCCGAATTTCGGAAAGAATAAACGCGAGAACCACACGGGAAGAATTCTGGAAAAGAAATACATCCAAGGAACATGACGAACAAGCAAAAGTAGCTCGAATATACCATTGACACCCTTCTTCCATTTCTCTCCAAGTTCGGGTTCCTTTAGTGTGTCGAACCCAGAGTCCTTGCCAAACACATATTGAGAGACAGTGTCAACGGCGAAGTTGACGAAGCAGGTGTGTAACTCCAATAGTTGGCCAGTTTCTTGTGCTTGTCGGAAATGTTGACACAGAAGTCCTATGTTTTCATGGATCACTGGTTCCCATCCTCTAATGGCTGCTTTAGAAAAGAATGGGCTCAAGCCACCACGCCGGGCACGATGATGGTCATAGTTACTCGCAGCGAATGACATGCCAGGTGCAATTGAAGATAGAAACCACGGGTCTTTCTCGCGACGTCGAGTTGGTCCTGCATACAACGTATCGTAAAAATCGGGATCGTTGACATGAATCTCGTTAGGACCAATGCGCACGACGGACCCGTAAATTTTATGTAGCCGCTGAATCTCATACATGAACTGCCCTCCATGCAGGACGTCGAAGTATGCTTCATACCAGCGAGTAACTGCAGCCAGACGTGGCCCGGGAAAGCTGGCTAAAGGGTGGAAGATGAGGCGATTTATGACAATATAGAGGCAACAAGCACCGGCAGCCCCGAGGAGGCATGCGGCAGTGATCACGAGCTCCATTTCACGAGGCATGAAATGATAAGGCTTTCCCACCAAACCTGTGCCAGTGGCTGAGAGATAGCAGTGATCGGGGTGTTTGTCCACAAAAAGTCTTGATATAGACTGCGATATAGAACACACCGTAGAGGTCGAGATGTGTCTCAGTAGGTTTAAGATCTCCATTAAACAGAAGTAACGCTGACAAAACGGTTTCTGTAGCTCAAGGTGAAAATTTTGAGCAGTCAAGGTACAGTGGGCATGAGACGGAACTCTGAAGATACAGTACACACTTCAATAGCCCAAATAGAGATCCTCCAACACAAAAGAGACAATAAATTGTCAGTAAAGATGGGCAGAGGTGAGTCTGGAGCCCTCTACATGAAAGTGATGCAAGGGCGACGATCACTTCTTCCTTTCGGGATTCAACTTTTCCTGCGTGATCAGCTTCATCTCACAACCCCGAAGTGAACCATCACGCATGCAAAAAGCAAAGAATTAGTGGGCCAGCTGAAGTGCATGCAAATCGGACTCCTGCAACTAAAAACTCAAATGATCAATATGTGCCTAGTCTTATAGCCGAACACTCGTTCTCGCTCTCTACCATGGAGATGATATGCAGGTGGATTGCATCAAGTGACATCAGATTATCTTCAACCCTCCGTGTCAAATCTAGTATGTCAAACCGATGTGATGAGAATGCAGCGTGATGCGCATTCTCAAGCCCTGTATGTCAAATATGTGGATGAGAGAATTATCGACAGACAGCCTCGATGGTGACGATTATGTCGATCCCAATGAGGGGCAACGAGTGACGATTCATTCGAGCCTGAAGAAATTGAGACATCAAGTTGCTTGGTCTAGAGAATCTCAAAGAACGTCAGGTTTTTATCTCGTCTTGGAGACATATCCTTGTCTATCTTTTACTTCGTTAAGCCGTGCAAGTGAATTTGAACGATCTCCTCCCCAACCTTAACATTGATATCATTCAATAGTATGTATTCGTAGTAATATAGCTATCTTTCACCGAAACTGAGCTATCCATTCCAATCCTCTGTCTCTACTCCCCATTAACTTCCTTCTTGATTGCTGCTATTCTCATAGTATCTAGAAGATTGGAGGCTGCATTCGAATGGCCGTAAACGCCCCCTTCAAACATCTCGGTTGCATCCTTGCCTATCGCACCCGTAATCATTGCTGCACCTCCTGGATGCTCCGTCACAAATGCCGAAACATCGTGCACAGCCCCTCTGATGACAATCAAATTGCAACCCGTCCTTGCCTGTTGCTGGAATTCTTCCCATTCCATTACCGGAAGTTCCTCAAGCGGCACGCCCCAATCCACCTTTTCACTTTCCTCATCCAACTTCTCTCTTCTCCGCTGAATTCTCCCCTTTTCAATCTCATTATGTGGGAAACGTCGTAGATTAGTAGCCAGACCAAACTGAGCACAACACCAGATCACCCATTTAGTTGGATCAAAGTCATGCCAACGAACACCATTCCGATAGTCGATCGGGAACTCATGATGAAAATTATGATATCCCTCCCCAAGAGTCAGTAAGCCCGTCAAAGGGTGGTCCTTTGGAGTTTTGTCGGTTGCATAAGGCTGAGACCCATACCAATGAGCCACCGAATTGACGCAGAACGTGCCCTGTTGTTGTAGAGCCGTCGCAATGCAGCCTGCGAAGACGAAGCCCCCGAGATAATCATCATACAATAGACCGCAGTATAGTGTAGGGGCAAGGTAGCCCGCAAGAAACAACAGTATCAGATAATACTTCCTTTGCCATATCACGATAGGGTCGGATCTTAGATCACTGATATCCACACGGCCAGTAGCCAGGACACCATGCACCGGGTCACTCTGTTCGAATAGAACCCAACCTATGTGGGCATGGAAGAACCCTTTCGACATGCTATATGGATCTTTGTCGGTGTCAACGTAGCGATGATGGGCTCGGTGATCACGACACCATTTCTTGATAGTGTCTTGGCCAGCACCAGCGCCGATAATGGCAAAGATGATCTTGAGGGGCGTGCTGGCTGAATATGATCTATGTGCCCAGAGGCGGTGATAGCCTATAGAAGTCTCAATAGGTCAATTTGCAAACGCTGTATAATGTAGATGAATTATGGGGAAACATACCAGCGGTAACGGTAAGAGCTCGAATATAGGCATAGGCGAGCCCAACCCAGAAGGTCTCCTTACGAATAGGAATCCAGTGCAGACTAATTGTAGCAGCTAAGGGAATCCCAACGAGAAAGATCGTCTTTGGCCAGTTCAGCGAGCGTAAGATGGTGATGATGGAGCTTTTGCTGGTCGTTGACAACGTATGATTCATGTCGGAGACATCCCTCATTTTCTTCGAAGGCAAGAGCCTCGATGGCTCTGTAGTAGGTTGCCCCATTTCGATATCTTTCGTGTTTCAGAAATTTGACAATAAAATGGCTTATACTATATGTCAGCACCGCTGTGTAGGGGTTCATGAATTCAATATAACCGCCAGCCCTTGACGATCGTGTCAATTGATCGACATATCTCAGCTGAGACACAAGGAGCAAACCGGCTCTGAACAAGTTTTCCAGGTGTGACTAGGTCTTGCTTAACGAGGTGATACGAGCTCATCACAGTCACACACCAAGATATGGCAAACTAGCCGACCGTTTGACGAGCAATATGCCGTAGGTGATATTATCAACCCATAACATGACACTTCAGTTCCGGATCGTCAATCTCGATCGAGCACGATGTACTCATGCACGTACAAAGCTTCAATATCCTGCAACATGGCTGGCTGAGACGTCAAAGAGAAAAGCAAAATGTGTGATGGGAGTACATAAAAGTTGCAGTTTTTGTATGCTCGAGTTGTATAGCGGGGTAGCGAAGCATGTTCAGCTTCCCATCTATGCACAAATCCACCTGAGAGATTTATGTGACTCTGCAAGCCAAGTCACAATAGTCCATAACTTGCTTGCAGAATTGACTAAAGCATGGGAAAGCCAATAGCGCAAACATTTCCTCATGATCTACATCACACGACAGCGAGCCCCTCATCGTACATCATGAAGTATGTTTGCTTTTTTCACCTGGCTCCTATCTGATGAGGGGCTCTGATAAGATGGTTTAGTATATAAAGCCTTGTCACATAGAGTAGAGAATATCCCCTCCAATGAAGATCATTTTCTGAACCGAACAGAGAAGTCTCCGTCAATATGCATATTTTCTCAGCTCATAGTCCGATCAACTTCGGCTTTCCCTCACTGAAGCTTTTCAGTCTTCCTCCAAGCCAACCTTACAAGTCGATACCACGGCCTCCGCCCAGCGTGCCTTCGCATGTATTGGCAAATTCTCTGTTTCAGCGGATACGTATTGATCCTGATTTATTTTACACTTCTCTTGACATAAAATTTGTCCTCACTTTCACGGCGATATATGTCACTACGGTTCTTTACTTGAATCAATTCAACGCTAGTCGGCAATATCAGCCATGGCGTTTCACCAAAACTTCCGCATTCAAGGCCCTGGTTGTGGCGCATAACGCACTACTTGCTCTTTTCTCAGCATGGACTTTTTGCTCGCTTTTCACGATCTTATTGCCCCTTTGGGACGTGGCGGTCGCAAACGCGGGTCCTAATTATTACGCTCATGTGGCGGAACTGCTCTGTGAAACAGACTCTAATGCATATCGAGGTAGAGTTTCTATCATAAAGCTGATCATCATCTATGAAATTGAGTACAACAAACCATCTGACAAAGAATCCCTCAGTCCTGCCAATCTCCAAAAGTCTCTGGGAAGCGGGAGGCAGCTACATCGGCTGGCTCTTCTATATGAGCAAGTTCTACGAAGTCATAGATACCCTGATCATTCTTGCGCGAGGGAAAAAAAGCTCTACATTACAAACCTATCACCATGCCGGGGTAATCATATGTGGATGGGCAACAGTACTATATGAGTCCCCCCTGGGTGCTATTGGAGTGGTGTTGAACTCGGCAATCCATACATTGATGGTATTTTGACCTTCCTCCTTGTGCTTTACTCTAAGATGGTATGCTAACATACCATGACTTATGCTCTTTTTAGTACACGTACTTTACGATCCAAACACTCGGTATCTATGTCCCCGTGGGCTTCAAACGCACCCTAACAAAGCTCCAACTTGCACAATTCTTTGTCGGCTGGATCTGGGGGTACACATACTTGTTCATGAGTTACAAGGTTCCGTTGGATATGACCGCTGAAAATATCAACAATGGATCCACATCGAGATTAGACTCGAGCAAGAACCATGATGATATCCGCAAGGGCTCGCAAAGTGCAGTCTCCTGCTTGAGTGACAGTGGGGAAGCCTTCACCATTATCGTCACAAGCATCTATATTATCCCCTTGATCTATCTCTTTGCGCAATTTTACATCAAGGCATACATGAAACAGGGCAAGTGATGATTGAGAAGGAGAATACAAGCTGAACCTTACACAAGAATATATGGCGTTTTATAATGATGTTGTTCTATTCGCAAGAAATTTAGCCTAGCCTCGTGTTGTTCTCAATAGTGAGGAGTATCGTCGAATCTGAAAGACAAGTTTTCTTTAGTCTCATCTTCGCGAATATAATACTTCGCTTGAACTGAGCATAATACTATGTCACAGATTGTAGAAATGTATAATTCATCTTTGCACTATAGCTTCAGTGGGATGTCCAATGTTCTCCAATATTCTCCAACCTCCCCGAAGCAAGGGAGAGGAGGAAGAAGAAGAAGAAGAAGAAGAAGAAGAAGAAGCAAAGCAATGATGTCAATCTTCCCGTCGCGGGGCAGCCTTCTCCATCACCACTTCCAGCTTCACCTAGGCTAACGAGCTACCCGATGAGCTCTAGGCCCAAGGTCATGAATATAATCCTATCCAATGATCGCTGATGACAATTATAGCGTCTTCCGAGAATGTCTCTCGAGCGCGATTGTCGCCCGATCCGAGAAGCCGAAGACTGGCAAACGGCGACCAAAGGCCAAGCGCAATGGTCGCAAAGAAGTGATCTCCGAGGTCGACTCTGGGCTCCCCGAACGAGTCGATCCGGAGGAATTAGCTGAATTTGTTGATGTATACATCCCTGAACCTCGATAAATCCAGATTCTGCCTCAAGTAACCAACCTACCAATGAAGCTCCGTAGCTAACGCGCAAGCTCATCACAGTTCATCGCTACAGAAACATTCACCTCCTTCCCAGAGCCCCTCCAAACCCTCTCCTACGCAGCAATCCAGCACGACGAACACTTAGCATCGCTCTACGTCCCCGCAGACGCAGACACACCCCTCGACCGCACCACTCTCGACTCCCTCTGCTCCCCCATCCCCGGAACAGTGCCCGACACCCTCGCCGTCTACGGTCTAATCCCAGACGCGAACGACCTCCCCGAATTCCTGTCCCCAGTTCTCAGCGAGTATACTACAAGTGTGACTAGTGCACCGCCGGTGTGGAGCACCACGCGCACGGAGGCATGTGAGATTTGCGAGCGCGACTGGATCCCGCTGTCGTATCATCATCTTATTCCTCGGGGTGTGCATGCGAAGGTGTTGAAGAGGGGATGGCATGATGAGTGGACGCTGAATAGTGTTGCGTGGTTGTGTCGGGCTTGTCATAGCTTTGTGCATCGGATGGCGACTAATGAGGAGTTGGCTAGGGAGTATTATACGGTCGATTTGATTATGGAGAGGGGGGATGTACAGGATTGGGCAAAGTGGGTTGGCAGAGTGAGGTGGAAGGCGAACTAGGGACTACCAAACGGTGAGAATTTACATATTCGGGGTGGTGGTGTATAGACACTGGGTAAGGAAACTTGCTATATGAAGTCCATGTTGTGTAAATACTGTACATGTATTATGATTGCATCTATCTCCATATCAAGCGTGACTGTTTCCAGCAATGGTGTAGTGTAAATGGAACAACGCCCGATCCCAAGATGCAAGACATGTCGATGTAGAGAAGGGGGACATATAGTACAAGATGAAGGTGGAAAAGACAGGAGAGAAAGGGGAAAAGGCGGACCAAAGTCTAAAAATACAGCGACTGGTAGTCGCATGAAACTTGTGAAAAGAGAGAGCATCAACGCTCATCTCACAGGTGACGCTTTTCGAAGATCTCTTCGTAGCACTGGATGTGATCGCCGACGGCAAAGTCGGTCCAGCCTTCGAAAGCGATACCACACTCGGTATCCTTCCGCATTTCGGTAACGTCCTTCTTGACGTTCTTCAGCGAGGTCATGGTGCCTGAATATCGATGTTAGCTGTAGCTCGAAATAGTTCTGTGCAAAGGGTGTTCTTACCATCATAGACGGTCTGGTTGCCGCGGATCACTCGGACCTTCTTGGTTTTGTTGACCAAACCGTTACGCACACGACATCCAGCGATAGCCGTCTTGTCGCGACCCTTGACGGTGATCTCGAATATTTGACCAACTTCAGCTTCACCCGTCACACGCTGAGTCACGGTAGGCGCCAGATGCTCACTCAGAACGTCCTTGACGTCGTCGATGAGCTTGTAGATGATGTTGTGATCCATGATTGTCACAGACTCCTGTTCGGCAAGACGAGACATGTTGGGGTCAATGGGCATGTTGAACGAAATGATCTTACCCTTGGCGCTGGCTGCGTGTTCAATATCGAACTCGGTTACAGGGCCAACACCAGAGCGCAAAATGTTCGCGTAAACTTCGTTGTTGCCAACGGCAGCGATTGAGTTGAGAACGGCCTCCGCGGAGCCGTCCACATCGGCCTTGATAATGAAGTTGATTGCCTTGGGGCCGGACGCCTCAACAGGGGCGCTGGCAGCGTCCTCCGAGTCTTGATCTTCCTGTCTGCGTTTTTCAAGAAGCTCACGTCGAGCCTCGTTGATGGCAACCATATCCTCACCCAGCTTTTGGGTATCTGCGCGATCCTGGCGATATGCCACGACGTCCTTAGCCTTCTGCTCAGTTGGAGCCTGCAGAATCTCCGTTCCAGCAACGGGTTGATCTCTCCAGCCATCAATCTCGACCGGCATGCCGGGAGTGGCTTCATCGATAGACATACCAGCTTCGTTGCGGAGGGTGCGCACGCGGGCCCAGGTTTGACCGGCAACAATGACATCGCCAGGGCGGAGGGTACCGCGACGGATAAGAGCAGAAGCCACCCGACCATAGCTCTTGGTAGTCGCCTCGATGACCCAGCCCTCGGCGTTGCAGGTCGTGTCAGCACGGTGGTCTTGCATCTCCGAGAGGACACCGATGGCCTCCTCGAGCTCGATCATGCCCTCACCCGTCTTGCCGCTCACACCAATAGCCTGAACATCACCACCGTAGTCTTCAACATGAACGCCGTGGATCGAAAGATCTTGCTTCACCCGTTCGGGGTTGCGGCCTTCCTTGTCAATCTTACTGATCGCAACGATAATAGGGACGTTGGCTTGCGTGGCATGCTTGATAGCCTCGATGGTCTGCGGCTTGACACTGTCATCTGCAGCCACAACGAGGACGACAATATCGGTCACATCAGCACCGCGCTTGCGCATTTCCAAGAATGCAGAATGGCCGGGGGTATCCAAGAAGGTGATTGTCTTTCCAGAGGGCATGGCCACAGAGAAGGCACCGATATGCTGGGTGATACCACCGTGCTCGGTAGCGGCCACTGACGACTTTCGCAGCCAGTCCAGAATAGTCGTTTTACCGTGATCGACGTGGCCCATAATCGTCACTACCGGCGGGCGAGGGGGCAAGTCAGATGTATCTTTTGGCACCGGTGCGGCCTCAATATCATCAGCCCCAGTGTCGAAAATAGCTTCATAGTTGAACTCGGCAGCCACCAGACCAGCGGTCTCGGCGTCCAAGACGTGGTTATAGGTCACGTCCTCAAAGCCCATTTCTTCCATGCGGGCCACGAACTCGGCCTGTCGAACGCCGATGACATCGGCCAAGTTACTGACACTGATGAACTCGGGCAGGTGGAGAGGAATAGCCGTAACCTCCTCCTTCAATTTCTTCTGGCGCTTGTCGCGACGACGCTTACGGTCTTCAGGATCAAAATCACCCTCCTCGGATGATCCACGGTCCTTCCGTCCGTCGCGTTTCTTGGGTTTCTTCTGCACATCGGCAGGTATTGGTGGCGCTTCCATAGATTGCAGCTGATCCAAGGCGGACATATCCCAAGACCATTGATCCTTCTTGTCGAGTTCTTTCTCTTTCTCCTTTTTCTCTTCGTCCTTTCGGACCTTCTTTGTCTCATCTTGCCCACGGCTTTCGCGGCCCTCACTTTGTGATATGCGGGTTGGTGCCTCGTGCCGACTTGTCCGATCATTTTGAGTCTTTCGTGATCCCCAAGCTGAGGATGAATCTTTTCCGCCGGCCTCGGCGAGAATAGACTGGCCGAGACTGTGCAGCTTGCCACTGCGTGTTGACTCCCTCCGCGATGTACTTGTCTCCGAGGGTTGCGCGTCAGGCCTGGGGTTACCACACGAGGTACATGCGTCCCGCCTTGCAAAATTAAAATGTCCGCAGTCAGAACAATCCCAGTCCTTTTTCGTTCGTTGCTGTTCCTGCCTGGGTTGTCGGGGAGCATCCTGTCGCGCTGCCTGGCAGAACGGACAAACTTTATGCTTCGCAAAGATGACCTTGTTGCAACTTTGACAAGTCCACTCACGATTGCCTCGAGGTTGTCTGTTTTCTGTTCGGAGGGAACCCCTCAAATGCCGGGCGACTCTGCTGTGCAAGTGCTGGTGGTCGGTGGGCTGGTTGGACGAGCGGGCGAAGGCTTGCTTGCCTTGGCTGTTGACGTAGAATTGCGTGCCGGGGATTCTTTTATTTGGATCTGGACCTTTCGGAGCTTCTAATGGAGGAGGTGGTGGTTTACTCCTGGCCATGATGGCATCACGCAAGGCCTGCTCCGCTGGGCTTAGGCCAGTTGGCTTGGATGCCTGTCTGGCGCCCCATCGGTTTCCAAACTTGGGCGCTGGCGATGGTGCGCTTGGAGCTGCGCCATTGCCATTCCCATCTCCAGCTCCATCCTCAGAGTTAAATCGGCTTGCGGAAGATCGAAATGTCCGTGAAGCTGGTAGAGTCGGGGAGGATAGGGTGGTGGATGTCGATAAATCAACGCGGCGCGAGAGCTAGACAACGATCAGACATCAATCAGAGGACGGGAAATTGCGGGGAAGAGATGATACCCTCCAGACTACTCGGCGGTGCATAGCGATACTAGCAACAAGCCTTCCTCATCGGATTCCAATGAGATCCAGCAAGATCCAGTTCGTGAAACCAACGAATCTCCAAGCAACGACTCCACTTTCCAGTTGAATGTTTTTTGCCGGCTTACGTAAGTTTCCCGACGGCAAAGGTCCCCGTTTTCCCGCCCAAAGAAGTCGGCGCTGCGTGCGAATCAGAAGGCAGATGGCGCCATCACGATAAGAGAGGCCCTGGTTCCTGATATAAACGTTCAAACCTGGAGAGATCCGGAGAAACTTGTCTCTTATTTCAATTTCGACATATCATCCGATTGGTCTGTAGCCATGGAGTCTGAAGCATTCGACGACCTGGAGAAGAGCACCGATGCTCTCCGCACCGTCAAGGACTTGGCCGCGGGCGCCGCTGGTGGAATGGCTCAGGTTCTGCTGGGTAAGTGTGCTGCTCTTCGGGGAAAAGACAAGAAGCATCCGATGAAGTGCAAGTCGCATTGGATATGACCTCGCTCTTGATACTTGGATGGAGGATTCATCTCATGTATTCAATTGCTAACTCATTCAATTACAGGACAACCCTTTGGTTTGTGGCCCTTGGCACACAATTGACTTCCCCACAGTGAAGCCTGTCTAACCCCGATGTCCCAGATATCGTAAAGGTCCGCCTCCAGACCACCTCTCAGTATAAGAGTGCGTTGGACTGCGCGACTCAGATCTTCAAGAAGGAGGGTCCCGCTGCATTCTATAAGGGTACTCTGACTCCCCTGATCGGAATCGGCGCCTGCGTAAGTGTCAATTCCCCGGGGATTCCCATGACCCACTCATCTAACCCCTTCCACAGGTCAGTGTGCAATTCGGTGCTTTCCACCAGGCTCGCCGCAAGCTGGAGGAGCTGAATAAGAAGAAGTATGCCGACAGCGCGCTCTCGTACGGCCAGTACTGGTTGGCCGGTTCGTTTGCCGGTGTGACCAACTCTGTGCTTTCGGGCCCGATTGAGCACGTCCGTATCCGTCTTCAGGCCCAGCCCCACGGCGCTGGTCGTCTGTACTCGGGTCCCATCGACTGCGTGCAGAAGCTCGCTGCTCAGGGAGGTGCCCTGCGTGGTCTCTACCGCGGCCAGGCAGTCACTGTCCTGCGTGAGGCTATGGCCTACGGTACCTGGTTCATGGCTTTCGAGTACATGATGAACATGGATGCCAAGCGCAACAACCTCAAGCGTGAGGATATCTCTGCTGTCAAGGTGGCCACCTACGGTGGTCTGGCTGGTGAGGCTCTGTGGTTGTCTAGCTACCCCTTCGACGTGGTCAAGAGTAAGATGCAGACCGACGGGTTCGGTGCTACTCAGCAATTCGCCAGCATGCGCGATTGTTTCAAGAAGACCTATGCCGTTGAGGGCTTGGGTGGTTTCTGGAAGGGTATTGGCCCAACCCTGCTGAGAGCTATGCCCGTCTCAGCCGGTACTTTCGTTGTGTACGTGTCCCAATTTCCGTTTCTCATTGCTAGAAATGTTTTCTCTCTTCTTCTGTACTTGAGTACTAATTTTCTACAGCGTCGAACTTGCCATGAAGGCTCTGGGTTAATCCGCTGATCGTGATAAAACATAATGTGCCTTCTTATTTGCGACTTGAAGAAGCTATGATACCAACAACACCCATCCACCATGAGAAATTGGTCGAGCGCCACAAAAAAAGTTCAACATTCACCTGGGATCTAGAGATTACACTTATCTGTAACAATTGGCATCTGGTATGAGGAGCTGGGGATAGACTATTTCGTGACTCAATTAACAATTTTCGTCCGTTCATCTTCATTTTTACAATTTTACTCTATAGATTTTTATTTCTCTGTGACCAGTCCGTCATCTTCAAATGGACGACCCTTTTGTATTACAGTAAATAGAGATATGCAGCAGACCACGGAAAGATCTACCTAAAATTGAACCTGCCACCGGATTCTAGTAATTTAACAAAGCTATAACCATCGAATGAAAATTGAAACACCGCTGGTCCAGACCTGGTTGAGGATGATAACCCGGCCACTTACTCACATAGCCAATGAAAAATCCCCAAAGAAATCCTGCATCGCAGTAGGAAAATAGAACAGATTCAACCCCGGGAAATCCCACTCTGAAACAAACTGCTCAGGCATAAACCACTGTAGATCTGCCTGCGCATCGAACAGCTCCCAAAATGGCGACGTACCGCTCGACCCGCCCGTACTAGGCTGCTGAGACTCTTGCAACGCCCGCCCATACTTCTCAATACTAACTTTGAGGATTTGAAGATAAATGTTGCCCGCACCGGATTGATGGTTATTTGAACCTGCCTTGCTGAGTTCGTCGACAAGTGTACCCCCGTACTCTAGTAGCTCGTGGTGCTCTCCTTCTCGCTCGGGGAGGAGACGCGAGAGCTTGAGGAGAAGTAAGAAGGAGAATGCGCATTTTGCCCAAACGAAGTCCATGGCGTATTTTAGTTTGGCTAGGTAGAATTCGGGCTCGACGATGATGAGGCGGAGATGTCTTCGGGCGGCGGCTTTGGCGGCGAGGAGAATATGTCGCTCGGTGACGGTCATGGCACTGGAATCGTTTGCTCGATTAGCTATTAATCCAATCCATATTGGGCTAATAGGTGAGTTGGAAAAACTGAAAGGAGAAAGTACATACGCTACATTCTCCACGCCCATAGCCCGAAGTGCTTTGCAGTTTAGCATCATCTCGGCCCAGCATTTCTGGACACGGAGGGCAACAAGAAGATATGGTTTCTCCTGTTGAGCCGGGATACAGCCCTCTGTAATGGTATGAGTGAGTTGCAAGCTATGTACACAACTAAGAGCACTTACCGATTGTACGCAACCAGTCACTGCGTGACGTTAGCATCATATAGGTGCGAGAATCTCTTCGGATGACTTACTCAAACCATAAATCAAGATCGATCTTCATCTCATGTACAAAGTCAGATATCCCTTGTCTGTTAAGGGTGGTCTCCGGACCTAACGTGTCATTGATGGTTGCTGTGACGGGCTTTGGTCAGAGAAGATATGATGGATATGGATGAGGTCAAGTCTCACCTCTGAGAATGTTGAGCTACAAACCGTCTTGTTAGCAAAATCCTTAAGAGACATGTTGGTAAGGGTGTTTGAGTCACATACCTCAACTTGAGAAAACAACCGAAGGTCCAGAATAGTTGAAGATGGGTTACTCAATAGTATCCGACATCGACGGGAATTACCAACTAGGCGGATCCCCGGTGGTTTACCTGCATCCACACGGAAACTAGAAAGTACACATCAGCAAGCGCACACCATACAGAGATTCAGAAAACCGACATATGCTCTAACACTAGCAGCCCAAACCAAGTCCTGGACTTGCGCATGAGCACGCGCTCTATCTCAAAGTCATGATCCGGGGCACCGTAAGCATTTTCGTCGTTCTTCACGGCGAGTCTCTCTGTAAGTTCCTCGAATGCTTCATGAAGACCAAGATCGAGAGCCATCCGCGTAGCAAATGAGAGAATCAATAGGCGGTCCCCGGAGTAACAGGCAACTATCAGCATTGCTTGCACGGATTCGAGAGAGTTCAGTCCTTTGTTCTGAATGATGACATTGATCCATTTTTTCAGTTCGGCATGCAACATGTCGGACATTGGCCCACTGGATTCTAAGCAGATCAAAGATTAGCTGAAGCTACTCTCTATGGTGCCTATAGTACAAACAGACTCACTTGTTTCAACCATAGAGCCTATGGTGCAGATAGCGTTGAGAAGAATGCTACTCCGGCCGCGGACAGAGTCGAATGTGTCATATTCGGGATCAAAGATGGGTATATATCGATCCTGGTTTAGAAGAACAATCAATGGCCGTCCCAATTTAGAGTCTTATAAAGTTCGATGCTCACGCAGCCTTCGAAGAAACTAGAGCAGTGGAAATGTTAGATCAACAGTGATACAATCGATATTCTTGTTGACTTACGTATTGAAACAAGAAATGGCACAGTCCAGCGTGATGAGACCTTTATCAATAAAGTCTGCCACGGCCTCGTCGCGTATCTCGAAGCAGGAGCGCTTTCTCTTGTGGCCTCTGCGCTCCGTCTGAGGTGATCCGTAGAATGGGTGTACCGGGACACTATTCGGGGAAACATCTGGCACAGATCGTGGATAAGTGGTATGGCTGGCTCCATTTGTATACCCAGTGTGGTTGGGAATCAAAGCGCCACTATTGTCAGGGCAATGAGCGGATTGAGAGCACGACGAAGGACATGCACTATTACCGCGGGCTTGCTGAGGCTGCTCTCGTGTTTGTCGTGGTGACATAATCTGAGAATTGATCGTCGGGGATGCACATGTTCGCTGTAGAAGCTCTCGCATATCATCCAATTGTCTTCTGAGATATAACATCTCCGACTCGACGCTTTCAAGTCTCCTACGGATGGATCAGTAAATGTTCCCATATAGGCTGGTTATATTGACGGTGCTATCATACTCCGACACAGGGTCTTTGGGAATCTCGAAAAAGACGCATTGTTTCTCAAGCTTTTGGCATCTGAGGGAGCATATTAGCACTTGAATCATACGATTTCTCGTGATGCTCACCTCCCACACGGACGGTCCCCGTCACATCTAACCTATCACCAAGTCAATTTCAAAGGCTAGTTCAAATAAATTTGCATACTCACTTTGGACTGTCGGCAAGCGCTGCACGCCTTCTATAACCAAGATGGCATTAGTACATCCGATCGCCCGATTCCGGCTAGCCCAAGGCCCCGAGGCTGTAGCACGTACAGGAATGCGCTTTTTACCGATCGGCGCGGGGACAACATGCAACGAGTCTTCGTCTTGCATCTTTTGACCTAAAATGTACTTTGGGCGCGTCAAATTGTGCTCACCGAGATCTCCGAGTGTGATGAAAACCGGGGAAGAAGAAAACGCGGGGTTCGGCTATTGCCCCGACGTCGGCTAATGGGGGACGGCTGGGGCAAAAGCCGACGGCGTTCTGGGGTAAAGCCGCAAAACTTAGAACAATAGGCTTTAAGTACGTCACCACAGGGATTCACAGTGGTTTGAAATGGTTATTGTGCTTGGAACTTGGTAGTGGTACAAATGCCAAAAGATCAAATTAATGTTTAGCTGTATGAAATCCGCAAAGCAAAACCTTACACGCACTGCCCGACTGCACTCCTGGGTTGTAAATTGTGACATCGCATCTAGTATACGTATACAAAGTCTTCGTTCTTCCAGTCCGTCAGGTCCTTGAACGCATTGTCATTGGCTACGCTCTGCACGGGAACGCCCTCCTTGTCGGTCTGGGCGGCTCCAACTTCGTTCATAGAGTGGTCGACCACCTTGGCTTCCTTGCCGGCGGCAACTCGTTGCTGTTCGTGCTTCTTGTTGAGGATGCTGAGGTATCCCATGTTCAGACTGCAAAAAGGTGCAATTAGTATGAATGATAGTGAGCCATTGAGAGGTAGAAACGTACAGGATCAAGCAGAACAGAATGCAGAACAGGGCGAGGCTATCGACTGTCAGTATTAATTCCGAGAAGGCGTTGCTTGCTTGTGCACTTACTTGGAGAGCAGTCCACGGCGGTACAGAGGTGCTTCCTCAGTGGTGTATAGAGTGGGACCAACGACCTAGAATAGTACGATTAATCTTCCGAATGCCTGATTGTTGGGTTGAGGAGCGCTGCATACATTACCCACGCACTGTCCCACGATAAGGATACCTGTGGTGACCTTCTTCTTCGTCTCACCGGCCGTGTTGGCAGCAGACCAGGAGTAGACCAGAGGAGCTGAGGGATAATTAGAAATCAGGATGATCTCAAGCGGTACTTGATAACTTACTAATACCAGGGTAGACAGAGATCTATTTTGCAGCAACCAATGATTAGCAAAAGCAAGAGAAGAATGCATACTCCGAAGCCACAAATCACTCACAAGATAATATCCCGCAAGCAGAGGTCCCCTATGAGCGGCGTCGTGGGTGATATGCAAAAGCATCACACAGCCTGCAATGGGAGGAAGGCAAAGAAGCGCCAGAACCGGACCCTTCTTCTTCCAGTAGGTGGCCAGCCAAGCGCCACCCATGGTGGCAACAAGCTGAACAGCACCAAAAGGCACATTCAGCAGGATTGTGTTGAGGGAATTGAAACCGAATGACTTGACAATAAGAGGACCGAAGGTAGTGATTCCGCCGCTTGGAATGCTGTGATCTGGTTAATTATTCCGCAATCTAGTGGGCGTGACCGGTAATTCTTACGAAATGGTAAACATAAGGGCAAACCAAAACCAAGACTTGAGATCCAAGCAGGCCTCCTTGACATGGTCCCATTTCCATTCGTGGCTTTCGATACCTTGCTGGTTCATGCGCAGTCTGGGTATTTGTCAGTGACGGCACCTTGGGCAAACATTCAAGATGTGAGTGATTTGGGCAGGTACCTCTCAATAGCGACGAGCTTGTCTTCTTCGTTCAGGAACTTGGCGGTTGTGGGGGAGTCGGGCATGAACAGGCTGTTGAGTGTAGTGTTAGTTAAGTTACAAGCCAATATGATCCGTATTCCTTACAAAACAGCGACGGAAACACCAACAGTGATGAGACCAAAGAACAGGAAGATAATCTGTAATGAGGTGAGCAATTTTTTCCCCTCAACGTTCTCTTCTCATAGCTTACCTGGTAGGGTTCAAAGACCGAAGACTTGATGTGACCCAGGCCATAAGTGATCAAACTTCCAACCTGAGAACTATTAGTGTCCAGTCTGAATTTTACCACCCGAATACCCAAATGGAGCTTACCATGTTGACCACACCATTCATTGCGTACCAAGAGCCCAGTCTGACGGGCTGTTCGAGTCGTCGATACCACATCTGCGTGACTGCGATGAATGCCGGGGCTGGGTGTTCCAAAATTAGGGACAAAGCATTTTTCATTATCAGAAGATGGACTTACCAATGCCTGCCTCGAAGATACCTAAGAACATGCGGCAAACCAACAGGCCAGCAAAGCTATTGGCGGCTGTCATGCAGGACAAAGCAATACCCCAGAGCAGGACTGACGCAGCCATGAACTTTCCCATGGGCACCTTGACCAGGAGATAGGAGACCAGGGGCTGGAAGATCAGCTGGGCCAGGTAGACCACTGATCCCAACCAGGAGTACATCTTGCCATGGAGATGGGCTTTCTCGACTAGGCCGAAGACAGACGCATAGGACAGAGTTGACTTGTCGAGTTGCTGGAGGAAGTAGATCGACAAAAGGATGGGTAGCAGACGCAGATCAATTTTGCGCAGGACTTGTTTGTTGTTCTCCGGTGTCAGGGTGGTCGAGTATCCTGCATCTTCAATCAACTGCAGTGCCTGGTCCTGCCTTGGGCCAGCATCACCATGCACCGCTGGAGTAGCCTTGCCAGCCTCCACGGCTTCGATGGACTCGACAAACTCCTCCTGCTGCTGACCCTTCGACTGGGAGAGCTCTCCGTGCGACATTGCTAGACGGAGCAACGGGTTGTCAAGAGGGGAATAAAGTAAATGACCAAGTAGAAATCAACAGACTCTCGACATGAACGAGACACCTGATGGCCCTCTCGAAAAGCAGGGGTGGGAGGCAATAGTTATATCAGTCTCGGAAAGGATCAACACTGGGGAAGATTATTAGGGCTCGCCGCACCCCGTGGGGAAACCCAGTTTATGATCTCCCCGGTCGACCCAACCCAAGTCCGAAGTCTGGCAGAGACGGTCTGGAGAACTCTAATGCGCCCGCATGATCCTTGTCGACTTGCTGAACCGCCCATCCGCACGAGTGTTCAACTCCCGAATTAAAGCAGGCTTTTTGCCGTCACGGAGGACTTCCGTTAATCGGAGCCAATCAACGGGTCAATGAGCGGAGACTATTGTCAGATATTGGACGTGCTATTCACGAGGGTGGTTAGCACGGTGCAGGACGGGGAAGTCGGGATTACTGGAGAAGGTTTAGCTGTCGGCGTTCGGCTGGCAAAACCGGCGCAATTCACGCGGCGGATGAAAGTTTCTAGGAGTTTGGGATGTTGGCGCTTTTAGCTTCGGGCTGGGCGAGTCTCGTATGGTCCGGTTTGGCTTGTCTGGGGCCTTTGGGCCTTCTGGGGCCCCGTTTTTTCGACACTGCACGCGGACACAGTGGAGACTCGGTCGACCAGTGCGAGTCTGCGACTGAGTATCGGGCCATCGGGCTTTCTGATGATTCTCTGGCACTATCTTGAAGCCACCTGAGCCCCTCTGGAAGATCCTTTCGTAGCAGGTGTAGTGGCACTTTGGCGTCTGGCTGGGGAAAGTCGCCGCCGCCCTCGGAGATCCGCCCCGATCGCCGACTGTATACTTGCCCCACGCCTGCGAAGCTCTCCAACAATCGGGTGCGGGGAATGACGAGACTCGCATTGCACTCAATGCTACAAATAAACTGGTCTGCCAGGCACTCGGTCTGATCTCAATTTATTCCTCGTGAAGTTTCCTCACGAATTACATCCCAATCATGCCTCAAAGAGAGATCTGCCCAAAGGGCTACCAACAGGTCGCCTCGAGCGCGCAACAGGATGCCTCTGTGCATCTCCGCAGCTCCTCCGGCAAAACCGCCTTTGACTTCTCCTTCGAGGCCGTTCGCCAAAATCTCTTCCGGGTGACCTTCTCCTCTGCAGAGCGCCCAATCCCTCCCTACCCCAACGTTACCAAGCCCGAGACCGATCTCAAGGGCCTCAACATCTCCGCCAAGGAGGAAGGCACCTCCAAGACCATTGATGTGGCCGGTGTCACCGCGAACGTCGAGTGGGAGCACACACCCGTTGTTTCTCTTTCTTGGACAGGTTCCGACAAGCCTCTACACCGCGATCTGCCTCTCCGATCATATGTCGCCGACGGCCCGGGTGTTGCTCACTACTCCGTACATGACCGCAATGCTCTCCACGTTGGTTTGGGTGAGAAGGCTGCGCCAATGGACCTCTCTGGCCGCAACTTCCAGCTCACCGCTACCGACTGCTTCGGCTACGATGTCTACAAAACCGATCCTCTCTACAAGCACATTCCTCTCCTGATCAAGGCCACACCAGAAGGCTGTGTTGCCTTGTTCTCTACTACACACGGCCGGGGCGCATGGTCGGTTGGTGCTGAGATCGACGGTCTTTGGGGTCACTTCAAGATCTACCGTCAGGACTATGGCGGTCTAGAGCAGTACATGATTGTTGGAAAGACCATCAAGGAAGTTGTCCGCTCATACGCTGAGCTGGTCGGTTTCCCGCTGCTGGTTCCTCGATGGGCATACGGATATATCTCCGGTGGTTACAAGTACACCATGCTGGATGACGCGGACAAGGCCCTGCTTGAGTTTGCCGAGAAGCTCAAGCATCACGGAATTCCCTGCTCTGCTCACCAGATGTCGTCCGGTTACTCCATTGCCGCTGTGGAACCCAAGGTTCGCAATGTCTTCACCTGGAACAACGAGCGTTTCCCCGACCCCCAGGATTGGATTTCCAAAATGCACGAGCACGGCATTCGTCTCATCACCAACATCAAGCCATTCCTGCTCGCCTCCCACCCTGACTTCCAGCAACTGATCGATGGTCGTGGTTTCTTCACGGACCCCGAGACTGACAAGCCTGGTTACATGCGTCTATGGAGTGCCGGTGGTGCCACTGGTGGTGACGGCTGCCACATCGATTTCACCTCCGAGGTCGCTTTCAAGTGGTGGTTCGAGGGTGTTAAGAGCCTGAAGAAGGTCGGCATTGATGGCATGTGGAATGACAACAATGAGTACACGCTTCCCAGCGATGACTGGACTTTGGCTCTTGACGATACGATGGTCAACAAGGATGCGAAGAAGATTACCGAGAACAACGTCGGCCAATGGGGGCGTGCCATGCACACAGAGCTCATGGGCAAGTCTTCCCACGATGGTCTGTTGGATGCGGAGCCCAACGTCCGGCCTTTCGTTCTCACTCGCAGTGCTACCCCCGGTACCATGCGTTACTGCGCCAGCACTTGGAGTGGTGATAATGTCACCAGCTGGGAAAACATGAAGGGTGCCAACGCTTTGTCTCTGAACGCAGGCATTTCTCTACTACAGGTAAGATGATGCTCGAACCATCTGAATTACAACTCCATGAGACCTAATCATAGTTTCCTATAGTGCGAGGGACACGACATTGGCGGTTTCGAAGGCCCCCAGCCCTCCCCCGAGCTCCTCCTCCGTTGGATCCAACTAGGCTGCATGTCCACCCGCTTCGCAATCAACTGCTTCAAGACCTCCCCCGACAACAACGCCGTCGGCGAAGTCATCGAGCCCTTCATGTACCCCGAGATCACCCACCTAGTCCGCGACGCCATCAAGCGCCGCTACGAGATCCTACCATACATCTACTCCCTCGGGCTGGAGAGCCACAAGGACGCATCCCCTGTGCAGCGCTGGGTCGGCTGGGGCTACGAGTCCGACCCAGAGGTGTGGAACAACAAGACTCTCAAGGATGGCGAAGAGCAGTTCTGGCTCGGCGATTCCATCCTCGTTGGCGGCGTCTACCGCTCCGGCGTCACCAGTGCAAAGGTCTACCTCCCCCGCAAGACCTGCGATGGCTTCGACTACGGCTTCGTCAACATGAACGCTCCATACAACTACTTCGCCTCCGGCCAGTGGGTGGAGATCGAGTCCCAGTGGCGCGATAGCATTCCCCTCCTCGCCAAGATCGGTGGTGCCATCCCCGTCGGCAAGGACGTGCATACCCGTGTCCTCGATGACGAGACCGCCGCCTCGCAGGGTGTCAAGGAGATCGATGACTACCGTGGTGTGGAGATCTTCCCGCCACAGGGTAGCTCGTACGGCGCGGTGTTCAACAACACCTGGTACGAGGACGATGGTATCTCGCAGCAGCCCAAGACTGCGGTGTACACGCTCAGCTATAGCTCAACCGCGGAGACCGTTCTGGTGCACTTTGAGCGTGATGAGACGGCTGGCTTTGTTCCTGCGTGGAAGGAGCTGGATATTATTCTGCACCATGGTGATACTCGCCGTGTTGTCACTAGCTCGGGCCAGGAGATTGTTTCCAAGGAGATGGACTCTCGGGGTCGGGCTGTGTACACTGTTAAGGCCTGAGTGGTGGGTGGGAAAGGTTATGAATTCTTTTGTATTATGAAACTCGTGGCGGATGGCTCTTGCCAGGGCCATTGATGAATATAGACGTTCTATGGTTGGGGTATATAGATGAATAGATTGAAAGGACTATTCCAACATCATCAAAATTACTTGCACTGCTCGATCTACCAATGGACGTAACCACGAGTGAGCTTATCCGATAGTTAAAAGGGATGGATGAAATGAGAATTGTAATATTTTAGACCCAATCGATGAAACATGCAAGAAATTAAAACAGCAAAAGAAATATGACTTGTTAATACATGATGTGCTAACGCCCACGAGGCGAGGAATCATCTATACAATACAAGGCCAGGAACCCGGCGCTCATCCCCACACAAACACCCACCAAGAAAGACCAAAGCGTCTAAGCTCAAGCCTGCTTCGCCTTATCCAACTCCGAACCAGGCGGTGCCAGACCCGTAAGCGGATCCAGACGCAACTGGCGAGCCGTAATAGTCTCATAGTCCGTCTTCCCCTGAGCAGCCATCTCCAAACGCCTCTTCTGACCAGCCTCACCAGCGCGTCCGAGAATCCCAGCAATCAAGCAAGTTCCCCGGAGCGTATCATCGTTGGCGGGAATCGGGTACGTGACACGGGTGGGATCAGCATCGGTATCAATAATACCAATAGTAGGCACATTATTCAAACCACACTCATGCAACAAAACAACATTCTCCAATGGGTTCAGCACAACGACCAAGTCCGGCTTGACTGACGGACGATCTGCCAAATCGGCCTTGAACTCGGGCAACTCTTCATCCAGGGCATTAACGACCTTGGTCTCGCAGTGGCCCAGAATCTGCTGGCCGTTTGTCAGCGAGCCCGGGATCCACCGCTCAAAGATGTGGTAGCCCTTGGCTAGCTCGGCGGCTCGCACGACAGCGCGCTTCTGGCCCTTGCGGGTACCGGCGAAGAGAATGATACCGCCACGAGCAGCAACTTCCTCGACAACCTTCGCCGCGCGACGCAGGTATGCTGCTGTCACGTCTAGGGAGATGATGTGCACACCCTCGCGGATACCGAAGATGTACCGGGAGTTCTGCGGGTTCCAGCGCGAGGTCGAGTGGCCCAGGTGTGTGCCGGCAGCGAGAAGCATCTCGAGGGTGACGTCGGAGGGCTTGGGGGGATTGCGGATAATATTTTCGGGGTCGTGGGATTCTTGCACAGCGGAGCCAAGGTTGTTGAATTTGTGCCCTGAAAGGAAGGAGAGAACGTTGTTAGATGTTTGGGCTTGTTTTTTTCGAGGAAAGGGTTGGGTGATGCTCACTCCGCTTCTCCAGTTCACCCCATTGCTGTCGGGGATTGAGCTGTGCGTTGTTCCTTGATGCTTGAACGACTTCGTGAAGAGGGTTCTCTGCAGGAGCGATTGACTCCGGTGTTTGCACCGCCGTGTCGACCGGTGTCTCTGTGGAGAGGAATCGAGTGTAGGCCGGAGCCTGGCGGTTCAGGGCCAGTAGTTGGCGGCCTTGAGAGAATCGAGATGGTTAGTTTAACCTGATATATCCAATGGGAGGGAAATTTGAGGGCACTCACTCTGCCGCATACACAATTTCCGTACAATCATGTTGGATGTAGTTGCTTAGTCGGAGCAAGAAGCGTGTTCAAGATTGCCCGTCCGCGCGAACTTTTGTCGGGCTTGGCAGATGGCCTGTCTGGCGGCCTTGGTGCCTGAGGCCAGAGAGTCACGCTACCCACGCTAGTCCTTATTTAGTCACGGGCGGTCGGACTCGGGTGAGATCCCCCGCGTTCATGTGGCGAGCTGGCAAGTTTGTCATGCATGGTAAGATTATGTGCATTATTTACAGCTACGGAAAGGCCGATCATGGCGTTTAAATGATGCAATTCTGATTCTCCACTAGGAGCCCTTTCTTGATATCAATGCAAAACAGTCGTGGTACACATGGGAAATTTAAGCATAGTAAGAAAAAGAAGGAACATCGCAAAAATGGATACAAAAGCAAGCGCAACCCAGCCCATTCCCGTTAAAGACAAGAAAAGGAAATTCATAAGTGTGTTGAGGTCATCATGGTGAGAACAAGCGAGTCAAAGGAGACAAGACGGAAGTTGGAGCCTGTAGAAAGACAAGCTGTTTACTTCTTGAAGAAGCCGCCGAGCTGGTCCATCATGCCACCGCTGCTGCCGTTGTGGCTGGGAGGGGGACCGCCGTAGGGACCACCGGGTTGACCACCGGGGCTGGCATCGCGCTTGTGCTTCTTGATAGCGTCCTCAGCGATGCTGCCGATGATGGCTCCACCGATTGTTCCGAGGATGCCGTGGTTGGCCTTGTGGCCGGCGAAACCACCTGCGGCACCGCCGGCGAGGGCACCAGCGAGACCACGCTCGCCATCCTGGGCCTGACCGGGAGCCTGCTGCTGATCATATCTGTAGAACACTGTTAGCGTGAAGTCTCGAAGATGAGGTGTGTTGGGAAAGAACATACCCAGAGCGGTTGTAGTCCTGGTTGTAACCCTGCTGCTCGCCGCCGTACTGGTGCTGCTGCTGCTGGCCGTAGCCCTGCTGCTGACCACCATACTGGGGCTGTTGGGATCCCGAGTAGTAGTCGTTGGAAGAGCCCTGACCCTGACCCTGCTGCTGGTGCTGCTGGTGCTGGCCGTAGTTGTCCTGGCCGTAGCCGCCCTGCTGACCGTAGCCCTGCTGGGGGTAACCCTGGCCCTGTTGACCGTAGCCCTGACCCTGCTGGCCGTAGCCCTGGTTGTTGTAATCACCGTAGCCAGACATGTTGATGTGTGTGAAGATGGAAAGGTTTGAAGGAGGAGATGGAAGACTCGAGTGATGAGCGATGGAGGAAGGAGGATGGAGCTGATGATGTGAGAACGGGATGAGGAGGAGGGGTCGTGGCCTTTTTATAAGTTTGGTACCGTCCCTCCGGTAATGGAATCGATTACATTGAGGATACTCGTCCGTACCGAGTTCAGAGTCAGAAGAGTGGAGATCATAGGGTGCGATCCCGTATCATGTATCATCGAGGGGTAGTTTCATACGTACATCTGCGTACATGTTGTAATGCCAGTCCAATAGTCCTTTGCATCGGAGCCACAGGGCTGACGGAACGGCCCCCACATGGTCGCAATTTTACGGAACGACGAGGCGCAGCTCATCAGCCCTGCACTGCTGCCCACTACTTTGATCCTGCTCACTCATACATATTATTGTTCTATTCAGGGCTGCTCGGCAGTACAGAACTGCAGTGCACCGCCACAGGCAGCAACTCAACTGCGGTGCGTATGACCCTTCATGGTAACAAGCCTGTGGCTATGTCTTTTCATAAGGCTGAGCCACAGATCTCCATACAGTTGCGGCCCGTACACGTACCATACGGAAGCAACTCGTAGTGAACTCTGGGAATCCATAGAGACTAGAGTGCTGGGAAACTCGTCACCCAGTTACAATACAGGCTTGGCTCCCCAAAAATAGCACATCTCATTTCCCACGCCTTACGGCCTTAACGGATCTTTGGCTACCAAGTATGGAGTATACGTACTCAACTTCGTACATACCTAGTAACATACCTAGTAGTATTACCTACGAGGCGATGAATGTTCCAGAAATTCGATGATCTTCCCCTCGATAATTGCCAGCGATCTGTTGGGGTTTTGCTGGCGCCACCTCGTCTCGGGGGCCCCAGGCACCTCATGTCCTACCAGAATCAGAAATTTGTTGCCTTACTGCCTAATACGTACTCTAACTAGTTAACTTAGTTACTGCAGTCACATGACCGTGAGGTACATACGACCCACGTCTGATCGTCTAGATGAAGCGAATCGGTTCAAAGTTGATGAGAGATTACAACAGTGTTTGGTTCCTTTTTTACATCGATTATAGTAACTGGGTAGTCAGATAACTTTTGAGGCAATATGTATGGGCAGGTAGTAGGTAATGCAATGCATTTCCTACAATGGCAGGAGATGAGGTGCCGGAGGCATCCGCGATGAGGTGTATTTCTTATTTCTCACACTGATAATTTACAGTACCACGGTCCACAATTCCTCGCCCTACCAGCGCCGAGATTTTCCATGGTTGAGCGACTCCGCTCGGCATCTAATTTATGCGCAATCCTGAGGAGGTCCTCACGGTCAGTCTGCAAAATTATTCTCGCTGCCTAGCGGCGCTAAGCCCCGAGAAATAGTCGCCCTCTTGGCTCGGTGTAACATCCTCAGCCTTGTCGATCATCATAGGCGGCAATGATCAAGATTGATACAAGACATACAGAGTACAGTACAATAATACAGGACCCCTCCATGCATCACGCCCCCACTCCGACTTTTGAAGGGTGTGGTTGCTCACAAAACAGCCCGTTGCGCCGAGATAGTTGCGGAGACTGGCGGTAAGTGGCATCGAAAAAAAAAGAAATGTATCGCATGCATGCGCCGCTCGGGTCTGCCGATGTGCCAGGATGACACCCTCGTCATCAGCCGTCCCTCCTGCATTGAGCTTGATGCTTTGCAGCCTTCGTGTCCCGTCATCGCCGGACTTATAATAATAGTGCGGGCGCAGGCGTTGTCATCAGTGGTTATTGACACATTATCCTGGGGATTTTCTCATAGATGGCGCGAGAATATTGCATATCGATAATCGAACCACAGTACATCGAATTAGACTTCCCAAGTCGCAACGAGGATCAGATGGCCCGCGTCTGTCACACGGCTCGGCCGAGGTGTCCCCATTTCGATGGACCTGATGACCGTAGTTGACTCAACAGAGCTGTGGCTTCGATATGGAGGTATTCTCCTTGATCTACTGATCGCACTCGCTATCTTGTGAAGGTGCGACAAAGTTCAAACACAATACCTACCTGCCTCCTCCCCTTGTCCCTTTGGGCACAGACTGTATTGTCTGCTGAGGCGATGCCTGTGAAGTGTGATTCGTGGACTCTGTTCGCCTTTCTCTTGTTCAACTTTCTCTTGTTCAACCTCCATACTTATGTCCATCTTGATGGCCGCGAGCCAAAATTCTACATGCAGAGGTAGGGGTTGTCGAACCTTGGAGATAATCTTTTGGCTTGAACAATTGTAGACCGCAGTCCAGGGCCGCAAGTCCGCAACATATACCTCAGACTTATACCTAGTCCACCTCCCCCCCAAGGTCCTTAGGTCTCATCCCCACCACCCACAACACGGAAGATCAGGTAGCCACTGCACTTCCAATCTCTGTAGTGGTGATCACAAACAAATCCATGCGATCGACAGCGATGGAAATCCCAAGCGGATGCGGGCTTTACAAAAGTCCAATCACATCGCTTATCTAGCTGTCCTCTCAAGATCGGACGAACACCCTCGTGCTGCTCATCACCCGCCGATGCAGCCAGCCATCTGCCCGAGTCCACTACTAGCTGAGTGTCTCCATGTGGTGAACGGTCATTGCACAAACTGAGCCTGCTGATCCACTTTGCACTTTTTCTTTCCTTTCTGTATAGCCCTAACTCATCGTACCGTGATGGGTCAGATCACTATGTTCTTTGCCAAATGTATAAAGCGAGGGGAGTGATCGTCGCGGCATAGGTGACGTACCTTGATGTTGTCCTGGCTCGGGTCACTTAATAAATTTTTGGATTCACATAAATTTTTGACTTTTTTCTTCCCCTTTTCCAGTTTTTTGCTTCACATACACTGCTATTATTTGATCTTCATCTTCAAGATGTTCTTGCGTTCAGCGTTCGCATACCTTTTCTTTGGCCTGGCTGCCGTGTCGGCCAGGAATCCACCCAAAGTATACATGATTCGACATGGAGAGAAGCCACCCAACCGAGATGATCATGGCTTGACGCTAGACGGGATCAAGCGAGCTCAGTGCCTGCGCGATATCTTTGGTCAAAACTCAGACTATAATATTGGGCATATCATGGCACCTACAGTGAAGTGGAGTGAGTCGCGCAACTCCTATCATTGCAAATAAGCTTTTCAGATTCTGGAAAACACGTTGAAAGAGGCCGATGGACTAATTACATACTCTGTTGCAGATGGAGAACACCGAAGAGCGTACATGACTGTCCTCCCTCTCGCAAATGACCTTGGTCTCGAAGTCGACGCCCATTGCTCGCGCAAAGGGACCCAATGCGTCGCGGATACGATTCGGAATTACGATGGTCCTGGCAATATCTTGATTGCATGGCGACATAAGAACATGGGGGAAATTCAGGAGCTTTTGGGCTCCTATGATCCACTCGAGTATCCTGAAGACCGGTAGGTAAAAATTTGTTTCTTAGATTCTCGGTCTAGTCAAGATCTGCGATTAGCGTCGGAGCCTTCGGCTTCGCGATCGGCACATCTTTTCTCGCTTCTCGGCCTTGAGATCCGTTTCTGGGAGTCAAAGCCTCGGAAGTTTTGAAATTTCAGAAGGAATTTTGATGAATGAATGGATGCTGACTTTCTCAGATTTGATCTCATTTGGACGATCCCTTTCCCATACGATGAGGTCACGGATATAACAAGTGAATTCTGTCCGGGCCTCGACTCCCGCCCGGCCCTGGTGGCACAGCATTGAACTGAGGAGCATCACCACTTTTTGAATGCTTATACTTCAAACCATTCTACATTATTTTCAGCATGAAAATAAGAGGAACCGGTTGGCAGCTATCTGTATTTTATGATTCAGGCTCACGCCGACGCATCAACCACAAGTATGAATACATGCGGGGTAAGGGCCTTTTGACTTACCCTGTAGAGACAAAGCTTCCGTGGAATCTGAAGCTATGGAGTATGCCAAGGCTATCCAGGCAAAGCCCGGATCTTCAGTTTCCTTGCCTGGCAGCCCATGGCCTGATAAACTTCCTTATCTGGGTAAAATTTGGGCCAACTTTGTCTGCTAGTAGCAATCCACTCCTGCTGAAAAGCAAGACCTGAAACTTGAGAGCTTGCTGTCAGTTATATCATGTCAGAACTAGCTCTGCATAAAGGAAAGTTCTCGTCGGACTAATAAATGTAGGCATCATATCCTGTTTCTCTCGGGCATCCCTTTCAAACTCATTATCTCTCCACCAATCTTTACCATGTCCACCCTGCAATTCTTTAACTACCCAGGGACCGAGACCAACTCGGAATCCTTCCACTACTCTCAAGCCATCAGAATCGGCCCGACGGTGAAAACATCCGGTCAAGGTGGTTGGGACGAGAGCGGAAATATCACATCCGATGTCGAGAAACAAGTTGCCGTCGCCTTTGAAAATGTCGAAAGGGCTCTGAAGGAGGTTGACTCTCGCCTGTCTTGGGAGAATGTTTACGCAGTACGAAGCTATCATATCAACGTGGAGGAGACATTTGATTTGGTCACCAGCAAGTTTAAAATGGTCCTTCCAAACCACCGCCCGATTTGGACATGTGTGGAGATAGGAAAGTTGGGGATCGAGGGGATGGTTATTGAAATTGAAGTCGAGGCATATTGTCCATTCTAGTGCTTGACGTGAAGTGTTCCTCCTGTGTATATCGCCGAATTCAGTCGTCAGATATCAGCCCGAGATTGAAGAGTGAAGGAATTTGGTGTTCCACACTTCATTGTTCGTACATCAATTCAACCTCTTGCCCCATATTATTAGTCTTTGAATGGTGGCAAGTCAAAACAGCCAGAGCAAAGGTCCGAAGTTTGTACTTGCGGGGAATGATGATAAGAGGTAGATCAGATTTAGCAATCTGCAGAGGGCCTTTGGTTGAATAGCATATGACTATACTGAAAAAGGAAGGTTCTGGGGCAACACCAGATTGGGAACTACGTTAGGTGAGAGACCTCGATATGGCGAGTGACGGTAGTTAGCTACCCCGCATCTCTTGGCCATCGGGAAGGGCTTTAAGCGATTGAAAAGGATAGAAGACGGTGCCGGCGCTGCTCTACAAATAGCCACGGTGAACTTTTGCTTGTTGGTTACACTCTGGAAACGTTCAGGGACCCGACGAGATTCAATCGTCTTAACATAACTAGATTTTGATCAGGATCTGGTCGGATGTTCCAACAGGATTGAATAAGCAGGCAATATTAGAAAGACCTATAATACTAAAACATCCCTCCCTAAAGAAGTAAACATGTCTGCCCATGTGCCCTCCTGTTTCTCAGACTGCCAAAGACCTTCCAAAGCGGCACGAATACTCAACAGAGAATTAAATCGAATAGTCCGGTAAATGCAGTCAATCTTACCAAGGATATCCTTCTGATGATCTTCAGTGAACGAATGAGCACCGACAACGTAGACGGGAAAGATAAGACAGTTGTGCGCTTTAGAGCTGCTGCTGATAGCGTTGATGGAGCCCATGCAAGAATTAACGTGCTGTTGTACCAGGCTATGCCTCGGTGGTAGCCCGCAAACTGCGCGGTATAGATATATCAATGCACTATGCTGGAATGCTCTTGTAAAAGCAATTGTCTGATTCACTCGTTCGAGTTCGCCCCGGGAGACAGTATCCTCTTCCGGACACTCAAAGTGATCTAAGCTCAATATTTGAAAAGACGGCTGGAGACACCTTTCAAAGTCTCGGACCTTTTCAATATCAAGCTCCTCATCACCATTCTGTATTGACTGGTGATAGAACGCTAGTTGTGCCATGGTGCGAAATACGGCTGCCAAGGTAATGCCGTAGGTCTGTTTCTCCCACCAAACGGGACCACGCTCGATATCAAGCCAAATCCTAGCGGGAAAACATGGAGGCCGAGTATCGAGTAGAGCTCGAGTCAGATCTGTAGACGCGAATTCGGACAAGAGCATGTGTGGGATCTCCTTCTCACTCTCGTCCATGAGTGTACTGAACCCGCCGAGCTGTTCAACGATTGCGCGTACTCCAACCTGGTGACTCGTCGTTGACGCCGACTGCTCCGTACAATCTATGTAACCATCTAGAAAGTACAATAGCAAGACGGCGACTAGTACTCGTGAAAGTGACTCGTTGTTTGACAGACATTCCCGCAATTGTTTCCGGACTGAACCCAGGCAATTCGATCGCTTATCGGTTATAATTTGTTGACGCAAAGGACTATTGTCCTGCCGGAGAATTCGATGCGCCTCTGCTAATTCACACATTGCCAACATCACAGGTTCGGATTCTAGCGCGAGTGAGATCGGTGGTGGACATGGCTGAGTCGCTGTCGACAATAATGGCCATAGTGCTGCCTGGAAGTAGTCGAGAGCTTTTAGTTCCCCTGAGGCTAGACTCGTACTGTCGAAGACCTGCTTCGACAGGCTTAGCTTTGGAGGGGAGGCCGGCGTCTGGTAGGAGATTGGGGCGCCTTTGGTGGGCCGTGAATTCCAACGAACGAGGATCTTGTCGAAACTGCATTTGGCCCCTGAGAGAATACAACGACGACACCGCGGTTGGCTGAGATCGCATTTCACACGACGCTGTTTACATGGCCAGCAAGACCCCTGAACCGTTCTCTGGCGCTTTGTGGGCATTTCCTCAAAATCGCAGCGTGTTGTTGCTTTTGGGTTATAACCGAGTTGGCGAGGGGAGTCGTCGCCAGTGGATCAAGTGGAGGAACGCAACTGGGACGCTGAGTTCGGGGGATCGCGATGGAAGATTGGAGGAGAGTAAGATAGGCCCAGTAGACCGGTTCAAGCTTGGCAGTAGGTTTGGTACAAACAGTTGCAGATAAGGGCAGGCAACCCGAGGTTTAACTGATGATGCCTCGAGGGATCTTGTAGGCTGTCACGGGCTATCGTCGTGAAATATTTCTTAACTTCTTCCCGCTCCGTCGAAACCATGATCCCACTAGGCTCCGAAATTGCCACTGCTCTGGCAGGTCCGATTTAACAGAATCTGAAGGCGCGGAGGTCACTTTCCGCGTTGGAAATGCGGGGGAATGGCCTCGGGCCTTGGGGCTCTTATCAGTCGACCCGAATGTCCAACCTCCAAGTGCCGAGTCATTAGCCAAAGGTACCAACTCTGGTTAGTGGCTTGTCATGGTCAAAAAAGTTACCAAATGGGGCTTAGCTTGATCATGAGTATCCGTGCCTTTCACTACGCTGCGACCCACCCATACGCTCCCGCATAAGTCTATGCCGGGACCAGATAATGACCTAGATGATGAAGTTTGTTCATGACATCCTTATTTAAAGGGTTCGTGGGTTGCTATGTCTGGTTCCTCTGGGGATAAACTTGCACTGTTCAGCAAGCGCGACCGAACTCTTTTCTCGGAACTGATCAGGATGATCTCTACCGGAGGTTTCCCCATGCCTTCAGGGCCCCTCTCTCTTCTAGGAGTCGTTTTCTCTATTGTTACCTGGCTGTTCTTAAGGTCGCCGTTTCATACCAAAGGGAAGATTACTAAAACAGAGGAGCAAAAAGAAGAAAATTTGTTCATAATGCCTCTGCCTGCTCCAGTGAAAGATGATACTTTGAGCACATCTCCTAAATTGTATCGTCCATTCAGACATGGCCCAAATTTCATCACGATGGGCATTCGCAAGCTCAGTTGGGACAATTGGATCGAAATGGACTCTTATTTCCTTCGATATCATGCCATGAAGGCATCAGAGCTGAAAAAGGACTTCAATGCTCATGTGAAATATGTTGATAATGCAATGACCAGGGATGCGTGCTTTGAGCTATACGAGGAGTTGGTTCGATATTTGACGCATCGGTATCCCAAGGTCTATCGCTTGGAAGGAGGCAAAGTATACAACAGTCTGACAAAAGAGAACTTTCCTTTTCCAGCATGTATGGCTGGCCTTATTCTCTACCTCAAACGTGATCTGTAACTTACTAAGTCGCGCATTCCAGCAACCCCAGACGAGGCGCTGGCAACTTCGGCGCTGTTAGTTCAAGACGATTTGGTCATCATGGTCGAGAACGATGGTAAACCCCCTGAGTCATGAGCCAGTGTCTCGCAAGCTGACCCGCGGTAGATGGGCAATACCATCTTGACGCCGCAGCAGTTTGCCTCCCTGGCTTCTGGCGTCTCAGAGAGAAGTTTCGCATGTCACTTGACACACTACATTTCGAGGCTGCTGTTCCTCACTACGCTGCCAAGTTACAAAAGTCAATGAACCGGTTCTTTCAAAACCTCACGCCCGATAAGCCAGTCGAAAGAAACAATGTAGGCCTAAATTTTCTTTTCCCGCTCTGCTCAAATACTCAAGTCTCGATAGTTCTTCATTCAACTTGATGATGGACTCCACTGGTCACATCGCATGGGCGACCAAGCAGGTACAGAAGTTGCATGTAAGTCAGTTGCTGTTACAAGAATAATGTAGCCTACTAACGGCTGCATCTTGGCACAGCATGGGCCACTGCAAACAGCAAGGGGCTATCTATTGATGAAATCCACTTCCGTTCCGAGCGGCAGACTCTCCGCCGACTGCCACGCTCCAAAGCCGTCGTATTCACGGTTCGCACATACTTTGAACCAGTAACACGAATTGCCCAGGAGCCACACATTCCAGGTCGTCTGGCTGAAGCGATTCGAAATTGGGACGAGACCGTGTCATTCTACAAGGGCAAATCCCATTGGGACAAGATCCTGCTCCCGTATCTCGACGAGCAGGATCAGCTACAGAAAGAGCAAGGAATCGTGGAGCAAAATGAGGAGCAATCGTTCCCGTATTAGGACAAAAATTACAAATCCCACATATGAAATGTAAATATGAAGCTACTGCAGAAACCTATTCACTACATCAAGAAACTCATTCGGCTTGGAAGAAAAGACGACATGTCCGGTTTCGAAAATTTCGAGCTGGGATCCTGGGATGGACCTATGCACGAGATGTGCAATGTCAACCGGGAAAACGATGTCTTTAAATCCCCAGATGATTAAAGTAGGCGCACGTATAGCCTGCGCATCACTTCGAAGGTCATGGCGATCGTCAAGAAAGCTTCGCCAGAGGGCTGCTGCGATCGAAGCTCCCTGCCATGTCCTCGCCTGGGATGCCGCCTTTTGCGAGATTGCAGTATCACTTGGTGTCTGTGACTTCATATACGCAGGAATCATATATGGCAGTACTAGGCGTGCTACTACCGGAACGCCAAGGCAGTAGCAAAAAAGGCGATTGAAGACGTTCCAAGACGGAAAGCCGCCCGTATTAACCAGTATGAGGGACTGGACACGTTGTGGATGTGTGATGGCTAGTCTTGCAGCCGCGAAACCACCCACCGAGTTGCCTATAATGATGGCAGGAGGTAGATCAAGAGCTGTAACAAAGTCCTCGAGGACCTCTGCCATCAAGACTGCACCAGGATCTTGAGATTTCGTCGTGGTCTCTCGCGAGGCACCGTGCCATGGCCAGTCAAGTGATATTGTTTGAAACCGATCGGCTAGTCGAAACACGATCGGGTCAAAGTCATGGCTATCATGTAGCGAAGCATGCAATAAAAGCAAGGGGCGGCCCTCTCCACGAATGGTATAGGACACATCTCCCGCTCGAGTTGATACTGAAGCTGTCATGTCGATCGCTCAAAAGCCGTTCGCCGTGGATGTTAGGAGAGTCTAGTCAGGGAACGGAATCAGGGTGGGCGACAGTGACACACATATGCTCTGTTGATCTGACTCAGACCTACAGGGCTGCAGAGAGTGATATGAGCCTCTCAGGGTGTCAGCATTTGATGTGAACACGTCCTTGAGTATTATTCCGAGTTCTGCATGGACTAATGAACTTTAATCTGCTTGAAGTCCATTTTTACGAGCCGGATGAACCAACCTCGTGCTGGCATCAATTCATAGAGATCAAATGGCAGCCTCACAACCAACGACACAGAAAATGTCAAGGAAACTACTTTGTTCACGTCATAGAAGAAAACAAAGAAGGATTCTGAAACAAAACACGGCCATTTGTCGGACTTCGCTTTACTCGGTTCGGGATCTTCCGTGTCGATCCCGATGGAGTCCGTCGCTTGCTGGCAAGACGCATCAGGCTGCCACCAGCCGATCCACCATGATCATCATCATCGATAATACGCGATCCCCTCTCGTCCCTTTTCCATTTGGCTGGTCGGCTACTTGATCGGCCTTCTTAATCTCCGGTCGATCGGCCCGAACCCTGGAGATCAACATCATCTGGCCAAATCACGAAGACGATGGAAGTGTGATGTCTCACATCTCCGTTCTCCATGGGGAAATATGGGGATGCAAAAGATGGAATCACTTCACATCTTGGGTATATAAAGACTGAACAGATGCAACAAAGGTCCTGAAAACATCAACCAGCATCTTCAACTCACAATGTTGTGCCTCGATATCTTGACTCTCGCCTTGCTTGCACCGGCAGTTGCATCCTCTGCTCTGCACCCTTCTCGTCGCCAATCGGGTCTGAGTGGGTTTATTCAGTCAGAGTCGACAGCTTCTCTCCAAGGCGTCCTTAACAACATCGGGGCCAATGGCACTGGAGCAGTCGGTGCTGCATCTGGCATTGTTGTGGCATCACCCTCCAAGTCCAACCCAGACTGTTAGTCCCCATGAAATGAGGATTTATTTCCGTTTATTGACAACAATTAGACTTTTATACTTGGACACGAGATGCGGCTTTGACCCTCAACATGCTCGTCGACCGTTTTATTGCGGGGGACAGCTCGCTAGAGTCTGTGATTCAACAATACATTACTGCACAGGCTAAGCTCCAGGCCGTCTCCAACCCCTCTGGAAGCTTGTCCGATGGCTCAGGTCTAGCAGAGCCCAAGTTCAATGTTGATGAGACTGCTTTTACGGGTGCATGGGGTCGTCCTCAGCGGGATGGACCTGCTCTGCGGGCAACGACTCTCATTGCCTACGGTAATCAGTTGATCGCCAAGGGAAAGCAGTCCGTCGCCAAGTCGAACATATGGCCAATCGTATCAAACGATCTCAACTACGTGGCCCAGTACTGGAACCAGACTGGATTTGACCTCTGGGAGGAAGTTCAGGGATCCTCTTTCTTTACAGTAGCCGCACAGCACCGCGCCCTGGTGGAGGGAAGCACTTTTGCCAAGGCTCTCGGAGAGACTTGTGATGGTTGTGATTCTCAGGCACCTCAGGTCTTGTGCTTCCTCCAGGACTTCTGGAATGGTACGGCAGTCATCTCTAATTTGGCAAACAACGGACGGTCAGGTCTCGATGCAAACTCTTTGATTAGCTCGATCCACACCTTTGACCCCAGTGCTTCCTGTGACGACACTACTTTCCAGCCGTGCTCAGCACGCGCTCTTTCCAACCATAAGCTTGTCGTCGATTCCTTCCGTTCTATCTACACCATCAACAGCGGCAATAAGGCTGGAAGTGCTGCCGCGGTTGGGCGCTATCCCGAAGACTCCTACCAAGGCGGCAACCCATGGTATCTATAAAGCCCCCCGTCACGTCAATGAGTAAAGCTAATATTTCTCTAGGTACCTCGCCACCCTCGCAGCTGCTGAGCAGCTCTATGATGCTCTCTATCAGTGGAAGACTCAGGGCTCTCTGTCAATTACTCAGACCAGTCTGCCATTCTTCCAAGACCTCGTGTCTTCTGCTGCTATCGGTAACTACTCAAGCACCTCCGACACGTACTCTTCTATCACCAGTGCTGTCAAGGGATACGCGGATGGATTTGTGTCTATTGTTCAGAAATATACTCCCAGCAACGGATCCCTGGCTGAGCAGTTCACTCGTGACAATGGCACGCCAACTTCAGCAAGCGATCTCACCTGGTCTTACGCTGCTTTCCTGACTGCTGCATCTCGCCGCGATGGAACTGTTCCTGCTAGCTGGGGTGCTTCTAGTGCCAACAAAGTTCCAACTCAGTGCCAGGGAGGCTCGGCTACCGGCTCATATGCGACTCCAAGCGTGGGCTCATGGTAAAGGAAAGACCCTTCTATGACTGAAGGTGGGAAGGGTCGATAGTGGCAGGAACTATATGGGAAATACCGAAAGAATTGTTATCAGCAGACATATAGATTCACTGTCAGGCTGGAAAAGATCTTCACTTCTACGTACATTGAGCATATCCAGCTAGTCACTACTCCCTCAAGCTACGATGTTTTCTTAGTACTGGTTTCGAATACGTAGGTGTAAACCCTTGTGAGACCGATTTGGGTGTACATTTGAGCCATCCCTCTTAATTAATATTGACGTACTGTAGTAATTATGGTGATGGAAAGTAGCTTTTTGTCAATTGCAACTGGGGCTTAAAATACTTGAAATCAATAAGCTGGCTCGTGTGTCACCGTGATTGTTGTGTGCTGGTACACCTGAGGCACGGGTCCAAGTTCGATCTCGTCTTTTGGAACGATCGCATCCGTAGATCCTCCCCTTTGATATGTCGTGCAGACAGTAGAGACAGGACCTTGATCTTGATCTTCTGACTTCATTGAGTGGAATTTGCCTTGTTTCAATGTCTTGTGACCACTCTTTGAGAGGTCATGATAGCCGTCATCTCTCTTCGTCCTCGTCTCAGAATCCAAGACAATACTCTTTCGAGTCAGGGTATACTGAAGAGTATCGCAGAACCCGGAAAGCGTCATTAACGCGCCCGCAACACAAAAGTATGCGACACTTGGGCTATGTCCGCTCACAGACGCCATCCGGCCCGCGGATAGCGGGAGCGTCAACACGATGTAGACGATTGGATAGAGGACCATGTAGGAGACGACTCGATTAAGTCGGCGGACACTTTCCGTATAACTGTGTCCCAGAATTTTCGATTGTGACATTCGGCGTCGTAGCTGGACGAACATGATGGCGTATAGGACGAGATTAAAGAATTGAGCGGCGAAGATCCAGAAATAATGCGTCCAGAGCCGGAGCGAGGGATGTTGGGTGGTCATCCAGCACTGCAAGATTGAAAAGATGTCAGTCATGTTGCATGATGAGGCCAATGTATTCGCCTTGGAGATTTCCGAGTACATACCCAGGCCACAGAAGGCATCCAAACATGGGGGCCAACAATTGCAATTGGGATGATGACCAGGATTACTCCAAATACCCATAAACCAACCACAATCGCCACAAAAGTGCGATGACTGAGTTGACGACCCATTGTGACTTGCATAAAAGTATGCAAAGCGATTGCGAGTACAAACAATCCACTCATCGGATCACCAATCTGCAACCAAATTCCTTGCAAGAAGCATGCTGGGTCCTCTGCATGTAAAGAGTTTGTGGCAATCCATTTCAAACTCACAATGAAGCCCAGACCCTGGATAAAGTCGGCCAACGCCAAGTTGTACATGAGAACGACATATTGATTGTAACCGATGTACCGCTTATAGTACTTCCTCCAAAAGATAAAACGATAAGTGAAGAAGCATAGCAAGCTAAGAGTCGAAATCAGAGATATCATTGCCAACGCCGAGACCACAATCAGGCCTGTTCGTTGTAGCGAAGGCAGTGGATCGATGATCCATGAACCAGCTGCCGAATTAGGCGAGTTTGCTGCCACATCTGCTGAGGTATCCCAACGAGTATGGAGTGATTTGTGAGGAGCGGGAGCTTCTGGCGCCAACAGCCATTGTATCGCTATGCTCAACATGACGCTGACAGCAACTTGCTCAGGGACGAGGGAGTGAAGCCCCAAGCACACATAGGGCAAGAGAAATTCAAACGTTTATCTATAAATATCAGAAATCTCTGGCGAACGGGTCCGCCCCTGAGTAAGAATATCCAAACTCAAGCCCCGCTCCCGACATTTTGGCAACTTCAGGGCGAAGTCAATGGCTATGGGTCCGCCTCGTGGATTCGAAACTAAAATTCAGTAACAAATATGCTTAGAAGAACAGTCATTGCCATTTTCTCAAGTTCTCGTAACTCCGCGGGTCCCACTTATGGAGAATAGTCCGGCGCTAGCCCTCAGGCGAAAGCTTATATTCTTGGTTGTTCTCCAAAAGTCCACAAAAAATTTGCCATCGCGCGGAATGACCATTATTATTGAAGTGAAGAACCATTTATGTGGCCCGAAAAATGGAAAGGAGCGATGCACTCAAGAGGATCAGTTCATTATTGATTGTTGAGGTTACATCCATTCCGGTCAAACTACGCCGGAGTGAAACTCGAAATGGCTACCTCGCTTTAGTTGAGCCATGATAGAGAATGGGGCTTTTATATCAACATTTGAGTAAAATGACAGCTGATGTACCGGAATATGGGTTCAAATTCTCACTCTAGTGGCGGAAAACGTGGACTTATCAATCTGCTCGGTAAGTGGCGATGAGGATCATGAGGTAGTGTAGCACGCACGGCACCTGCTACTCCACTTTGCCAACGGTTGAGGTAACCGATCGACAGGATCATAGAAACCTACCCAAATTCCGCGGTGGTTAATATCCTCTTAAGTCCGCTCGTGCCCGTGACAATGAGGCAGTGTGTCCTCGTGGCTATTGGACTGTAAATAGCCTAAACCCGATGGCCATGTCTTTTTGGATGTCTTTCCAGTAGCGCCCTACTTGGAACTTCGTCCTTTTTGTTGTGAGTTCGGTCAGATCGCCGAAGGAAAGTACAATGTCAATTTCTACAAGTATCATAAGATGGCGCTAGCTACAATGTATGAAATGGGTAAAGGGGAGTAACTAGAAGATTTGAGTACAGCCTCGTCTGAACACATATTTGGAAGTAAACCGAGGTAAGGTCGTTCGGCATGGTTTCTGCGCAATATATGTATTCCTCTTCTGCCCAACTTGTCCTCATGGACATACTTAAGCTGTCATTGATCGAATGGGATGCCGCGTTGTGTCAAGCTCTAGGTAGCAACATTCCACGATACCACATACGCTATTTTCAACTGTGCAGTGAATCAGGACCATAAAGATAGGGCCCAAGTAGCGTCATTGCTTAATTAAGATTATTTTTCCGAAATCATGATGGTGAAGATCTGGTTCGTTGCAAGGTTCATCCTTTGTGTTCCATGGCTCTCTGTCAATTAGCGGGGGTGAACAGAGCCTCGTCAGTAGGTACCTATGCTACAAGTCTGTACATAGCTCTGAAAGCATTTAAGCATTTAACACGCCGTTGTCACCAGTCACAATTTAACAGGATGGCTGCAGAAAGTCCAGATACTTCAACGCGCATCCCGAGTTTGATCATCGGAGAGATATATCAACGGCCACTCATGTTCCTTTTCTCAGGACCATATTGAGGTACTATCTGAGCAAGTATATGTACCCGACTCATTGTCCGGTTACTTTCCCTTCCTGGTAGCCATCTATTTTTTCTCGAGTATCAGGTTATGCAGGTGGGTACATAGGTGGTGGGGCTGGGCGGCAACCTGGAACACCGGATTCTAAGATTTGCCGTGACAGCATCACCTGCTCAAGAGATATTCAGTTCCACATCTATGAGAAGTGAGCTTGAATGCAAGCTGCTCAATCTACCTGATACCCCGTTTCCCGATTGAATGGAGGACGCGTCAGTCTGAATTATTTACCGAGGGTAGATGTACCGAACCCGAACCAAGATCTCCACACCGCAAATCGTGGTTCCCCGATCGTTGATCTCGCTTAGCCTTTGGCGCGTTTCAAGATCTCGGTACTTATGGCGAACTCCATGCCACCAATTAATCTCAGACAAGGACTAACTAGCTTGATTCAAGCCTTGTGACCTGACTAATAGAGCATTGTGATAGAAGGGAGCTGTCATGATAGATCCACGGAAAGATGTGTTTTCCTCGCATTTTTGGCGATCAAGAGGGGGTTGGTAATACATGATTTGCAAGTTATATCCGCCTTTTGAAGGCCTGGGCCTCGTTTCTTGTCCTATGCTCAGTTCAAACTATTGGAAAGTCTAGGAATGGGGGGTTGAGATCCATTCAGCATAACTTATGCTAACTGAGGGTACGCAGTAGCCACAAAAAGTTGTGAAACACACTATGCAAGTCGAAATTGAGCGGCTGATACCGCCATACCGAATTCATATCTCCATCGCAAATCCCAGTGTAAAATCTGGGACTTGCAATTTCCCAGTCCTCTATTTGTCGTCTGTGGCTAATGCTAGCGTCGGTGGACTCATAGAGGGCCTTGCATTGCCGATAGTGAATGGGTAGAAAGGCTTGACCTGAAAGACCTTAAATAGAAGGTCTATCTCCTTGACATGAAGCTTCCCAGGACAAAAGTTTGTTTCAATCTATTCCCCACACTTTCATTTCTTTGAACTTCATTGATTGAAGTTCATTTTCATTCATTTCTCCTATTCAACCCAATTCCGCTGTGCGTGAACTGACTCTTAACAATGTCTCTCTCTAAGACTGCAAGCTTCCTCCTTGCTTCGGCTGCGCTGGTCGCAGGCCACGGATATGTCAACAGCATTGATGTGGATGGCACAACTTATGGAGGCTATCTCATTGATACTTATTACTACGAGTCCAACCCTCCAGAGTTGATCGCCTGGTCCACCACCGCTACTGATGATGGCTATGTCGCTCCTACCGCATACGATAATTCCAGCATCATTTGCCATCGTGGCTCGGCGCCGGCAGCTCTCTCTGCACCAATTGCCCCGGGTGGTACTGTCAAATTGACCTGGAGCACTTGGCCTGACGACCACCATGGCCCCGTTATCACATACATGGCAAACTGCAACGGCAACTGCTCTGATGTTGATAAGACTACTTTGGAGTTCTTCAAGATCGACGCCGGTGGTTTGATCGATGATACTACGATCCCTGGAACTTGGGCTAGCGATGAGCTCATCGCGGCTAGCTACAGTCGTACCCTCACCATTCCTACTGATATTGAGGCTGGTGATTATGTTCTTCGCCATGAAATCATTGCCCTGCATGGTGCCGAAGACCTGGATGGTGCTCAAAATTATCCTCAATGCATCAATCTTAAGGTCACTGGCAGTGGCACTGCAAAACCCAGCGGCACCCTTGGTACCGCACTGTACAAGGACACCGACCCTGGCATCTACGTCGACATCTGGAACACCCTCACCACCTATGTCATTCCTGGTCCCACTCTATATACCGCCGGAAGCACTGCCACAGCTACCAGTGCTGGGACCACTAGCTCGGCCACTACCACCTCAGTCACCACCAGTGCTGTTAGTACTAGTGCTTCCACCGACGCCGCGGTCTCTGCAAGCTCTGCAAGCTCTGCCGCTGAGACTACTGTCGCATCTCAAACCACCCTGGCTACTACTTCACGATCTGAGCCCACTGGTCAAGCTCAGCCTAATTACCATGAGCGTCCTGCCGCTGGTGGTGCCGTTCCCACCACCTCTACCGCTGATGTGGCTGCTACTACCAACTCTTCCTCCAGCTCTTCGACTGCTACCTCTGGAGTCCTCAGTGGTGCATGCAGTGAAGAAAACTACTGGTACTGCAATGGTGGCACAGCCTTCCAGCGTTGCGTCAATGGCGAGTGGGATGCTTCGCAGAGCATGGCTGAGGGCACCGAGTGCACCGCCGGTATCTCTGAGACCCTGACCATCTCCGCTTCCAAGAGGCGCCGAGAGGTCGCTCACATGCGTCGCCATCATATTCGCCCTGATCTCGCTTAAGCTATAGCGAGTTTTCAATCGGGGATACTTGCCACCTGAAATTTGTTGGAATTTTCATTGATATTGGTATTGGGCAACGTTCCTTGAAGATTCCAGATGGTTTTGTTGACAACCTTCCCTGTCACCGGGATGCGAGGTGGTAAAGATATGGATTGAAGTGATACGACGTGAAATTTTGGCCAATGTATCTTTATGTCAAAAGCAGACATTTCAAGACCTGTTCTTGAGGTTGGTCAACGAAATAACATGATTCTCCAATTCCACAACCTGATATTTGAACTCACAGTGCGGAGCGTAGCATCGTCGACGTAAGCAGCCGCCTAAGGCGGGAAAGATTTTTATGAACTTCAAGAATCGCATTTTTTCTCAAATCGTTTTATGGAAACTTTATTTCCTGTCAAATCCCGCATGGGATGCCTAATAATAAGATACCGGAGTGGGACGCCTAGCATAGATCTGAGCAATATGATTCACTCCTTGCACGATTGTGCCCTTTTTCACCCAATCAGCTTGCTGGGGTGTTCTGCATGCTGCAGTCTGTATCAACATAACGTCATGAGTGGAAAGGCCAGCTCTGAAAATAAATATGTGTCATTTCCCACAATCTGTATTCTCGAAAATCCTGCCGTAAAACTAATCATCTGACACCCAGTATGGCTAATCAATTAATCTGGCTTGTTACCGGCTGCTCCTCCGGCCTGGGGGAGGCTATGGTCAAGGCAATCCTAACAAAGGTAGGTTCAAACAGCAGGTGGACATTGCTATTTTCATATCTGACTTCAATTTAGGGGGACAAGGTAATTGCCACTGCTCGTGCGAGCCAAGGCATTAGCGGTTCTGAACGTCTCTCCGCACTGAGGGAAGCTGGTGCTGCAGTGCTCGAGTTAGACGTCACATCTCCCCAGGAGCAATTAGATGAGATAGCCAAGACGGCATGGGGAGTATATGGACACATTGACGTTTTAGTCAACAATGCTGGCTACATTGAGAATGGAATTCTAGAAGAAATGAGGTAAGTGCCGAACGGCCTGAACAGTCTTTCTGTTGTTGAAGTATTGGGCTGAATGATGAATAGCGAAGAACTTGTCACACGTTCCCTTCGCGCCAATGCCCTTGGACCTATCAACTTGACTAGGTCTTTTCTCCCCATGATGCGTGCCCGCAAGACGGGGACGCTTCTCTTTGTCGGCTCAGTCAGCGTCTATTATACCATGCCGTCGACTTCCAGTTACATCGGGTCCAAAGCTCTCCTTGAAGGCTTGGCAACCAACCTTGCAGTTGAAGTTGCTCCATTTGGACTCCGCACCTCGATTCTTACGTTCGGCCATTTCCGAACTGACATCTTGTGCTCAAGCAACCTACACTCCCGTGCACCAAACAAACTGTCCGACTATGTAGAGGCCAACAATGAAGTGCGAGAAAGGATCAAAAACGCTCATGGAACCTGGCCAGGAGACGCAAGAAAGGCATGTGACCTTGTGGTGGACGCCGTTAGGGGCGAGGGAAGATGTGCCGGTAAAGACCTTCCTTTGCGCTTGCCCATTGGATCTGACACGTTCGGGATTATGCGCGAGGACCTCCAGAAGAGGTTACAGGTCTGTGATGAATGGGAGGATATCATGTCCAAGACAGACTGTGAATAGATGGTTTATCGTTGAGACTCCTCGACACAACATCAGTCGGAGTAAATTCATTCGTTGTTCTTCCAAAGAGCTGTCATCTACCTCGCCTCAATAGTGATCCCTGCAAGAAGCGAAATGAAAATAGTGAGTCTTATTGGGAGGACTCATTCACGGCACTGGCCTCCGCTGCCAGTGCCAGGACCGATCTCTTCTCTTTCTCAACACCCAGTCGGCGCTGCGCCGTGTCGCAATGCACAGGATTTCCACACTCACATTCACCCCCATCTCGAAGCCAGCGATAAGTTATGCTCCAGCGGTTGGTGCGCGGGCGCTGCGTCCCATCTGTCAGGATATCATTCTTTCGCTTTTTGATGCCATGTGTCCAATGTAGTCTGGAGTCTCCCGCCATCTGCATCATGCTTCGTGGAGTCAAATCAATGTCGATCCGCTCCTCCCCCCTTCGGAATTGCATCACCGCCGGCCCGCCGAGCGATAACGCGTAGAGCTGGTCATATGGACCGTGTGCATCCACATGTGGCGGGATACCAGCACCAGGTGGATAGTACTGCAGGCAAACTTGATCTGGGGGTCGAACTTCGGTGGTCGGAATCAGCGGTTGAAGCCATTCAGGGAATTCCTTGAATGGGATGTCTGGATCTATGCCGAATGTCTTATAGTCGAATGTGTAGCCGTAGTGGAGTGACAAACGGCCAGGGCGATCGGCCCATTCTAGCTCATTTTGGAAGATTGAGATGAGGCGCTGCTCGTGTTCTGGGGTGATAAAATCATCTTCCCAAAAGATGCCCTGGGGCTGGATAGGCAGCTCTTTGAATTTGCTCCGCTCTTCCATGCCCCGACTCTAATTTTCTTTGATGTGATGTGATAAAGCCTGCAGGATGGGTGCTGGGAGATGTCGCACGTGACGGCAGATTTTGCGGTGTTTGTGATTTTGGCCCCACTCGCTTCAATCTAAGGGAGGAGGCTCAACATCGAATTCCACAAAACTGGACGGCTGTTGAAACCCCCATGTTTTGGAACAATTTGAAATGGAAACAATCCCACAAAATGGTTAAGTCATACACTTTTCAACTAACTATGTGACCCCGTCGAACGCCAAGAGGGCACGGCTTAGTACAGCCTCACTCCTCCACGCGCTAGCTTCAGCAGGGGTACTGCCTTAGATCACATTCTGAGCTCAGCAACCGAGTCATGACAGAGTTGATTCTTTGTTTGCCATGATAGCTAACGCAGCTACTGCTAGGTGCTGTAACCTGGTCCCGAAATTCAGGTCCAGCCGCGTAGCCACCAGCTTCTCTTCGACCCTCCGTGTTCACTTTCCGACATACAGCCAGAGTACAAGTGCATCCGTCTCGGCTTGGTCACGAAGCAAGTGACTTCTCAATGGATACTGATCTATGTTCCTTCGCAAGTCCCATCGCGAATGCATATGCCATATATGGGATTTTGAAAGCCACCACGCACTGGTCTGCAATAAATTGAGAGTGGATCCAGGGACTTCAGGGGGAGGCGGGGGTGCCGAACGAACCCACAAATCTCCCATCCAATCAAATGGAACTATTCTTCGTTTGGCTTGTTGACCCCAGATCATCCATATTGACTTCGGCGCCAATTCCCAGTGATGGTCTCCAGAGGATAGAAGAAGTGTTGAGAGCCCGGGACCTGTCATAATTGCTAGGATTTAGCTCAGCCCAGTTCGTGCCTCGCTTTAAAGTTTAACCTTGGCCGGCTTTTTCTGACCATTCTCAGCAGATTCCGTCATGCTATAAGTTGACTATTGCACACATGGCTGACATCTTACCCCTCTTCCTGCATTAGCCCCGCAGACGGCTGCGGCATCGTTCCTTACCACCGAGGTAGCTAGGCTATAGGAGAGATACTGTCACATGGATCAGCGCCCGGACGCTGTCGCCAAATCCTATCTATTGGTTCTGTGGTCAAATCATGGTTAAGTGGCCCCCAGCCACCGTTCACATAGGCAGATCCTTCTGCGCTAAGCTCTATAAATCCCTACTGCCGTGGTAATCAACCACCCATCACAAATCTCTGTCCTTTTCAGCACTCTTCGACATTCCCTTGCGTGTATAGCGGACGTCACCATGAGCACCGCCGTTCAGATCGAGCCCGGATATGTGGGTAACCTAGACTCAACGCAGGAGCAGAAACTCCTCCAGTTCTGGCGGATTCTGATGCAATCATGGGACTCGGATATCCCTCCTTTGGACCCAGCCCGAAGATCATCAATCTCCTCAAACGCTACCAACAATACTCATCGACGCTTCTTCTCTCTCAGTCGGGCACCTGCTCAGCCAACGGAGGACGAATTAGCTGCGATTCCGGCAAATCTACTGTCAACCCTCAAGAGTCTCGACGCTGGCCCTGGCGAGCTGAAGACAGTCGGATCACTGCTGATTAAACTACCTGGAGACAAGCTACGATCTGCCTTTTTGACCCTCCTCAAACAAGATCACCCTGACGCACTCCTATTGCGCTTCCTCCGTGCAGAGAAATGGAACGTTCCCAAAGCGTGGATCAAGTTCGTTTCGTCTTTGAATTGGCGAGTCAATGAATACAAGGTCGACGAAGAGGTCTTGCTCAAAGGAGAAGAGCACAACCTCGAAAAATCGCGACTGGAGGGCAACTCTGCTGAGAAGAAAGATGGCGAGGGCTACGTGCTTCAACTCAATACTGGAAAGGGGTACTTGCACGGGTGTGATAAATTCGGTCGTCCTATTTGCGTCGTTCGAGTCCGAACCCATGATCCAAGCCAACAAACACAAAAGGGTCTGTTCGACTATATCATTCATTGCATCGAGTCAGTGCGCTATTTACAAGTGGCACCCGTTGAATCAATGGTGAGTAGTTTCTGTTCTTGAGACCAGCCCTACTGGCACATCCCTTTTTACTCCGACCCTGGACTTGTCAATGCTAATACATGATATAATCAGGCAATTGTTTTCGACCTGACGTCCTTCAGCCTTTCGAACTGGGTACGTCAGAGGTTCCATCTCTACTTCTACCGTTCCGTCTACTCACACAATGTCACAGGATTTCCCTCCAGTTAAGTTCATTATTGATAGCTTCCAAGAGAACTATCCCGAATCGCTCGGAGCTATGATATTCTACAATGCGCCTTGGATCTTCTCCGGTTTGTCTCGCAGTATCTCCAGCCACTCAGTGTAAGCTTCGCCACTGACAATATCTCCTTCTTGATCTAGGATTCTGGAAGATTATCCACGGAATTCTCGACCCGGTAGTCGCATCAAAGGTCCACTTCATCACCGGCGCCAAGGAACTTGAGAAACTTGTTCCAAAATCACAAATCTTGAAGGAGATCGGTGGTGAGGAAGACTGGGACTACAAGTACATTGAGCCCTTGCCCCAAGAAAATGACCGACTGAAGGACACCGCCACACGAGATATCATCCTTAATGAACGGAAGAGCCTTGGAGATGAGCTTTTCAGTGTCACTGCGAATTGGATCTCCCAAATCGATGTCGATTCCTCGCTAGTCCGCCGTGATGAGGTGATCAATAGCCTCAGTGCGAACTATTGGAAGCTCGATCCATACGTGCGCGCTCGCAGCCTTCTTGATCGTACTGGTGTTATCAAGGAGGGAGGGAAGATTGATTTCTACCCTACTAAAGTCACTAACAAGGTCAATGAGAAGTTGGATGTGGTGACCGAGCATATCGATGAGGCACAGCCGACTGCAGTGACCGCTTGAGAAAGTGCGCAAGTCTTCGAATGTATTGGGTACTTGGGATTTATATGGCATTGAATGTCGCTCGATTGTTTTGCTTTAAGAGTACAGAGTGAGTCTCTATGTTTTAGACTTATACCTAACAAATTTCGTCTATACAGTTCTCAGACTTCCTCCAGATGTGGCTGTAGAAAGATGTGCGCAAACCTCGGGATTTGCTTTCAGGGTCTTCGGCCACCATTCTTCAGTATACTCTGACTAGTATTACTCCATTATTTACTATCACTAAATTTCCTCACGGAGACTCTTGAAGCCCTTCTGTCATAGCTCATTAGCGGCAACTACCCCGCAAAGCTCCTCCATCCTTCTGACGTACTTGCTGAAGCTTATCCACTCCAACGCCGATCTAAGCCGGTTTTGGAAGCAAAGACCCGGGGTGACAAGCAGTTCTGATTGGATTTATGAGGCTGTCCCGCATTTATTTTCCATACTACATGCATGCAGCCTACAACGTTAGATCGTACGATTTGCACTTCACCACACAAAGTTGGATGATTTGAAATCTACTTTCCCTTCATGGCCTAATGTTATGCCGAATCGTGTAGACTACAAATATCTTCTGTTTCGGATCTCAGTACCACAATCATGAGACGCCTGCTCGGAAGTGTTTTCTATCATGGCACCAACTCTTCTTGATTCAGTTTCGTTCCCTTACTATGTGTTGATCGCTGGAGTGGCAGGCTTAGCGTTCTCGGTGTTTACTGCACTCCGTTTCTTCCGAGGTAAGTAAACCAGCAGTACAAATCCTATACTCACAAGAATAAGCTAATGGAGAGGCTCAGGTTGGCAATACTCTCGCAAGAATGGCTGTAAACCACCAGAGAATACAGTTTCCCATGGTCTTTTTGGTCTGGGAATGGTGACAGAAATGCTTTCAGCCGCCAAAGAGAATCGATTCCTCGAACATGTCCGCGGCTGGCACCAATCTTACGGTGTGACTTTCAAAGCCAAAATGATTGGCCGTCAAGTTATCTTCACCGTCGAGCCTAAGAATGTGCAAACAGTCTTGGCTCTCAAGTTCAAGGACTTTGAACTTGGTGATTACCGGAATAAAGCTATGCGCCCACTCTTGGGATATGGCATCTTCTCTACGGATGGTAGTAAATGGGAGCATTCGCGTGCGCTTATTCGTCCGAACTTCACTCGTAATCAGATCACCGATATCAATGTTTATGAGGTTCATGTGAAGGCCTTGATTGAAAGGATCCCGCGAGACAGGTCTACTGTGGATATGCAGGACCTTTTCTTCCGAATGGTAATTTGCTCTGATTTTTCTGTGTTCTTTTCGCTGACATTCTCCAGACACTAGACTCGGCAACGGAGTTTCTCTTTGGAGAATCTGTCCATTCCCTGAATGACACTGTTCCTCTCTCCGCCTCGTCCTTCGCCAAAGACTTTAACAAGTCTCAGGAGGGACTCGCTCTTCGCAGTCGATTAGGGTCTCTCATGGGCTTACACTACGACAGGGAATTTTCTCAGGCGGTCATCAATGCTCGGGCGTACGTTGATAGGTTTGTCCAGAAGGCGATTGACTATCGAATTGCTCTAGACAGTGGCAACGGCGGATCACAAAAGCCTCATGAGCTTGATCAGCAATACGTGTTCTTGTATGAGCTGTCCAAGCGAACACTCAACAAAACGGAACTCACGGACCAGCTTCTAAACATCCTACTGGCGGGTCGAGATACAACTGCCAGTCTGTTGAGTATTACATTTTTCGTCATGGCGAGAAGACCTGACATATGGAAGAAATTGAGACAAGAGGTTCTCAAACTCGACGGTCGCAAGCCTTCATTTCAGGATCTCAAGTCCATCTCTTATTTAACCTGGGTTATGAATGAGAGTATGTACACCCACCCCCAAACAAGGATTAATTCTAACGTATTCCCCAGCTCTACGACTGTACCCCGTTGTCCCCATCAACGTACGCATGGCTAACAAAGACACCCACCTCCCCGTCGGAGGAGGCCCAGAGGGCAAGGATCCAATCTTCGTCCCCAAGGGACAGGAGGTGATGTACAGCGTATACACCATGCATCGCCGACAGGACATATTCGGCCCAGATGCGGACGAGTACCGACCAGAGAGATGGGAAAAGCTCAAGCCAGGCTGGGCATACATCCCATTCAATGGAGGCCCCCGTATCTGTATCGGACAACAGTTTGCCTTGACCGAGGCGGGATACTGTATCGTCCGGGTTATGCAAGAATTTGAGGCTATGGAGAGTAGAGACAGCAGGCCTTTTGAGGAGGCATTGACGTTGACGCTGGCTAGTTTTAACGGGGCGAAGGTCGCCTTGACACCAGTTCGAAGCTCCTAGCAAGGAAGCGGCCTATGTTGAATTGATCAATTTTCAAGTTACTCTAAACTTCACAACGTTTGAATATGGAAGGTGTGATCATTGGGGAATTGATAACTGGTCTCAAGAATCTACGGTACACCACCATAGATCAATGTGAGGGGCCTATGAGGTAATGCACTCTTTCGCTTTAATCGTTTAATTAAATTTGTCTTATGTTATTTATTTTGACCCTTTATAGCCAGCTTTGAAGTTGCTATTTTTCTTCCACACAACTCAACGCTAAGTTGGCCAAGTAGATAGACTATTGATCCGTCGGCGAGATGCTCATAAGCGGCACTGTCGTACCAAATGACTCCGTCAAACTGCTATCACTTGAAGAAGACCGTTCCCTGAATCGACAGTCATATCCAGACACCGAGTTGAACGCAACTTTTTGAATAACATGCAATGCCCACGCAGTAGCAGTGTTAGCCTCCCAATACAACTCCCGAAGACTGCTCATGACGTCAAGGCACAACTGGAAATTTTGTATAGCTTCGTCCCGCTCATCTGAGCGAGATGTTTTCATTTCAGAAACGTGGATAATCAAAGCGACGAGGATAGCTGTAATCCCAACGACGGGTAATCGATGTTGCAAGTTTCGCTGATACAGCTCGGAGGTAATTCGAGAAATTTGATTCGCGGCAAGTTGAACGCAGGATTTTGAGGAGGGGAAAGGTTGGGATTGGTGGAAGACGGCGACGGTGGTGTAGAAGATCATGTGGAGTATGTTACGTTGGAGGATGACGGTAGGCTCTTCGTCGATGCTGTGTGGCTCGACTGGACAGGCCTGACATGGTAGTGGTAGAGTGTTTGCCCAGTCCGCCAGCTCCATTTCTGAAGAGCAGATTCGGCCAGTGTAGTCGTCACTGGGACTTGCCGATGGGGAATTGGGTGAGAGGGCAGTGTGGTTGTTTTGTTTGCCTTGAAGATCCAAGACATTGCTGATGCACGTGCAAAGTTTGGCTGTGGAAATGCAAACGTTGGCCAGATCCTTCTGGGCTTTGACATTCCTAACCAACGTGCACTCGGGGGACAGAATCTGGTTTTCCAAGGGGAGACTGTAGAGCTCAAAGTCCTCTTCTGTGAGAGGTGGATGGAAGAAGTCAGCCCGCTCGATGGCAGCTCGGCATCTCAGTCTCAATGCAATCACACAGTCCGTCATATAACATGCCCATGCGATACGTCTCCATAGGTTGGGACTGTAGTGAAAGTTCATAATCATTGAAGCATCTTGGAAAAGACCAATAGATCGAGCGACAGTGATTGCAGCTTTGATCCAGTGGCGACTGTCCTGTCCATCGGCCGTGTCCAGTCTGTAGGTCATCAGAAGCAACGACTGGACTATGGTCAGAGGATCTGACTCGTAGTTGGCTTTATACAGAAGCTGTCATTTGCGGATTAGCGTATATCACACAAGTCTCATAAATCAGCTGTGACTGACCTTGGTTCTTTGGAAAAAAGCTTCATGAGCCTCCTTCCTGCTAGAATACCCCGCCTCGAGAAGGTGTTCCAGCTCCACGAAAGTGGTGGCAGAAAACATCACAGCCAGATATAGAAGCAAGCTCACAGATCCTTGAGCACCATGTCCATCCCGAATAATAGTAAGGAATTGCTGCCACTCGATGATTGGCATCGATGGTAACACACTCTCGACAAACGTTTGGAGAAGAGCACTTTGCAGCCGGATGCTTGGGAGGACCAATACTCCATTCAATCGGAGACACTCAACAGTTGCCCGGCTCATCGTCGGAGGTAAAGGGTTGATAAATCCGGGGAGGAGTGCTAGGTGGCTGAAACCACTTGGTGTGCAGGGTGCCGAAGAGCCTAGGTTGGTAAATGTATTCCAGAAATCCTCCTCCCTAAAGCTCGGGAGCGAAGGGTTTTCAGGTAACCGAAGGCTTGTCCAAATGCACGACGGAGACGATTTGTCACTTTTTATAGATGGGGATGACTTCGATATCGAGGTTGACGTTTGTCGCCTGCTACTTAATAATGAGTATCTGGCCAACAAGACAAGAGCAGGGGACTTACTTTTGTCGAATTCTTCTATTGACTACGCATTGAATGCCTTTTCGGCTACAATTTTGGCATGGGGATCCAGCGGCCGCGTTGCAGCGCACCTTAGCAATTTGACAAGCCTGGCATGCCTTTTGGGCTCTGCCGGAGAGAAACATGGATGGTTGTCTTGTGTTGGACATTTTGGCTGGATTATTCAATTATTATTGACGGAGGCCAAGTGTCAGGGAGACTCCATTCAAAAGTAAAGAAGTCATAAGACTGGAAGAACAGTATCGTGGGAGAGTAGAGAATGGAGAAAAAAAGAAACAAAACGGGTTTGGGAAAGACTATTCACATATATAGTCTGGGGCCCCGCAATTTCCAAGGGATCAGGTGGGCTATCTCGTCATGAATTAACGGTTCCAAATAAGCGATGGGGTTATATGATCATATTATAGATCATAGCAGGATGGTTCGGAGGATTATTACTCAATAGACCAGAAACACTCACGATAAAAGGCTGGACGTGATATCCAGAGGCCCCAACGATGTAATCCGGACAGTTTCTGCTCAATCGGGTTAGGCGCGGCGTTGGGTCAAGGGCTCGGGAGTCGGGAGAGCTGTCGACTAGCGGAGGATCGTGTCTAGGCACTCTAGTGGCCGAACCCGGTGTCTTCTTACCGTTTCCGGCTGCGCCCGCACGAGTGGCGCCTCCAACGCAGGGACTTGGAAGCCTAGAATGCCAATCTATTGACCCTTTGCAGTCTATTGACACTCGAGTGGGCTAGGCTGGACGTGTTCTGGCTGGTCAACTTAATCGAGCAAGGGAAAATTGTTGGCTTGGTGGGGTACCGTCAGAAAAACACCTCATGTTCGTTTGCTTATTCTTATCAAGTAACACCGCCGGATGATGGATCCAATTTTTTAGTTAAACACATTGCGCACTCCGTGCTCCGTCCTTTCTTCCGGAGTGGTTCTCCCGATGGAGTATATAGAGCTGGCTTGTACGCCCCTTAAAATCCTATATATCCCCTGCTGGCCCCCTTCCTTTCGACCATACCGATGCAAAGAGAAGAACACTGATGGCCTTGGCTCCAGCCAACTGGTGATACTTTGCCTTCTTGATCCCTGTGTTCGCACTTGCTCTTTTCTTGGGTTGCCCCAGTCGCGCCAAGATGAGAACAGGACTTTAGCGGAAGTGGCGCAAACCTGCGCCTAGTGACCTATGAAGCTCTCATGAATCGTCATTTTACGTACATACAAATACGACCTTGTGGCGAGGTTCACTTCACTGACAAGAAAATATAGATTTGCAAGTTGCTAACAATACAGAACGCGGGCTATGGGGGCATCGCAACGTGAAGCTGTGTATCAACCAAATCAAACCATAGTCCTTCATACCCAGTCTCCCTACATTCTCGGACCTGCTTGATGAATCCTTGCAGTCGCGTGGCACTCCTGCTCTGAACAGCGTATAATGACAGTCTCTCCCACAATTTCTCTCCTGGTCCTTCAATCTCGATCATTGCCATTGTCAAGGGGAACACCACAGGCAACGCTGTTGTTTCCTGAGCGGCTGACTCGGCAAAATGCGACATTATGGAGAATATGCTGTTTGCAAGATCTTGTGCAGTTTCGTCTTCCACTCCAAGAGGATATCGAAGACGATGAATAATCAACAAAGCCGCCAGACGATAGGCATTTGCCTGTGTCATCATTGCCAACACCTCATATTGGCCATGCTTGAGCAGAATTTCAGGCGTGTTGGGAGGCTTCCAGTCAAGAATGACGCGCTCGATATCAGCGAGTTGCTCATACATTCCCGAGGGAGATTCCCCAATGTTGAGAACACCCGTCCTCATGGTATGACTACACACACAGAGATCATAAAGCAGAGGCAGAAGTGTTGCACAGACTCCCGCATAACGATCGACAATGATGCGTTCCGTGGTGGGCATTCGAATGATCGGAATCTCTCGCCGTACTAAACACTCGACCGTGTCGACCAACATCGGTGTCATGATAATAGTGTCCATGATCGGAAAATGGACCAACCTCGGAAGCCATGCTTTCGTCGACATGAGAGCGCTTCGCACGATCGAATGGGCCGTGGAAGAATCGGGCGCTGTAAGTACATTGAACACGTACATCGTTTGACCTAGAAAGAGTGCACAAGCTGCATCATAGTCTTGGGTGATTTTTACATCCCGCAAGCGTTGCAGGCCCTTTGCAGCTTTTACCATATCTGGCTCCTGTTGGCGCATGACAAGTGATCTTTGGTAGCGCGTCATCATCCCCAAAAATGCCAAGTAACCCTCTGTTAGAGTTGGGGCAGATAGGCATAAGATGGTATAGACAGTCTTTTGCGACTCTGGAACGAAGCTAGGGCCCAGCATGAATGGCATATGTATAACTGAGAACTGCTCCGGATCCATTACTGTGCGAAAAGCATCGGATGTCGTTTTGAGGGTGACAGGGGATGCCAGCAGTCTCTCTGGTGGTGCCAAGACCAGCGTCTCACGACGTTGAACGGTCTGTACTTCTTCCACCGAGTCATTGGGTGGTGATATTGATTTGGACCGCCGAGCGAGTGAGATTTGTGAAGACTGTGAAGATGAGGCCTCACTACTTGACGTAGACGGGCTTCGTTGTTGTGGCCGCGTCCCGATCTGCTGGTCTGAATCGACGCTCCAGACCTGCATCTCCCCATGAGGAAAGGCCTTCGCGGCTGGCCGGCGCCCTATGCGCCTGTTACGCCGCGAGGTCGAGCATGCGATCTTGAGGCGCCGGCATCTGGTGCATTGCTGATCACTACCAGTAAACGTGCACTTCTCTTTGCTCGCGTAGCACCGATCGCATGCCTTTAGAACCATGGTCTCTGAGTCTCTAGGTAGCTAGAGTCAGGAGAGGCCGGCCGAAGGCAGCGGCAAGGCCGATCGGGATCGGGATTTAGAGCGAGCAAGGGCAGTTCAAATAGATGACTGGGCTTAGGGGGGGCAGATCGGTGAGAGGCGTGGGTGTGGGTTAAAACGTGAGTTAGGGTGAGTTTAGGGAGACGCGGGATCGGAAGGAGGTCCCCATCGCCCGCACCGCGTTTCCCCGCTTTCCCCGGGATTCCACCATAAGCCAATAACCGCGGGCCGATGCGCATTAAAAACTGCCTATTTGGGATGCTAAACGACTATGTCGAGGGTGACTAGCCCCTTTTTCGTCGGGTCTGTGGGTGGTTTGGCAGGATCAGATATTGCTTGACAGGTTAAATCTAGATCATTGATGGTTCCTTGGAGGATTTCAACAGGATATGTCGAGATATCTATTTCCCTTGATTAGGTTAAACATCAAGCCCCCTAAGCCTTTACCCCTTCCAGAAATTCCAACTATTCAAGAAAACGTTCAAACCCTCCTCGAAAGTCTGGAAGATCTTCTATAATTTGACCTACATGAGCGTCCACTATCTGAAACAGATACTAACAATACCGATTCACATACTGTAGCATCGGGCAAATGCGACGTCGGCTGGACTCGCTTGCGAGTTGCGTCGCCTGGTGTTTCTGAGACATGTGGGGCCCACAATGGGGGCCACTGGTGAAGCAGAAACAAAAATGGGCGATATCCACAACTTTTATTGGCTATCACCAGCTCAACATCTCCAAGATAAATGCCACCGATTTTTGAGGAAATCGCCATTCAAGAATCAATCGGATCCGACTCGGCCGAGCACTTTTACTTTGTAATTTTGATGGAGTCCCTTGCATGCTCGGGTTAAGATAAGGATCCGACTACATTGCTTAAAAGGCCAACAAAATGATCCATGGGATGTGTTGACTATAGCAAACTCGGCATATACCGGCTTTAGAGCCACGATGTAAAGAGTACAACTTTGTCAAGTCCTACTCAGATGTAGTAGGTGAGGATGATGACTACACTACGTGGGTGATTATTGCGTGCTTGATCCGTAACAAATTGGCTTGTTGATTAGAAGTCTGACTTTGGCATAGGTCGATCTGTATGAAAGAAGTCTCTATGTTGCAGCCCGAGGCATGTAAACGTGATCGCTCCGAGTCTATATCGTGCGATCTCACCCGTGGAAGATCTACATTTGGGTCGATTTGGGTCGAAGATCATTCACAAATGCCGAACTCAACCCAATCAAACCTTGGTTAAACCTTCTGCAATTCCTTCAAACAGGGCTTGCAAACGCGCTCCCTCCTCATCAGCGACCTGGCCGTGTGTTTTAGAGCTTCCGATTGGGTGGTATGGGAACGGCCTATCACAATGTTAGCCCAGTCTCAACGTAATTGTAGTGATGTAGAACAACGCATACCCGTATTCAGGAACGAAAGTAATTATGCTATCGGGACCATCTTGCTCAAAACGACTTTGAATAATCTTCGTCCAAATCCTTTCCATACACAGTCTCTCTTGTTCAAAGACAGGATTTAGTGGTTCTGGACACTGGGACGCTTGGGTCGTGCCGATTCGGGTGTGAATGTGATACACCTTACAGCTTATTAGTTTCGATACCCTCGGCCTGACATCTTTGACTCACATGTGGGATGATTGCATCAATCATAGCACGATCATCTTCCCCAATATCCAAGAGTCTTTCTAGCCCGACCATCCAGTGCGAGAAATCGGCGGTAATTCGGAGTCTGCGGGGTTGATAAACCGGTTAGCCCCGGTAGGGGAGATAAGGAGGTCATGTCACTTACTGTGGGACGGCTTTTAGAATCTGCTGGGTCGCATAAGGCGTAAATAGTGAACGATTGCGATGACTCTCGTGGGTAACACGGCCGGAGAGTCCAAGTTCATCGTCGACTTGAAGAGTCCCTTGATAGAATTTGACGGATTCTTCGATATCCCAGGCATCCCTGATAGTTTCAAGTATGAGCAAAAAGCCTTCTTTATAATGTCCCCCAAATTGTATGTACTCACTCTCCGGACTGGAAGTTGATGGTTATCGGTCGCAGCTGCTTGACCAATTGAAGCAGCTCTCTATAATTTCGGAGGTGATCCACTGCCATCAGACCAACCGGTCGAGGCCCAGCATACATAAACCACGACGAGTGCACCCTGGGCCATATCCATCAGCATTTTAATCCGTCAATTTGAGTGGTGTTTTGCTTATGATGATCACATTGCGCCAATCTCGAGACCAGTCTCATCGCAAATTTGCCTCAAACGTGGAAAGTCGCGCTCGGGAACGATTCCATGGATGTCTACCTCAACGCCGACTGGGATGATATCAGATTAGCATTCTTCCATTTGATTAGTTGTGAATAGTTTAACAGTGGAATTCAATGGAGCATACTATAGCCTTGCTTCTTTAGCTCTGGGAACCATTGCGCCCAATTGTCCAGGTTGAGGCCTGGCGCAATTCCCCAGACAGAACGAAGACGGCTGATTTTCATATTTTCGCAGAATATAATTTGAATAATTTTGAATTGCACACGTAGAAAGACACTCACTTACTTATATCTCTCTTATATTTTCATCCGCAGCGTATACTTCTCCGCACCAAGAGCATACCTGCCTTTTCTCCTCTCCAAACCGGGCAATTTTCCCCGCTAGAGTGGGTCCTTGAGGGACATGTTGCTCTTATATGATAGGCCAATGGCCTAGAGAATGGGGAAATTGTGCCTTCAAAGGCTCAACTCGTTATACGAAATTCCGCACTGTCTTCTGCAAAGGGGGATCCACAATCGGCGAACAATACCGCGTGAGGTAGAAAGCCCCCACGACATGTGAAGCTTGATCGTAGAACACGAGGGGATGGACATCACAACCCACTACCCAACCGCGTCACTTTGGAGGGTTTGACTTCAATGGAATTGCGAATTTCTGGCGGGGAATCAGCATCACATAACATTTTCAAAGGGGGGTCATAGCTTTTGACAGGAATCTCATCCATGCGAGGCTGAGAGGTATGAGAGGTTGAACTCCTGATGTATCTGATCGTGGGCTACAGTGCATCTCACGTTAAAACGACGTATATTGAGACAGTGAGGAATCGTAAATTGTTAAAAGTTCCCTATATACACGGGTCCGAAACAGTCTCAATGTTCTTGATCAAAACCCACCATTGGGGTGAATGATAACCTTGGTCCAGCCATTTTCCCTTTTATCGAACTTATCATACGCGTCCTCCGCATCGGCCAGTCCAATCTCGTGTGAGATAACGAAGCTAGGCTTGGCCTTGCCAGCAATGATCATGTCACGTAGGTATCTGTTGTATGCCTTGACATTGCATTGTCCGGTTCCGATAGAAAGACCCTACAGCAAGTTAGGACAGAAGACAATTTTCGTCAAGTCTGAAAGAACTTGCCTTTTCAAAGAGCTTGCCAAAGCTCAAGCTGATCATGCCGCTCGCGGATGCGGCGTCAGACGCACCAGGGTCACTGTATGAGATGATTGTTAAAATATTGAATACATCACTAGGTGGCCCTAGAAGAATTTACCTAGGCACATAGAGACCGGCAATGCCCAGTCCACCACAGGCTCGAGTGACACGGATCATGTTCTCGAGCACAATGTTGGGCTTCTCGGAGGATCCGTTGGGGTTCACGGCCTGGTAACCAACGGCATCAACGGAGCGATCAACCATGTCTCCATTTTGAGCAATGATTTGGTCAACGGCGTCGCCCTTGGTGAAATCGATCGGTATACAGCCAATCTTTTCGGCGGCTTTGAGGCGCTCGGGAACACGATCCACGACATAGATGTTTGACCCGCCTCGCAGCACAGCAGAATAAGCAGCCATAAGCCCGACAGGGCCTGCTCCGAATACCGCGATACTTTCACCTGACTGGAAACCAGAGATCTCGACACCGTGCCAGCCTGTCACACCAATATCAGATGACCAACCCACCTCGATGAGTACCACACAAAGGAGAGGGAAGCATACCGGTGGGAAAGACGTCTGTTTTCGACTGATTAGAATATGCAATGTGTACAGCAAGAAAGTTACAGAGACACATACCAGCTAGAAGAATGAAGTCCGATTCGTGCTCCTTGCCAGGAGGCAGTTTCAAAGCATTAAAATCCGCGTAGGGAATGCGAATATATTGTGCTTGGCCTTGATCCTTCTCGATTAGGAAGAGCAAAATAATAAAAGAACCATTGAAGATCCTGCATACCTCCACGATAGGGACCCATGGCCACGTAGCCTGCCAGAGGTTCAGTAAGAACACAAGATACCATTGAACTTTCCAATCTTACCATAAGCGCCACCTGCGAAACCAGGGTTGACACCTGTACAAAAAGCCGTCTTTCCTTCCTCGCAGTTTCGGCATCGGCCATCTGCAACGTTGAATGGCATGACAACGCGATCTCCCTTTTTCAACAATGTGACACCTTCACCAAGTTCTTCCACAATACCCATATTCTCGTGGCCTTGGATTTGGTCAACGCCATGTCACACTTTGAGGATACAAGGACGACCTTACCAAAGGTAATGCCAGGCTCTGCCGCAGTTCGTCCTTCGTACATGCTGCAACTCAATAAGCTTCGCGGCATTTGCATTCATCCACATCCCCTGTACTTACTGCAAGTCTGAGCCACAAATCGCAGCCTTTATTGATGGTCAGTCCATCGCTGAGCATTTATGAATCCTGTGCAAAAAATGAACTCACAGTGGTGACTTTGACGATGATATCATCCGGATGCTCCAACTTGGGCTTCTCAACCTCCTCAACTCGGACCTGGTAAGGTCCGAGATAGTTCAATGCTTGCATGGTAGTAGCCGATGCCATTGTGAATGAGGTCGAAAATGACTTCGCGGTAAGACGGGATTCTGAGAGCGCCGGGCGCTCATGGGGTATTTGAAAGCATTTGTATGTGGAGATCGCGTCACGCTCTTTGCTTTGACTCCATCGGGTTCCAACAGTGTCCTTACTCAAGATCAGGGATCATGAGTGGCTCGGAAGATGACTTGGAGTCATTTCGCCAGTCATGCCCCGCATTGATAGAGGAGACACCTCCCAAAATTTTCAAGGACAAATTTCGATAGTGAGGGGATGCTATGCATTCCCCGCATCGCAGGCCATCGATCTCGACGGGGAATATTACCTGGTTTGGTGTCTGGTTCGCCGCACTTGCCCAAAAGAGCCGGAGACTCCCTAGGCCACGGAACCATACATACATAACGTGGGCGATCCTTATGACTACCACACTCACTGCTGCGAGGGCAGATGAGAGATCTATTCCAAGAAGCCAAGCCCTCCGGGTCGGAGCAACGGGACGCCTGCGAGGCCATGGGGCCTCAGGCATAAGTTGACACCTGAAATGCTCAACATCGTCGGAGCAAAGCTGTTCCAGTCCATCAGTGTATTTAGCCAGCAGTATCCACTAGTCCAGATACCATCGTTTTCCCCCTTTCCGTCAAACATTTAGGGTATGGCACGTGACCAGGCTCCGCTGCTCCCTCTTAGCGTCCCCGGCCGTTCTTTGGTGTCTGCCACAACAGAAGTTTCTTTCGAGAAGTGAAACACGCTGAAACAGAGACTCTGAATGAATCTAGTCTCTGAAATGCATACTAAGCTCAGACATCAAAGTGGCCGTCCTTGGCGAACGACAGGAAGTCTTTCATCTCACTTCTCGGTCGGATAGGAACTACAGTTACCAACATCTCTATTCGACGCTATTTGCTACCAAAGTGGAGGTTGCAGATCGAGCTGGAATAGGGACTCATTTTGATTGAACCGGTAATCTGGCAGTTTTCCACTCAGGAACTGGGCAACATTCAGGAAGAATAGAATGTTTGTGGTGCTGATCAAGAGAGTGGACTTGCCCCCAGCACGGGGCGCTTGTGGTGCGGTGGGAAGTGTGAATATGGTAACCCAGAGCTGGAGTAAAGAGTAGATACAGAAAGCTAACCGGGAATAAGTCAGTCTATATTGATATGAAAACACTCGGGAGATGCTCACACATTCCAAGCAATAGGTTTTGAACTGCTCCCATGTCACATAATCACCTCTACCGGGGAATCGATAAGCTAGAAATGCAGATGCAAGTTCGGAAGCTCGTGATACCTCGTCCGGGCTGGAATTGAGGCGAGAGAACATAATGTCTCCGGAGCGTTGGTAAGCTGTCCTAAAAGTACAGTCTAGCTCTCTAGCGTCTATCTTCTGCACGTTGCAACAAGAACAGCTGAATCAAAATTTGCAAATCGGCTTTGCTTACTGCAATAGATGACCCTCTGACTGCTAACTGCTTGTTGTCAGCAAGTAGAAGGCGATATGCAGCGGCTTTAAACTCCCCATCGGCTACCATGGTTCGTCCAAAGCCCATATCCTCAATTATAATGGGTTACGTAAATGCAATAGTATCTTTGATATCTTGAAGCTGGAGCAATTCCTGCGGATCCTGGGACTGATTCCCTGATTGCGGCCAAGGAGTTTTCGAGCTCCTAAATAGGATACGTGTGAGTCGCGGCACCTTGTCGGTGTAGAACTTTTCTGTGCCTGTGAAAAAAGGCTGGCCATCTGACTTGGCTCCTAAAAGCCCATAACCGCGTGAAACAATGAATGCAAATGCTCTCTTGAACTCTTTGGCATCGATTTCTGGTGCGTTTGACGGTGGCGAGAAAGGAAAGTAGGCGCCAATAGAGAAAGTGCACCAGAGTAGCGGTACGCAAATAGCCACTGTTGGGTTTTCGGATAGCCTGGCGTTCATGTATCTAGCAAAGCTGTCTCTGTTCCACACACGTTTGCCGCTAGGATTGGTTGTTGCATAGTTTGAGAAGATCTTCTTGACATCTTTGATACCATCCAGCAGTTGATCAAGTGCTTTATCCAGATGGTCAAGGCAAGAAACAGAATTGATGTCTTCGAGATATCGCCGCGTCACTCGCTCAGCGGATGCCTTGGTATGGCTGCCATTTTCTGCCGTTGAGACCTATTTTCTTTGCTGATAGCATCAGATACCGGGAATTTCCCAGGTTGCAGGTTGTTCTCATTGTCGCTAAGCAGCCGAAAAGGAGGGGCAGCCGACCTGGTTTGGAACCCTGGTCCCCACGTCAGCCTAAGTAAACAGAGGCCTACGGCGATAAAGCCCTACGGCCAGATCTCCGAATAACTAGCTGTCAGCCTTATAGATCCCTCTCTATACCCACTTATTCCTTTACTATCTATACTAATAAAATTAGGCCAAATCTGCTGACTAGTTCCTATTTTTGAATCTAGCCCGGGAGGTACATTAAAGGGTAGCAACATTATCCATGGCCGGGGCCTGCTACAGTAGCCCGGGGCCTCCGACAAGGTAGAAGACCACGTAGAGCGCGGCCGGCAAACCTTTTCCTAACCTAATTTGAATATATGATATACTGACCTCCTATACTAAGAGATTGTTACCAACACCTGAAGATGACGCATTATCTTCATCCTCGCTATGTAACTCGGCATTTCCCCACTTACTCAGATGGATCAGTTTCTTCACTCTCGTTTGAAGCGACAGCTTGCTGTATCTGCATCTTCCTCATCAATTCGACTGCCTCAAATGCATACTTGCATTTCAATCTCAGTGCAGCGCCGTGGCGATACATGACCAAAGGGAACGGCACACAAGCTAATGCCAAAAATGCCGGAACCGATGATGCCCAGTGAACCCCCAGATTATGGTACATCTGAGTGGTGAACAAAGGAAACACAGCACCAACAACAGAGCGAAATATAGCTGCTGCTGCAAGGACCGATGCGGCGTAAATCGTGTACGAGTCGATGAGATAGTTCACAATGGGAAGGATGACAAGAACGCATCCGAAGCCGAACGGCGCAGTCAGAATAATGCTGGCTGACCAGTGAATGCTGGGATAGTTGGTCCATGCAAAAGCCAACATCCCAACCGGTAGAGCAATAGCTCCCACTATTGCTGGAGGTAGGCGAGATTCTGCAGTTGCTGATTTCGACGTGAACAGCTTCATGTAGCGGCTGTGATTATCCCATATGGCATAGATCAATCCGAATATGATCCCGACGGCTATTCCCAAAAATGCAAGTCCTCCTATGCCCTCACTCCACTCCCGGCCGTCGTTGTATACAATAGGCATAGCACCCATGAACATGTATACAGTTCCGTAGATGATTGCCATATAAAGTGAGGCAACTAACACGATCGGCTCCTGGAAAAGCAATACCCACGGTCTTACTAGAGCTCTTTGAAACACTTCGGAAGGTCTCTTCTTCCCCTGTCCTATGTCGAGGATGCTGAGATAGACTGTGCCATTGGCCTTTGACAACCCATTGGCCCGTTTGGTCAAAATCACCGGTCCGTATGTCTCTGGTACAAAGGCCACGCCGAGAAGCCCTACCGTTCATAGTCAGTGACGTCTCTAGCACTCCAAATATGAAGAATCAAAAGTACCTATCACGCCAACAAAGATAGTGCATACTCCCTGAACCCATCGCCAACCAACATTCTCGGCGATAAACCCTCCTGCAATTGGACCCAGAATTGGGCCAAGAAATGGCGCAACACAGTAAAGCGTCATAGCAAGCCCTCTCTGGGCTGGTGAAAAGAGGTCTGCAATTGTTCCACCTGAGTTGACCAGGGGGGAACCACCAAAGGTGCCACCAAAGAAACGTGTAATCATAAGCGTGGCAATGTTTTTACTCCCCGCAGAACCTCCAATGAAGGCTACCATGGCGATGTGGGAGACCAGCCATAGGATTCGTCGACCGTAAAGTTCGGATCTTTTGTATATCGAAAGTAATCAGTACCACCAATATGACCTTTATACATGAAAGAATATGTCAGACACTGGAGACTTACTACAGCACCACGAACTATTAGCTTGGCGACGGCCGGATTAAGATTCGAAGCAAAGGGTAAAATACTTACCAAAGGACCCCAGATGGCTGGACCAATGGCAAATCCAAGTACAAACAAAGAAAGACCGAGTATAAAAACCTCACTTTCCATATTCAAGTCTTGCATGAGTTCGATCGAGGATTCGGAATATGCCGAGGACGTGAACGTGACAGCAAAGACGGATAGGGTTACGATTGCTGTGATTGCCCATTTCCTGAACGAAGACCAATTCATGGGATTTTCAGAGTCGCCCTCATGAAACTCGACCACAAACGGATCCTCCATGGTGCCTAGACCATCGTAGGCATAAGTGGTCTCAATATCGCCAGCACCGGCTACGTATTTTGCGGGTTTTTGTTGCGGCATATCTGATGAGTAAAATCAGGATATTGATATCTCAGTAATTCCAAGTAAAAATCTGGTTTTTTTCACCAACTTGAGCTAGCTTTTAGCACTTATATTTGTTTCTGCTGTGCCATTATCGGCAAGTTGAAGACGGTATTAATGCTGATTGGCTACAAGGCGATTTGAAATCAAGCATCTTGCCCAATCACGAAACTTTCCGTAGTGGATTCGAAATTATCGCGCTAACCAACCTGATTGGGTGAGAGGCCCCTACTTGGCGTGTTTCTTTGTTTCTTTGTGTAAGTGATCTCTTTGAGCTGGAACCTCGCGGACAACCCAGCGAGTGTGACATCTCATTATGGCACAAACAGCTCAACTGGACCAGCATTCAGATCGCCAATCAAAGTCACTGTTGCGCAGGGAGCGACTTCGAATCTCGAATGCCTGTCAAGTTTGTCGATTCAGAAAGGTGAAATGCGACGGTAGTCGACCAGGTACATAGTAGACATGACCCCGGCCTCCCATTCCAAGTCCCATTCCGAAGATCATTATGACTATAAGAGGCTAACAGTCAATCTACCTTATGCAGCATGCTCCCGGTGCCAGGAAAGAGGTGAGGTTTGTGCATACAACCGAGATTCTCTAATAGCTGGACGCGGTGGAGGCAAACGCAAGGCTGCGACCGGCCGCGGTACACAAGCCCGCCGCCCATCTAACAAGGATGAGTTCATTTCATTCCACAGCAACTCGCTTGATAGACAATCATTATCAATAGAACCATTAGGCCCAGAGCACATCAGTGAAGAGCAAGATGGAGATCTTGGTCCAACCCGGACTTACTTTACACCTCATTGCCAGTTTGATGGGAAGGTTAAAGAGGTGGTAGCCGCCAATGATCAAAAGGCAGGCCTCGCTCCCCCTGCAGTCTCAAATCTTGTTCCATTTGTGGACGCGCCTCTATTCGGAGAGCTTGAGCTGGATTTTCTGACTAGAAGCCGTGACTTCCTCGCCCACTTGCCTCCTCGTCCACAAGCCAATTACTTGGTAAGCATTTACTGGCGACATGTTGATTCTTTCGAGCCAGTATTGGATCGAGAACGATTCTTTCACGACTACGAGGCATCTTATACAAGATCATGGGACGTGCTCCTCGCAGATCATGAGATTTGGCTTTCCATACTTAATATTGTTTTTGCTTTGGCGGTCCAGAGACAAGAAACGACCCCTGTACAAGAACGCGATGCGGAAGCGACCCTCTATTTTCAGCGGGCTTGGCTACTTCTGCGCCCAGAGAAATTTCTTTGGAAGCCCGGGTCAGTCCAAGTCGTTCAATGCTTGATGTTGATGAACCGATATCTCCATTGCACCTCTCACCAGCAAAAGACTTGGATGACCGGGGGCCTGGCGTTGCGAATCTCCCAAAATATGCCCTGCCAACTTCCTAAGAAATCTTCATCTCCGGGCTCCAATACTGAACACGAGACGAGGCGAAAAGTATGGGCGAGCTGTGTTTCCCTTGAAAAGTGAGTTTTTATGTCCAGGGAATGAAAATCACTGCTTGCATTTGATGGGCGCTCAACTTGGCTTTAGATGTGTTGCTTGGTCTCTTGGAAGGACTTCGGTGCCGTCTATGATTCCTCTGCCCGACATGACTGGTCAAATTCCTTCGGTTGGGGAAGATGAAAAATTGAGTACTGACCTTGAATATTCCGTCCGTGGACTCGAACTTCATGAGATTGGAAATCAAATTCAGTTAGCCCAAGTACAAATGCAAAACAGAGTGGCCTCTAGATTGGGGCTGCCACAACTCTATCAGCAACCCGAATATCACACCGTGGCGGTACAGCTAGACACCTGCCTCAATAATTGGGAGAATAGCCTTCCCATCGACTGGAAATTCGGTAATCTACAAAATATTGCTGACAAATTAGTCCGGGCAAAGGCGTTTTTGTTGCATGCTCGGTATGTGGGACCCAAATCAACATGAAATCCATCCCTGCGTTTCCAGTCTTTCCTGAGTGGCTTTGCTAACTATAAAAAACTAGCCTGTTTCATACCCGAATATCTCTGTACCGGCCAATGCTCGCACGCTATTTCTCTAAACAATCTCCTTCGACTAGTACCGGTCTGAGTTCCCGTCTTCTAAGAGAATGTGCCGTGATGTGCGTGGAAACAGCTGAGAGAATTGTTACCATGATACTCGACTCAATTGAGCCCAATGAAGCGATAGGGCTTCTGCCGTGGTGGTACCGAGTGTATTATCTACATATCGCGGGAACCATTTTCCTTGCAGCCATGCTGGGTGACCTGTTCACTGAATCAGTGTTACAATCCTGGAACAGTATGTTGACCAGTCTTCGCGAGCATGTGCATTTGAGCACATTTATTCCACATTGCATCAGAACTTTCGAGACGCTCTCAGCGCGCATCTTGGAAACGCGGAATCCGAATGTCAATCATTGTGAGGATTCGCCACCGGATAATGATACCGCTGGGCTCTGCTTTGACGATATTTTCAAGGATTTCGACCTAGATTTCAACAGCTTCATATTTGGAATTAAGGACCTTAGTTAGCTCTGTCCCTCTAGGAGGTGACGACTCTCCATTCTATTCCAATTGAGTGCAATGTACTGTTTTAAGAGTCAAAGTCCTTGGCTGATTTGATGACCAAAATCTACGACTGTAAAACTACCTGAGAGTAGAGATTGCCTAGTCCTCTTCATGCCTCGGATCCAAAGTCTCAAGGTCGTATTCATGACTTTGATCTTCAACTACCCTACAGAATGCTCTGAGTCCCACAAGGCTAACGATCACAAATTCATTGGGTGGTCTGGCGATCATAAGTGAATCTCTCCATTCCATGCGGGTCCTTCTTTGTATTGCTCGGCCGTAGGCAAAAGAGACTATCCCGGCTTTGCTAGATTTAATCCCCCGAATTAATACCCTTATATTCTGTTTTCATCTTGTTTTCATCTTTAGTTGGTGCTTTATATTCATGATATGAATGACAAATGCTTTCCTACAGCTTTTTGATGTCTAATCTCTACACTCAAGTATATCAAAGACATCAGGAAGCATTCTGGAAGCTTTGAGGCGTAAAGCCAAGAATTCCGACTTTCTTCCATTTCATTATTTTTTCTTTAAATCGATGTCCGGGGTTACATGCGGGGGTGGGTCCTTAGTGAGCCGTGTCTTCTGGGGTTGCGCCGTCTGTTGCGTTGAAGACTCCTAAGCTTGGCTTAAGCCCCACAACACGGACAGAGCATTCATTCACTTAAAGTATAGGATTACATGATCCAGAATTAATCCACGATCCAGAACTTTGGTCTAATTTCAATTTCAGGAGCACATCACATTAGAGATTTGAGTTTCAGTTTGCGGTGCCTACTCAGGACGTTATTCAGAGAGCATGCTATGCGCTACGGTTTTCACGGTAATGAGGGGAGGAACATACTACTCATTGATCATATAAAAGAGGCGGTATAGAGCAATCATCACGATGAATTCAATCTCTCAAAGTAATTTAGTTGCTTAAAACTACACTTGATTCTTTGCAGTTTCCATCTACCTTTGCAATGATCAGAATTGCTGCTCTAGCCTTGGTGGCATCACCCCTTGCCTCTTCTCAGGCATGTTTAACGGAGCATATTGCAAGAGCTGCCAAAAATTCCACCTCGAGCATCTGTGTTAGCAGCTTTGTTTCTGTAAACAGCAAATTAGCCATAAAAAATGCGGGAGTCTTCAATGGAAGTGGGTTCCAAAACGCGCAGACGGTCATTGTCAGCAATGATAAAATTGTTACCATTGGCGGTATCATTCCCGCTGGGATCAACATCATCGATGGGACAGGAAAGTTTCTCATTCCAGGTCTCTTCGACAGCCATGTTCATCCTGTGAGTTGTAGCAATTTGGCAGAACTTGCTGGGTACGGTGTTACTACTGCAATCAATATGGCTTGTCTGAACTACACAACCTGTTCCTAGCTCAAAGGACAACTCAGTACGACAGACTATATCACTGCGGGTGAAATTGCATGTGGTACTGGCAGCGTTCATGCACCTGCTTTCGGAGTCCCATCGACAGAAACAATCGGGCCAGATACCGATCTATCTGCCTTGGTTGACTGGACTTTTGGCAACGGATCCAATTTCTTCAAGATTGTGGCCGAGAAAAAAGGTCCAACCTTGGAGCAACAAGCCACCATGGTGAAACTTGTTCATCAACATGGTAGTTTTGCAGCTACCCACGCGACACTGATAGAGTACTACGATCAAGCCATTCAGTCAAAGGCCGATGGTATCCAGCACACTCCTGCAGATGGCCTCCTGTCAACGGCTCAGATCAGTCAGATTCGCAGTCAGGGCCAGTTTGTGACTCCGACTATGGAGTTTTACCGGCTCGCATAATCGAATCCAGCTCTAGCGCCTATACTTAGCTTTAATGCATCCTGCAACTACTCCAACATCCAAACCAATGTCGCCAATATGCAGGCTGCCGGTGTTCCCATTGCGGTCGGCACAGATTCTGTGGGCAGCCTTCCAGGGGTTGTCAATTACCCTTTCGGTCGGTCGCTCCACTGTGAACTTCAAAACTTGGTAGATGCGGGATTTGGAAATGCTGAGGCCATTCAAGCGGCTACGGCGGGAGCAGCAATGCTCTACAGACTGTATGATCGAGGTTCCATTGCTACTGGGATGCGGGCAGACCTTCTTCTCCTCAACAGCAATCCAGTCGAGAATATTACGAACACGCTGGACATCAATGCGGCCTGTGTAGGTGGAATACCGATTGGTACTATTACTGCGCAAAAGGGTCAGACCTGCGATCCGGCCTCGCTTGGTCTCTGAAGTCAGCCGACACTGTTCTGCGAAGGCTTGCAGCTATTGGGTCAACAGTTCGGTGGAAGAGCGCCCCGAAAAGGGCTCAAGTATGGAACACTATGTAGTCTGAATGGAAAATTCCGACTCAATCTTTTGTACACGTGTCCCTGCGGAAACAGTTATTTCTAATCAGCACAATCTACAGCACTATGGTTTTATCCTCATCCTGTAGCTACCACAATGGATAGACCACCTTCGGTCAATGCTTACGTATTCGGCTCTTTAGCGCAGCAATTTCCATTTTGGCTAGATTAAGCGTCAAAATTTAGAACTTTAGACATCAACCCACAGCTATTTTAAGAGATTGAAGTTAAAAACTCATGAGCGATCTAGCCGACAGCCGATTATTAGCAGGGACGTCATGGTTCGACCACACAGACCCTGCCAGAAGGCCCGCTTCAGATATGTGGAGTAGGAAGATGCAGCTGACCTGGTGGCGATTACAAAGTACCTAAAAAGAAAAATGATGGATGCCAATGCCAACGTGGTTGCGGGTATCATTCCTGTTTTCGGCAGAATCTAAGCTAATCTCTCCTATACTGAAGCATATTGCTGAATTGCTAAATCAGCCTGAAAGTACTTTGGTTTCTAAGAGACCTGTATACAACGGAAAGTTGTCCGTGGTCACCCACCCACACGAGAGTCAATAGTATAATTAGTAACGACATGACGTATAATTAGTAACGACATGACCCTCTTCTCATTTCTTGATCTTCCCCGTATCTGGCTTCAAATAATTTTCCACGGCCTGTGAGGCCCATTCTGTCTCCAGAATCCAGCCGGCATCATGTCAACGACGCAAATTGTTCGTCCGGAGGCGAAGTCTGCTACTGTATCCTCGCCCCACCCAGCGGTAATGGCTTCACTGGAGAGCTCACCTCCCACCACTCCAGCAGAAGATGTGTCTGTGGAGTTTCCGATTGATATAACTGGACCATCTCCTGCCCCGAGGGCCGGTCAAACTGTTTTTGAGCGGGTACCATCAGCCAAAGTAACCAAGTCCCGTCGAGTACTGCTTACTACCTTGCTCATTCTAGCAAACATAGTCCAAGTGAGTGAATTTATCACTAACTCTAGGCAAGTCTTACAAAATGATACTGACAAGCCATTAGATGTTAGTAAATTTTGCTGGTATCGCTGGAGGTAAAACATTGACCCAGTCGATGGGCGTCAAGCCGACCTACGCTTCCTGGATTGGGGCAAGTTATGGGTAAGAAAGTTCCATTTTCCCCAAGCGCCTCTTCAAGGTCCATATTTGCTTCCAATGCTCACATCAGACAGTTTGACACAGGGGACCTTTGTTTTGATCAGTGGTCGGTTGGGTGACGTCTATGGTTACAGGGAGCTAGTCCTTGCCGGAGGTGCATGGCTTGCCATCACAACCCTGGCAAGTGCCTTCTGTGGCAAGGATTTCTTTGCCTTTATCATCATGAGAGCCCTTGGTGGTCTCGGTGGGGCTTTCATCATGCCAAATGCAGTCGCCATGATTTCGAGTACGAACCCACCGGGGCGAGTGCGGAATCTCAGTTTGGGCCTGTTTGGAGCATCAGCTCCTATTGGGGGTTACTTTGGGGCGCTTTTCCTGGGTGCTTTCATGGAAAAGACAGATTGGAAGTGGTTCTTCGTATTCACGTAAGCAAAGATATGGGATGAATGGCTTACGGTTCCACAATTCGCTCACTATGGAATCTAGATCTGGTCTCGGTATCGCTACCTCTCTCGCAATCTGGTTTTTGAGTATGCGAGAGACACCAGTTGACCAGCACGGGAAGATTGACTATGTTGGATCTGCCCTCGGCACCTCCTCATTGATCCTTTTCAACTTTGTCTGGAAGTAAGTCTTGCTGATACCGGGGACGGTGGAAGTCGATGGGGTCTTCAAAGCTAACGAGTCCTGTCTGTCACATAGTCAAGCCCCTAGCGTTGGTTGGCAGACACCCTACGAGATCGCTCTCTTCATAATATCCATCATACTCTTCGGGGCTTTCCTAGTCTGGGAAAAACGGTATACCTCCCACCCCATCATGCCGCTTGAGATCTTCAAGGCACCTTCGTTCCTCACTGTGCTCTTAGTGGTCCTGCTCAATTACATGGCTGTCGGTACCTTGATCTGGTACCAGGTCCTCTGGCTGCAAGAAGTATGGAACTGGTCTCCTCTGCAATTTGCCGTTGGCTGGACCCCATTCGTGATTTGCGCCACAGCAGCTGCGTGTCTAGCTGCATGGTTGGTACCTCGAATGGCTGCGCAATGGATCTTAGCCATCGGTACTTGCACGATCCTGGTTTCCAATGCTCTGATGGCGACCGTGCCCGTTAGTCAAAGCTACTGGGCTCAAGTTTTCCCCTCTGTGGTTCTGTTTTCCTTTTGTCCCGATTTTGTGTATACTGCTGGACAGATCATTGCCAGTAACTCAGTGCGCCGGCATCAACAAGGCATTGCTGGGTCCATCATTGGTACTCTCAACCTGTATGGCAACAGCCTCGGCTTGGGATTTGCCTCCACGATTGAGGTTCAAAGTGCTAGGCGCTCAGGAAGCCAGATCATGGGATATCGGTCAGCACTTTATTTTGGCGTGGCGATCAGCGCCATAGCTCTCATTCTGGATGTGGGATTTGTTCGGCTAGTCAAGGATAATCGTGAAGGATGGGGTGAGGAAGATCGATTGCGCATAGAGGAGATTGAGTTGGCTCAATACGCGGAAGCAACTGGTGCTAATCCCCGGGCAGTAGCTGAAAGGTCGTAAAGATATCCAAAAGTCCGGACATGACATGATCCTCCAGATGGAGATGGTGGACAGCACGATCTACCCATTTGGAAGATCAAGGGTATTCAAGGTGGCGTATAATCCAAAAGTGACGGTCTAGGAGTAAACACCACCATTGCTTTTCGGATTTAAGCATCGGAGGATGAAGGGGATCAGCGATTTGATGAGGACAATGTCATGTGACTGGTCATCATGACTCACGATGAATCGCTGCCTGGGTGAGATGGTAGTTAAGGTTTCGAAATGTATCTCATAATCAAATCAAATTGACAGATAGTGTCTTCCTTTTGCTTTTTTCGAATTCATCCATATTGCAATGATCCTGTCTCTCGTCTCCACTGGTGTATACTCGACCAAGCACGGACCACCTCGCCGGCCAAAATTTGTTGTGCGTGGGCGGTGAAGGAGCCGAGCGGAGAACGCCAAGATTTCCTCACCCCCAAATTTTTCGTAGCGGTTACTTCGACTCGCCTTCAATTCAGCATTCGGGATTTTCCACGGGAACATGGATGATATCGAGGTTCGTGAGACAGCGCTTTCGGTCGGTCCATCTCGCTAACTTAATCCAGGACCGACTGCGCAGCCATGCGCAGGCATTCGACGGTTTACTGTCTTTGATCCCCGCCAAATATTACTATGGCGACGACAATACCAGTGTACGTGCGCTCTCTGATCCTCTCTGATCAACCCTTCTGGCCGATTTTGCCGTCCTACCCTCTTGTTTCTCTTAATTCTGAGGATTCCTTATCTAATGACTGTCTGCACATGCAGGATCAATGGAAACGGAAAAAGCAGACGAAAGAACAAGCCCGTGAGGCTAAGCGGGCAAAGTTGGACCCCGAAGCCGCCAAGACCGCCAAAGACGTAATGGATGAAAATGCTCGCAAGCGCAAGCGTGAGGATGGATCTCTCGAAAGCGACTCATCGGATGGTGAAGAACTGGGCTCCGAACTGCCCGGGGAGGGTCTCAACCGAGGCGAAAAGGCCAAGAAGCAAAAGCAGACTGAGAAATCCGATGCCGCTTCGAAGGCAAAGTCAGAGGAGGCTGAGACCCGCAAGAAGCTGAAGGAAGAGAAGAAGGCCCAGAAGAAGGCTGCGCAAAAGGAGAAAAAGAAGGCCAAGGACAGTGCCAAGAAGGAAAAACTGCAACAAACCGAGAAGCCATCCACCAAGACTGCAGAGAACCCAACAACGAAGACAGAGAGTGCTGCGGAAGAGCCTGCGGGGTCCGACAACGAGGATGGTGACGATCTCGAGGAGGGAGTCGCCGAGGAAGGATTCTCACTCGAATTCCATGAGGAGCCCGAAGGCCCCTCTTCCGCCTCGTCCACCCGCAACTCCCCCGATGCCTCCAATCCTCAATCAGGCAGCTCCTCTATATCCTCTATTGTCCCCCCTTCTACTACCACCGCTGCCAAGTCCGCCGAGCCTAAGGCCTTGAAGGCCACGCCAGAAGAGCTGAAGGAGCGCTTGCAAAAGCGTCTCGATGAGCTTCGCGCAAAGAGACACGCCGATGGCTTCAACGGCAAGCCTGCACGCAATCGTCAAGAGCTCATCGACTCCCGAAGACAAAAGGCTGAACAGCGCAAGGCACACAAGAAGGAATTGCGCCAAAAGGCCAAGGATGAAGAGCAGCGCCAAAAGGATGAGGCTATGGCTCGTCGGTTCTCACCAGGAGGTTCTGGATCCCTGCTCGCATCTCCTCGCTCCCCCGCCGAGTCTGTCGGCTCCTCCAGCAACAACTTCTCTTTCGGTCATGTCATGTTCGCCGATGGTCAGCTCGCCGATGCCTCTCTCTCTGGCGTCCGTGATCAGTCCAAAACCCGCGGCCCCAAGGACAAGGATGCCGCTGCCCAGCTCAAGCTCGCCGAGGCCAAGAAGGCCCGTCTCGCTGAAATGGACCCGGAAAAGCGCGCCGAGCTCGAGGAGAAGGATGCCTGGTTGAACGCCAAGAAGCGCGCCCATGGTGAGCGAGTTCGCGATGACACCTCTCTATTGAAGAAGGCTCTCAAGCGTAAGGAGACCGCGAAGAAGAAGTCTGAGCGGGAGTGGAAGGACCGCATCGACACCGTCTCTCGCATGAAGGAGCAGCGTCAAACCAAGCGTGAAGAGAACCTGCGCAAGCGTCGTGACGAGAAGGGCACCAAGGGCAAGGGCAAGAAGCCCGCCAGCGGTGGCAAGAAGAAGGCCCGCCCCGGCTTCGAGGGCAGCTTCAAGGCCAAGGTTGGCGGCAAGAAGAAGTGATCTCCTTGATCTGACATTTTCCTTTCTCTCCTGAGGCTACGGTTACTTGCCCGTAGCCCTTCTTGCCCTTTCACCTTCGTTTCAAGCTTCTGCCGTCGGATGCAGATGCAGAAGCTGGAGAATACCCAAAACTTGAAAAAGAAAAGTGTTTTTAAGACATCGATCTGGGAAATATCCATCCGGGGATTCTGGTGTTTGGTGTTTACGCTGTGTTTCAGCGGCATGAGTTGTTCTAGTTATGTCTTGTATGTACGTCAGCATGGGTAGCGATCCATTTTTTATTTGTGAATACAAATATATCTTGTTCAACCCTTTTCCAATTTCTTCTCTACATCCACGAAACCTGAGATTTATACCGTCCAGCACACCTGGGACCGAAAGTTTGATTAACATGGTGGTACACCGAGTAAATGCCAAGCCTGAAGCCGTTGGCCGAATATATATTGATGCGCACCGCAAAGGGTCCGAGGTGCAGCCAGTTCTTTAAGTATGCCCGCTGAAAACGAACTACTGCACAGGATACCTATATCATGAAGGAAAATCGCTAATAGAATTTGATCTTTAAGAAAATAAAAGAGACCTGCTATTCCAGAACATAGCAAATAGAAAAAAAAAAAAGACAAGGCAGCTCGGTTTCCGAACGAAGCGGAAACTTCCTTTCCAGGAATCGACTAGTACGACAGAGGGATAACACAAGGTTGGGGGTGTTTTATGTACAAGATGTGCTGGGGTGAGAGGGCAGATATAGCGCCCTTTTCTAGATTTTGGACGGACGCCATTTGGCGCGTTCTGATAATGGGCCCGTGCCGCCTTCACGGGTCCACATTCATCATTCGCTTCTTCGAAGTGTCGAGTGCCACGATAAGTAGTGGTGGAAGGGTGCGAGTTGATTATCGGTAAGGAGCATCAGCACGAGCAGCGGCCGCGATCTCGGGCTCCCACCTGTCGCCGTTGGCGAGGAGCTTCTCCTTGTTGTACAGGAGCTCCTCGCGGGTCTCGGTGGCGTACTCAGCATTGGAAGCTATGACGCACGACACAGTTAGATCATTGGTTGATGGCTTCATAGTTTTCCAAAAGACTTACTCTCCACAATGGCGTCAACGGGGCAGCTCTCCTGGCAGTATCCACAGTAGATGCACTTGGTCATATCGATATCGTAACGGGTTGTGCGGCGGCTGCCGTCCTCGCGCTCCTCCGCCTCAATGGTAATAGCCTGGGCCGGGCAGATGGCCTCGCAGAGCTTGCAAGCAATGCAACGCTCCTCTCCAGTGGGGTAGCGACGCAGGGCGTGCTCACCGCGGAAACGGGGGGAGATGGGACCCTTCTCAAAGGGGTAGAAGATGGTGTAGCTGAGGTGCAAAGAGACATCGTGTTAGTTGATTTCAGCTCAATTGGCCCTGCCTGACCTGTCGAACATGCAAATTGGACCTGTCTGCGGTGCTGGAAGAGAGACTTACGGTGGGCGGAAAAACTGCTCCAGCACGACGTACATGCCGCGGAAGATCTCTGCCATGAGGAAGTACTTGCTAGCCTTGTCAAGGGAAGACTCTGAGCCCTGATCCCAGCGCGTAGGCGGGGGCAGACGGAAACCGGGTTGAGGGGGGCCCGCTGGAGATGCTGCGCGGGACACCGAGGAAGAGAAGTTTGCGGTCGAGCCGATCGGCATGAAGGGAGACCGGCGGTAGGCGACCAGCCTGGCGACCGAGCGAGAGGTAGCCATTGCGAAAGGCTCGGAGAGGCGATTGGGATGAAGGGAAGTGGAGTGGCGGAGGGAGGTCGTAGCTTGGGGAGGGGAGGTAGGGGAGGAAGTGCCAGTTTGAGGTTGGAGTGGTGTTTGCAGGTTCGGGGCTTAGGTCATTCATTTCTGCCGGGCGCTGATTGGCGGGCGGGCAGGATTTTGCGCAGGGAGCATCACTTCCGACCATCTTCTTCCCTCTCTTCCCGTCCATCTCCCTTCATCCTATCCTCTCTTTTCTCCCCACCATCCCACTCCGATCTCTTTCCTCTCGACTCGACGCCTCTGTGCTCGTTTGATAATCCCGATTCACCATGTTCCGCTCCGCCATTGTCCGCTCCTTGAGGGCCTCCGTCCCCCGTGCCGCTGTCAAGCCCTCGGCCGTCTTCCAGATCCGCAGCTCCCCCATTGCTGCTCAATTCACTCCCAGCCTTGTCTCCCAGAGCATCCGTTTCTACTCTGCTCCCGCTGGTCTGTCCAAGGATGAGATCGAGGGCCGGATAGTCAACCTGCTCAAGAACTTTGACAAGGTGCGTCAGAATGTTATTTTTGTGGACTCGCGATGTGAACTCGTACCATACATTGCGAATTCACGGATTTTCGTCGAATCAGCATGCTAATTTAATTGCGCTCTTTAGGTTTCCGACGCTAGCAAGGTCAGTTTCGATGACACGACATCTACCCATCGGTTGCCCTCGGCATCACTACGAGCTAAAACCGGGGACATCGGGGAGCCACACATATACTAATACACCTATGGCTACTAGATCACCGGCGTTTCCCACTTCTCCAACGACCTCGGTCTCGACAGCCTGGACACCGTTGAGGTCGTGATGGCCATTGAGGAGGTATGCGACTCGCTTCCTTTCCCTCGGAAAAAGACTCCCTCCCCGCAGACCGCTAACCATCACGCCAACAGGAGTTCAGCATTGAGATCCCCGACAAGGAGGCCGACCAGATCCACAGCGGTAAGTATTATAGACCGTGGTGGCCTGTAGCGAATATAATATCGTGCGACGGAGGCTGACGCGTGATTGTGTGCGAATAGTTGAGAAGGCCGTCGAGTACATCCAGGCTCAGCCCGATGGTATGTTCATTGCTCCTTGTTTGATTGTTGCGCTTTTGACTTGTGCTAATATATGATTTGGTGAATAGCCCACTAAATACCTAATTGAAGACCGCGGGCGCCGATTGTTTGGGACGTCGGATAGAAAATGAATCGGGATGGGGGCATCTGCCAAAGGATTCGCTCTGGAGAGTTGATCCTCATGGCTTGAGGTGCTGCTTTGTATGCTGAAATACATGCCAGTGTTTTTTTTTCTCATCCTTCTATATCGTGTATATCATCTTGAATGCAGTTTTGAAGCAGTATCAGATTGCGGATTGCCGCTTCTTTCTCCTCTCTGACTTGACCCTCTCTTTCTCTTTCGTGTGAGATAGTCCTGAACTTGGCCTTACCGCACGACTTGCGATTCCGATTCAGGTTCTTGGTAATTGGGAAAAGTACACGAGTGTGAGACGCTTGACCAGGTTGACAGAGAGAAGATGCACCAGGTGGCGCTATGACACTCAAACGTTAAAGATGGGCTAATGCAGCCCAATGGTAAATGCAGTAGTATACCGGGATCAAGGACAGAATTCCATGAGACATTGACCGATCAAATTGTGGAAGTATACTTCAATGCTGAATGTATATAGCGTAGTCGTACTAAGGGTCTTGGTTGCTTGTCCGGGGCGCAGTCCAGTCTACCAACGAGCCACCTCGCCTGGCCCGAACTAACTTCGACCCCAACCCGCTCATCCTTCCCGAAACACGCTTACTGTCTTCGTCTCCTTTCCCAATTTTTTTCCTGATCCTCTTTGAAACTATCAACGAAAACTCCAGGCATTGGCTGACTGTATTCCTCGAATACTTTCCCTTGACCGACTGCTAATCCACTCGGTCCCTGGTTTCCCCTGACGCCGAGCGGTCCCACTTGAGAAAGCGGCAACGGCAGGCTTTCGGTCTACTCGTGACTTCTTGACATCTCTCTTCGACACGGACATTTAATGCCCACTGCGACCGGCACGCAGATTGGCTTTCGGTGATCGAAGAAACAAAGATATACAGCTCATAGCAGACTCGTGACGCCCACCCCGGCTCTCTTTCATCCTCTTCCTCCACCCTCCCCCCACCGCCCCCCTCAACCGGTATCCTCATGTCCTCTGGGGGCTTGACTCGCCGACGAGGCGGCGGTCGAGCCGCTGGCGCAGACGAGCAAGATGACAGCCGCGTATCATCGCCTGTCTCGAGGAATGGTTCCGCGATGGACACTCGCGGTCCGGAGACTTCATTCACCAGCGCGGAGAATGGGCACAAGATCGCATTCGACCCCCGCGACCTCAGCGAAACCGAAAAACGAAGCAAGCAACCGAAGCTTACCCTGATGGAGGAGGTGCTGTTGCTGGGATTGAAAGATAAGCAGGTGAGCATGGTCGAGAAGACAGTGATAGAGGGGCATATGCTGGCCGATTGGGGGAATCTGAATTGCTGACGCCTATTTCGCGATCCAGGGCTACCTGTCCTTCTGGAATGAGAACATCTCATATGCCCTGCGAGGGTGTATCGTTATCGAACTTGCGCTCCGCGGCCGCATCAGCATGCAGAAGGATTCGTCGCGGCGACGCTTTCCCCTGGCCGACCGCATCATCGAAGTCGTTGACGACACATTGACCGGCGAAGTCTTGCTGGACGAGGCGCTGAAGATGATGAAGTCGAGCGAGAAGATGAGTGTGAACTCTTGGATTGACTTGATGAGTGGTACGTTTTCTGTGACAATGGAGGGGGTTCTGGCGACCTTGCCCGTAGGCTAATCGGTGATTCCTTCCTAATTTAGGCGAGACCTGGAACCTGATGAAGATTGGATATCAATTGAAACAAGTACGCGAACGATTGGCCAAGGGCCTTGTGGATAAGGGCATCCTGCGAACCGAGAAACGCAACTTCCTTCTTTTCGACATGGCCACGCACCCCGTGGCCGACGGCGGTGCCAAGGACGACCTTCACAAACGGGTGCGCAACATCTGCACCAACCGCACAGTGATCATTCCCCCTAGCCCATGGCTCCCTGAGGATGCCGAGTTCCGCTACCTTCGTACGGTGACGATGGTGTGTGCTGCATATGCAGCCAACGTCCTGGAGAACGCCCTTGTGACTATGAGCCATGAGGCTCGCGAGAGAGCATTTGCACAGGTGGATGAGCTTCTGGCCGAATACTCTCAATGGCCATTTGCTCGCCGGACAGGTGGTTCGCAGGCGATCGGAGCCAACCTGGCTCAGGCGATCAACGAAGAGGTCAACCGAGGCAATAAGGATCGCGAGCTCCAGTTGGAAGTATGTTCTCCACCCTACCTGTCGCCCCTATAATTCAACCTTTCCACAGGTCACTAACTTATGATGTAGATTGTTGCGGCGTGCCTGAGCGTCTTCACCAGACTTGATTCCTTACTCTGAGCGGATATACCGTGTCGCTTCTAATACAGTGCTCTTTTTCTTTTCTTCTATCCCCTCTATATCTCCCCCGCCTCGTTCCATTCTCCAGACTCTCTGTTGCACCTTGTGCCCAGGCTTCTCCGTTTTCCATAGGGGCTTATCTTCTTTCTGTTCACTCATGTAGTTTGTCATCATGTGGGTTGGAATTGGGCAGAGCGTCTTTTTTTTGTCATATTGAACTGTCTGGTCAAAATTCATTTCTTGTATGGAATATTTCTGGGCTTTCGATCTATTTTCCTGGTCTCTAGTCCTTTCCTTTCTCACTTTCCCATTCTCGCTCCATGTCTCTTTCAATCAGTGGATCTGAAAAGAACTACTTTCTCTTCTTTTTCACCGATAACTCTGGATGCTGCTGGCATCGAGGATGAAGCTGACGCAACTCTCAAGGTCACCACCGGCGTTCACTGATCTAGGTCACCTTTCAGCCTCTAATAGATGCTTCGTTGCTTCATCGACATTTGTCCTAGTTACTGTGGTCCTCGCCCTCTTGGCTTGATGCATGCGATGAAATTTTCGCATGCATCCAAATTCCCCCACTGGACCGTTTCCTTCTCCTTCTCTTCTTGCAAATTCTTTTCTATGTTTCTCACTCTGTCTTCTATCATGGCCATCTCTAATTGACTTCTGTTGTTATTGCCTTATCTTTTGCTGTCTCTGCTTGTTTTGGGATTTGGGGTGTCTATCAAATCGTGACCGTACAAGAGACTGATGACTTGATTGTTTGCACATTGAGCTATGGAATATCAATTTCAAGCTGAAATTTAAACAACATTTACCCTTCATCCACTTTACCCTTGCTAACCAAGGTCTTACACATTCAATTGACTCGGACCACCATCATCACTCCACGACGAACAGCACCAGCGCCAACGGCATGGTCCCTCAATAATCGGTCCGCATGCATGAGGTCTGTGACCTGCTCAGGCCTCCCTCGAACCATATTGCTCTCGACAAGTTCTACAATGCGCTCCAGGGAGATAGCATCAGGGTTCACCGGGACAAACATCGTCTTCAGGCCACGCTTTCTTCGGCCCAGATTGTCAAGTGGGTCACCAGTGGCAGCTTCCTGCGCCGGCCAAGGATCCACGGCCGTCAAAACTGCGCCCCCATCTTTAACAACCGAGGGTGAATGGGCTTGTTGAAAGACAACTCCACCAGAGCAATCCAAAACCACATCGACAGGACCCCAGCGCTGAGATCGGAATATCTTCCCAAAGTCGCACTCGTCGAATTCGGGGATATTTGGAATAACGATGACCTCGTCAACGTCCCAACTCCCGCGCACAATATCTGCTTCCATGGGTGTGCAGGTCACACAGATCCACGGCCGCTCGGGGAATGTGAATAGTTTCTCTGCGCGGAGGAGTTGCACGGCGATTCGACCGACTTCGCTGTCTCGTGCGTTGGTGATTAGTACACGCAGTTGCATCTGCGAGCCTCTTCTTCTCCGTAGACCACCACCTCTTTGCCAGGTACTCCGGCGTCTGCCGTAACCGTATTCGTGGCCATTGCCATTGCCGTTGCCGTTTGTGCTTCCACTACCTCTGGTAATCGTACTCACAGTCCGCACAAGATTGTTGATTCCATCCACGCTCTTCCTCAGCCATTTATGGCCATTCCCGTTACCATAACCATCGGCATAAATGCTTTTCTTCTCGCCATTGCCATTGCCACTGCCATTCCGATGCCCATTCACACGGTCCTTGTACTTGTCGTGTCTGTTGTTCTCTCCAAAAATGTCCGTTCTGAACATATTCTGACCGTTTCCACCACCGTTGCTATTCCCATTCCCATTGGCCCAAGGACTCCCTCTTCTTTGACCATTCCCATTGCGCTCCCCATACCCATTTCCATTTCCATTTCCATTCCCGTATTCAGTTCCACTCTCTTTCCCTTTCCCATTGCCATTGCCATTGCCATTCACAGACGCATCAGGATCAATCTCCGCATATCGAAACAACGCCTGCCACGCCGTCAACACAGGCAATGCCAATGCAGCAGCTTCCTGAGCCCCGATATTCGCCGGTTTCAGCGCAAGCTCAGACTCCACGGCGACGGCATAGTCCGCCGCACCTCCATCACGAGTATAACTCGTCACACCCCAGACGGTATCCCCAATCTTGAACTTGGATCCCTCGGGCCGTTCAAGATCCTGCGTTGGAGTGCTAATTACCGTCCCGCAGATACTATGCAGCGGGATCTGCGGTGTAGTCTTTTGCGGATTCAACGCCGTCGATAGACGCATCTCATCATGACAAAAGGCCGCAGTCTGCACCTTGAGTAGATACTCTTGCGGCGAGGGCTGGGGCGTTGGGAAGTTCGGATCGAGGACGAGCTGCGTGCCTGGGTTGCTGAAGCGGCGTGGTTTCGGGCTGGCCGGTCCGTTGGGGCTCGATCCCGTTGACGGGTTCTCAGTTGCTGGCTCGACGGAGTAGTAGAGGGCTCGCATGGAGAGTGGGATGAACTTTTGGGCGTTTAGGCTTGCTGATCCCCGCTTGCCATTTCTTGGTGTTCGTAGGCTTGCTGTTGAGGGTCGCTTGTCTTTTTTCACGGTTGGCATGGGGATATCAGCTGCTTGGCTGTCTGTGTAGCTGGATGGTGATACATTGTCTGCTGGTATCAGACTGATTTCGTTTTCTTCCCATGTTGGGGCGTAATCGTTTCGCGATGATCTTCGGTCCATTTTAAACGCCGATTGTGTTGGAGAATGTTTATTCTCTGTCTAGATTATCGTATTGCAGTCAAGGATGCTGTCTTTCCATTATACTATCTATTGAGTGCAGTCTATTGTTCTCATGTTGACCTACGTATGACGGAAGTTGGGTCCGCGTTGCCACCTTCACCAGAGCTGTTCGGATTTTAGAAGCGAGACGGGAGTTATTAGGTCATATCTACTTCCTATTCTGGCCATAAGACCCTTTAAATTAGAAAATTGGTTATGAGGAGGTCCTTCAGACGAAGAGTATATACAACAGCGAGGATAATCATGGTATCTACAAGACCTGGTCTTCCATTCTCAACCCATCAACAAAAGCATAAAGCTCCTGCGTGTCCTCAAAGATAGTCCACACAGAAGATGGAACATTCTTGAACGCCTCCTCAAACCGCTCTGCCTTATTCTTCTCTTCCATGTGCTCCACATCAGTAACTTTCCGAATTGCGATAGCATGGATCCAACCGGGGTAACGATTGTAAATCTCCGCATAGGCCTCAGGATCCTTCTGCGTCGAATCTCCAATACAAAGAACCCGACGTTTGGGAAACCAACTATGAATCTTCTCCATCCGATCAACCTTGTATTCCTGCGTGTTCTCGGTAAACGACTTGATCAGCCCGCTGATGTCCATCCAGGAATAGTCACGCAGGATAAGCGTTCCATGGCAATAGTGCTCGTGCAAGAACTGGTGCAGGAATGGATATAGATTGTAGGGCGAGGCTGAGAGGTAGAACCACGTCGGATTCAACTCGTCTTGGACATGCCGATAGAACTCTGGCATGCCGGTAATAGGCACGGGCTCTTCGGCAAAGGTTGTGCGAAGGATACCCGTTGGTTCGCGCGTCATCGTCCGCTTGATGGTGTCGTCAATATCCGAGATCACCATCCAACCTTCAGGCGCGGCGAACCGCGTTTCCATCGTCGCCGTCGGCTCATTGAAGTTCTGTGCTCGTGGGTGCACGACCATGCCATCGGTCACTCCGGATGCACCGAGATTGACAATTTGGCTAATGATGCCGTTTCGGTCTGATCCGCCCAGCGACTGTGTTTGTTCGGCCCCATTAATGGTCACTTCCAGCTTCACCGTTCGTGCGGGAGAGACCTGGTCCAAGAAGGGCTGTACACGCTTCTCTATACGCTGGCGTGTCTCCTGGTCATCCCGGCCATATTCCCCATCGATTCCGATATGATCAGCGATCGCAGCAACAAGCTTGCCGACATCTTTGCGGCCCTCCGTCTCGAAGATACACACCACAAACTCTGCCTGCCATGACTGCCCAGCGTGACCTAGGTGCGGTATATCCGAGACAGGCTGATAGGCAGTGTTATCGAACAACCACACGGTATTCTTGTGTGGATCCGCAGCATGGGCGAGCGGGTTCTTCGAGCCCAGCATTGAGGAGAGGAAGTTCAGGAGCGCAGACCCGCGACGCGCTGGCACTGCTGGTCGTGGTGCAAGATCCGGGTCTGCGTTTCCATTTTCACTCGGTTTGGTTTTTGGGGCCGATGGCTCGGCCGGCTGGTCTTGCGCCATAATGATGCGTTTCCAGCCTCGCACCCTCTTTCGCAATGAGTGACCCGTTTTGGCTACTTGTTGACGTATAGACTGAATTTGGGGGGTATAAGATCCAACCAAGTGAGGAGGAGTTTTGACGATCGTCTTCGACAAAATATCCCCGCTAGAGAGCTGTCCACAGATCAAAAGGGACGTTTGGAAGACGGTTCATCAGGGGAAGCGGCGGTGATCATATAGCGGGCGACGATCTACTTTAGCGCCCGTCAACACCCCCTGTGAGCCTCCTCCTCTTGGTGCTTTCCCCGCCTGATCGCTCTTGCGTTGGCAGCAGGGAGGCTTTTGAGGCTGTGAACCCTGGGGCCAAGCCCGTTCAGTCAGTTGAGCGCCCTGGTGACTGCCATCATTCGACCGCGTCAGGCGAAAGGGCGGGGCTTGGCAGGGCTGACTGGTTTGTATACATCCTGCGCTTAGGATGTCTCTAGATGTCATAGTGAGAATTAATCGACGTGAATACGAACCTCCAAGGCCATGCTGCCAGAGCGTGTTATTCCTAGAAGGTAGAAGCCTTGGCAATGGCTGGATGGTTGTGGATGATTGGGGCGTTCCTCGCAATCACCAGCGAGGCTGCGTCGTAAGGTTTCTTAGTGACACATCAGGGCTCAAGCGCCGGTGGGCTCATCCACGAGGTTAATTTCTACAACAGTCACGCGATCCAGGCACACATGACATAATGTTGGTTTTTCTAATGGATAGTTTCTAACAACTTTTCTGGTATTCACCAAGTACACTAATATGAAGCAGCTTCAGAAATTTTTATCGAGGAGTAGGTGTAAATCCAAGTCTAATGAAATACTGACCATCGGCAGGCACGATGAAGCTCACCTCATAAAATAGCCTCTCGCAATGCCTCGTAAGACAACACATCTCTTCGCACCTCATAGGCAGTAGGACTATTCGATCATCAGAATGTCAGCCCTTCCAGAATACATAGTTGCTACAGTGGAGTTGCATCAGTTTGGAACTATGACCAGTGTTCAGAATCATCGTATCAGTCACAAGTTGAATTGCAGGCTCAAAAATGATACCTAAGCTATCCGATTGGAATGACCTTTATAAAGACCATTCAAAAATCAAGAAGTGGAAGCATACCTATCTGTTAGATGGCTTCTCTGGTCTCTAAAACTACCACTATAAATCAGCCTAGCAATAGTGTAGCTTAAGCTGTTGATACAGCTTGACAGGAGGTCCGCTCGGCTTTCTATCAAATGAAATAGGTACGAAACGCAAAAATATCTGTCCACTCCCTTTCTTATCGGGTCGGTATAGATCCATGCAAGGACCTGATTGGTTGAGATTGCTTTTTTGGCAGGGCATTCCATGATGGTTCACCTTGATTGATTGAATACAGGGGTTGAGACAAGAACCACACGAGGGCCTGTATGGGCCAGCACCTTACATGAGCCTAATCTGTGGATATAAATCCATTGCCACCCTTGCAGCGACGACAAATTGTGGTGGTGGTGGTTGGTTATCGCCTTCAATGAGGCGGGTGGCGGTGGGATGAAACTATCCCTTCCTCCAACAGTATAACTACCACCTGGCTTCTCTCAGCAGTGAACAGTGATTCCTCCATAAGACAGAAATGATAGCGATAAGTAATTTATATTTCTGATGAATTTGAGTTCTGCCGTTTCATAAAGGTTTTTGTCTCCTTTGACTTAAACATGAACAATCAACGTCCGATACCTCGACATCCGTCTCCACGACCATGGACACACATGAACACCCACCGAACGAAACCCCCCGGGATTTCCAATTACAACGACCTCAATCCCTTCATTTACAACTCGACTGGCCACTCATTAACACATGAATGGCCGAGACATCGTACAAAAGAGTGTACAAGATGTCAAGGAACACCCAATACTGGTAATCGGGCAAAATGTTTAACCAGAGACCAGCACAGAGGATCACGCGGCTTTTAAGAATGATACTGGTGAATGGGAGATCTGTCATTTTCATAATTCACTCTTGGCATCATAACTTTCATTCATCTGGCCTGGATAGAATCTTGTGAAAGAGGGCATTTTGGTCCGAACGTGGAAAAGTATCTCAAAATGCGGGCTGGAGGCTCCGGGATGCACAGGCACATCACCGTCCAAATACTCAGAAATGTCTGCATGACGAATCTGACTCTCGACAAGTTGTCGATATGTTGACCGAGGCGGGGGCAAAGAGAGCCGCGCAATGTTGCTCATAGTCCAGTCGAGTATTTCCGCGGTGATCAGATGGCCTGTCGTTTCTCGGGGTCATTAAAAGCTTTTTCTATCAAGAGTTTTCGCTCTAAGATCCTCTCCTGTAATGAGCCAATAGAACAGCATCAAAATCCATGAATCTTATATTTTTACCATCTCTTTGGCGCAGATAGTTCAGTCCGCGAAAATGAAGCACTGGCAGTCTCCTTGCCCCGACGTCGCTGAATCTCTTTGATGCCAGTTCGGTCAGTGACTGTCGTCGCATTGATGATGTTGTCAAAATCCTCGTCTTCGCTTCCAGCAGAGCCAGACTCGGCATCTGAATCCTCATACACAGGCTGTTCTGGTCGTGCAATCTTCTCCGGTTGCTCCTTGTCTGCTGCGGACGGGTTTTTGAATGATTTGGATTCAAGGATCTTGCGTCGGATCTCGGCCATTTGTTCTTCGTCTTCGGAATCGTCTGAGATGGCGAACGGGTCTTTGTCTTCTTCCTCTTCGCTCTCTTCTTCAGCCTCACTACCCTCCTCTCCACTCTCATCTTCATCATCATCATCATCCTCATCACCAGACTCTCGGTTCGCAGGTTGTCGGTTGGTATTTCCGACGGTCCAGATGTCGTCTGCTCCCTCTACACGGCTGTCTTCGTATTCTTGCTCAATTTTGGCCAACCACTCCTCCTCGGTTCGCTTCACATCTTCTTCCGTCTGGCAAGCGGCGTACCGATCAAGAAGTTCAGAGTTGATCTCCAAGAATGCCTCGCCATATCTGAAATTCTTCAAGACCTCCTGTGCCCACTCCGGGTGTCCGCAAATGTAGAAACAAGCTGCCAGCGCTTCGACACAATTCAATCGCCAGGGCTTGCCGTAGTTGACCGTATTCGCGGCGATAAGGTATGGGACTATACATTTACAAATGTCAGTCAGAAGTGATTCATCGGTGCATTCTTTGGCGCAAAAGCAAAGACGTACGCAATCGCTCGCATTTTCCACCGATCCGCGACCAAGGCACTTCCTTGACTCGCACCCAGGAGCACTCCACCACGGCAGCACCATGTTGTTCCATCAATTCTCGGTCGGCAGGAGATACGACTTTCTTCGCATTGGGCCTGATTATCCAGCTGTTAGTAGGCGAGGCGCGGGAAGAACTAGCGGGGTGTGCGCATACGAAACGATCACGCCGGGGAATCGTTGGCCAATATGAAGCTCTCGCATCAGTCCCAACTTCATCAAACGCTTTCCAGAGCATCGCTTTGGGTCACAGTGTCCCATGTCCCAGCAGGCCGCTCTGAATGCTGGGCGCGAAGACGGCGCAGCCTCATCGCCATCACCGCGGGGTACCGGTCGGGGACGGGGGTTCGAGGACTTCTTGCCTCCGCGCGAGAAGTTGTCTTTCTTATGGCGGACCATGGTGGAATATCGTAAATGTAAGAGCCGAGGAGAATATGGTCTCGTTGAGACTTTGGTGCTGAGTTGTGTTGGAGTTCCAAAAAAAATTCCAGTCGAAGCACAAGCGCCACACGTGCAAGTGCAAGTTACTCCGCCCGCCCTCAGGTCTCCATCTAACTACACCACTTCCACAGCTGCGGGGGGCAGTACTTCTTTCCACATCAACATCGAACTGCGCACGAGGATCTCTCGAACTCCTCTATCCCATCCTATCCGATCAACCTCCCTGTTCATTCCCCCACCGTCATCCTGGAGGCTGCTTCCGCACGTATGGCGGCTAGGGACCGCTTCGGTGCCTATGCTGAGCCGGGGCTATCACCGCTACAGCGGGCAATCCGTGAGCTGAGCCCTACATCATTGATCATTCGCGTGGACGAGGGCAGTTCTCTGATTGCCAATATAATATAGGAAATGCCTGCGATCCTCAAAACTACGAGCCCAATCTGGCCCTGAACCTCGAAGTCGCGGACCTAGTCAACTCCAAGAAAGGCAATTCGTGAGTCGGAAGTGCCGAGACATGAGAAAATGCGCAATGCTAATTCTTTTACTTCCCTTGACAGACCCAGAGAAGCTGCCGTCGAGATTGTGCACCTTATCAATGCCCGGAACCAGAATATCGCCTTGTTGGCGCTGGCGGTATGTTGACCCGAATAGAGTGGAGATGACAGGCTGGCGCGTGGGACCGAAGCTGACAGCTTGCTTTCCAACGCAATTAGCTCCTCGACATCTGTGTCAAGAACTGCGGATACCCCTTCCACCTCCAGATCAGTACGAAAGAGTTCCTGAATGAATTGGTTCGGAGATTCCCCGAGCGGCCGCCTATGCGCCCGTCGCGGGTTCAACATCGTATCTTGGAGTCGATTGAGGAGTGGCGTCAGACTATTTGCCAGACATCGCGCTACAAGGAGGACCTCGGCTTTATCCGAGATATGCACCGTCTCCTTCTGTACAAGGGCTACGCATTCCCGGAGGTTCGCCGTGAAGATGCGGCGGTGCTGAACCCGAGTGACGTACGTGTCTTGCTTCTACAATCGCAGGTGACCGCAAAACATACTAACGATTTGTCAATTAGAATCTTCGCTCGGCCGAGGAGATGGAAGAGGAGGAGAAAGAAGCACAGTCTGCGAAGCTTCAGGAGCTGATCCGCCGGGGCACACCTGCTGATCTGCAGGAAGCTAACCGATTAATGAAGGTTATGGCTGGATATGACAACCGGCACAAGACCGATTACCGTGCCAAGGCTGCAGAGGAAGTCGCCAAGGTGCAACAGAAGGCTAAAATCTTGGAGGAAATGTTGCAGAGCCAGCAACCAGGCGACGGTGTTCCTGAAGGAGATGTTTTCGAGGTTAGTGATTTGCAAATCGCTTCTCGGATGGCCCATGTGCTAGTCTACTAACTCTCTCGTTTATAGGAGCTTGCAAATGCTCTGCAAAGCGCGCATCCCAAGATCCAGAAGATGTGCGAGGAAGAATCGGAAGACCCGGAAGCTGTTCACAAGTTGCTTGAAATTAACGACAGCATACACCGGACCATCGAGCGTTATAAGCTTGTCCGAAAGGGCGACTTCGATGCGGCATCGAGAATCCCCAAGGGCACTTTGGGTACCACGACTGGAGTATCGAAGAATGCAAACAATGAACTTTCGTTGATCGACTTCGACCCCGAGCCAGCTCCGAGTTCCAATGGCAATGCCGGGCCATCATCCCAGGGTGGGAGTGCATTGGAGAATGACCTTCTTGGACTCTCTCTGGGCGAGGAGGTTCCGGCTCTTGGTGGTGGTATTTCTTTGGGATCTTCCAGCAGTAAGTTTGGATAACTATTATGGAGGAACACAGTCACTAATCACCAATTCCAGTGGGATTCCCTCTTCAGACTGGCCCATCTCCGCCTGCAGCCTCTCCCCAACCTTCGCAGCAAGCACCTGCCGCATTCAAAGCCAACTATGATATTCTCGCATCTATGAACTCATCCCGGCCCAACTCTCAGTCGTCCACCCCGGCTCCTGGTATCTCGCCCAGGCCTCAATCGACTGCGACTCCTCCACAGGCAGCCGATCCATTTGCAGCGCTGGTCTCCGCCAGCCCTCGACCAACATCCGGAGCTTTCCAACCACCCACTTCTCATGTCCAAGCCGCTCCATCGTCGTCCTTACTTGACCTGGCGGGTGGTGTCACTCCACCTCCACAGTCGCAGCCAACGGGACAGGCGCCCGTGGCTGAGGATGACGAGTGGAACTTTGCATCTTCGCTTCCACCGAGCAATGCCCTGCCTTCCACGAACAAAGTGCAGGTGCTCAACTCGCAGCTACGTATTGACTTTGTCGCTCGACGTGTGCCAAACGCACCACGGCAGATTCACATCCAGGCTGTCTTTTCCAACACCACTAACCAGCCTATTGGGGAATTGCACTTCCAAGTCGCAGTGGAAAAGGTAAGTCTTACCTCTTCTACCTGATTAACATCGAGAATTCAAGTGTCTTACTGATTGGTCTTTAGTCATATACCCTACAGCTCCGCCCGCAGTCCGGCCGAGAAGTGGCTCCGCAGCAGCAGCATGGTGTAAAGCAGGAGATGGTCCTGGATGGTATCGATATTGGAAAGGGCAACTCGGTCAAAATTCGATTCAAGGTTTCCTACAGGCTTGGTGCCGAGGCTCGCGAGGAGCAAGGCATGGTGCCGTCATTGGGAATTGCCTGAACAGAAGCACGCCTGTAAATTGTCTAATAACTGTATTTGCTCAAAGTTCCTCGGTAAACGCCGGTCCCAAACGGCAGACAACCTGACTAGGAAGGTCTGACTCGGGTGTCGAATGCCAATGTGTCTCAAATTCACATTTCCCGTCCGGCCGGGCATGGTCTTTTCCTCGGCCAGGTGGAATTTTGCCAGTCTCGAGGAGTTCATTGCGAGCTTGAGGATTCTGCGAAGATCTACGATGCTCGTTCACTCACACACTCTCTCGTCATACCCGTTTGTGAGCCTCAAGGGCTCCGTTCTTGCCTTGTCTACAACAGGGGGGGGGGGGGGGGGGGGGGGGGGGGGGGGGGGGG